>OX461808.1:174577522-175300744 GCA_949802685.1 Dicyrtomina minuta | reverse complement strand
TCTCCTAATCTTACTCAAGTTGAACATGCACATGTTGAGCAAGCATTATATGAATAGATAATTGTTTTTTTTAGGTAAGCAAAAGCGGTTACTTTTACGTCCGCTTTCCAAATCTTACTCGAGTAACAAGTATAAAAATAAAACCTGTTTCGTAAAACAGATCAGTGGCAGTTGAAAAGTCTTCTGAAGCAGAACTAATTTGGGCCAGCTAGAAAGTTAGAAAATACTGAAGATATTGGACTTTTGTGTACAATAGTGTCTATTGTTGTTGATTTTGTGTATTTGTGAAACGTTTCAAGTGTGTGAAAAGTGTTTACATTAAATGTTGAAAACTTAGGCACAACCGCTAACTTTTACGTCCGCTCACTAAAACTTACAACGAAAATTGTAAAAACTAATTTTAAAAACTGTTAAACTAGTTAGAGAAATTTAGACTTGTAAAAACTAATTCTAAAAACTGTAAAACCAATAAAATTCAAAGTAAATCTATATAAAAAAATTTTTAAACTATTTGTTTTTTAATTTGTAAATTAATAGTTTTAAAAAATTAGTAACAAATAATTTAGGTTTGTAAAAATATTTTTAAAAATTCTTAACTAGTTTTGAAAATGTATGAAACTATTTAGAGAAATTTGTTGAACTATTTAGAGTTTGTAAAAAACATTTTACGAAACTTTAGCATTTGTTTAAATAAGCATGTTCAAATATGTACCTTAAAAAATACCAATAAACAGTTCTAAAGTAATTTAAAAAATTCCTTAAAAAGATTCAAAGATGTTTGTCAATACTTTAGAAATATTATTATTACCAAAACCTTTACGTTAAAAATTCAGAGACACCTGCATGTAGTTTACAAATATAAATAAATTTAAAAATTCATGATGAAACAATATTAGAGTTTGAGTTAGATTATATATTATATGCAAAATGCTTTCTTGATTTTCAATGAAACTGCAAGAATTTTATAGTAATTTTTGTGGAAAATGCATAAATGTTGTATTGATTTTTTAAAAAAATAAAAGAATTTTGTATGAATGATTGTTAAAAATGCAAAATGTTGTAATAAATGCTAGATAAAAACCTAAATTTACCATTGATTTTTAGAGAAAATGCAAGAATTTTGTAATAATTATTGCAGAAAATGCAAAATGTATTAATTTCCAGATAAAACCTAAATTGCTTTATTGATTTTTATAGAAAATGCAAGAATTTTGTGATAATTATCGCAGAAAATGCAAAATGTTGTATTGATTTCCAGATAAAACCTGAATTTTTTATTGATTTTTAAAGAAAATGCAGCATTTTCTATTGATTATTGGAATAGTTATCAATAATTTTTATAATAATAAATGATCAATCGATCTTTCAGTAAAGCATGCTAGCCTGCTAACTACTACAACTTTGTAACTGTATACGTATAGATTTTCAGGTTAATCAAAAAATAGTAGCAAAATCATAAAGCTTCTAAATAATATGGAAATATAATGCAATAATTTGCATATCATAGCGATCAATAGCAGAAGTTATAATTGCTAAAGTTGTTACTGCACAGCAATACCGAAGTCATACAGTCACACTGAATGCAGGTAAACCAAAAAAAATAATATTTTTATCAGAAAGCATCTCTTAAAAACATAGACGCACACAGGCAGGTGTACAGTAACGAACCCAAGGACTGAACAGGCGTGAATGGAATATACAAAGCGAGGGTCCGAGGCGCTGGTGACTACTATATGGCTACATACTGAAAACCGTATAGCAACACATTCCTACTCATTTCCCCTCAATGTCACATGCAACCCGGGTGCAACGTTGAAGTTCATGTTTAATCATTTGGATGTTACTGTAGGATAATTTTTAAAGGAAATACAATTAACTGAAACACATTATTACTTCTTGCCTTAAGTAGTACTCACAGTTTTTGTACTACAGTAAATAGGCAAATACATAATTTTCTTAAAATTACATAACGTATTTACATGTTTTTGAAAAGTGGAAAATTGTATATTTACATGTTTTTAAAAAGTGGAAAATCGTGTATTTACGTGTTTTTTAAAAGTGGAAAATCCTGTATTTACATGTTTTTAAAAAGTGGTGAATTGTATATTCACGTGTTTTTAAAAAGTGAAAAATTGTGTATTTACACTTTTCGCAAAAATTCAAAATGTTGTATTTTTGCGTTTAAGAAAAGTTGAGAATGTCCTTTTCATTTCAGCTTAAGAATTGTCAAAACGTATTTTCTACTCGTCTTTCAAATAGGAAAGGTTAAACAAGGTGACAAATAGGAGAGTCGATAGAAAATTTGAATTTTTGATTTGGCTGGAAATTACAAATTTGTTTCAATTTCAGAAGGGAAGCTGTGTTCGTGTTGTTACAAAAACGAATTACAAATCTTATATTTGGCGAAAAAATTAAAATGCCTCAACTTAGGGGTCGCTTATGAATAATGTCATGGATATATGAACATTTTCCCTTCAAACAACGCCCAAATGAACATCTTTAGCATAAAATGTAACAAGTACGCAAATTGACACGTTACATCATTTGTAAACGATCCCTTTTCAAAAATATTTGAATATATAAACTTTTTAAAAACCAGTCAATGGAATATTTTTCTTTTAAAAACATGGAAATGAAAAATACTACACTTTTGAGAAACTCGTAGTTAACATTTTCTCCCGTCACCTCATCCATTTCCACATTTAAAACACTCATTCCAAGTCTATTTCACTCCATTCTAAACCTTTTGAAAACTTACTTACTTACTAACTTATCTTTAACGCATCATAAATTTCATAAGTGGACAACTAGACCCACCCACTCTTGTCATAACCTCATTTATGGACATTTCTTTTCAAAAATAATGACGTAAATAATAACTTTTTAAAAACAAGTAACTACAATATTTTAAAAAATTCAAAACCATGTAAATATGATATTGAGCAGTTTTCAAGAGCTGAGGCACATTTACTCGTAAATTATGTACGTACAGCTTTCTTCTTAATTAAAACCCTCGCACGTTTGAGAACTCCTTTGTCTACTCTTATCGTAACCAACATGTTATTTATTTCCTTTATTTTTCGACTGCATCGGGTTCATTTCAATTACATTTACTTCTCTCTATTTCGGTATCACGAGCTATACATATCGCATATTGTATATGAATATATATTATCACACTTTGCATACGATTGTGAATATGAATTGCATTCGTCTTCACATCTTCACTACAGCAATTTACATTCAGATTATTTATGTTACTACATAAGCTTACTTAACGTACGTTATTCCTTTATGCATATGCAAAACTGTTTATTTACATACTTTTCAAAATGCAAAAATTTTTATTTACATATTTTTTAAAAGTGTAGAACGTTTCATTTACATACTTTTAAAAAAATGCAAAACGTTTTATCTACATACTTTCAAAAGTGCAGAACGTTTTATTTACATACTTTTAAAAAGTGTAAAATGTTTCATCTACATATTATAGAAAGGTGTAAAACGTTTTATTTACATACTTTTAAAAAGTCTAAAATGTTTACTGACATACTTTTAAAAAAATCCGAAAACTTTTATTTACATATTTGAAAAAATTAAATAATATTTTATTTGTATGTTTTTAAAATGTGCTGAACTTTTCATCTACATACTTTTAAAAAGTGCACAATGTTTCCTTTGCATATTTTAAAAATGTGTAAAATGTTTCATTCACATAGTTAAAAAAAATGCAAAATGTAGTATTTACGTATTTTAAGAAAGTGTAAAACGTTTTATTTACATACTTGTAAAAAAATGCAAAACGTTCCATTTACATACTTGTAAAAGTGCAGTACGTTTTATTTGCTTGTTTTCAAAAAAGGTAAAATGTTTCATATACATATTTTTTAAAAGTGTGAAATTATTTTTACATTGCAAAATATTTTATTTAAATACTTAAAAAAAACAAATGTAGTAGTTACGTATTTTAAGAAAGTGTAAAACGTTTTATTTACATACTTGTAAAAAAATGCAAAAACTTCTATTTACATATTTAAAAAAATTAAAAAATATTTTGTTTGCATGTTTTGAAAAAGTGTTAAACGTTTCATTTACATACTTTTAAAAAGTATAAAATGTTTCACTTACATACTTTTTAAAAATGTCAAACGTTTCATTAACATACTTTTGAAGGTGCAGAAAGTTTTATTTACATACTTTTAAAAAGTGTAAAATGTTTCATCTACATATTTTAAAAAAGTGTAAAACTTTTTATTTACATACTTCTAAAAAGTGTAAAATGTTTTACTCACATACTTTTAGAAAAATGCAAAACTTTTATTTACATATTTAAAAAAATTGAAAAAATATTTTATTTGTATGTTTTTAAAATGTGCAGAACTTTTCATCTACATACTTCTAAGTAGTGTAAAATGTTTCATCTGCATATTTTAGAAATGTGTAAAATGTTTCATTCACATACTTTAAATATATGCAAAATGTAGTAATTACGTATTTTAAAAAAGTGTGAAACGTTTTATTTACATACTTGTAAAAAAATGCAAAACGTTCCATTTACATATTTGTAAAAGTGCAGAACGTTTTATTTGCTTGTTTTTGAAAAGGGTAAAATGTTTCATCTACATATTTTTTAAAAGTGTTAAATTATTTTTACAATGCAAAATATTTTATTTAAATACTTAAAAAAAATGCAAAAACTTCTATTTAAATATTTGAAAAAATTGAAAAATATTTTGTTTGCATGTTTTAAAAAAGTGTAAAACGTTTCATTTACATACTTTTAGAAAGTGTAAAATGTTTCACTTACATACTTTTAAAAAATGCTTAACGTTTCATTTACATACTTTCAAAAGTGCAGAAAGTTTTATTCACATACTTTTGAAAAGTGTAAAATGTTTCATCTACATATTTTGAAAAAGTGTAAAACTTTTTATTTACATACTTCTAAAAAGTGTAAAATGTTTTCACTCACATACTTTTAGAAAAATGCAAAACCTCTATTTACATATTTACAAAAATTGAAAAATATTTTATTTGTGTTTTTAAAATGTGCAGAACTTTTTATCTACATACTTTTAAGAAGTGTAAAATGTTTCATCTGCATATTTTAGAAATGTGTAAAATGTTTCATTTACATATTTTAAAAAAAATGCAAAATGAAGTAATTACGTATTTTAAAAAAGTGTAAAACGTTATATTTACATACTTGTAAAAAAATGCTAAACGTTTCATTTACATACTTTCAAAAGTTCAGAAAGTTTTATTTACATACTTTTAAAAAGTGTAAAATGTGTCATCTACATATTTAAAAAAAGTGTAAAACTTTTTATTTACATACTTCTAAAAAGTGTGAAATGTTTTCACTCACATACTTTTAGAAAAATGCAAAACTTCTATTCACATATTTAAAAAAATTAAAAAAATATTTTATTTGTATGTTTTTGAAATGTGCAGAACTTTTTATCTACATACTTTTAAGAAGTGTAAAATGTTTCATCTGCATATTTTAGAAATGTGTAAATGTTTCATTTACATATTTTTAAAAAAATTCAAAATGAAGTAATTACGTATTTTAAAAAAAAGTAAAACGTTTTATTTACATACTTGTAAAAAAATGCGAAACGTTTCATTTACATACTTGTAAAAGTGCAGAACGTTTTATTTGCTTGTTTTTAAAAAGTGTAAAATGTTTCATCTTCATATTTATAAAAAGTGTTAAATTATTTTTAAAATGAAAAAAAATTAAATTTAAATACTCAAAAAAAAATGCAAAAACTTCTATTTACATATTTAAAAAAATTGAAAAATATTTTGTTTTCGTGTTTTAAAAAAGTGTAAAATGTTTCATTTACATATTTTATAAAAAGTGTAAAGTTATTTTACAAAAATGCAGAACGTTTCACTCACATATTTTATAAAGGTGTAGAACTTATCACTTACATATTTTAGAAAACTATAAAATATTCTATCTACATATTTTCAAAAGTGTGAATTGATTTTAAAAAAGCTTTTCTAAATATTGTAAAATATTTACCTTGCATACTTTTTAAAAAAGTGCAGAATAATTTTCAATAATTTTAGAAAATCTAAAATGTTTTATTTACATATTTTTGAAAAGTGTAAAATAATTTTTTAAAAACTTTTTAAAGTGTAAATTGATTTTCAAAAAGTGCAAACTGTTACATGTACATATTTTTAAAAAATTGCAAAATGTTTCATTACAATACTTTAAAAATGTAAAGTAATTTATTTGTAGAGATTCAAAAAATGCAAATTGACATATCTACATTTAAAAAAATTATATTATGCAAACGTAACATTTTCTCATACATCACGGTACATACAATGCATTTATTGTACACTCACCATCCTCTATACATAGACGGGAGCAAAGCGAGAGGTGCGTGTCGGTGAGGGTAGTGACGGAGCTGTGCATAGAAACCGTAGCGAGAAATGCAGAATTAAATCTGTACAGCTAAAGTTCCACAGAGAAGAATACAGACTTCAATCTGTACATGTGAAGTGTAGGCTCATGTAACACAAGCTTTGTATAAAATACATACATTGCTGAATGCAGAGGCAGAGCGAGAGGGTGCGAACTGCAGGTGATGTGAGGGTGAAATGAGGTGCAAGGGCGAATCCGTGAGCAGAGTGACGAGGGCAAATCCATGAGGAGAGTAGTGATAGGCTCCGGGAGGACGTTTGGTTGAGGTGAGAGTCGGCTGCGTGTAAATGGCAGGTGCGAGTCGAAGATGAATGCGGCAGGAGGGTGCATGTCAATGAGCAGGGGAGGGGGTGTGTGACAATAAACGAATGCGATAGGTGTGAGTCATCGATCGATACAGGGTACAATGGCGGACTCAGGAGGGTAGGCTCACTGGTCGAAGTCAATGACGGATCCGGGAGACAGGGTCAATGCCAGGCTCAGGAGGCAGGGTCAGTGGGAATCTCAAGAGACTAGAGGGAGGCGGAGCCAATGAGAGTGAGAGCTAATGACAGCACAGCAGACCAGCATGTAAAGAAGGCGGGATAATCAATAACGTGGCGGGGACATAGTGTTGATTAGCAGGATAAACGACAGCCTGCATTTCCTATTGATTTTTGAAATAATATATATTGATTTATTGATCTATAGGAAAGTATGTGCAAGCTTATTTAATATACATCTTGCATATACAGACAGGTGTAAAGTAACGAACTCGAGGAACAGGGGTGAGTGAGATAGCGTCGGATCGATACGCAGGTGTCTACTGTATATAGCAAAACATTCCTACCCATTCCCCCTCCATGTCAACCCAGGTGCACCATTGGCTATGATCAATATAGCAAACGGTCATCGCTTAAAAAATATACCGGATATATAGTTGGTGTTGGAGCAGGATATACTGTTTCCGTTGCCTATAGCATGAGGAATATTTGCATATAGCAAACGCATCGGTGTTGGTTTTTGGCTTAAAAAAAATGCAGGGATATAAAGTGATTTCGGGTTTCGGACAGTAGTACTACACAAGAACAAATTCATAACTTTTGTAGATTTATGTACACTAAAGCAACTTGCACACCCTCACTGGCAACGAACCCGAGGAACAGGGGTGAGATAGACAAATCGATACGCAGGTGTCTACTGTATAGCACATACTAAAAACCATATTGCAAAACACCCCCACTCATCCCCCTCCATGTCACACGCAATGCAGGTGCACCTATGATCAATATTGCAAACGGTCATCGATTAAAAAAATATGTATGTCGCGTTGGATATACTGTTTCCGTTGCCTATATCCCGAGCATTTTTGCATATAGCAAGCGCACCAAAAAATGCCCGAGATATATAGTAAAAAACGACTGTACATATTTATTGTTTTACATTTTAAATCCCATTTAAAGTTCCACAATTAACGTTTTATTACTACTAACATGCGTAAAATGTATATAAAAAGTTTTTGAAAATCGTATGAAGTTATATTTTTAGTAATTTTAACAATAATAAAATATTCTGTTTATTTGTTTTTGAAAAGATGCAGAATGTTCAAATTCCGTGTTTTTTAAAACTTAAAACATGTTCTATTTCCGTTTTTTTTAAATCGTGCAAAAATGTTCCAATAACGTGTTTTTGAAAAAATGAAAAATGTTTAAATTTTTGTATTTGAAAGCGTGCAAAATGTTCTAATTACATAGTTTTGAAAAGGTGCAAAACGTTTAAATTTGTGTTTTTGAAAACGTGTCAAACGTTTTAATTTCGTGTTTTTGAAAACGTGCAAAATTTTCTCATTTTTAGATGCTGAGCAAGCATCTAATGAAATGGTCATGCCCGTCTGTCCGTCCGTCTGTCCGTCTGTTGGCCCCACGCTACAGGTCAAACCGTTTACACTATTGTCTTACTTGGGAACGTTTTCACATGTTACACAGGGATTTGGCCAAATGTTACCAAAGTGTCTTCTACCAACCCTAGACACTTCAGCTAGCATAGAACTTGAGTGCATTTTTGGTTGCTTGGCAACCAGAGCCCGGGACATTTTGAAAATTTTCTTGAAAATATAAAACTCAAAATTTAACATGAAATTTTAAATGGGAAAATTAATGCACAAAAGGGTCCCCCCTGCCCCAAATTTCAAATTTCTAACATTTTCATTAAATATTTTAAAAATAACACACAGGGTTCATGTTCCTTCACAACATATTTTAAGCAGGTTTGAGCATTTTGGGTTCCATATAAATAAAAATAAAAATAAATTATAATAAATTACTGTCAAGCTTTTGTAGATGCCCTTGACTAAAGCATGTAATACACGGAAACTTTAATTTTCCAGGTCATTCTGAAAAAGGGAATAGTTTTCCTGGACTTTCTAAATCTAGTTTTGTATTATTTTGCAATGAATAATATTTCTCTCTTGGTTTCCAGTGCCTAATGCCCACCATTTACTTCACATGTTAATTTTTAATTATTGCACATTCTAAGCTTGTCTTATATGTAAGCTTAACAATTTCAACCAGCAAATAGTAATATTCGGCTTTAAAAATAGGATTGTGCGACCAATAAGTGAACGAGTAATCAGAGTCGTAAAGTATCTATAATTAAAAACTAGTATACTGCAGTCATTAAGATAATCTCGACACAATAAGCTGTTCGCGCTTTGTACTTGTAGTTTAGTAGTAGCTTTCCATGCCACTTAAAACCATAGTTTCACATCAGATTGCATTAAACAATACAATGGAATAGGATTGGTTAGTGACATTATTGTAGTTATTAAACAATTACAGCGTATAAAATACAATACAATTTACCAGCTTTAAATCTGTGAAGTGTATGTATATATGAGTATATCGTCTGTGAAAAACTAAAATGACCCATATCACATATCCATTTGTAGCTAAAAACTAAATATCCACTATCTACATAAATATTGAAATATGTCTAGAAATGATGTAAATAGATTATTTTACACTTTTAAAAAACATGAAGATAGAAAATGTTGCACTTTTGAAAAACATGTGAATTGAACATTTTGAGCTTTTTAAAAACTGCTAATTAACATTATACGCATGTTTCCGTTTTTTTTTGATGACACAGCTGGATTTATTTCTAGATAAAAGTAGATGTGGGTACTCTGTACAAAGACATCTACCAAATATGTACATTGTCTATTATTCCACCACACACAACTTGAATGATACAGCCATGTGATGTTTACTTTTTTAGGCAGTGGAAAATATTTGTTAAAATTCGTGAGCGCATTGTTTTAGACAAGATGCAAATCGAACTTAATTCACGCGAAAATATTATTAAATTGCAATCGCTGATTCATAATCAACTATCGTCTAAAAAATTTAAAACATGATAATTTACGCATGGCAAAAATCGGGGTACATTAAAATTACTGAACGTTATTCTTGTAACTTTAAAAATGTTTTGTTAGTATGCTTTCATGATCTACCTAATAATTGCGATACCGATGAGCAAGCCCTGGCAATCAGGAAACTCAGGAAAAAACAGGAAGTGCCGTTTTGACTGTGACTAGCTTGTGGAATTCAATATTGGCATATTGGAGAACCCAATTTCGAAAAAAAAAAAAAATCAGGAAAATCAGGAAATTTTTTAAAAATCAGGAAAATCAGGAAATACCAGGAAAATTTTGAATTTTCGAACTTTATGGCGTGTATTAGCTTCAAATTTTACTGAATTTAAAATTTAAAAAAAAATGCATCAAAGTATTTTATTTAAGCGTTTTGAAACAATGCAACCTTCCTTACGTATGAAGATGGGGTTTTTGAAAATTATTCTAGTTTAAAAATTATTTTTAAATCCGAGAAAAAAACAGAAAAATTGGGTTAAAAACCAGAGAAAATCAGGAAAAGTAGCCCCAAAAAACTACAGCACGACAACTATAGCACGTGATAAATAAATAAATAAAAATTAATTATTTCACTCATCATTATAACTGCTATTATCAATAATTATTTTTTTGAAATCATATAGTACTGGTAATCTGTTCATAAAAAATAATTTGAAATAAGCTGCAAATAATTTAAAATAATATCATATCACTCTGATTTATTATGACATTTTACTAAACCCAAAAATGCTCAAACCTGCTTAAAATATGTGGTGAAGAAACATGTGTGTGCCAAAATATAAAGTAAAACCCTGTGTGTTATTTTTAAAATATTTGATGAAAATGTTAGAAATTTGAAATTTGGGGTAAGGGGGACCCTTTGGTGCATTAATTTTCCCATTTAAAATTCCATGTTAAATTTTGAGTTTTCAATTTCCAAGAAAATTTTCAAAATTTCCCGGGCTCTGGTTGCTAAGCAACCAAAAACGCACTCAAGTTTCTATGCTAGCTGAAGTGTCTAGGGTTGGTAGAAGACATTTTGGTAACATTTGGCCAAATCCCGGTGTAACATGTGAAAACGTTCCCAAGTTAGAACATTTTTTAAACAATCACAAAAGCGAGCCGGCAGGTCTGTATTGTTTTTTCACTGTAATCGAACTGACCATTGCTTAGCAATTAAATGTTGAACTGACCAAGGTCAAGAAATTTAGAAGTAAACACTATAAAAACCAGGGAGCGAAACATACATAGAAGGGCGCACTCGAGCAGTTCTTTCCCCTTCACTCAGTGAGCAGAGTGCCAGTGCAAGGAATTTACATTGTACCAGTGTAAGACACGGAGCCGGTGACCGGTAGGATCGATCGCACTGACTGAAGCTCCGGTCAGTAAAATCGAAAACATAGCAGGCACGCGCGGGCTTATTTTTTTTTCTCGAAGCTCATCGATGCTCAAAAAGCGCAAACAGCTCAAACGCTTTTTAGAGTCATGAAATTTGATATCCGTAGTGTGGTATTTGAGCTCAAAAGTTTAAGAGTGATTGATCTGTCTTTTTGGACTCATACTGTCATAAAAAAAATATCAGAGGTACTGAAATCAAAACGGCCTGGCGACATTTGTGAGTCGCGATTTGACGTCCAACACAGTACGTAGTACGACATTTTTCCAAACGACAATTGGTCCAAAGACAACTGGTAAACGACAGTACGTCCAAAAAAATTTACGTCTACGTCAATATGTCATTAGACATTTCGATGTGCGACAAATCGCAGAATGACAATCATAGTCCAAAACAATTACGTCTAATACGATTATTGAACAAATTGATAATTTCAGAGAATTTTTACTAAATCCAGAAACTCCTGACTAGTACTTAATCTAAATATACTGCCACAATTTGTTAATATACAAGCGGCAATTATATTTTAACTTAGCATAATACATTTCAGATATCATAAACGGGTAAGTAGGCAGTTGCTGCCTGGCACTTGCGGACATGCAGGTAGCTCATAGGATTTGCATATGAATAATTATGCATCCTCATCATTTTCAATAATATTAAAATTGCATTCTTGACTATGAACGGAAGTTTTTCACTCTTTTCCGTCGTTCCTTGTCTTCTAAGTAGTAATTTTCATAAATTGTAGTGTTGTGCAAGTGTTTTCCAGTGCAATGTCTCAAGTTGAAAATCTAAGTTCCTCCAAAAATTACAAATTTGTTGAATCTATGATTAGTTAAAAATTGATTAGTTCTTAGCTTGTCATAAGAACACATATTTTTTATTGTTGACAGATTAAGAGTTGTAATAATTGCATACGCTATTTTTGTGTGTGCAATTCTTACCTAATTCAAATAATCGTTTGGAATGTAATTGTTAAATCGTATTTTCAAATTAGCTTACTTTAAAATTTTTGCAGCTTTATTGCATGTAGAGTTATTAGAATATAGTAGGGTTTGCCCTAATGGTGATCAGTAGCCGCTATTTAAATGCTACTGCGTTTAAAAATCTGTCTGGTTGATGTTGTTATAGCTTATAATCTCAACTGTCTATAGCCAGTCACACATATTTTTAATTGCAGTAGTATTTGAACAACGGCTACTGATCACCATTAGGGAAATGATCACCATTAGGGCAAACCCTACTACGTATAATTTAACTTTTGCAATAATTCCATTTTAGTCTTAAGATTTTTATAACTATCTGAATTTGTTATTTGTTTTAATTTTAATATAGTGTACTTACTACCTCAGCGGCGGATACAGAAATTTTGTCTGGGGGGGGGCTAACAATGTTAAGCCGCAATATTGGAAAATGGCCGCTCCTATCTCTACAGTTTTAAAAAAATTTCCTTCTGGGGGCGGGGCTAAAGCCTCCTAGACCCCCCCTCTGGATCCGTCGCTGTACTTCTATGATATTTGTTTAATTTTAATATTATTGTACGAATTTATTTTTCCCTTCTGTATTTAAATAATTAATTTCATGATAATGTCTAACGCTTACTTTGATTGATAAGTATTTTAATTTATATTGTTTTACGATTTTTTATTATTACGTATATATTTTAATCCTAAAATCTCGATTATTATTATTATTATTAAATCATTTTTAGTAATTATTACTAGTATAACTTAGCCTTTGCTCTTGAAATAACAATTTTGAGTAAGTTTTATCATTCCGCAATCAATATAAATAAAACGAAAATAATTTTATGTGGTGGATTTTGATATTGTCACTCATCATCATATTAAAATAATCGTAATGGACGTAATTGTTTTGAACTGATTGTCACCCTGCGATTTGTCGCACATCGAAATGTCTAAAGACGCAATGACGCGGACGTAAAAATTTTTGGACGTACAGTCGTTTACCAGTTGTCGTTGGACCAAGTGTTGTTTGGGAAAATGTCGTACTATGTACTGTGTTGGACTGCATGTCGCGACCCTCAAATGTCGTAGAATCATCAAAACGTATGTAAAAGTATGATGAAATATATTGTATACGATAATAAAAATATATGCATTATACTGATCACACACCGACACCGACACCGTAGCTGGCTTTATTCTGACACGGGATATAAGATAAAAGTAATAGACAGTGGTACGAGTAAGTGATGATTACTAGTAATAATAGTAATATTAATATTAGTTTAATATTAGTTAATTAATATACTGATACCTATACCTTGTGTTGTGGTGTGGCGGACTGTGGACTGTGGCTTCAGTGGCGGGGACGGTGTCAGGTGTCGGTGTCAGTGGTGTCACAGTGAATTTAGTATAAGTGTTCTGGCTGATGGCTACTGTGCGGCAGTACAGTAGTAATGTATGTATGTACTGTATCTTTAAATATACATGAAGTTAGGTAGATTTATTATGCGCTTGAGAATAAAATTTGTAAGGTGAACTATAAAACAACTCTAAATTTTATTACAAGAAAATCGAAATTACTGTTTTTGGTGAAATTAAGCCCGAACGGGATAAAAATTGCAATAATTAAATGTCGATAAATGTGAGTCTTGACTGAACTCTACACCATACCACGTAGACGGAGCACCAGATGAAGAGTCGAGGTAGATGGGCTAGACACTAGACACGCACTTATACACATAATTTGGTGCATGCACAACTTTATTCAACCAATTACGGATACACATTAACAGTGCTAAAGCTTGAGCTATTTAGTGATGCAATTAATCCAGTGCACAACCTAGTGTAGTGCACAGTTAACTACGGCGTTGCAATTCCGTAGGTTTACAAGTTGGTTGTCACGCTAACTACTCAGTGTTCACATTACTATTACCTCTAAATTGTCTTTTATCAGTGTTATCTGATGAGGCTGGATAAAAATACCGCTATTTATATAAAGAGTATGTCACATTGTAGAAACAGCAAATACATAACACTAATAAAATAGAGTACATCTTACATTTAGGTGATAGTATTAAATTTTACTAATGTTAATTCTTACTCATTAAATTAATTACCCTAGTTCATAGTTTAAGTGGCTTGTTATTTAAAATAATTTAAAAACTGAGAGGCCCACTTTTTAGTTATTTACAAATTATTTAACAATTACAGTTTGTAATTGTATATCGTTGGTGTTGCAGCATGCTTAACCATATTTATAATTTGCATTTTTAGGTATTATAGAAAATTTTGCATCTGAACGTGTAATGCCTTATTACACCCAATAAATATTATTTAAACAATTTAGTGTTGATAGTTTAGTAGCCAAGCCATAATTGTATTTAGGAATTAAATAATTTCATCTTAAATTTATTTTTGTATTAAGTGTAAACATAGTGCTGTAGCAAAGTGCATAGTACTGCTACCCTTGTATTTTAAAATAAAATGTCTGCATGGTGCGCACACTGCTAGCTTATAGAGCAAACACCGCCTTCAAAGTTCATTAAAAAGATCATGGACTGTAATGCACACATTAATGGAAATATGGAGTGTATGAAACAATATTAAAACATTTGAACTATATTTTTATTGAATGTCATTGCATGTAAAACAAAATAATTATTTTTTGGACATATGGGCGCTATATAGAGCCTATATAGGTGTGGTTGAGGTATATTATTGTCATTATTATTGAGTTGTTAGGCTCACAGTCTACGGACGAACAGACAGCATACAGTATGAACAAAGCTTAAGCTTCACTCGACTTGCAATTAGACAAGAGATTCTTCTGTATTGTTCATTAGACTATACACTTATAATATTAGCAGCAACTAGTGTCGAAGCCCGAACCAGCAATAGCACTAGATCTTGGTCTCGTTCCTTTACGTAGACACTAGTCACCTATGATATCTGCTACTATTATTACAATCAGTTTTAACTTGTTTACTTTGCAGTGTAAATATTTAATGTATAAAAACGTAATATGACATATTAGTTCGCCCTCTTGTCTCTACAGAACGATTTTAAACCAACTTCACAGTAAGCCGAATTAAAATAAATAAGAATATAAACTTCATGTTACTAATCTCATTTCCAAATTTCGTCTAACTTCTAATTTTAACTAAAATAGGAAAGATTAAAATTTAAAATAATTTATAGCTTACTATATTATGAGGTTGCATTTTCATTAATAATTATAACTCCGCTGCATTGATTCACAGCTTTGAAAAAGCATAACATATTTACATTTATCATCAATGTTGGCGTATGCATGCCATAAACGATAACTATAAATTAATATACATTTACACGGCAAAAAGTCTGGGTGAAATATGGTTGGGAGACGTCCGTGTAGAATCTATATGGCAAGAAAAAGTCCGTGTAAAATCCATAAGGTTGGGATACGTCCGTGTAGAATCTATATGGGTAGCAAAAGTCCGTTTGGAATCCATACGGGTAGGAACATTTTGTGCAGATTTCATTTAATTAAAAAAAGTCAGTGTAGAATTCATATAAGTAAAAAAAAGTCCCTGTAGAATCCATTTAGGTATTACAAGTCTGTAGAATCCATACAGTAAATTAAGTCTGTGTAGAATTCGGTTGGGTAGAAAAAGACTGTGTTGAATCCAAATTGGTAAGAAAATTTAGCTTAATATACGGCGGTGTGAACTCTTTACACTAATTTTAGTAAACTGTAACAATATTTGGTCTGAATGTATTAACACACGGCAATGTTAATTGCAGATTACAAATTTTGGACCCTCAAAAATTGGAAAATAACAACTAATCGTGTAAAAATTAACGACTAAATCTGTTAGCTCTACTCTTGTAACATGTAAATACTATCTTTTTATAGTGTATTCACCCAAAAGTAGTTACGTTTTTAATTTTTGTTTTTACCGAAGTCATTGTCTCAAATGGAAAAAGTCCTACGTTTGGTCGTGGGTAGAAATTGTCTGGGTAGCAAACGTCCAGGTAAAAACCATATAAGTAGAAACAATTTGGGCTAAAAAAGTCTGTTTTCTGCATTGCAAAGTGCATTTTATCCTGCATAATTTGAATGTAGTAGCATTTTTATAATAATTAAATTTTTACTGTAGTTATTATACCATCCTACAGTATTGGTTCACATACTGAGGCATACCTTTGAATATTTAATGTAGGCACACGAAAGCAAGCTCGATCATATAAATTAGTAGAACGAAGTATACGGATTTATTTGTAACATTGTTGTCCTATGTCAATGGGGGACCAGACACAAACGATGCCATCGATGTTGATGGTATTTTGCATATAAAAAAACAGTACATGTTAAACATGTAGATTTTATGTCAAAATATTATATATCCCTGTTTTGCTAATTATCAAATAAATAAATTATAACAGCATGTGTGTGTGTACTGCCAATTTTACAACTTCCCGTAAATGCATTTCTGTGGTTGCTCTTTGCAACAAAATTATTTTTGGTTATGAAATGTCCTGCGACATTGGTCCTTTATATTTTACGGAACTGAGACTGCAAGGGCAACTGCAAACTCCTCCTACACACTACTTTTTAGTAAAGCGTAGTGGGAGTCAGCTTTGATTTTGGTGTTCTATCCTCCAGTCAATGAGTTTAGACACCACTTGGAGGAAGACAACTACCGAAATTTAAATATGTTTAATTTCAGTGCAATACCTAGTATAGTTGTTTCACACGTTTTTCAATACATAGTTTTTTTTAAATCGTTTTATACCGTGTTGTATGGGCTGCGAGAGAAAGATTCCTAACTAGTAGGAAGATGAACATTAAATAAGAGTGTAACTGAAAAAAAAGTAAGTGCAACCACATGGCCTATAAATTGGTTTCAGTGATGAGCTTTAGCTTTTTATTAGCGGAAAAGCGATTTTGGATTAGTATTAAATTATGTCCTTATTACAATATTTTTATCCTAATTTTATTTTGCTCAAGATCAGGAACATTGCAACTGTTTTCAAATGAACAAAGGATTTATTTTAAAACATCGCCATAAAAGTGTCGAATGTCATAAGAATTGAAAAAGGAACCAGATTTTTCTATTTTTTGGGGTTTTTAAGAATGATAAATTTTCTTGTTTTAATCAGCCAAGTATCACAAAAGGGTTCCGAATTTTATCAGCTTTCTACAGTTAGCGATAGAGATAAACTTAAATGTCGCAATAGTTATCGTGGGTAAAATTCTAGATTTAGAAATTTTGAAAAACAAAATTCTGTTTTCATCAAAAAACAAAACATTTAGTAAAATACAATAAAATTGAAAATTGTAAAATTATTTAAAACACAAATGACAAAGACACAATAATAATATATTATGTATTAATATTATAAGTAACTACATAATTACTTACTGTACTCAGAGTCGTCACAATATTTACCTAACATGCAATTAGATTCAGAATTGTAACATTTCCAGCTTATTATTAAAATTAAAATGTCAAATAGGAATGACTACAAATAAAGATAAAACAATAATTTAATGTAAAAAATGTGATGATTACGCTAAATAACAATTTTACGTTTTACAAACAATAAAATTAAAAGACATTATTGCACGAAATGCAATGCTGTGATATACTTATATTGTGTATATTTAGTGACTATGATTTCCACCTTTACAGTACTAATAACTAATATAATATTGTCATTAGCATCGTAATCGTCATGCAGTCGAAGACTCAAATGAGATTCTAATAGATTGTGATAATTATTTATTCACAATATTCTGTTATTTGTTTTACCTATGTCTGCATTAGTCTTTAAAATTTTTTGTAGAAAGGTAGAATTTACTTCCAGTACCTAGGGGGTTGGCTCAGATTGGGGGAGATTGTAGTAAAAGCTCAATGAGGTGAATAAAATTTTCCCTCAAAAAAGAAACCGGGACTGGAGGAGGTAAAACAGATAAAAAGAACGGTATTGAACGATTTCCCTTCTCCGGGCTCAGGCTGGCTCAAATTGAAGTAGTTTTTAGATGCTGAGCATCTATAGGAATGGCTATGTCCGTCTGTCTGTCCGTCTGTCGATGTGTGATTTTTTGTCGTGCTCCACAGGTCACAGTTTTCAATTTAATTTTTTCAAATAAATTTGAAATGATGGTGAATGCGATGGAATAGAACCCTATTGTTTTTGGAATTAAACGGATTTACCAGTTTTTTTCAATTAACGATATAATGAACCAACTTTTTTGCATTAAAATGCATGCAGGAAAAACCGGTCTTTGGCAAGACTTTACATGCATTTCAATTTCAATACTTACCACTGAAGCTAAGTAGGTAGGTACATGCGCCGCACGTTCCATATACCTGACATTCAGTGGATATTTGTACCATAGAAAAGTAGGGATGCAGGGATCGTCCATAAATTACGTCAAACAAATGTTACAATTTTAGGGACCCCCACTGTTATAAGTTTAAAAATTAGCTTAAAATATATCCTTAGCATAGAATTTCACTAGTATGCATGCAGGGATCGCCCATAAATTACGTCATACAAATATTACCATTTAAGGGATCCCACTGTCAAAAGTTCAAAAATTAGGTTGACATGTATCCTTAACATAGGATTTTACTAGTGTGCATGCAGAGATCGTCCGTAAAGGACGTCATACAAATTTTAGCATTTTAGGGACTTCGACTGTCATTAGTTTAAAAATTAAAATTACGTAACACAAATTTTACCATTTTAGGGATCCCTACTGTCATTATTTCAGGAATAAGGTTGACATGTATCTCTAACATAGGATTTTACTATTATGTTTACAGGATTCGTCCCTGAATCACGTCCTACTTTAACGATTTTAGTGCCCCCCACTGTCTTTAGCTCGAAAATCAGGTTGACATATAACCTCAACATAGGATTTTACTAGTATGCATGCAGGGATCGTCCATAAATGACGTCATATAAATTTTACTATTTTAGAAATCCCCACTGTCATAAGTTTAGAAATAAGGTTGAAATATATCCTTAGCATAAGATTTTACTACCACGCATGCAGGGTTTGTCTATAAAGGGCGTCGCACAAATTTTATCATTTAAGAGATTTTCATGCTTTTAGTTCGAAAATTAGGTTAACCTATATCCTTAACATTAATTTTTTAAAGCTTACGTACGGCGATCGTCCGTAAATGACGTCATTCAAATTTTACTGTTTTAGGGATCCCCACTGTAATTAGTTCAGAAATTAGGTGTGCGTTTGTCCTCAACATATGATTTTACTACTTAGATAGGGAGATCGTTTATAGATAGCGTTGCTTAAATATTACTATTTTAAGTACCCCGGCTCTCATAAGTTTTAAAATGAAGTAAACAGGTACCCATATTATGGAATGCTTCCAGGATTCATGCTGGATTCTTCCATATATGGCGTCATATAAATACCTTTATTTCAGGGATCTGCTCTGAATTTGTTCACGAATTAGGTAAACAGATACTTTGAACGCAGGATGTTGCAATAATACATACACGGATCGTTTATAAATGACTATCCAATTATTATTTTTCGAATAATCCCAAAGTTATTTGTTACGACTTAATCAAATTAGAAATTCAAGTAGAAGCTAAAGTGGAGTTAGGCGATGTCGTAGTTTCAGCGTTGCCACACTAGGGTTCTACTCCTTTACTAAAGCAATTATTCGCTGTAAGCTCAGCATCTACTTCGGGCCCCCGGTCGACAAATCCGGCGCGAAGCGCCGGATTTTTTCAAGAAAAAGGGACCCTCGGTCATTTTTTTAAGAGCTCGTTAGGGACTAGGGATTAGGCACCGATTGATTTGCACTGCATTGTACGCAAGGAAGTGGTGGAAAGCAAGTACACATGCCAAGCTATAAAAAAACTAATTAAAAAAAACACATACATTTCTATACGAAACTGTCCGTAAATGACGTCATCTAAACTTCACTACTTTACGGTTCCCCCTGTTTCACGTCATGTCACTCGCATACATGTATAGCTCACAGATAGTTTAGGGTCGTCTGCAAATGAGGTAATTCAAATTTCACCATTTTACTCGATTTACTTTATATTAATTTTATTTAATCATAAATGCGAGCGCGCAGGTCTGTATTGTTTTTAGATGCTGAGCTTTAGCTGCATCTAATGAAATGGTTTTGTCCGTCCGCAAGTGTGTCTGTCTGTCTGTCCCCTTTTTCATTGTTGTACGCTACAGGCTGTAATTTTAAAATGATCATAATAAAAAAAATTCCTAAATCACGTAAATGCAATGTAGATGAGCTGTATAGTTTTTAGATGCTGAGCAAGCATCTATTGGTCTGGGGACTGCTGTCTGCCTGCCTGTCCGTCTGTCTGGCTGTTTGTCGCACGCTACAGGTCGCATTTTTTAAGCTTTTAAATTAAACTAAGTTTTAATGGCCCAGCAAAGCGAGGGAAAAGTGCTGTATAGTTTTTGGTTATTATTGAAGTTATTGTTTGTTTGCAATTAGCAGTTAAACAGACCAAGAATAAAATCAAAGTTTCAAGATAAAAAAAATCCGGCGCTTCGCGCCGGATTTGTCGACCGGGGGTGGGCCCGAAGTAGATGCTGAGCTTCAACAAATGCGCAACACAATATATGTTACGCTAAAAGATGATATTAGATTTATGGAAGCTCCCCTACCATCAATAAGCCATATACGAATGTGCGTAGCATGTATTTAACTATAGCTGAATAATGTTGACAAATTGCACTATTTACAAATGACGTCAATTATAGAGGCTCTTCTACTATCAATAAGCCATATATGGAAGTACGTGGCATGTAGTTAGATATAGCTGGAAAATTTGTAAGAATTGCCTAATTCACAAATAACGTCATTTATAGAGCCTCCTCTACCACCAATAAGCCATTTAAGAATGTACGTTGCAAGCAGTTAAAAAAATAATAATACTTAGATAAAGGTATTTATAAACGATCTGTGTATGTGTTCTTGTAACACCCCTGCGTTCAAAGTATCTGCCCAATTTTTAAACAAATGCAGAAGGGAACCCTAAAATAGTGATATTTAGATGACGTCATTCATGGAAGATCCCAGTATGAATACTGGAGGCATTCCATAATATGGGAACCCGTTTACCTCATTTTAAAACTAAAGACAGGCGGGATACTTGAAATAATAATATTTATACAATGCCATCTATGAACGATTACCGTATGAATACTAAAAAATCATATGTTGAGTTCATACGTCCACCTAATTTCTGAACTAATCACAGTGGGGATCTCTAAAATAGTAAAATTTGATTGACGTCATTTACGGACGATCCCCGTATGTAAGCTTGAAAATTCAATGTTAAGTATATCATTTAACCTAATTTTAGAACTAAAGGCATGTGAATTTCTAAAACGGTAAAATTTGTATGACGCCCTTTATAGACAAACCCTGCATGCATACTAGTAAAATCTTATGCTAAGGATATATGTGAACCTAATTTCTAAACCTATGACAGTGGGGATCTCTAAAAAAGTAAAATTTGCATGACGTCATTTTTGGACAATCTCTGCATGCATACTAGTAAAATCCTATGTTAAGGATATATGTCAACCGAATTTCTAAACTTGTGACAGTGGGGATCCCTAAAATAGTAAAAATTTATATGACGTCATTTATGGAAGGCCCCTGCATGCATACTTGTAAAATGCTATGTTAAGGATATATGTCAACCGAATTTTTATAATTATGACAGTGGGGATCCCTAAAATAGTAAAATGTGTATGACGTCATTTATGCACGATCCCTAGGCTGCATTGTTAACGTCTGTAAAATGATGAGGAAGTTTAATTCCGAATGCCTAAGCTGGTATTCGAAGAGTGGACCCCCGTCATGAGAACGCATATTTTCCAATTTTACATTGCAGTGTCAAACCAACGACCACTATACCAGTCTGCCCTGTAAACGTACATATGTCAGCAGTACATTTACTTGTAATGGATATTAGTGAAAATTTTTCATGTGTATTTCTAACGGCGAAACTTAACAAGCTCTTAGCTCCATATGTACCTATCATGTATTATCAGCCCTTTTTTTTATCTTGAAACATTGATTTAATTCTTGGTCGGTTTAACTCCTAATTGCGAAGAAACTATAAATTAAATAATAACCAAAAACTATACAGCACTTCTCTCTCGCTTTTCTGGGCGACTAAAAAAGGTTTCAATATAAAATCTTCAAAAATGCGACCTGTAGCGTGCGATCAACTGACATTGTGACAGACAGAACGACAGACAGGCAGACAGCAAACACCAGACCAATAGATACCTGCTCAGCATCTAAAAAGGACTAAAAATACATGGAAGGTACATACGGAGCTGAGAGCTTGCAAAGTTTCGCCATTTAAAATATACATGAAAAATTTTCAAGAGTTTCCAATGCAAGTAAAGGTACTGCTCACAATATGTACGTTCACATGCCAGTCTAGTGTAGTGGTAGTTGTTCTGGGACTGCGATATGGAATTGCAAAATCTTCATGCTCATGTCGAAGGTCCACGCTTCGAACACCAGTTTAGGCATACGGAATTCACCTTCCTCACCATTTCACGGATTCCTATTCATTGCTACAAATGACAAACATACGTAAGTAAATTGGCTACAGATAGTGACGGGTCGTCCATAAATGACGTCTTTCACATTTTACAGTTTTAGATACCCCCCATTTTGAAGTTTACTCACTATTTAACGGATTCTTATACAATGTTACAGATGACGGACATACTTAAGTAATTAGGTAAAAGATAGTGACGGGTTGTCCATAAATGACGTCTTTCATATTTTACAGTTTTAGGTACCCCTATTTTTAAGTTAAATTGTTTTCCAACCTATTTTAACATGCATAACATTAGTTACAGATATTCAGGAGCCGTCTCTAATGACGTCCTTCAAATATAGTTTTTATTACCCCCAGTTCCAATTTTAAATTTTTTCCAACCTGTTTTATGTACATGCAACAGACTTGTATATTTGTAATCGATATTCAGAGATTGTCCATAATAACTTCCTTTAAATATCATAGTTTTTAGTACTCCCAGTTCCAACTGTAACATTTTTCTCACAATATTTTAATTACATGTCATAGACTTACCTATATATGGTATAGATATTCAGGGGTCATTCGTAATGACGTAATTCAAATATCATAGTTTTTAGTACCCCCAGTTTTAACTCTATTTTCCAAACCTATTTTAACTATATGTCATGAAATTACCTATATATGGTATACATATTCAGGGGCCGTCCATAATGACGTCCTTCGAATATAATTTTTACTACCCCCAGTTCCAACTTTAAATTTTTTCCAACCTGTTTTAAGTACAGGAAATAGACTTACTTATATGTGTTATAGATATTCATGGATCGTCTATAATAACGTCCTATACATATCGTAGTTTTTAATACTCCCATTTCCAACTTTAAAATTTCTCGCAACTTATTTTAAATACATGTCATGGACTTACCTATGTGCTTTATAGACTTTTAGGGATTGTCTATAATGAAGTCATTAAAATATCATAGTCTTTAGGACCACCATTTTTGAATTTAAATTTTTTTCCAACTTTGTTTTTAACTGCTTGCCACGTACATTCGCTTGTATCTTATTGTTGGAAGGGGAGTCTCCATATATGACGTCATATATGAATCATGCACTTCTCTAAAAAATATTACCTTTTTTGAACTAAATGTCATGCACTTCCATATATGGCTTATTAACGGTAGGAAAGCCTCCATTTTTGTTTTCAAAAAGGTGCAAAATGTTTTAATTTGTGTTTTCGACAACGTGCAAAATGGTATAATTCCCTGTTTTAATAAAATGCAAAATTTTCTAATTCTGTGTTTTTAAAAATGTGCAAAACGTTCTTATTTTTTGTTTTCAAAAAGGTGCAAAATGTTTTAATTTGTGTTTTCGACAACGTGCAAAATGGTATAATTCCCTGTTTTAATAAACATGCAAAATTTTCTAATTCTGTGTTTTTAAAAATGTGCAAAACGTTCTTATTTTTTGTTTTCTAAAAGGTGCAAAATTTTCTAACTTTAAGTTTTTGAAAACAAAAAATGTTCTTTTTAAAGTTACTCAAGACATTTTAAGTTATTTTCGTAGATAGTTTTTATATTAGTTTTAGCTAAACCTGGATATATGCAGGTCACTTTGGTTCTTCACATACGCTATGCTTTTGTTACATAGGATATTGCAAGTTTCCTGTCACCAGAAGGATCTATGAGTCCCGCGGAGTTTATATACGTGAGTTTTGGAAGTTACATACTAACAAGGGAATAGTTTCACATGGAACTCGTCGATTTCAAAGAGTTATGTCTATAAAAATCAGGCTACTTTTGAATAGTGGGGATCTAAAGTAACTCGACTGCATTTTGCGTTGTTCGGTCACAATAGCCCGCCAAAGTTTTAAAAAATTCAAATTTTAATATTTTGCCGCCCTGGTACTTTTACAGTTCTTGTCCGATTTTGATGAAATTTTGTTTTTTCTGATCCTTAGGGCTTTTTCTGAAAAGCAATTCCAGGATTTTTCAAAATTCAAAATTTTTCATTTTTTCGAAAAAATTGGTCCATAAAATTAGGCCTCAAAAGTAATGTTTTCTCTAAATTTTTTCGAAAAAATGAAGCAGCCTGATTCTTGTAGACATAACTCTTTGAAATCGACGAGTTCCATGTGAAACCATTCCCTTGTAAGTTCAAATCTCCCGCAAAAATTTGTCAAAATATTGCTGAATGCATTTGAGATGATTGATTAAATTTTTTTTTATTTCATAAAGCTACTCACAAGCTGTATCGAAACTATCAATCGCCTCAAAGCAGCGACCGATGCACCCCCTTGACTTGGCAATTCGATGGATCGAATTCGTTTTAAGTCAAGACGACGTCTCATACTTAAGACCGCAGACAAAGAATGTCACGTGGTGGATGACACGCTCTTTGGATGTGTGGGCTTTTATTTTTTTGGTATTAATTACGATAGTGATTGCATATCTGACAATTTTATACTTCCTTGGTGAAATGTTGTTTAAAGCGTGTTTAAAATATAAACTTGACCCATTTTAACCTTAAAAACTCTTTACCTTGTTAAGCATGACATTTTTATCAGGGAAAATACTGTAGTGGAAAAGAAGTGGTAGCAGTGGGTTTGTGTTTGTAGCATTTAGACATTAGGCTTTAAGAACCAAAATCCAGAGCCATATCCATTTTTAGTTTTGAAAAAAATGCACTATCGACAAAAAAACATTTAAATAACTTGCTGATGAAAGCATGTAAAATAAAACCTTTTTGCAACTTAAAAAAAAACTAAAATTGATTATTTTCCACTTTCAAAAAACATGTAAATAGATTATTTTGCACTTTTGAAAAACATGTGAACAGAACAGGAATTTAGGAACTTTGGAAGAGAGGGAACTTTGGGAATTTTGGGAATTTTTAAAATAGGGAATTTTGGCAAAATTCCCTGTGTATGAAGTACTTGGAGTTTTTAATATTCCAGGAACTTTCAGACAGGAAATTTTGGGAAATTTGAGGATTTTCAATGTTCCGGGAATTTTCAAACAGAGAATTATGGGAATTTGGGGAATTTTTAATATCTTGGGAATTTTCAAACAGGGAATTTCGGGAACTTTAGTAATTTTCAATATTCCGGCAATTTTTTAACAGGGAATGTTTGAATTATTAAATGAAAATTTCCAAAATTCCCAAAATTCCCAAAATTCCCAAAATTTGCTAGAGAGTTTTGAAAATTTAAGGGAATTTTGAAAATTGGGAATTTAACTAGGAATTTTGCCAAAATTCCCTTCCCTTGGGAACATTGAACCGGGAGGTAATGAAACGCAGGGAGTTTGGAATTAGCCATCCCTAATCCTAGAATAAATTGAAAATAGGTCATTTTGGTTCTTGATAGACAATATAGGATAAACTTTAGTAGTTGGTTGTAGTTAAAAATTTTAAAATGGAGAAACTCTGCATTCAACTATAAAACCTAATGGTCAATAAAAGCAAATTGTCAACTCAAAAATCTAATTGAATTAATGTATGTGTTTAAAGTTCGTAAAAATAGAATAGTAATTATTATTAAATTCACTCGTTAAATTATACAACTTTCAATAAATTACATAAATCAGTTACGAGAAAATAATAGTAATAAAAGCAAAAGGGCTTTAGCCTTAATGGCAGCCTTAACAGCAAAATTAGGCATTTTGAATTTTCCGCCAAATCTTAACTAAATATTTACAGGTTGTCAATTAAGGACAGGAAGATACAAAATGCCTAACTGTGCCGATTTACCTACAGACATTTTTATATTGGCAATAAAAGCAAAAAAATTTATAATTCCAAGTTTTGAAGTTCCCGCTAAAACTTTAAATATTATTTCAAATCAAGATTTAGACCGGTAACTCAATCAACTTAAACTAACATGATATATCATTAAAACGGTAACAATTAGGCAGCGAAAAATAACTTGGTGTTACTAGCAAAATAGTCAATAATTTTTACATGGGTTTGAAAAAAGATAATTGAAATTACAAGAAAATTAACAGATTTTGTCAAGTGATATATCATTTTAAAGCTCTTAAAAAATTAAAAGACCTTTTTTTTGTTTTTTCATTGTGGCTCGTACAGCACGTTTTAGGTGAAATTGAAAAATTCAAAGACTGTTATCTTAAAAACGTTTAGTTATAATGGAGTCGCATTCCGTTATTTGAATTCTACTAGTGATTACCTTTCTAATGATATATAACTTGATGGAGTTGTAGCAGTATTAAAGAAATTTCAAAATTCCGTTAAATTATACGTATTCTTTTTAGTAAATAAATATCTATACTTCCACGCCAAATTTAGCGTATTTTACTATTACCGTAAAACTACTATTAACCCATATAATTATATCTATCTAATATTAACATGTAATATTATGCGGGTGTTCTACGAGGGTCTGCAATAGTATACAGGTCAGAAAATTTTCTATCTAAATTGTACGTGTCTTTCTGATACAGTAATAATATGCGGGCATGCAAACCTGCGTGGTTTTGTAATATAATTAGTGTAATAGAACATGGTTCTAGTGATGAGAGGTCTAGATAAATTAAAATAGTACGTGGGACATACTATCACAAAATAGACAGTGCATACAAACAGAATGTTCTTTCTAAAAAAATATTGCCGTATTTATATTATAAAATATTAAAAATTTCAGAACATTATGCACCTTTTGAAAAGTTGTAAATAGAATATTTTGCACCTTCCAAAATCATGTAAATAGAATATTTAACACCTTTCATAAACATGCAAATAGAATATTTTGTAACTTTTAAAAGCAGTTAGATAGATTATTTTGCACCTTTCGAAATCATGTAAATAGATTATTTTGCACTCTTCGAATATCATGTAAATAGAATATTTAACACCTTTTAAAAACATGCAAATAGAATTTTTTAGACCTTTCAAAAACATGTGGTAAATAGAATTTTTTAGACTTTCAAAAACATGTAATTAAAATATTTTGCACCTGTCAAAATCATATAGATACAATATTGTATAACTTTTAAAAGCATTTGAATTGAATATTTTGCACCTTTCAAAAAGTGCAATTAGAGTATTTTCCATCTTTTAAAATCATAATTATTATTAGAATATTTTTCACCTTTTAAAATCACGTAAATAAAATATTTTGTAACGTTTCAAAAACATTTAAATGGAATATGAATATATTTAGCTAATATTTAAAATCAAGTAGATTAATTTTTACTTTTAAAAAAACCAGTAAACTGAACACTTTCTACATTTCAAAAACTCATTAGTTTTATTACTATTTTTCATACTGTTTAAACACAATTACATGGGATAAGTTGCAATGTCTTAAAACATTTAAACTGAGAATTTATTATCTTTAAAAACTACATAGTAAATAGGGCAATGTTACATATTTTAAGACCAGCATTCAAAAATTCAAAGTCAAAGTTTGAGTTATCGTCAAATTAGGTAATCTTCGAAACTAAAATCATTTTGGTCTAAATTGAATATTTGCCATTTTACTTGTTCAAATACGGAAAAAGCAAATTTTTTAAATTCTCTAGGTACGTGTAATTTACAATTATTAAAATTCATCGTAGCATACAAAAATGACCATCCCAATACTCCGTTTAAAATTCTAATGTAACAATTTTAATAATTGTAAGCTGCATAGGCAAAATATATTAGGTAATTATTGTAAATACAAAATTGCTCTGACAAAATAATCATTCTAAATTATTTTTGTATTTTTTTCTTGCGTGTCGCTTACATTTCAAAAGCAAAATAATAATTTATTTAATTGCTATTCGTACTATAAAAAGTGCAGACTGCAGTGAAATGGCAATGGGAGCTTCCCATTCCCAATTCGAGCAACAACAGTGCAATTAAGGTGATGATTACATTGAAAAATTTGGAATTACAATCCCACTTTTGGGTATAGTTTCAATGTTACCATTACTTCATTTTTTTGACCTTATTGATCTCATTGACAAGAGCGGCGGTGCAGTGGGGAAGGTGGAGGTGGACGTAGTGAATTTGCAGGAATAGGAAATAAAAATAGACACAACCAAAGCGAACATAAAAGGCTGTGATGTTGATGCGGTTGTTGTTGTTTTTGTTGGAAGGTTGTCTGTATGTGCGCTGTGTCTGTTGTCGTTTGTTGCTGAAATTTGTGGTGGTGGTGGGCTATGATTATGTTGTGAAGGTCTGCGGACAGATCAACTAGTCCCATAAATGGAATTGATTTAAGGATGATTCATTTGCTTTCCTGTACTCCCTTCACCACAACACGAATCACCACATCAACAGAACCGAACACACAGACTGACAAGTCTTGAAAGCGTGGTCCACAGATGACGTCACTTTAGAGTCGATGGGTTCAGTTAGATAGCCAATGTTAAGTACTACCATTTATGCACTAGGCAAACCGGTACTAGTAGTGGTACTATAGTGTGCAGTTGTAAAATTTAGAAAATTTTCATGACGTCATTTGTGCACGATCCCATGACTATTTTTGCAATAATCTTGTTGTTTTGATGGCGAATGTTCTAAATATCCTTCGTGGTTTAATCATATGTTTATCTCCTGTAACACGGAGACAGAACCAGAACCAGTCTTTAAAGTAATTATACATACTAATTTACATAAATAGTCAGCAAAGTGATATGCTAGTAAAAATATACCGTATATTTTGTAATAGTGCGCCCCACGTATTGTTCAAATTTGAAAATCTCAGACCCGTACACAACATAATATGACCCGCTTACTTTTACAGAACTGTGCACTACAAATGACCCATGTGCAATTAAAGACCCCTGCACTACAAATTACCCGCATTTTATTAATGAGCCGTGCACGTAAAAAAATCAGCGTACTAATTTTATAACTGATTCGTGCCTTTTAAAAATGACCCTCGTACTATTACAGACCCGCGTACTAGTACTATAGTCAAGCTGAGACCCCTTGCCCCTCAGATATATGTTTACTGTTACAGACCTCTAAAGTAATAATTAAATACAAATACAGGAGACCCACACAATATTAGGTGATATACGGTAACGGTAAGCATCAAAATTGTATTATATATTTTTTAAAACATTCACATTAAATAAATATGTATTCACGGTTTTCAGAAAATACCGTAATAAAACATTTTAAAATATTATTTAAAAAAAAACATGCAAATAACTTTTGCCGTTTCTAAAAATATGCATTTTAAAAAATTACTAAATTCACTTTTCAAAATGAAAAAAAAAATGTTTTGCTTGTTTTTCAACAATTTACGATTTTTGAATGAAATTTATCAGTTTTGATTTCGAATACAAAAAATTTGGAACGCTTTAAGAACAACAAACAAAGTATTTTTAATTTACACTTTTTTAGTACGCAAACAAATACATTTTTGGAAAATGTAATTAATTATTTAAACAATAATTATTGTCACTTATCCCAAATTGAAACTGTAACTAAAACATAATTTATCTATTTGAAATATGTCATTTTTGCCTTTTATACGTAATTACACTTACAGCTCTAATGAAATTGCATATAAGTTTTTAATAATTAATTATACTAACCTTTACTTTTCTATAATTAATTTTTTTTTGTAAAGCATCGTCCCAGGCTTTAAAATAAACTAAACTATAATTATACTTAAATACAAACATAAGTTGTAAATCTAATTTTTTTTACACGAAAAACATTAAATTACAATGTAAACGGGAATGAAAATGAAAACTGAAAACATTAAATCACAAATATATGTCAAGATTTGATATCACCCTTCCTGCTTCAAGAATTCTGAGCTATCTATAATTACGCGCTATACAGACACTACATAACTAATATTTGGTTATTTTTTTAAAGCAAACTGCAGCAGGGCAAGGTTTGGATCCACCACAGATAATTATAACATTTTGCACTAGCCATTATTAATGATAAGAAATATGCCTTTTTGCTTTTAGCTAAAACCACACCATAGAGAGATAAGGACATACATAGGGGTCGTCCAAAAATATCGTCCCCACTTCGACGATCATATGACCCCTATACTGTCATCAGAACCTAACTATATAGTGCTTTAAAGGATGTCATTAATATTTTGTCTCAACCCGTGACATAATTTATGAACGATCCTTTAGATACTGAAGCAAAATATTGGATTGGATTTTGCCTCATAAGTCACACGCTAATAACATGGTTGTTGGCATGACTGTGTGTGTGTGTGTGTGTGTGGATTTATGCAATGTCCAAAGTTAAGCGGAGTGGAACTTACGAACGACGTTGAGTTACATAGGGACAGACAAATGTACGTAATATCGTCGGTGAAGGACTCAAATGACCCATATCCATTTTTATTATAGCTAAAACCAATATCAACTATCCGCAAAAATACTGAAATAACTTATGTCTTGTAAGCATTTACATGGTACAATATGAAATTTCAAAAATATGTACCTAAATAGAACATTATACACTTTTCAAAGACATGTAAATAGAACATTTTACAATTTTTTAAAACATGTAAATGGAACATTTTACACTTTTTTTAAACATGTAAATAGAACATTTTACACTTTTTTTAAACCTGTGAATAGAACATCTTACACTTTTTTTAAACATGTAAATAGAAAATTTTACACTTTTTTTAAACATGTAAATAGGACATTTTACACTTTTCAAAAACTCCTAATTAACATTTTACGCATGTTTCTCAATTTTTTTTATGACATAGCTTATTTTAATTCTAGCTTAAATTGGATATGGGTTATTTTGGTTCTTCACCGACGATATGTGTTTTTCCCAGTGTAATGTGTGTATTTAGTTGCTTGGTATTTATCCTTTTTGATTTCCTCGCATGACCCACCTCCGTCCTCCGTCCTCCGTCGCCTTTGTAACCAAATTTGACTCTTGCAATTTGACTCAACTCCTTTTAGACTCGTTCCTCGGCCCACACACACCAAACACTCAACTCTCACAGAACAATCGAGAAAAAAAATGAAGTAATATTATACATCATCTGCTCTGTATATTCACAGAGTATCTCTGTCGACTCGTTATCTCCTATCTCATAGTCACATCACAGTGTACTTGGTTCTAGGGTCGCTTCGTAGTAATATTTTTTTTTTTTTGCTAAATATTACAGAGATGTATGTACACGGAGCGAAATGAGGCTCAAGATGCTCTCTCAAGTGTAATTATATTAAATGCATATTATGTTTGGAACGAATGTAAAATGAAAATGAAAGGCGTTGTACGACCAACAACTAGAAGGAACACTCATGTATCTGTAACTATCTCTACCTACAGGGTGGCCAACTATAGAAGTTGCATTTTTTTAAATTATTGGCACAAATAAATGCGAATTCTATATTCTATTCATGCGTTAACTTTTAAATACTATTTCAAATATTTTAATGAAATTATTGATTTTTTTAATTAGTCAGCCTAAAAGTGACTGCAGTTTAGTATGTAGTAAAATAGGGATAGCTGTCCGTTAAAAACAAGAGGGGGGGGGGGAGGGAGGGAGGGGAGGGGGGATGTTAACTGTATTTTTATTAAAGTGCAAAAAGTAATGTCTGTATAGTTTAACAAACATAAACAAGTATGCTGTCTTGCTGTCTCCTTCATGGGAGCTTAAAAACTTGATACCTGCCCTTTTATAAACTTTTAAAACTTCATATTTGCAGTTTTATTGGCATGTAAAAAGAAATATATGAACGTTTAAAAACATGCAAAAACAGATTATTGCACATTATAAATTTAGTGTGAAGGGATAATTATGTGCACATTTTAAAACATGTTGAACAGATTGTAACACTTTAAAGAATGTGTTAAAAAGTTATATCTGCACGTGTAGAAACATTTTAAAACAGATCTATATGCGCTTGACAAAACACTTTTTAAAGTAACATCTGCAGTTTAAAAAAACATGCTACAACAGATCAAAGAAGTTTTTAAAAAAACATATGTAAAACAGTAACATCTGCCCTTTTAAAACATGCAAAAACAGATCAAAAAAATTTTACAAAGCATGTAAAACAGTAACGTATGCAAGTTTTTAAAAAAACGTACAAAAACGGATTTTTAAACTTTAAAAAAAAACGTTAAAAAACTATTAATCTTTGCTTTTATAAGTGTGCAAAAATTTTTCTATAAACGTCACAGAAATAAACTAAAAAATCTGACATGTTATGTAAAAAAATAGCAAATACAAAGATTAAATATGCAGTTGTCAAAATTTTATGACTAGTAGGCATGTCATTATTTTTAAAGCTGCAAAATATTATATCTGCACATTATTTACGAAACTCAAAGGAGCCTCTATACCCACATAATAATAATATGTACTAATACGGTACACTAAGCAAAACACACGTTGCTAAGAATAATATTGCGCACCAATATCAATGGCAAAAAATCAGTTTTTATCAAATTGTAGAATTCTGTTCTACTTTTCATTCGCGAAAAAAAAATTAAAAAAACGTACTGCTATTTAATTTGAAAAAATCTTTAGTTTGTTTTTATTACTGCATCGTGTTACCTCTGATTTATACCCCGTGTAGCTGCTCACCCTGTACATCCTATAGTAATTTGTAAGGCGATCCGAGTAAGGGAGAGAAACAAAACAACTAACCACAAAATTCAAGAACAACTTCGTCGCTATGCCCACATTCGTCTCCGCCCACGTTTCCCCACTCAAATCTACCATCTCTCTCTCTCTCTCTCTTCACCCCAACTTATTTTATAGACCCATGACATTCCCATTTAATTCTCGCCCATACTTCGCCCTCACTACCACTTCACATCTCACTCTAAACGCAACCACTTTACCACTTGGCTCGTCTTCATTTTCAACTCTGTAAAAATTTAGGCAACAACTTTCCTTAACATTTTCTGTGTGCTAAAAAGTTCAAAAAAACCAAACCAAAGATCAAACCGAACCGAGCCGAACCGATCCGGATTCACTATTAAAATTTCCCCACTTAAAAAATACACAACAAAATGGGTGGACTCAACCAACGTGCCTGGACGCCAACAAAGAGACGAGGCCCGATCGGTGCAGAATTTGCAGGACCTGGACCAGCTGCCGTAGCTCTACAATCTAACATTGGAAAAACTGGCGGATCACTCTCCTCATCTCTTCACTACCGACATCACGAACCGAAACCCTTTGTAACTCCTGCCCCTGGAAGTTACTGCCCGGAAAAATCTGAGAAAACTTTATTGGACGCTTCACCCAAGTACAGTTTTGGCCTGAGACCAGTCGTGGAATTGAAAAGCAACACTCCAGCCCCCAACTCTTATAACATGCCCACGTCCAATGTGGTCAAGCGAAACGCACCCAGCTACTCTCTCAGTGACCGAACTCAACTCTACAGCGACCACACTCAAAAACCCGGACCTGGAGTTTATTCTCCCGAAAAAGTTGTGTTGAACATTGCACCTATGCATACTTTCGGAGTGAAGCATTCTCCTTACACTGGAAAACTCAAAACCGGCGCTTAAAAACAAATTTGACAAATCCATCCATGAAAAATTAAAATTGTGAATAATTTGTTTTAAAAGAAGACCTCGGCTCGCTACAACGAACAAACCACTGGATCCTGGATATCGGATAATTACGAATATATTGTATTCTTGAATTTAACAGAATGTAAAAAAAAATTGGGGTTTTAGGAAAAGACCTATTGAAAAAAAAACTTGCAAAATCTACTATTCAATATAATGCAAAACATTTTTGCTACCTGCCAGAGAATAATGGAAAAAAAAACATTACTTTTGCAAAACTATGGTGGTTTCTGTGTTTACCACCAGAATTTACTACACACTTAGCAATTAATATAAAAAGTGCCGTCAAAATCCAAATCTTTGATTTTTGACATTTTAAATTAATCTAAAATGTATTGTGTTTCAAAATTTCATTTTTTTTTAAAACTGACACTAACACTGTGCTCTCTTGTTTACCATCACATATCGCAGTAATTTCATACTTTTCCATTTTAATGATTTTTTCAAGATTTAAAAACGGAGATTAAAATAAGTAATTAATTTTGTAACACTTTGTAATGTTTAATAAAAAAAAAAATGGAAACAATCACTCTATTCTCATTGCAATAAGCATGGACTTTTTTCTTATGTGTTTTAATGTAATAAAATTTCAAAGCACTGTATTATGTAATTATTGTATGTAAAATACAATTAAAATGAAACTGTCCACTTTTGAAAAAATAATTGTAAAACATTGGAATTTTTATAGGTAAAAATAATGTGCTAATAAAAATACAATATATGCAGAATATACCACCGTGCAGTATGCAAAAAATAAATCGCTAAAAATAATCGTAAAGCATCTTTATTTTTTACTGCAATTTTAGACACATAGTTCAGACACAAGTAAAGTACATACCTACATCACCTACATGGAATAAAAGCACATGGAATGAAAATGCATAGGAAGGTAGTAGTAAGTAGTACTGGTAATTATAATTACGTTAGCCTTCTGTCTCTATTCGTCCACTCACACCCACTTAAATGTAGGAAATAATTATGAATACAGAGCTAAATTGCTTCAAGTAGAATTCATCAATTCGTAGACGAAATCGAAAATCTAAACGACTGGGACTAGATAATGTCACAATATTAAAGTAGGCAAAAGCAAAACAAAGCCGCAGATTTCTAGCTATTTGCTCTGCATACATCTTCCAAAGTGATTTAATGCATAATTAAAATCCTTTTGTCTTCTTCCTATTTTAGAAGCATTACGCTCAATAGCATTGTAATGTGGGTACTGCAGTTCTAACTACCACGCCCATGTTAGTTTATTTTTTATTTAAAAAACCATCCTAAATAGGTCACTTATATCGTGTAAGCCCCAATTTGCATATTTATGGCATGATTTTTGCATAAAAATAATTAAAAATCAAATCGACCCCACCTGGATTCGAACCTGGGTCTCTCTAATTCTAGGTACCTAGGTAGGTAGGTTACCTGTGTTAATGGCAGGCAAACAAAGTTGTTTCCTATTTACTAGTAGTAACATAAATAAATAGTAATTAGTAAGTATAGTACCTAATGATTAAAAAATGTTTTATGTGTTATCCATAAATGATGTCATGAGAATATTTCTAACTATAAGACCCCGTGAAGCCCCTTGTCATCAGCAACTTATATACATATTATTTGGTTTTAACATTTAAACGGTCAATTTTATCGATGTGGACACAATTATATTACCCGTAACGTCACCTGTGGACGATCCCTTACCTTGCTTTCGCTTTTAGTAATTATGAACTGTCATTGTAGAAACGACGAGGCATACATTAAACTTCATACATCACTCCCAAACTGCATTTAACGCTCAACGGTATTTCTGAATTTTTAACGCTTAATTAGTAGTGTAATGAACCACTACGTCTTGAGTATCGTCAGTAATAAATTTGAATTGAAATTCTGTCTGTAATTAAATCGCTTAAATGTTTTAATATAGCAATCCTAATGAAGGTTGAAGAAAAAATTAGCAAAACTGATGCGTCAGTTTTCATAATAAAGTCATGCTAATTAAATATTAAAATACCTGAAAATAATTTAATTTTTTGCTTGTAGCTTTAAGAAAATAGATTCCACTAATCATTAGCGTTTGAATGATGTCCCTTTTATACACATTTGCAGTGAGTGCGACTGGTTGTTCTAAATTATAGATTTAGCGGAAAACTCAAAACTTTAAAGGTTTTGGTTTACAAAAGCTGGACCCAACCCATGACGTAATTTATAGACGATCCTTTAGACTTTAGCGGTTAATGTTTAACAATATTTAATGAATGTTGCTGGAACATTAGAGATGGTATGATATGTACTCATTCACTCGTATCATCTGCTCCCAAAATATACATTGCTCTTAAAAAAACGGCTAAGAAGTATTTCTCACTGATTGTGTCAGCTGCTTTGTTTTTTTCTTTATTTTTATTTTTTTAAATGACATATCATCTATGGGCGACCTTAAAAACTCATAATAGGGTCGTTGTTGCAAGTTAAAAACAATAAGGGGTCACCTATAAATGACGTCATGGGTATAGTCATGCAGCCTACTGCGGGGTATTTTTGGTACTGCAGGCTAAAGATAGCCATTTCCGAAACGGGGAAGCTGATGACAGGAGGGTAATAGGTACCTAAATTGGAGATATTTTGATAACTTTATTTATGGATGATCCCAAAGATATTTGAAATATTAAACTCTTAACTTATAAATTGCATATTAACGGCTTTTATGCCCATTGTGCCAACCAGATTTTTGTATAATTATTATTGACGACGCTAATACATATTATGGTAAATACTACTGCAATGCTATTAATCCAGTGAGTTAAATTTTATTTTAATAATTCTAATTGCAATAAAATTACAGCTTTTATTAACCTGCTAAACATTGACTGCAATTCAAGTAAATATTAAAATAGTAATTATTAATTATATACCTGGTAAATCTTGTGTGCGAAAAATACTTTCTATATTTTTATTCACGTGAAAAACGTTATATTTGTAGCTGTACGTGATCTTTTTAATTTTATATTGAAAAAAAAACCATCAGTTTAATATTGTCACTTATCATCTCTGATTTATACCGTGAAGCTGCTCACCCTGTACATTTCATAGTAACTGATAAGGCGATCTGAGTAAGGAAAAGAAACAAAACAACCAACAACAAGATTCAAGAACAACTTTGCTATGCCCACGTTCGTCTCCGCCTCCGCCCACGTTTACCCACTCAAATATTACATAATTACCTCTCTCACTCCTTCTTTCCCGACTTATTTTATAGAGCTATGACATTATCATTTAATTCTTCCTCACTACCAATTCACATCTTACTCCAAACACAACCACTTACCTACTTCTCTCGTTCTCATATTAAGTTTGTAAATAACAATTTTAAAATATTCTGTGTGCAAAAAGTTCTAAAAAATTTAAACCAAAGATCGAACCGAACCAATCCGGATTTACTTTTAAAATTTTCCCACCTTATAATTATATAATTATAATTACAATAAAATGGGTGTACTCAACCAACGTGCCTGGACGCCAACAAAGAGACGAGGCCCGATCGGTGCAGAATTTGCAGGACCTGGACCAGCTGCTGTTGCTCTAAAATCTAACATTGGAAAACCCGGCGGTTCACTCTCCTCATCCCTTCACTACCGACATCACGAACCGAAACCATTCCTAACTCCCGCCCCCAACTCCTATAAAATGCCTACGTCCAATGTGGTCAAGCGGAACGCACCCAGTTACTCTCTCAGTGACCGAACTCAACTCTACAGCGACCACACGCAAAAACCCGGACCTGGAAAGTATTCTCCTGAAAAAGTTGTGTTGAACATTGCACCAATGCATACTTTTGGTGTCAAGCATTCTTCCTATACTGGAAAACTCAAGAACTGCGCTTAAAAAAAATTGCAAAGGAAATTTGCAAATTGTGAATTACATTTTTGTTTAAAAGACCACGGCTCGTTACAACGAACAAACAAATGGACCTTGGATATCGGATAATTACAAACTATACAGAATGTGAAAAAATTAAAAAGACTAAAAGAATTCCAATTTAAAAAAAAATAATTCAAAAATCTACTTTTCAATAAAATGAAAAAATTTTGCTACCTGCCAGCCTGCCAGAAAATAATGGAAAAATGAATATACTTAAATTTTGCAAATGTAGAGTGGTTTTTGTGTTTACTGTCAAAATTTACTGTCTACTTTGTGATGCATATAAGATTTGTTTCAAATTTGTAACGTAATAAAGTGCTGTTAAAATTTAAATCGTAAGTTTGGACATTAGATAAAAAATTACTTCAATACTTTTCAACTTTAATTAAACTATATAATTAATGTTTAAAAAAGCAGATTAAAATAAGTAATTTTGTAAAACATTTTTTAATTAGATAATGTTTAATAAAAATAAATGGAAATATTGTATTCCAGTTTTCCTATTTCATTGAGCCTGGAATATTTTTTTGTTTCTTTTAATGAAAATTGCGAAAGATATAACTTTTTAATTACAATTAAAAATATTCTGTTCATCAATTTTTAAGAATTAATTGCAAAAATAAATTGGCATATAGTAAAATATAATGTGCTAATAAAATTACAATATTTGCAAAATATACTAGTGCAGTAATAAAAATCATAGGAAAGTATCTACATTTTTTTGCTTCAATTTTAGTCATAAATAGTACGTATACCAACACAAGCCAAGTACATATATGGAGTAAAAGTATAATTATGAGTAGATATGAGTAGTGGTAATTATACATTAGCCTTCTGTCTGTCGAGTCAGTACGTCCACTCACACCCACTTAAATGTAGGAAATATGAATGTAGAGACTTCACTGAATGATGTCACATAAGAGTAGGCGAAAGACGAAACAAAGCCGCAGATTTCTCGAGCCATCTGATCTGCATACATTTTCCAAAGTGATTTAATGCATAATTAAAAACCCTTTGTCTTCCTATTTTAGCAGCATTACATTTGATAACATTGTAATTTAGGTACTCGTCCTACTGTTTTGCTAATGCCGCCCATGTTATTCATTTTTAAATTCAAAAACTATCCTAAATAGGTCACTTGTACAGTGTAAGGCCCAATTAGCATTTTTATTGCATGAATTTTGCATAAAAACAATTAAAAATTATATTGACCCCACCTAGGTTCGAACCTGGGTCTCTATATTTCTAGGTAGGTAGGTACTTACCTCTCTTAATAGCAGCAACTATTTCCTATTTATCAGTAATAACAAAAATAAACATTAATTAGTCAGCATAGTACCTACTGCTTAAGAAATATTTTAGGGTTCGTCTATAAATAACGTCATGAAAGCATTTGTATTTCTTAGTGCCAAGAACGTCCCTTTCCACTTTCCATTACCAGCATAGTAACTGCGCAAATAGAGTCCGTTAACATAGAACGCCGTAATTATACGTCAATAACATCCAAGTTATGCATTGATGCTACACGTGACGTCATTTATGGATGATCCCCTACCTTTATTTCGCTTTTACTAATTAGGAACTGTCATATTGCACTGTGAACACGAGGCATTCAATAAACTTCATCAATCACTTTTAGAATGTATTTAACACGCAACACTCCACGGGATCTCAAAGTTTTAACCGCTTTATCAGTAGTGTAAAGAACTAAGGCTTGAATATCGTCTGTAATAAATTCGAATTGACATTCTGAATGTAAATAAATCGCTAATTATATTTTAACATTGCAAACTAAATGAAGTTTGTAGGAAGAACGAAAACCAACGCGTTTGTTTTCATAATGGAGTTATGCTAATTAAATATTAGGATAGCGGCATATTATCTATAGGAATATAAAATAGGATCAAGGTTAGTGTATACCCTTGTTAAAATGGCAGTAGATGCATTTAAATAATAAAAGTTTAATAAATAAAAAACATGCAAATGAATTCTGACGGCAGCAGATTTTGCAGATATAATTAATCAAGCTCCGTATCAAACTCCGAGCTGACCTAATTAGGTACATGCACTGTTTGTTGTAATGTAAAAATACACTATGTAAAACATATTAACGATATGGTTTATTACGTTTAGCATTATTGTGCTAAACATTAACGTCATTATTATTTAAATAACTACGTTTTACAATAACAGTATGAATAGCAGCACTATAGTAAAAATGGTAATTATGACCACAAGAATTTCATTGCAATATCTGACATGTAAATGTGTTTAAAAATTGCTTAAAACTTTGAAACGCTTTGTTTTGATTTGTTTATTAAAAACAAAGTAGCTTCTTTAGATGTTTTGTGTGTAAAGAACTTGAGCAGTTGCCACCAAAACGAGTAATTATTTGCAGTCATTGCATCAGGTCCAGTTCGTCACCCTCCCAATCCGATGAATAGAAATCAAACTTTTTACTGAAATTGCGCAGAAAAAAACATATTTAATGAATACACTGCACAAACACTCTGTATTAATTATATCGTGTGTGAAGAACCAAAATGACCCATATCAATTTTTAGTCAAACAAATAATAATTTATTATATCAACAATCTGCATAAATATTCCACTATGTCCTATTAATATTTAAATAAAAAAATTTGCACTTTCAAAAAATATGCAAATAAAATATTTTGCACTTTAAAAAAATACCCAAATAAAATATTTTGCACTTTTAAAAAATATGCAAATACAAAATTTTGCACTTTCGAAAAATATGCAAATAAAAAAATTTGCACTTTCAAAAATATGCAAATGAAATATTTTGCACTTTCAAAAAATACGCAAATAAAATATTTTGCACTTTTAAAAAATATGCAAATACAACATTTTGTACTATCAAAAAATATAAAAATAAAACATTTTGTACTTTCAAAAAATACGCAAATACAACATTTTGCAATTTCAAAAAATATGCGAAAAAAACATTTTGCATTTTCAAAAAATATGCAAATGAAACATTATGCACTTTCAAAAAATATGTAAATAAAACATTTTGCACTTTTAAGAAATATGTAAATAAAACATTTTGCACTTTCAAAATACTTGGCAATAGAACATTTTACGTTTTTCAAAAAATATGCAAATAAAACATTTCGCACTTTCAAAAAATAATTAGGCTTATACAACATTTCGCACTTTTTAAACACATGGAATTAGAACAATTTACATCTTTCAAAAACATGAATTTAGAACAGTTTTCCCTTTTCAAAAGGGAAACACAAAAACATTTTACAATGGTAAAAAACATTAAAATAGATCATTTAAAAATTCTAAAAAACTCCTACTTAATATTTTACGCATGTTTCTCATTTTAGTTTCAAGGACGCATCTCATTTTAATTGTAGGTTAAATTGGATATGGGTCATTTTGGTTCTTCACAGACGATATATGTGTTTTCCAAATGTAGTAAGTTTCCTTATACTTCAAATGCTAAGGTTATACAAGCCTATTTAAATTTAAATTAGTCAATTACTTAATTGTTATATCAATTAAAGAAATAAAGGTACGTAATTATCATAGTGATAGCATACATAGTTTGTTTTTGAAATAGTTGAAATAAATATACCACACATTATTACGCTGTTAGTAAATACAAGTTTTTTACCTGTGTACTTCAATAGTAACAAGAGCGATGAGGACGAAAACAACAAATACGTTCAGTACTAACAATATTTGGGAAGAAATATTCATTTTGAGAAAACTGAGCAGAGCCTTTTCCTGCAATTACGTCAACTCGTGATTTGATTATCAAGCAAAAAAAAGAATTATTAAGCTAAAACAAACAAAATTTATTTGTTGTTTTTTACTTGTCTTCTATTGTAGACCTGCTTCTAGTAGAAAGAAAAAGACCTGCTTTGTACTAGGAGATATATTATACATTTAATTACAGTTATGAAAAACTATTAAACTGGACACAACCAAATGAAACAATAAAAAATTAATCGTAGATTTTTTAAAATTTACTTTTAATAATAATTTACACTTTATTTTAACATTGAGTTTAATTGTTTTTTTTTCGTATTTTTAATTCGTCGAATTTAAGTGTATGTGATTTTCTGTACATTAAAATAAAACCAATCAATGCGAATTAAATTTAAATTTGTAATGTAATGAATGCCGAAACAATGGATCTTGTTATTGCGTAATTATTAGGAAGCTATTAAATTTTTATTACCCTAAAACGCTTTTGCCCACACTAAAGATTTGCAAGCATGTCGTTTATACTGTTATTATAACTATAATTATAGCACATTACTTTTATCGCCAATTACGTTGCTATTCCTTTGGAATCCCTGGGTTCGAATCCAGGTCAGGTCATATTTTTTTTCAAACTTTTTTGAGTTTAAAATATTACATGCGTTACAATAATACCACGTATAACATTCTAATTCATAAAACTTGTATCTATGTAATTTTTTCATTTAATTACTAGAAGTAAGGCACCCTGTCTACGGCAGGAAAAAGCACTAAAAACTAGTTATTGTCTACAATCCTCCACTCCTCCCCGGCTCCACCTTTAGTCTCGACAGTTTTGACAGTGGAGCATTTCCCTGACTTACTTGACCTGCACTTGACTAAGTGACCCGCTGACAAAAAATTCCCAGTTTTCCTATTTTTAAAGTAGACATTTTTACCATTGTTAGTTGAAATTACCGCCCAATGCATGTTATGCTCCCGCATGTGCATTTTACCCCCATAAACGTGATTTGCCCCATCTTCATACAAACTATTTTCATTTTGATTGTTTTCCACAAGAAAGTAACGTCCCTTGTCCACAGCATAGGCCTTCCAGTATTGGTTATTAGGGTTGTTTTCATAGTTCATAGCAGGGTAAGTGTACACGTTACCAGGGCCGCTCCCATACAACCAGTAGAGGGAGTGCAACTGATTTGCTATGTAAAGACCTCCGTTTTGGTCTGTTACAACGCTTCGTATACTTTGCGGAAATGAAAAAATGAGTGACAAAAGAATGTTTTTACTTTCCTCATCTGTGTTTTCTTTCAAGTAGGCGTCTTTAATTCTCCAAAGTAGCATCGTAACTTGTTTATTATCGTCAATGTTATTTCTCTCATGCATCTGCTTCCAAACTTCAGAGTAGCCCACTGCTTGGTGTAGGGGGGATTGGAGGGAATTTATGAATTCTAAAAGTGGCTCTGGCGCCCAATTTTCTTGGAGCGGGTATGTGGCGTTAATAAGTCTGGGCAACAGTTTGGCTAAGCTTCGGCCAGGTTTTGAATATTCTTTTTGGAGGTATTGTGAGATGATGTCCATGTCGCTGAAGATAATTACATGTGCCCAGTAATTTATATTGTCGTTTTCTGTAAATCAAAAGGAAGAAAATATGTATTGAATTTCTTAGTTTTTTTTTTATATTTAAAAAACAATTTATGTGAGTGTAATGAGTTAACCTTGTTTTTCAAAATCAACATCGGAATTTTGATTTGGCCCCTCGCTTACTATGCGTGCACTGCAAGATACAATAATGCTCGTACAAAAAATCGTAATTTGGTAGAAGAGCTTCATTTTTAAGAAAGTCTATAGGCCTAGATACTGAAATTCTTAGTTCTGATGTTGCCTGTCGCGTCGCCGTCGCCAGTACGTATTGTATGTACAAATTGCGCGATGAATTATTCAAAAATAAATTAGCCGGAAAAAAATATTTAGTTTATAAAGTTCCAATTAAAAACTCGGACCTAAATACTAGATTCATATTTCAGCCTATATCACTATGTTTTCCTGGTTAATGTGGTAAGGGGTTGTTAACATATTACGTTAGAAAGCATGCTGCATATATGAAGGTTTATTCTTTGTCGGTAGTTGGTTGTTTGCCTCAACTGATTTTGAACTAACATTACATACGCACAGTTCTTGTTATTTTGTCAATTATAATTATATTTTTAGCGTTTTCCTTAACTACATTGAAACTAGGTCGTTATATTGGACTGTGCTAATTTTTAATTGAAGCAAATGCTAAAACCGCCTTGACATGGCTTATGCGGGTAAACAAGACCTGGCATGAATAAAGGCTCGCTACAGACAGTACAGAATACAAACCTTTCCTACCTCATTATAATTATAGGAACATTGCTTCGCTTTTGTATTTTTAAAATAAAAATATCTACAAGAAAATATTTGCAAACTTATACAGAGATCCGCGTACCATTAGAATACATGCAATTATTTTTTAATTCAAATTATTTCAGCTGGACAAGCAAACAGAAATTAATTAAGGCAAAAACACGCTGACAAAAACTAAAATCGAAATAGGCGGACATTCAAATTACTATAATTATTTAGGTAAGGTATAGAGCAAAATGTTTTTTTTTGCAGAAGTTTTTAAAGTCTGTGAATTAGTGTAATTATTTACTTCTTTTTTTTAAACGTGAAAAACTTTCTTTAACTTGATTTTTAAATTTAAAAAAATTCTTATTTGCACTAATCCAAATGTATATCCAAATGTCCAAATGGTCTAAATTACATGCCTTTTGAATGTCACCCCAGGGTTGCACCATTAAATTTACCCTGGAACTCAGTTCCATACCTAGACAGGCAAACTTTTTTCCAAAAGGAGGTCTACTAAATGTGTAAAACTTTCGTTTTGTATGATTTCTTAATGTTTAAAATCTTTTTTTATGCATTTTGTAAGTCTTATGTTTAGAAAAAACAAGCAGAACTTCAGTACATACAACTTTTTATTTTTATTTATTTCTCACAGTACGTGACTATATTTAATTTAAGTGAGCAATGGCTAACTACGTCAAAACAAAACCCTAAAATTAAAAATAAATCAAAAATTTGAAGCGTTTTATAAGATTCTTTTTTTAAAAATTACCTCATAGCAGGATATCAAGTTTCCGGGTAAAAAACATAACTTTAAATATAATATTAACTCCTATAGCATCCCACAATTTAGCTTCTACAAGGGAGACTACGCTCGTTAAAACTGGCATTTCAAATTATTGTATACACTTAAACCCAGCAAAGACTGGAAATTTCCACATTGAATGTTGCATTCTTGAAGTTAGAATTCCTTTATTAAATATCGTTGCAAAATGATGTTTTTCAAGATATTTTTCCTATTTCACATTTTTTTTTGGCTTCTTCCACGGCTCAAGATTACCCCGTGTATGACTCTGATTCCTGGCCAACGACCAAGACCAAGGGACCTGAAATTCAGCCAGAAAACTTCCCTGTTTCTCACCAAGAACACTCGAATCTCTTTGTTTCTCTCGTCAAGCTTGAAACCCTTTTCAACTTTCAACAAAGACATGCAACGTCAACCTCTGGATCTGGACCATTTTCTTTGTGGTGAGTCTTTTAAAAACATAATGGAGATTGCCTCATCGTTCAATGACAAAGCAAACTACATACTTTGTGTACAATCAACAGAATCACAACCTAACCCACCAACACCTCCAGGCCCAGTTTAAAGCTGCCATTCAGAAAGAAATCAAGGAACTGGAAAACATCCCGCAACAGTTTAAAATTCTGCAAGACCCTCAAGTCCAACAAATCACAGGAAACATTGCTTCAGCAAATAAGGCCACGACTAAAGCTTTCGCGGGTCAGGCTACAATTAAGAGACAAATACAGGCGAGACAAAACTTACAAAAGGCTCACACTCACTGCATGCATGCCCACTCAAGATCCCGCAGGCAAAACCCAGACACAGAAGGCACATGCGTCAACGTTTGCCGAGTGCCACTGCGCAAGATTCAAAAACTTCAATCTGCCATAGAAACTCCAACCAGATCTCTTTTGTCTGCTTTTCCTTTAGCTTCTATGAGCATGCGCAGAAACCATATGTCAGTGTCAGCATCATCTAACACGTCATTCTTGAGTCCCCCTGCGCAAGGCCTCATTTGCAACAATGAATTCGTTCGCCTTCAGAATCAGATGACAAACCTTACGTAGAGTTTTACATTTGCTGCTGAAGAGCGCGACAGGCTTGACCGCGCCCAGGCGCTATGGAGACATCCTTGGCTCGTACCAAACAACAATGCTTGCCTTTAGAGTTGAAAAAGCGTTCAATTTGCCCAACTTCAACAAGGCAAGTCATCGTCAACTAATTTATGAGGTCAAATCTGAACTGCCGAGCAGTATCCAACACGTCGTTTGGAATTCTCATGTTAAAGTCTGGAGCAGGAGCCATGCTGGTTATACTCTGTATGGAAGTAACCCTGGGCCTATTTCCTATTTACACCTACCCAAATGAAAACTACAAAGGCAGGAGAGATCAAATTTGGAAAATTCACACTTTTGAAGATGGGCGCTATTTTCAGTTTGAAAATGAGCAGAATGGTAAAGTATTTTCTGCAAGGGACCGGGATACGGCGTGTTCTTTGGCAAAATCTAATAGTGACGGCCATCAGCTAATCAGCTCTAGGAAGTAAGTGCTGTAGATGGTGATTAAATTTACTTTGAGAACAAGGAAAATAGAAAAGTACCGGATGGAGGGCATCAGCAGAGCTGTGCGTCGTCGAGTAAACTTTGCTGTTGTGGTTATGTGTATGTATCATATGTTTCGAATCTAATGGCTGATTCGAAATACCACTGGAAATTTACTTGAGGTTCTAGAATAATCAATGAAGCATTGTAGGAGGCCCACTGCCAGAAATACATTTTACTGTTTTTGTATATTTTTTATCATGGAATGTCTATACTTAAATTAAACTCAAATCTTTTGCACTTGATTCATTACCATTGTGAGTTTGTAAATTATCTGTCTGTTCAAATGTAGCAGTACGCAGTTAGAATACTACTCTAGAATTTGGTTTTAGATAACATAATATTGTAGATGTAATTAAATATTTACAGTATTAATTTCGCGAGTATTATTGGTTTTAACTACACAAATGGATATAAATCATTGTGGTTCTTTACAGACGATATTAAGTGAGGCATAATGCATTATTATTATCACTTTTTAATGTACTTAATAAATTCACAGAGTTACCGGCCACAGAAAAGGATATAATGATTAAATAGAAACATTGATTATACAATTTAATGATAATTTTAGAAAAAACAGGATGTGAACAAGTGTGATAACGCATCACTTACGATTAGATTAGAACCTGCTCAACATACTAAAATTTTGCATAGAAGTGATTTCAATGTAATTTTATGATTTGACGGCAATGACCGTTTGTCTATTTTATGATTGCATAACAACGTAGTCCCGTCGGGTTGAATTTGGATAAGCCTTCTTATCTTAGGATGACAATTTACAGCACTTTGAAATGAAAATAATATAGGCTGGTTCATAAATAATGTCGCCTAAATTATCACCCTTGTAGGACTTACCATGCCCGATGCCGCTTGTTATCAATTTACCATTTTGTAATATTTAACGTATCATGTCCATATGCCATTATATTATCTAACTACTTGAACCACTGACTCTACCTATGACATAATTTATGGACGATCCCTAATACTATTAATGCGTTCTAATACACGTAAAAAAACAACTGATAACAATTGTATGTGTATTTAATAATGTGACTCATCCATGTCGCTATTTGACAATTTTGCACTTTCACAATAGGTGCACACTTCCATTTACTAACTTTATTTCAACTTTACAGTAGGGATTTTCAGAATTTCAAGAATACATTATTTTAATAGACAGCATTCATAAAAATGGTCGTTAGAAAAACGTTTCTTCAGATTTTAGGAATTTATTTGTGCCTAGTGGTATTTATACCTTCATTAGTAGTTCATGACTCATTTGAAATAAAAGCTTTAGACGGGAGCAAACTGGACACTTCACTTCTTTCACAAGGTTTTCTATTATTTTTTATTCCAATATTCCGAGACACTTCTATACAGTATATATTTTTATAGCATTTAATTTACTGTACCCAACTAAATTTTGTTTTAATTTCTTAAAGAATGTATTTCCGAAAATACGTCCCAACACAATGTAACACTATTTTCTGCACTAACTATTCAATCACCTGATGCAAATGATTGGCAAAATATGACTTCAAATACGAATCAAAATGGGCAACAAGTTGAAAACGTGAGTCAACCAGAGTATAACCATCTAAATCTTCAAGTACCATGCCAAGTACGTAAACGTAAGCTTGCTGAATTGAAAAAAAAACTAATATTAGTTTTAACAGCTATACGCGTACCAGTCTCAGTCTCACACAATAAACGAAGCCCCAATGCTTATTCCGAATGCTTCTTCCCATTTGTAACTACTGCACAAGAAATACACAACAATATCAATGCTCTTTTTCAAGCCCAGCAAGATGGAGAGCGCTACTTTAGAAATTTAACCAAGTCTCAAAACGCTGAGTTAATTAAAATAAATCAAAGCCACAGGTCCCTCCTACAAAATCAAGAGAATGAACTTAGGAATAAAAACTGTAAAATTTTAGTGGAAATTAAAACAACCCAAGACAATCTAAAAACTGCGCTTATAAAAAATGAGTCTTTACATTTTTTGTCAGCGCAGCGCTTGGAAATCGAGGGAAAATTCAAATCAATCTGCACGTTGCAAGTTGTAGAAACTCCTGAGGTGATTGACCCAATACCGCCGAGTGAATTGGATGAACCAGTTGATGAAAGAGGCTACGATGACGTACAACCACTTTTTAACACAAACTGTTTCATTTTTCTTGAAGATCTTCAAACCATTCAAATTCTAGCAGAAAAATCAATTCATCTTATCAAGGCTATTTCTCCAAATACTTTTAAATTACAAAACTTTAAACATATTACAAAGCCAGCTAATGGCACCGGAACCGGAACCGGAACCACAGCTCAGTGCAATTCCCTACTAAACAATATTTACAATGCTACACTACAACTTGAAAAAAATACAAACGGGATCCCAGTTAATCTAAGGCAGTACCAAAGTATCCGCGTTGCAAAAACAATAAAGGCTCATAACACACAAATTTTAAACCTTGATCAACGTTACAAAGAAAACAAGGATAACCTTGAGAAAAAGTACTTGAAAGTAAGGTTAAGTTTAGTAAATATGTCTCGAAATTTAACTTTAGGCTTTCATGCTATTGCTCATCAAAATTTAGAATTTAAACAAGTGGAAATCAGCAAAACTCGTCAGCTAGCAAGAAGCCTTGTTGAGTGTAATAAAAGCGCATCAGCTGCCCAGGCAATTCAAAAGTTTTATTGCGGATTAAAAACCATAAGCGAAACAGTACCTTTTTACACCTTTTCAAATGGCATTAGCCTGTACCCTTTAAACATTACGGCTTTGGAAAATTGTCAAGATTTAAGTAATGCGAACACATCTATGCCATCTGTTGTGGTGTTCAGCGCTCACACTCCTGGTTTAGTGCGCAACCGTAGTAGTAGTAGTAGTAGTAGCGACCAGAGTTTGCGCATGTGCAGTGATAATGCAAAAAGTATGGCCCCTGCCACGTTAAACAACTGGGCAGATGCTATTATTCAAAACAGTTACGACCAAAATTTCAATTTTTCTCAGGAATCTTTAAAATGTAAAACTATTATTGTATCCCTTAACATGCCACAGCTGATTAGTATCATATATGTAAAGGAGGCTGCCAAATCTTTAAAAAATCTTCTGAAATTTATTGCCGCGATTGAAATGCCCAGCATTGAAGCATCAGCATACTTGCAAATTTGGGAACTAATTCAGAAAAACAATGGCATTGACAGAAACCCTGAGATATCTGAGCTGGCATGGAGAGTGAAAAATAGAATGTTGACGCTCAACAATACAGAAGATAGAACCAAACTTAAATCAATTCAGCACAACTTACCCAAAAATATACAAAGGCTGGTTTTTAGCCCTAATGACCTTGTCGTTTTAAGTAACAAGCACAGTGCGGGTCACGCACTAGGTGTGAATGAATCTAGGAACCTCTGCACCAATCCAATGAACGGTACTACACGAGGCAAAATTCAAAAGTGGAAAGTACACTTTATTGATAATGGACGCTACATTTCTTTTGAAAATGAATACAGTGGAAAAATACTTTTAGAAGATACGGATGAGAAGATCGAGGACTATCCAAAGATAAAGATACACAGGGAGCAATGGGAAGTGAGTACTTGCAAAAATGGGAGCTCTGTCAGGATTAGAAATCGACGGACTCAAAACTTATTGTCGGGTCGTAACTTGAAGAATTGTTAGGCAAGTAAGTGTTGTAGGAAGCCTAAACTGAGAATTTTAATCTTTTCAACAATTTAATTACAAATTATCAATGATCGATAATTAAACATTGGATACATTCTTAAAAGAAATCAGATTATTATTTAGTTGTGCTTTGTGCTTGTGAAGCAAATTTGTGTGTATGAATAAATTAAATCAAAATTAATTTTCATTACTTACACTTATAATAGACATTATAATAGCAATCATTCGCGGATCTCATAGAATTGCTCACAATCATGTTTATAATAGTGATAGTTAAAACCAAATATAATACCTAAAAAAACAAATTATAATTATTACTGTTAAAATTTCATTGTAAATTATAAAATGTTTGTTTGTTACTGTGTCTCTTGGCAAGTACTATTGTAGTACCAGTGTAAATAAAAGCATTTACTTTCTCTCTCTCTGGTAGTAGTATAGATTTATGGCATATACGGGCCTAAGCCCACACACAAATCAAAGTATATGGTTTACTTTCTTAGTTTTTTAACAATTTATATTTAAACCATCTAGGCTTAGGGATTCTATGACTAAATTCACCTCGTAGTGGGAGTCTAACATTTTTTTAAATATTTCTTTTTACATTAATTTAAGTTAAAGAGCTGTCCTCCAACTTATTTAATTTAAACTTTACACAGATTTCAGCTTATTTGAATTTATTTTACAATTTTGACAGTTGATTTATACTTACAAACAAGTTCAGGCCAATAACATTTTGATATTCAACATCTTGTCTTTTTTATTTACCTTGTCTCCAGGGTAAACTAGTTAAACACATTAGGGCTTCATAATTGCATGCTTAATACACAAACATTGATAATCAAGTTGGCACCAACCTCAATGTTATTCATACTATTACACATTTAAGTCACTATAATTTCCGTACACAAGCGCCTTGATGTAATTAGTAGGCTAGCCGTTAATGAGCATCGTACTAATAATAGAATTATATTTTGTTGTCTTGTTTGTCTGCTGTCTTATTACTGTTAACATTTTATAATATATAATTAATAAAAGCCCATGTATCACATCAGATGATATATTAATTTAATAGTAAATGTGATTAATTGGATTACTATAGGGTTTAGTATTACTCATTATTCGACCACTGATAACTTTTTACCATCACTCATGTATCTGACACCATCGGCTTCAAATGACGAACTATTTAAGTATTTAACATTGCTGATTGAGGGGTCTTGCTTTTTAATCCAATACTTGTTGGTTAAATGTATGTAAATTTCTTGTTTTTTCTCACTTCGGCACGGTTGAATGTGAACATATGGTAGTGATTATTTTAGTCCTGACTTTATTTTGAGCACTGTTGTAACTTTATGTTTTTCAGCTAGCTGGACAAATAAGAGTGGAGGTTTCTTTTTAACTTTATTGTTGATTCGTTTTGCTTTGATAATGTGTACACTAGAGATATTTAGAGCTTTTTTTAGAACTAAATAAGCATCTTTTGTTGAAGAGTGAACGACAGGTAGGCCTGTTATTAGAATTTCTTTGCTTCTATTAAGGTTCTCGATTTCTTCGAATTTCAGCTCGGCTCGTTGGAATCTTTCTTCTAGCTCGCTGATTTTGACCTTAAATACTTTCGCTTTAATATCTTGCCCTAATTTAATTTTATTAACTGTCGCCTCTATGACTTGTACTTTAGAGCCAATTTTGCTTTCGAGGGTTAAGAATCTGGTATTAATATCTTTTATGAAGTTTTGAAACTGTGTCGTGATGTTAGTGCTAACTTGTTTAGTAATTTGTTGACCAAGGAGTGTCAATTAATGATTGATGTACGCAGCTAGTTGCTCCTGTCCGGCAGGTAATTCTAATTTGCTTTTGTTTGACATCCTGTTACGTTGAAGGTCCTAATATGCGTTTCTTTTTGACCTATTATAATATATGTGTTGCTAGTATCTTAACACTTATATACAAGAAAATACAAATTGTATGCCTTCAGCCTACGTATTATTTTAATAAACTTAGCTTCAGTTGTTTAAAGTTGCTCCGCTGTTAATACTGCTGAGTATCAGGTTTTGAGTTTCTTCTTACGTATGTACCTTCAGTGTGTTTTCTTGATCTCGGCAGCTAACGGTGTGGCACAATTTTATTGACTCGCGAAAAGGACAAATTACTGTATAAATTTTCTAACTTCGATCGATTTCCACAAGCACTCGTACTTAAGTATTCAATCAAAAGTTAAAAGAAGTCGAAAATTAAAATGTGACCATTACAAATTTAAAAATAAGAAAAATTTCATAAATTGGTAGCTCTAAAAATTGAGATGTTCTTCCTTTGCCGCTAGATGGTCTCCCTACTTACACTTATAGTACTTTCATGAGACGCACCCAGTATTGTCGCTTTCACATTTCTCGCACCCACATTACTCGCACCCAACATTACTCGCACCCAAGTACTAGTACCCTACTCGCAACTCACACCTCAGCATTACTGGCACCCAGGTAAAATTAACAGTTTTCATAATATGAATTAGAAATTCAATTTAAATACTTTATTTATTTACCAAGAAAAACGACAAACACTAATTCCACACATTAAAATACAAGTTTTTAGTAACTACTTTATAAATCAACCAAATAATATTTGTGCATATGATATAAAATGACGGCTTTAATATTAAAATTTTAATTGATTGCCTTTAAAATTTATTTACTGTAATTAGGTAATGTAAATACTAATTGTGGAATATTGTTAAATAATTTTTAAAAAAATTACAAATAGTATTATAATTAAATATTTTTTACACTCAAATAGGAATGGTCAATAAATTTACCCAGTCATGATATAATGAATAACCCAGTCACCTTGGTGACCTTTTACATTATCTATAGACGACCCCTCATGATCTAAAATACAATTGAACTGTGAGAGTAGTTAAAACATATAATTACTATCTACACAGAAATTCAGAAACTAATAATTCAAATTTTACAAATTACGTGAAACTATTCGCATTTAAGTAGGTAGGTTTGTGAAACCCAGGTTACCCCCCTTACCCATTTTACTTTCTACAGTTGAGTGTAGACGACATTAGAACCTTTTGACATTTTGACTTTCAAACCTTCAAATCGAGTCTTCATTTGGGTGAAGTCAATTCGCTCTTTGGGCATGTTCTTCATGCAGTCCAGCATAATTTCCTTGCTATAGAACCAGAACAAAATATAATCAATGTTTACAATTTTTTCATTTTTCTTAAACTTGTATTTTTAAACCTTGCAAATTATATGTGATAATTATTAAATCATAAACACCAAGTTTTAAGTTGCATAAACTGGGTGTTGTAATTATTTAATTTTTAATTGTAACTTTGTTTTTATTTTGTATTCTTACATTTCCCCATTTCCAAACTCAGGCGCTTCTAGTCGTTCCCCTGCAAAGAGGCTGTCAACAAAAGCATGATCCCAAACACGACTCGGGTATGGAACTCGGCCAAGGGTGAAAATTTCCCAGAGTGTCACCCCAAAAGCCCAAATGTCAGAGTGGACCGAAAATTTCATTTCTTGGAGAGACTCTGGGGCCATCCATCTCCATGGCAAGGGTGTCTACTTTCAAATTTTAGCATAAAAACATTTGTATAACATGTAAAAAAAGGCGCTGCCCGTCCTGCAATTGGTAATGTGTGCTTTTAAGCTGTTTGTAAAAAATACCCTTGTTTCCTTAGTGTAAATACTGTATTTAATCAACTGGCGCGAAAGTCCAAAATCGCTGATTTTAGCCACATTGTCCGACGTCAAAAGAACGTTCCTGGCCGCTAGATCTCCGTGAATTACCTTTAAAGTTTTATATTTATTTAATAAAAAAACAATATTGTAAAACCATTGAGGGATCGTGTATAAAGGATGTCACGGGTAGTGGATAGGGTTAAATCCAAATAATGTTAGAAATGTCCATTTACGCAATGGTTAAGCTGGATTACAAAAGGTCACCCTTGAAACCAGAGTTGGATGGGCCTCCGTCGGACAGCGAGTGGGATCGGTGGGCGGCTCCACGTCGGTCGTGGCCGGCGTATTTCCATCGGCCCATGGTAGGCAATAGAATCGTCGGCTAACCGGCGGACCGACGGCGGTACGTGCTTTACACAGATTAATATATACCGTCGGTACTACAGCGGACCACTGGCGGAAAGAGACTCACTCGCCTAGGGGGTTCTCTTCCCCCACCCCCACTCCGCCCCCTCTTTCTTTTAATGCATTATATTTTATGATTTCATTATAACAATTGCACTCATCCATCATCATATTATTCATACAACATTAATTATTGAGCATTTGTTCATTAAATAATCATAATTACACTGAATGTGATAAAAAACACAAGTCATCGATTTCTGCGGCATGTTATTTGTTTTAAACTTAAAGTAATGAAGAGAAGCAACATTAACTTAGACTTTGAAGTTCGGAAAATCTTAAATAACTATGGTTTTGAAAACATTGCAAATCAAGTGAAGATTATTTCCCACTTTATTTATTTTTTGGATAAAAAATGGGCCATGGACATTGGACATGGACTGTCGATGTAGAGCAAACGAATTCTTTTTTATACCATTGTCAACACTGTGGCTATCTTTACATGGATAAAGTAAGAGTAAGAACATACTGCAATACTCTGAATGCAGTTTAACAAGATAGTAGTATGTTCTCTACTATTTTTCATAAAATTTCCAAATTTAATGCAGTTCGTTTTTTCGAGATTAAGTTAAACTTACAACAACTTTGACATGGTAGACAAAAAAGTGTTTTGCATTCTATCCAGACGTTTAAAGATAAATAAATGTGGAAAATTAATCTACAGTCAACTAAAGTTGCATAGATATTTGCTCAAGGTGGTACTGACAAGAAGTTGTTTAGATCTAATACGATTTCTTGTCCCACCTAACAAGTAGACAAGGCTGGGTTTCAACACCTTGACAGAATTTCTTTTTAACTTAATTTTGGAGTAGACACTTTGATTTGCAAAGCGATGCGCAGCCAGCACTGAAATTACACACTTGAGTTTGTTTTATTAGGGACACATTGTGAAAGTTAAATATTATACACTTTACACGTTTATTATAAATCTCCAGTTTAAAAATATTCTACAAAAAGATTAAGTTTTGCAAGCTCAAAGTTCGGAATGTTGCTTCACTGAGTTCATACTTCACGACTGAATGTCAGCGGCAAGATATCACAAATGCCAATGCCGTTGGAAAATGCGCATGACTTGCAAGTCTAGCACAGCGTCACTGGATATCGGCCGGAGGGTGGCCCGAAGTAGGCCAGTTTGATGACGTCATACACTAGTGGGACAAGGTCGGGGAGCAGCTCATTCCCCGCTAACCAAGCACCCGGCCGTTCCTACGAACTACCGACGTTGGCCCGACATTCTGAGCCGCGGTTAAGAATCGGCTGGCCTACCCTTATCCGACTAAAACTAAGCCGCCCTTCCCAACCAAAATCTTACGATGGCCCACCGTGTGTGGTTTCAAGGGCACATAGAATTTACAATTCTTAAATACTTTTATGACGTCATTTATAGACGACCCTAAGGTAATAAAATTAGTTCATTTTGCTAACTTTCTTGGAGCTTATGTACTCCATCCCATTAGCAATTTCCCAAGCCCAGTTGACCAGTTCTAATGTTGTCAACTGCTTAGCATTTTCGTACGAAGAAGTTGTATCACTGGTTGGGGTGGGCGTAGGTAGGATTTTCACTTCTGCTTCGTCATTGTCGCTTTTAGCACTTTTAAAAGTGCATTTGGAATCACTATCGATTCCCGCTTTGCTTGTTTTTCTCATATTCCATAAATCAATGAAATGTTCTTCATGCTTTCTTATAAATTGGAGTAAATTACCTTTTGCACAGAATTCTAGAGCGACGAGCACTTCACCTGTAATTCATATACAGGAACAAAATAAATTGCTTTTAGATTTTAGGATTGTCCACAAATTACGTCACCCGTAGGAAAAATGAATCAGCCAAAATTCTTTTAACCTCCGGTGTTAAACTTTATTTATAATCATTTACGTAGTTTTCATGGGAATATTTAGGGGTGAGTAGGTCAAAACGATTCTATTATAATTATTGGTTAAGTTATTTATGGACCCTTCCAAACTGTTAAATATTAAAGCTTACAATGTGTAATTAGACAAATTTGCATATTTTTCAAAAAAGCCAAAATTGTTTTTTTTGCCTGTTTTTAAAAACTGCAAAATTTTACATTTACTACTGTTTTAAAAGTGCAAAATGTTATATTTGCTTGTTTTTTCAAAGTAGCGAAATGTTCAATTTGCTTGTTTTACAAAAATGCAAAATGTTTTATTTGCTTGTTTTTTCAAAGAAGCAAAATGTTCAATTTGCTTGTTTTACAAAAATGCAAAATGTTTTATTTGCTTGTTTTTTCAAAGTAGCGAAATGTTCAATTTGCTTGTTTTACAAAAATGCAAAATGTTTTATTTGCTTGTTTTTTCAAAGTAGCGAAATGTTCAATTTGCTCTTGTTTTTAAAAACTGCAAAATGTATTCCTAAATCATATTTTAACAGTGAAAAGTGAATATTTGATTTTTCTTGAAATACAATTTTGACATTTCAATGACGTCATTTAAGGAAGATGCCTTTAATTTTTCTCAGCAATACGTAGCAATGGTAATTTTAAAGAAGATATGTGCTGGAAATAATAAATGCAAGCAACTTACAGTCCCGTATGTTGTCGGTCACAGTTCCAAGAAGTGACGCAATATTCTGGTGAACTCCCAAATAGGCCATGATTTTTATTTCTGACAAAAGTGCTTTGAAATGTGTCATGTCTGTACATGTTAAACACATGCAAAATTCAGTACTGATTTGAGTACACTTTCAGGAGCCTATTTTAAAGCGTTACTACTTTTAAAAATGAAATTACAAGTAAAACTAACCTAAATGTTGATTGTTTTTTTTTGCTACATAATTAATGTAACTTACCGATTTCCAGATTTTTTTAAAGAAATTTCGTAACTTGTATTAAAAGAAAGTTTGTGAATGGCAGCATTTGCATCCCCATCTTTGTTCCCGTCCTTTTCATAAATATTGTTAGCTTTGCCATTTCAAAATTCGTGAATTTCTTCAGAAGTCAGTTTTCGTATCTGTGCCTTCAAACCGCGCATTTTTTTTCGGTCAACCGCGACTTTGATTCCCAAGCATAGGGCAAGAAGGATCACAATGGATATTATGAGTACGATGGTTATAATTACTCGAGGTTTCGACTTGAGGTTTATCGAAATGTAGGAAAATGTTTTTATTTTGTACAAGTTTATAAACCCTCTCATTAAAATAATTAAGTATTGCGTGTAAAACATTAAAATAGTTTTTAATAATTTTTTTAGCTAAAAATAAAATGCAATAACTAGAAAAAAGTGTTAAAACAAAATGTTCTTCTGGGACGGCGTTTAAATTAAAAATTACAAATAATTTCTGCATTTTTCAGACTTGTTAATAGAACATTCTGCGCTTTTGTAAAATATGTAAATATTAAATTTCGCCCTTTACGAAAATTCGTGAGTGAAACATTATAAAATTTTCTAATTGCTGTTAATAGAAAATATTTTTAAACTATTTTGAATTATGTAAATAGGACATTTTGGAATTTTTACAAACATGTGAATAGAACACTTTGGACTTTTATAAAATAGGTAAATATAACATTTTATACATTTTAAAATAACATTTAAATAAATTATTTTGCACTTTTCAAGAATGTGTGCATAGAAAATTTTGCACATTTCAAGAATGTGTATAATTATATTACAGTTTGCACTTTTTAAGAATGTGTGTATAGAATATTTTGCATTTTTATAAAATGTGTGATCAGAACATTTTGTACTTTTCAAAAATGTGTATACAGATCATTTTGCACTTCTTTATAATGTGTATATAGAACTTTTTTCAATTTGCTAATTATTTAGATAGAAAATTTCACACTCTTATAAAATGTTTAAATGAAACTTTTGCACTTTTTTTTTCTGAAATTTGTGGCTAAAATATTTTGCGCTTTGAAAAAACCAAGTAGGTACCTGACATTTCTTGCATTTATATATGTTGTTAGTTTTTATCTAGTTCTCATTTTAATTCTAGCAAAATTTGGGTATAAGGCATTCCGAATCTATACAGAAGATACATATCAGGATGTACAGTTTATTAGACATGCTATTTAAACGTGTTTACCTTAAGGTCTGTCCAGAATGACTTCACAGTTATAACCTAATAGGCAACATAATTATAAATTCTCATATTATAAAAGTAGAAAATGTATAAACATAGCAACATATCACACTAGAAGACGGTGCTTGGATTTAGGTGTACAGTGGAAATGCTGTATGACGTTCTTTACGTAGCAGCCTTTAACATTACAAAATAGCGTACGTTGACGTTACATGGATATAATATCATGGAGCTATATTTTACTACTGTATAATTATCTGTTACACACAGATTTTAACAACTTCAGTTGTATGAAAAGCCGTACAGCTAACGGCTATTCCACTGCACATACAATTATTAAGCATGTGTAATCTGCGTATTTCAATCCAGTCATTGTCACCCTTGCCTCGTTAAACTCGTCCTGGAAAGTTTGATTCCACCCAATTGACATAGCGGCCATTTGCTTTACAACAGTACAGTCCCGTATAGCTCCACTCCACAGGTGAACAAACTTGCCAACGTTCATGTTACCTACGTTTGGATGAGTAGTGTTAGTCCCAGTGGAAGTCAAACTACTCGTATTGTACAGCAATGTGTCGTTCTTGAACCTTTGGACATGTCCTTGGTAAGTGTCAGCGAGGTGTAAAAATTTCTGAATTGGAACCATCTGGCCGTGACTTCTATAAATTGAAAGATACCAATCTTCCAACCAGTTTTTATTTGTATCAAAAATGCTTGCTTTTCTAGTGTTGCCATGGAGCCATCTAGCAGCGTCTGCTACTCTGTGCCCTTTGTCAAAGTAATTAAAAATCGACAGATCAAAAGCTGACATAAGTGCCAGTCCCACTAAATCGACCTCATGAGGAGTAGTTAAGTTTTCTCTCAAGACATTTGTGAGAAATGCTATGTTTTTGTATGATGGGCTATCCCACGTTTTCTCAGACTTGTTGTCGTAGCCGCAGTCGATTACATGGTTAAATTGAAGTGTAACTTGGGAAGTAGTGGCATTCATATTGGGTGAATATTCACACCCTGTCTGACTTTTTTTATGAAACAATAAATTCAGGTGCGGAGTACTCTCTGAAAAATTTAGGTGCGGGTTACTATCGGAAAAATTTGCTGCTCTTTTGAAGATGTAAGGTAAGGTTATTGAAACAATACTAGAAGACCAGTTTGTCAAACCAGGATTAGCAGTGTCCGCGCTTATGGTTAAACTCGTGTCATTAATGATGGTTTTCATGAGCATCGGGCGCTTAAGGGTTTCTTCGTAAATGATGAAAATGTCATCACTAATTACCTTTTGTAGTGTTTCCCTCTTTAGCCATGAATTGCAGAAAATCTTTAGAATTTTTGTCGGTCCACGGAAATGCATCAGAGGCTAAACCTAAAAGATTAAATCCAGATAATTGACCCCACATTTGTACAAACTGACCTAAATTAAGGAAATCGTAATGAAAAGAGTCCTTAAGGCGTTTATCTAAAATTTGAAGAAATCTTTCGAAACTGGAAGATCCGCCGTATTGTTCGTAAATGGGAAAGCACCAGTCATCTAGCCAATTTTTTCCTGAGCCAGTGTACAACGGTGCTTTAACATCTTCATCCTCCAAAAGCCATCTTTTGGCATCTGCATGACCTCCGTTGCTTAGAAAAAATTGATAAATAACCGTGATCAACGCGCCTCTCACTGCGCCCGCTGTGAGCTCATTAAAGTTGAAATATTCCATCTCTTCCTGTAATTGGCGGCTGAGAGATGCAGCATTTTCGTAACTGTATTTAGCCCATTTATTCGAATCCCCTGCAAGATGTCCACATTCCATAACATGTGACATGTCTTGCTGCCCAGTAGCGTTTAACAAGGTGGACATTGGTAGACTTGACATATAACCTGCAACCTGCTCGGGTTTTGGTGCTGAATATAAGTGTAAGTTTAGAAGCATGAGTTAGACTGGAGTACCGCTGAAGGTACGGCCATACCGCAGAGATTAAAGGAAGTGGCCATACAATGTCTGACTGAATAATTGTGGCTTGGTAAGTTGTGGTTAAGTTGTTTTCTGTGGTCTGTCTCATGAGTTGGTAATGCTTAAAGCGGGTGTCTTCCTGGTACACGAAATATTCTGCCAGAGTGGGATTTTATGATTTGCATTGTATGGCTTTGTACTTGTGTCTTGCTTGAATTATTCCAACTAAATTTTCTTTGCTCGAGCTAAAAACATCAACAGCTAAATTTAGAACACGATCTGACCCAGCCGCTAGGCTCCACAAATTAATGAATTCACCAACGTCCATCAGTTCCCTACTTCCATTTTGATTAGATAAATCATGATCGTCGAACAATGCAAAAAACTTTTTGAATGCGCTACTTCCGCTGTACTGCGAATACAGAAGGAGGCACTAGTCTGAAAGCCAATTGACTTTCGGTCCATTTCCTCCACCAGAGGTCACTATTGTAAAGTCTTTATTGTGAGACTTTAACCACATATCTTCGTCCTTACGCTTACTTTGATTTTTGAACATGTCATACACTGTTAATTTGAATGCACAGGATGCAGTTTGCCCCACGAAATTTGCATCTGATATTTTTGTACAATTCATTTGAGTCTCTAGAAAATTTGCAAGGAAGGCAGTGTTTTCAAAACTATTTGTACTCCATGCGTTAGGTCCGTTCAAATTTCCCGGCTCCTGAAACAGTTCCGGTTGAACGCAATTTATTACGTTTTGTTGGTCTGCATTATCTTGACTACTTTCAGTATGTTGTCGGGGCAACGTGAGAGTTTTATATTAGGAACAACGCTTAGGGTATTTTTCTTTAGTTTCAAAGCAAAGATTTATCGTTTCACCACTACTGTTTGAATTGTAACCAGTGTTGAAAACGGAGCTTGCAAACCGCTTAAGAAAAGTCCAGGTTGCAGAAAACAGCGGAATTGACCAGCTTATAAGTACAGGATAGCTTGAATTATAGTAAAGTACTAAGGTATCATTACCTCCCATGCTTTCTGTAACCTTGTACTGACTTTTAGCCTCTATGTAGACAACCTTGTGCTTTCCTATGGAACCCGAGTTTTTCTCCAATACTGTAATTTCATAATTATTTGTAAGATAACATTGAAAAAAAAAGGTGCGGGGTAATAACTAATGTTGTCAAATATAATTGCACACAAAATTCCTAATACATAAGTTATACATTAAATGTGTACTGACAGATTCAATTAAAAGAGATTCGGCGGCACCGACCAAATTTGTCCCTTATAACCGAATTCCCCCCCCCCTTTTAACCATTTAAGGGATTTCCCTTTTAAGCGGTTATAATTAAAATAAAAGTTTACGATTTTGTTCTTTGTAAAAGTGTAAGTTATTTACAATGCTGTCCGTTGACAGGTATTTAGATTAAAAAAAGTCAGTTAATTCAGTTTGTCTAGATTTATTTTGATTTTTAAGTTTACGTACACAGGCTCAAATTATGATTCATTTTATTTTTTTTATCTTCTTTTTTGTCTATTTTTCTTCAAAAATCCCTTTTAAGTGACACAAAAGGCAAACAAAAGTTCCTTTTAACTAGATAATCTCTTTTAGCGGTTCCCTTATAACTGGATAATTTTAACATTGAATTATAGACTGGCCAACCAAACACTTTAAATCGGTCCCGTTTTGGCGGTTTTCCCTTTTAACAGAATCCGTTTTAAGTGAATTTGTCAGTACTATGCAATGTAAATGTAATCAAAACAAGATTTTAAAAACAGAATATTACCATAATTCACGATTTCGACTTTTTATGGACCAACTGCCTAAAAATATCCTTGCCCCAGTCATAACTCTGCGTGCCAAAACGTGGTGTTGTGTTATTTCTGAGTAATACACTGTTCTCAGTAACTTGAATGTAACCTCCTGGCCTCATCAAAGTCCCTACATTCGTTTTTAAAATATTTACTACGTTAGCAAACCTGACAGGACCAGCATATCTATCATTGGTATTAAAACTCCAGATTTGGGACCGGTACAATAAAGTCACGTTTCCGTTTCTGGTTCCAGTTCCGGTTTCGCTTATGAATTCCTGTGTCGAAGTTGACAGTCTTACCTTACTTGCATTGTTTACGTTGTCAGCCTCACTGGGTACTAGGATTGAATAGATGTTGTATGCTACAGACGATGTTAAGGTGAGTTTGGTTTCCTCCAGCGTTGATGACGCCGACGCTCTCTCAGACAGAGACTGACTATTTATTTCTGATTCCAACGGGTTAAACTTCCTAATTGTTCGACCTCCACGCATTGTATTAGTATACAATACTTGTTCGCCATCTCCATCTCCAAAAAATAGACTACTTGGGCAGTAGACAAATTCACGAGAAAGCTCTTCCTTTGATATGTACAACATGTTATTGAGAATTCGAGGTCCAGTCCTATTGTCCACCAGGATGTAGAGGAGTGTAGTGTGGTTTCTAGTGACGCTTCTTAAGCTACTTTTCTCCATTGTCTTCCATGTAAAGGCAATAGTTTGAAATAGAGACACAGGGAAATTTTGAAAGGTTTGAGAATAACCCGCAACTTCCGGTGTGTGGTAAAGAAGCTTTAAAGAACGAGTCCTGTTTTCGCTCTCAAGAAGCCATGTTCCAGGTTGATGGGAATTAGGAAAATCCCAGTTTTTTTCTGTAAAAGTTTTTAACTATTAATTAATTACTAAGTAAATCATTTATAGAAACTGAAAAAATTAATAAGATATTTGCTTCATTTTAAAAAAGTTCAAACTGTTTTAATTTTCCGACATGTTTTTTTTAGTGCAAAATTATTCTGATTTCCTGTTTCTGAATTGTAAAAAAAATTGTTCTATTAGAATGTAGGTGTTTTGTTTTGCAAAATTATTGCAAATTAAGTACATAATCAAGTGCAAAAAATATCATGTAATTACCAAGGTAGCTGAATTGAGTGTAAGTTTCAGTAGCATTTAAATACTCGTCAATATAGTTTTCCCAGCTAAATGCCTTTTTTCTAAAATCTGCCAGTTCCCTTCCTACTGCGCCACTCCAAAAATGAACAAATTCTCCTACCGTCATTTGATTCATTTCTCTGCTTCCTGATCTCCGCCGCCAGTTTCGATGAGTGAGGGAAATGTAATTGCTCAAAACCGACGCTCCGCCGTAGTTTTCATAGATTGGGAGGTACCAGTCCGAAAACAGTGACAATACCCCTCCTTGCCGCTCATCCTTAACTTGTCAGCTCTCCAATTTTCAACTTGCCCCTGTGCGTGATCAGGGTTAACTTTTTTGCTGCTGATGGTTTGGCGGTAGATGTCGTATGTAAAAATGTCACGCAGCGCCTCACGGCCACAAACGTGGAGGTCAGCATCGTTATCCCCCCCTTTTGCACTAAGCCTAATAGTGTTTCCAAAAGCCATCACGAGAGTTTCGATGCTTAAAGTGTCGTTGTTAAGTGCCCAACCGATGCTGTGTGAAGGAGGCCAGCACTTAATGACATTGCGAACCATGTAATCAAAGAAAGAGTAGACCTCACAACTACTTACATCATATTCCTTTGGCTCTGGGCGAAGAATAACGTAAAGATGTGGATCACTTCCAAAATGACCATACACCTCCTTGACATAATCCCAGGTTGTGGACAAGAATTTCTTTGGCCAGTGAACAGATGCGTTCATTCTTGAGTCGTAGTACAGAGCGGTATGTTCATCAACAAAGAAGAGGGACAGGTTACCATTACCTGTTGCGTAGGACTTTTCCCATATGGGCGGTGCTATGCTATCTACTCACATAATTAATGAAATTGATTAATTAATTTGCATTTTTATTATATATGAGGGTATAATATAAGTTTAACAAGTAATTATACAAAAATAATTATAGCTCTGATCTAAACCGAATACGACTTTACAGAAAAGTTTTCCTGTAAGATTGCTTACGTCAATAAATGACATAGTGGTAAAATAAATAAATTAATATTAAGTAGTTTTCTTATTCACGACTAAAATGACTGAAAGGTCAAAAAATTCGAATGTAATCGTTATTTACAAAAACTATTTAGTTAATTATAATTACACTTGTGTCATAGGATGAATTGATTTTAAATTAGTCATAAGAATGATTCATAGGACAAGAAGTGGCTTTTCCTGGTTCTGGTTATGGTAATGGTTAAGGTTCTAAATCAGAAAAAATATGGCCCGAGCCACTATTTAAGAATACAACTTTTATTTTAAATATTTAAAATGTTTTAACTGCATTATATATTTACCCTGCTACTGTTGTTTTGTTAAAAAAAATCATAAGGTGTGATAATAAATTAAATTAAATTTTATAATTCCAGTAAACTGTAATTAGTGTATTTTAAAATCTATTTCACGTATGTATGAAGCAAGTGGGTACATATTTTAAATAGGCCTGGCGAGCGCCAGGCGGCGAACGAGGCACATCAGACCCAGCGCAGCTGCGGGTGCTAATTTGTTTTAGATGCTGAGCTTAAGCATCTATAGGAATGGCTATGTCCGTCCGTCTGTCTGTCTGTCTGTCTGTCTGTCTGTTCTTTATGCGCTACAGGTCACAGTTTTTAAGCGATATTCGTCAAATATTTTTTCAATGGCCACAAATGCGAATAAGAAGTGCCCTATTGTTTTTGAGAGCGATCGAACTAACCAGTTTTTTACAATTAACAGTTGACTGGACCAACTTTTTTAGCCATCTAAAAGCATTGGAGAAAAACGGGTGATTTGCCGCTTTGCATCAGCCAAATGCACCAGCTAAATGGTTTCCTTACAGGCGCCAGTCAATGCACCAGAAACATGCACAAGTCATCAGCACAAGCTACCCGCAGAAGTTACCTGCACCCACAAAGTATCCCTAAGGGGGGAGGTGTACTTGGGGTCACCCAAGAAGACGTCCCAACAATCTCAACTATTTTTTCTTAAACCATGAAAAAACTTTAAATACTTGCACCTGCCCCCAAAAAGTATCCCCTAAGGGGAGGTGGTGTACTTAGGGTCACCCGCAGATGACGTCCCTAAAATGTAATTTGTTTTTGCTAAAACCATTAAAAAACTTCAAATACTTGCACCTCCACCCTCAAAGTATCCCCTGAGGGGAGGGGGTGTACTTGAGGTCACCCACAATTGATGTCCAAAAAATCTTAATTTTCTTGCTAAAACCATTAAAAAACTTTAAATACTTGCACCCCCACCCACAAAGTATTCCATTAGGAGAGGACAGGGGGGGGGGGAACTGGGGGTCACTTACAAATGACGTCCCAAAAATCTTAATTTTCTTGCTAAAACCATTACAAAACTTTAAATACTTGCACCCCCCCCCCACCCACGTAGTATCACCTCAGAAAAGGGGGGTGTACCTGGGGTTACTCACAAATGACGTCCTAAAAAATCTCAACTGTTTTTTGCTTAAACTATTAAAAAACTTTAAATACTTGCATCCCAAACCCCACGAATTATCTCTTAGAGAAGGGTTTAAGAATTAAAACAAGTCACAATCTTAAAAATATAAATATTTCTTATACCTAATGCTTAACCAACCGCAAACTAATGCTCCTCTACTTAACAAATCATCCTTTTTAGGTTCAAAAGGGCGGGGGGGGGGGATTCAGGATCAATCGTTAAATACGTGCAAAAAATTTAAAGCCTCGAACCTAAGGTTGGAATGGAGCCCGCGACCCCTAGATTCCCGTCTACAGCAATGAATCAGTAATGGCCTGAGCTAAGAAATCTCTGATACGAATCTGTAAGCGTGTCAGATATGCAACACATAAGATACATAGAGTCCCGTCAGCAAGTTAGCTTTGTTTCCTGTCGTTCCAAGAGAAAGTCCTGCTACGTTTCGTGTCTTGTAAAAGAGCCGGCTGCTTTTTGTTTTGACGACGTTAAGGCTGGTAGGGGTCAGACACAAATGGCGTTGCTTACCTTAAGAGTGGGTCACTTGACATTCCACCGTAAGGGCATCCATTCAAGCAATGCTAAAAAAGGTGACAAGCAGTTGGGTAGGCTTATAATTTTGGTAAATTTATGTGTCGTCATTTGTGTCCGTTCCCAAAGCTGGTCAAGCATACGAACTTAATATTTTAGGTTTGCTATCTTGTATTTGAATTACACTCGGAAAAATCTATGCTTATCTGCATCAAGCACGGAATGTCGGCAAAAACCAATTGCAATATACCAGCATATATTTTACGTGGAATGAAAAACGGGTGAAATTCACGACTTTTTAACTTTATGCTGTAAACATACGCACGTTGATGGTAAAAGGGAAGTGACCGTTCATAAATAACTTCATTAGAAATTTCTATTCTAGAAAACCCACCCCAACTATTTTTACTTCATGCTGTGAACAAACGAACGAAGCTTATAGATAGTTGATGACCAACCAATAATGTCGTCATTCAAATTCTCAATTTTAAGGAACATAGTTTAACCGAATGGCACGCAGTTCGTAATTTTTAGTGTCCAGTTAATCTTATACATAAGTTATTTATAAATTATATTTCAACTTCAAGGGTTACACAAGTTAGAAACCATGCAAGAATCATCTAAAAATGACGTCATTTAATTATTTTAATTATAGGAATCTCTTCTGTCTTCAGTTCAAAAATCAAATTAATGGATATCCCTAACACCGTCTTTTTCTAGCATACATACAGGGATCCTTCATAAATGACGTCATCACAAAATCACCATTTTAAGGATCCTTGTTAGCGCTGAATGCAAAATTTAGTAGATTTATATCTTCAAAATCTACTTTTACTAGTATACACACAATAATTGTCCATAAATAAAGTCGTCTAAATGTCATCAATTAAAAAAACACCCGTTATGAGTTTAAACATTATGTAATATGGTATTTTTAGCATGAAATATTAATATTGTACATATTAGGATCGTCCAACAATGTCGTCACTAAAATATTGCACTTTGGAGAGTATAGAGTGTATTGTATGTAAATAATGTGATAAGATGCATTAATTGACTAAAGTCAATATTCGCTGTAAGCTCAGCATCTACTTCGGGCCCACGGTAGGCAAATCCGGCGCGAAGCGCCGGATTTTTTAGATGCTGAGCCTAAGCATCTATAGGAATGGCTATGTCTGTCTGTCTGTCTGTCTGTCTGTCTGTCTGTCTGTCTGTCTGTCTGTCTGTCTGTCTGTCTGTTCTTTATGCGCTACAGGTCACAGTTTTTAAGCGATATTCGTCAAATATTTTTTAAATGGCCACAAATGCGAATGAAAAGTGCCCTATTGTTTTTGAGAGCGATCGAACTAACCAGTTTTTTACAATTAACAGTTGACTGGACCAACTTTTTTAGCCATCTAAAAGCATTTGAGAAAAACGGGTGATTTGCCGCTTTGCATCAGCCAAATGCACCAGCTAAATGGTTCCCTTACAGGCGCCAGTCAATGCACCAGAAACATGCACAAGTCATCAGCACAAGCTACCCGCAGAAGTTACCTGCACCCACAAAGTATCCCTAAGGGGGGAGGTGTACTTGGGGTCACCCAAGAAGACGTCCCAACAATCTCAATTATTTTTTCTTAAACCATGAAAAAACTTTAAATACTTGCACCTCCCACCCACAAAGTATCCCCTAAGGGGAGGTGGTGTACTTAGGGTCACCCGCAGATGACGTCCCTAAAATCTAATTTGTTTTTGCTAAAACCATTAAAAAACTTTAAATACGTGCACCCCCACCCTCAAAGTATCCCCTTTGGAGAGCGGGTGTACTTGGGATCACTCACAAATGACGTCCCAAAAATCTTAGTTTTCTTGGTATAACCATTGAAACACTTTAAATACTTGCATCCTCTACCCACAAAGTATCCCCTGAGGGGAGGGGGTGTACTTGAGGTCACCCACAAATGACGTCCAAAAAATCCTGTTTTTCTTGGTATAACCATTAAAAAACTTTAAATACTTGCACCATCTACCCACTTAGTACCCCCTCAGGGGAGAGGTGTACTTGGGGTTACTCACAAATGACGTCCCAAAAATCTTAATTTTCTTGCTAAAACCATTAAAAAACTTTAAATACTTGCACCCCCACCCACAAAGTATTCCATTAGGAGAGGGCGGCGGGGGGGGGGGGGGAACTGGAAGTCACTTACAAATGACGTCCCAAAAATCTTAATTTTCTTGCTAAAACCATTAAAAAACTTTAAATACTTGCACCCCTGACCCACTAAGTATCCCCTTAAGAAGGAAGGGTGTACTTAGAGTCACCCACAAATGACGTCCTAGAAATCTTAATTTCTTTGCTAAAACTATTAAAAAACTTTAAATACTTGCATCCCCAACCCCACGAATTATCTCTTAGAGGAGGGGGGGGGGTTTAAGAACTAAAATAAGTCACAATCTTAAAAATATAAATATTTCTTATACCTAATGCTTTACCAACCGCAAACTAATGCTTTCCTACTCAACAAATCATCCTTTTTAGATGCTGAGCTTAGGCATCTATTGTAATGGTCATGTCCGTCCGTCCGTCTGTCCGTCCGTCCGTCCGTTGGCCGTACACTACAGGTCACAGGTTACAACCGATTTTCATAAAAAAAATAGTATACGACCAGAAATGCGACTGGGCAGGTCTGTATTGTTTTTTAGTTGTAATTAGTGTAACCAGTTATCCACAATAAATTGATTACTGGACCTATGTCAGAAATTTGTAAATTGGAGAGGCTAAACACGGCTGAACCAAATAGCTGAGGCAACTGAAAGAGGCGGCTGGCAAAGATAAAGCTGCCATTGTTTGCATGTAAAATTTATCCTTGCAAGCCTTCTCTTTCGGTTGTCGCTACTATACATACCTACCACTGAACAAACGTACCCAGGTACGATCGGCCTACGCTTCTCAATCTTAGCATTCCATTCCGTGTGTATAAATACCATACAAAATTGAATGTTAAGGAGCGTTCACAAATGATGCTATCTTAATTTTCTGACTCACCCACCCATTTCCACTGATGTTAAACATAATGCAAACGGGGAATTTTCATATGCACGTACCCATTTGAATGATATCACCAGTTGTAAAAATGGGGTGTAGATGGTAACGGATCGTCCATAAACGACGTCCTCCACCATTAATATTTTTTCCAGCCTATTTTATCATACATGTATTGAACTAACTTATATTAGTTACAGATATTTTTTAATTCAGATCACACTAATCGTTTTTCCACAATTAGTATTTGCATTGAGCAACTCTGAAATTTTTCCTTATACATTGTGAGGGAACGTCCGTTAATGACGTCTTTCAAAAATATCATAATTGTAGGTGCCCTCTTCCCCCTCCCTTTTAATTATTTAACCATTTGTAGATGCTAAGCACATAATGACGTCCTTCAGTGTTATAGATATCGAGGGATCGTACATAATGACGTACTTTAAATTTAATAGTTTTTAGAACCTCCAGTACCAATTTTAAATGTTTTTCCATCCTATATTGACTACATGTCACGGACTTACCTATATGAGTTATAGATAGTCAGGAATCGTCCATAATGACATCGTTCTAATACCATAGTTTCTAGTATCCCCAGTCCCAACTTTACACTTGTTTCCATCCTAATTTAACAACATGTCACGGACGTAACTATATGTGTTATCGATATTCAGGGATTGTCCATAATGACGTCATTCAAATATTATAGTTTTTAGGACCCCCACTGTTAACATCAAAATATTTTCCAACTTATTTTTAACTGCTTGCCACGTGCATTCGTATAAATTTTATTGATTATAGGGGAGGATCCATAAATGACGTCATTTGTTAATCATGCAATTCTCAAAAATATTCCAGCGTTTTTTAACTACATGCGACGTACTACTATATGGCTTATTGATGGTAAGGAAGCCTTCATAAATGACGTCATTTGTGAATGGTGTAGTTTATAAAAAACTTTCAGATATATTTAACTACATGCTTCGCACATTCGTATGTCTTATTGATTGTAGGGGAGCTTCCATAAATCTTATACCACCTTCAAGCGTAACATAAATTGTCTTGCGCCGTTGTTGAAGCTCAGCATCTACTTCGGGCCCGCCCACGGTCGACAAATCCGGCGCGAAGCGCCGGATTTTTAGGTTCAGAAGGGCCGAGGGGGGGATTCAGGATCAATCGTTAAATACGTCCAAAAAATTTATAGCCTCGAACCTAAGGTTGGAATGGAGCACGCGACACCTAGATTCCCGTCTACAGCAATGAATCAGTAATAGCCTGAGCTAAGAAATCTCTGATACAAATCTGTAAGCGTGTCAGATATGCAGAACATAAGATACATAGAGTCCTGTCAGCAAGTTAGCTTGGTTTCCTGTCGTTCGAAGAGAAAGTCATGCTCCGTTTTGTGTCTTGCAAAAGAGCCGGCTGCTTTTTGTTTTGACGACGTTGAGGCTGGTAGGGGTCAGAAACAAATGGCGTTGCTTACCTTAATAGTGGGTCACTTGACATTCCACCGTAAGGGCATCCATTTAAGCAATGCTTAAAAAGGTGACAAGCAGTTGGGTAGGCTTATAATTTTGGTAAATTTATGTGTCGTCATTTGTGTCCGTTCCCAAAGCTGGTCAAGCATACGAACTTAATATTTTAGGTTTGCTATCTTGTATTTGAATTACACTCGGAAAAATCTATGCCCATCTGCATCGAGCACGGAATTTCGGCAAAAACCAATTGCAATATACCATAATATATTTAACGTGGAATAAAAAACGGGTGAAATTCACGACTTTTTAACTTTATGCTGTAAACATACGCACGTTGATCGTAAAAGGGAAGTGACTGTTCATGAATAACTTCATTAGAAATTTCTATTCTAGGAAACCCACCCCAACTATTTTTACTTTATGCTGTGAACAAACGAGCGAAGCTTATAGATAGTTGATGACCAACCAATAATGTCGTCATTCAAATTCTCAATTTTAAGGAACATAGTTTAACCGAATGGCACGCAGTTCGTAATTTTTAGTGTCCAGTAAATCCTATACATAAGTTATTTATAAATTATATTTCAACTTCGAGGGTTACACAAGTTAGGAGCCATGCAAGGATCATCTAAAAATGACGTCATTTAATTATTTTAATTATAGGAATCTCTTCTGTCTTTAGTTCAAAAATCAAATTAATGGATATCCCTAACACCGTCTTTTTCTAGCATACATACAGGGATCCTTCATAAATGACGTCATCACAAAATCACCATTTTAAGGATCCTTGTTAGCGCTGAATGCAAAATTTAGTAGATTTATATCTTCAAAATCTACTTTTACTAGTATACACACAATAATTGTCCATAAGTAAAGTCGTCCAAATGTCATCATTTAAAAAAACACCCGTTATCAGTTTAAACATTATGTAATATGGTATTTTCAGCATGAAATATTATTATTGTACATATTAGGATCGTTCAACAATGTCGTCACTAAAATATTGCACTTTGGAGGGTATAGAGTGTATTGTATGTAATAAAATAATGTAAGAAGATGCATCAATTCACTAAAGTCAATATTCGATGTAAGCTCAGCATCTACTTCAGGCCCACGGTACGCAAATCCCGCGCGAAGCGCCGGATTTTTATAGCTAATAATAGTTGGCCATTAAGCTATTCAAAGCTAATTATAGATAAAATCGGTAACCCTTAGTGAGGTGATAACAATTTTTGACAGTTTTTAAACTAAAATATACAGTTTCTTGAAAATTTCAAGTGATAAGTAGTGCACGTGTCGCAAATACAAAATTCATATGGCAGTACATATGTACTTTAGCCCACTGGTGCCTGCACCTCATAGCCTGTGTAGTGTAGTATCTGCATTTTTAAAACTCCAATAACTACTAGATTCAGGCATAGTGCAGTGTCATAGAATCTATTTAATCCCATAATCCTTAATCGGGTGACAATTTACTTTGGTTCCATTTATATTGTATTGTCATATTCCCAAAATCAGTGCAAGTCAATCGGTCCCTAATGAGCCTTTAAAAAAAAGTGACCGAGGACCGAAACGTACCTTTCTTTTTGGCCTTATTTGAGCCTCCGTATTAATTAACACAGGCCGTCCTGAGCTTGTCTCAAAAGTATAGAACTGACCGGACCTCCGGTCAGTGCAATCGGTCCTACCGGTCACCGGCTCCGTGTCTTACACTGCCCAAAATAATGACTAATCTAGACTCAATAATTCGCGCTAAACACGACACCGAGCTGGAAAATAATCCAAGTCTCAAGAAATGGCCATGCCCGTTCTGTCCTTAGCTCCTACTAAATGCCAGAGGAGTAGAACTCCACATAACGAAAAAACATCAAGCAGGGCACTATGCATTTATTGTTGATTGTTTTAACACCCAATACGATTTTAGTGAACGACCTGAGGATTCATCTGTTTCTTTGTTGTCAGCAGAATTAGAAAATATAATAGAAAAATTAAATATTCTACTCCAAAAAAAAATTCAGGACTATGAAAAGTTCGAAGCTATAATTTCTGCCTACCAAACAACGCTTTGAAAATGTGATCGTGAATTACCTGGCCCTACCAACCCAGTTTAAAATTCTATTTATTAAAAAAGAATTAAAACGCATTTCAAAATGCAGATAGAAACTACAAGCGGTCCTTAAACCCAGACAGAAGCTCAAAACGTGACCGTCAAGTCCGTAAGCAAAAGTTTCAAAAACAAAATTCAGTTGCTCTACCCAAATTTTAGAAAAAAAGCTGTTGTATAAGCCAATGGGGAAGGGGAAAATAAGGGCTGTACTATTGATCTCGACACGCTACATGATGAGTTCTCTCAGCGTCGGTCGACTCCTAATCACAAAGTTAGGATTTCATCCTCGGCTTCCTCGATACATGAACAGGAAATAATAGACGCTGACTTTAACAGTACCATTCTGGCTAACATTATGAAACACCATACAATAAAACTTAATACGAAAAGCTCGCCTGGACCAGGCGGTACCATAACAAGGTGGGTTAAGGCTACATCCTCAATTTTGTCACTTAGTTTACAGTAAATGCTGTAATTCAACTTTGTACCATCTTTTATGAAAGAAGCCAAAACGGTGCTGATATTTAAAAATAAAGGTGACCCTTAGGCTACTGGAGACCCATTAGCATCTGTTCGGTTCTGCGTGGTATTTCGGAAAAAGCCATTGATCAAGAGTTTCGTTTCTTTGTTTCTTTCTCTGAGTGCCAACAAGGATTTACACGGAACACGGATGTCGACGGAACACTTATTAACTCTAAACTGTTAAATGCTTGTATGAAAAAAGCTAAGAAGGATAAAAGTGACTTTACAGGTGATTTTTCAGACATAGTACAAGCCGTTTGATACCCTAGGCCACGATAACATTAGGTAGCGGATTAACTCAAAACAAGCCCTATCTAAGTTAAAACAACTTACTATTAGTCTCCAATTTGACAATCACACAACTATACAAACAACGAAAGGTAAAATTAAACCAATAGACTTCAGACGGGGAGTTCTGCAGAGCAGTCCATTGTCCCGATTTGTGTTTAACATAGCCATTGACGAAGAACTGAAAGAATTAAATGATCCTAATGTCACCCGAAAATAATGTTTCAATTTACATCCCAATCACAAAAATGAAACGGTCCCTAATCACATGACACAGGGCTAATAAGAAATTCCATAGCCCCTTTAATATTAACCTAAATGGCTACTTATCCATTTGACCAACTCGGGCTCCCTATCGGTAAAGAAAAATCAGAAGCAATAAGCATAGTGAAGGGAGTGCTATCCACAGATGACCTGATTGTAACTGAAACACTAACAATTAAGTGCCTTAAGGAGGACGAAAGCGTGAAATACCTAGGAGTGAACTTTAAAGACGAGCTTTTCTTCGATCAGTCGGGATTAATAAAAAAATTCTGGTAAAAACAAGAAAATCTAGTTGCCACCCTATTTTTACGACCTGATCAGAAACTGTATGCAGTGAAACAGTACATCTGGCCCATGCTTATTTTCCCTTTTTAACATGCTCCACTGAAGAAACTGACAGTTTTATTTTTAAACTCAGTAGACATAATATTGCGAAGTGCGGTGAAGGAAGTTTTAGGGATACCAGACTGCCTGCCAACATCTATAATGTACTCCAGTCACAACGTGAAAGGACTCAATTCAGTTCGAGCAGCCTGGGAGGCGTCAATCCAGCAGTTCAATGCGTCTGATATTTTGTTAAAGTGTGAAAACGAGGTACTTAACACTATCATAGATTTCAAAAAAGAAAAATCAGACTGCCTAGAAAAACTTAACGTCCTATCAGAAATCCGAAGGATTTTGAAACCAGCTTAGGATGCGAGCGAAAATAGTGACGAGTACAAGCCCAAGCCAAAACGTAAACGTAAAGTTATAGCGTAGAGTACCGCAAATAGTGTGCGTTACCAAGTCAAAGTAAAGGAGTTATCCAATTTTAACAAAATAAGGCCGGCAACAAATAGATATTTAACAAAAACGGGCTCTCATAATCTGAATGAAATACCGCAAACAAAATGATCGGCAATGTTCTTCCAGTCTAAGCCAACCCCAATCATGGCCAAGAATCAAACCGTTGCAGATATTGTAACGAGATTAAAACCCTAGGACATATTCTTGGCAAATTAACAAAATGCGAGCTTTTAAGGAACAACCGACATCACACAGTACGCTCAATCATCGCTTTCCACCTCTCAAAAATGGGCTAGGAGGTCTTGGGTAGATATCATTGCAATAAACCCCCATTCCAGAGATTTACTAATCTTAAATCCAACCATCAGAATAGAAACCGAAGAAAACCAAGCCATCCTAGTCAACGAAAAAGAAAATTCATCTACGACCCATGTATCCTCTACTTCCAAAATCATTTCCACCTCAAGACCATAACAACTATTGGCTCATATTTCGGGGCGCAAGAAACAATCAGCAAATTCTTCGACAGCTTTTTTCCTGAATACCGGATCCTGAAGTCAATAATTAAAGATATTGTGATTGCAATACTTAAACGATCATCACAAATGTGCCAGCAACATCTATATTCAACACCGCAGCATAGTTCTTTGACATAATATTATGTATTTAATATATTTTAATAACTGTATTTCCAAATTAACCTTAAACATTTCATTTTGAATGTGAACCCCTAAATCCGTATAGTGTGTCTTTTAGGCAACTTTCTGTAATGAAAGCAGTTGACGAACAAAGTCTCTTATTATTATACTTGTTTATAACAATATTTTTAAATTCTTTAACATTACAAAGTACGCCATTAATTTTGTTTAGTTTTAAAATTACTCCTGCCCATTAATTATCGTAACAAATAGTACTTATACTTAATAAATCAAATTTAAAACTTAACTTACCATTTTCAGATTTTGTACTGCAAATAAATGCAAAGTTAATAAATAGGAAAAGCACACAATTATTTGGAAACATGATTTGGCCTGTCTGTCTCGTACACTGGTAGTATAGTACACGATAATTTTTATGTGTGAACTATTTTACTTGCTTAACATGGCTCAGCTGGGTTTGTTTGCCACTAAACAATAGAATTGAAACTGAGGTTGAATGAATTTGTAATTATAATTAGATCAGTTTCAGTGCCTAAGCCGTTTGAGTTTGAGTATTTGACAAATACCGTGACTTGTTTCTTATTTAGGTCAAAGACGTCAAATGCTTATGTCACTGACTGTATAGACAAATTAATTTATTTATTAGGACAACAGAACAATTTGGTTTTCTCTGCGGTTTTTTTTAAACAATGTAATGGATGGAAAAAATGACAACATTCTATTTAAGGTATAATTATCAATTTTTATACCTAATATTATTTATATGGAGGAATTAACTGTAGTTAAAAAAATAAAATTTAGAACATTTTGCACGTGTTTGAAAACACTAAATTGTAACATTTTGCACTTTTTTTAAAAACCTGAAACTTAACCATTTTGCACGTTGTTGTAAAAATGGAATTAAAACATTTTGCACGTTTTGAAAAACGTTGAATAAAAACATTTTGCACCTTTTATAAAATATGTAATTATGACATTAACCGTTTTAAAAAAACTCCTAAAAAACATTTTATACTGAGTTATTTACCCGCATGATATTAGTTTAGAAAATCAAACTGCCTATAAACAAGGGCGTGTAAGTATAACCAAACCATATTTTTGCACTTTACACTTGCATTTTAAAACAGCCTAATAGACTTGCCCCCAGAAAGAAAGGAAAACTGTATGTGCTGTTTGTAGATCTGAGCTAAGCCTCTGACTCCATTAAAAGTAATAAGCTTAGTACTAGGCTAAGTAGAGCTCGTCTAAGTTACCAATACATAGGTAAGATAAGAGAGCTGAATGATCTAGCCAAAACCAAAGTAAAAAGCAAGGAAAGATATACAGTCTTGATTAGAAATATGAAGGATGTTCTGCAAGGTTCAACGTTACCACCCACACTTTTTTCAATCTATATTTGAAAAATTACTGACATACTTTGATTAAGTACAATAAACGAGATACAAATGCTCATTCTCAAAATACTGAGTCTGATATATGCTAATGATATCGTACTCCTTGCTTTTAATGAACTAGACTGACGAAGACATATAGACAAACTTAGCTACTTTTTCAAAGCACATGACTTAAAAATAATTTCATCAAAGACTAAGGTAATGATATTCCAAAAAAAAAACAAAATCAGCAACTTAACCAAGTTAAACTAGAAAAACAATTCGCTAAAAATCGTTCATCATTACGTTGACCTAAATGTTTTCTTCTCACGGAGCAGAATATTCAATAAAGCAAAGAATCGTTCCTTCAGTAAAGCTTAAGCAGTGCAAACAAATCCTTTCGACCTTTTCTACTAAGCAAAACTGTGTAAAATTAACAAACACGATGCCTGTTCAACGGCTGATAGGTAGCTAATTGGTTATTTCTCGCAGACACGGTTGACCATAGATATTAACATTAGCCAATTTACCGCGGTAGTCACTGACCAATTTTCTTGAATCCGTGCATCTTGTGAAATGTTTTGGCATATGTTTGTATATATTGTAATGCTAGAGCATTGCTGAGTAGAATATCGTCAGCAAAGAATTAAATCTAAATATCTCCATTTTGTACTAAAATCTAAACTGACTATCTCAATTCAGCACTAAAAGCAAATCTGACTATCTTCATGTTGTCCTCAAATTATAACTAACTATCTTTGTTCAGCACTAGTAGCAAATCTGCCTATCTACATTTTAACTTAAACACAACCTTTGTGATATAATAATGATACCTAACAGGTTAGGCATTTAATTTTTTGTACCATTGGGATCATACATACATGACGTCATTTAAAATCTTTGTTTTCGAACGCTATGACCCTTCTTTTCCTCTTACTAGCTTCAGTGTTTCAGAATTGTTTATACTTACCATGTAGTGGCATCACCGCCCAAATTACCTGCGCGACCGGTCCTGTGAAGTCATTAAAATACAATAAAGGTATTGTCTTAAAATAACGTCAACAAAAATTGCAAATATTATAAAGGTCGTTCATAAATGACGTCTTTAGTCGTTTCAAACATTGGAATTGTCGTATACAGACCTGGTTGATGCACATTCTTTTCAATTTTTGAAACGACTATAGAAGTCATTAATAAATAAATAATAAATTTAATAAATTTAAGGTTACTCTGATTTAAGTGCAGTTCTTACAGAGTGCCTGATCTCGAATTCACTTCTTGCACTGTGCCATCACACATTTTTTTGTCTTTCCAACATTAGTCGGGCCTACTTCTATGTCAAACTTCATTTTTACTTTGACGTTTGGCGCCGCCAAGCCCTTCACTGCCTTGTGGACTAAGATAACCCAGTAAGAAAGTTTGCCACTGCCGCTGGTCCCGATCTCTAATACCTCAAGCGAGCACTTGCTGGAACAGCAGGTTTATAGAAACCAGTGCAGTAAGCACTGAGCTACGCGGGATCGCTGACGTCATTATTAAGCGACCCATTTAATTTTTTCCAACGATCCTTGACGTCATTTATGGACGACTCTTTCAATTTTGTCAACGATACTTGACGTCTTTTATTGAGGATCCCTTTAATGTAAACACTTAAAGCGAAATAACTTACAGTGAAAAACCGACAGTTTTTGAATCGGATACCAACCAAAACGGTTTACGCTGTACGTTTTGTTGTTCAAATCGGTAGCTGTGACTGGGCATAACAAAGACATCTAACTCTTTAACTTTCTGGCCAGCTCAATACTGCTGTATGCCGCGCCTGTGTCAAGAATTTGCTATATCGATGAATTTGAAATCTTCCAAACTATGTTCTGACGACGACTCACTGGCTCATCTAACACAACACGGGGATACTATCTCTAACTTGAAACATAAATGATAAACATATAGCTGAACCTATTTAAATTATTGCTCAGATTTCTAGAAAAGATCATGAACACAAAGGAGAATAGTATTACAAGGAGCTGCTATAAAAAAGTAATGCAGATTAAAACCACAGACACCAGTTACAACTGGAAGCTGCAAATCACAAAACGTTTGGCCAACCCATCCCTAAAAGATATTTTCTAAAACCTAAATAGTGATTATATAACGAATTATACAAGAGAAATCTTAAAAAAGTACCGACTGAACTGCATTTACAAAAACGTTCAGAGAATGCAGAGCTGCAATGCATTTCAACATTAGGCTTACTTGAAAACTCACAAAAAAAAGGTCAAAGGATCTTTATTTGTAAGGAGTTTGGTGTTTCTAATCAATAAATCAGATCTTCCAACACAAACCTCCGTGTGGGTAGCTTACCTTGTACTAACACAGAGCCAAGTAAGCTTTTAATGACATAGGTCACCACCCAAGTGGAGAGCTCGGCGTTTAAGATCAACTTTCTCACGAAAAAGATCCGAGGCAAGTGGAAATCGAACCCGCGCCTTGTCAACAGTGATGAAGAGCCTCAGACGCTATTATTATTATTATTAAATGACAGGGGTTCGGTCCCAAAGAGACCAACGCCGCCGAGGCCTTTATAATTAAGGCCTATTGCAGACTCCCCCTCGAAGAATAGCAGAAGAAACAAGATCAGATCGCAAGCCTGCCAGTAGAGCGCGAAAACGCCACTAACTGAGCCACCGACGCCTGACCCAACATATCCAATGATATAAGACACCCCCCAAGATAGAGGTTTCTCACAAGTACAAAGGCTGGGCACACAGTCAAATAGTGAATTGGTGTATCATCCTCCTCCCCGCAGTGCACGCACGTAGGGGAGTCCAACACTCCAATCCTCCAACCGTGAGCTCCCCAAGCCCCATGCCCCGTCACTAGACCAATCAACCATCTTAATTGATCCCTAGGATAACGCACCAACGACACATTGCCGTAAAGCGGTGCCGATATCCAGAGTTTGGCCTGTCTACAGTTGCGTAGTCCAGTCCATTGTCTTTCATGCTCACGTCTAGCCCAATGCGCAATTGCGCAGTGGACAGCGGAGAGTGGGACTGGAACGATTGGTCTCGGACCAAACTGCCAAACGCAACTCCCATCATGCGAAGCCTTTGCCAGCCTATCCGCCTCTTCATTACCCCTGAAACCCGAGTGCGCAGGAATCCATACTAACACAACCTCACAACCCCTCTCAGCGAGTCTGTTGAGGTTAGTGTAACAGTCCCACACGACACTCGAGACAGTGTAAGGCCTGGACAGTGCTCGCAAGGAACTCTGACTATCACTGAATACTCTAACCGGGAGATCCTCAGTGTCATTCTCCAGCAGCCAGTGGGCCGCCAAGGAGATACCAAGGATCTCACACTAGAATACAGAGGCGTCAGCACCAAGATACACAGACGAAGCCATAAGAGTTACTCCCTGGTTTCTATCCTCAATAACTACTCCACAGCCAGCATTATCACCATCACGTGAGCCGTCAGTAAAGCAAACCACCCCACCCCCCATAAGAGATAGATCAGAAACCCAATCCACCCGAGACCCAAGTTCAACAGTGAACCTCCGATTCTCCAGGCTCTTATACATCCAGTCAACTGGCATCTGAAGAACGGGAACAAGGGAGCCCCATCTCTCACAAATCACAGTATGGCTGGTTGAGCCCCTAAACCAAGGATTTTTTGTCCACAAATCCCTCGTTTTTAGCCTATGCATAGACCTGACAGCCACCGCCTTTAGACAAATGTCCAGAGGCGTGAGGCCAATAGGACACTCCATCGCCGCCCTAGGCGTCGATCGTAGCCCACCCGTAATCATAAGGCACGCTTGATGCTGTACCCTACCCAACAAACTCACATAAGAGTTTTTCTCCAATGCAGGAGCCCAGGCCACAACCCCATATTCCATTACTGGACGTACAAGGGCAGTATAAGTCCATCTAGCCACAGTGGGAGATAGACCCCATTTCCTTCCAACCATGCGTTTGCATCTAGCCAAGGTCACCTGCGACCTGCTCTCCACTGACTTGCAGTGTGGCATCCAGGTTAAGTGCTTGTCCAGTACAACGCCCAAGTAACTAACTGTTCGCCGGATTTCCAGGCTCACACCCCTGTACCTAACAGAGGCAGGAAAGTGCCTGGTGTTCCTGGTGAACAGAATCAACTCAGTCTTCCTAGCATTAAGGTTCAAGCCCACCTCCACGCACCAGTCATTGATGATATCTAGACCATCAGTGACCCGTGAGTGTGCAAAGCACCTTGTCGCTTTGAAGCACCCCAGTGTCATCAGCATACCCTTGTGATAGAGTAGACGACGCCCTTATCCTAAGCCTAGTTAACAGACCATCCATTACCAAGTTCCACAGGAGGGGTGAGATTACCCCACCTTGCGGACACCCTCTCTCCACCTTCCGTTCCCTAGAGCAACCACTAATCTCAGACACCACCCGTCTGTGTCTGAGACTAATGTCGATCCACCTCTTTACCAAAGAGCAAATAACAAACCTATCCAGTGCTGAAGTTATAGCGCTGAATAAAACATTGTTAAAGGCCCCTTCAATGTCGGCAAAGGCACCAAGAACCATCATTCCCGACTCAAGGGCCCTTTTCACATACGCTACTATTATATGAATAGCCGCGTCCGTGGAAAGACCCCTCAAGTACGCAAACTGATGATTAGCCCTGAGTCTGCTCTCCAGCTCAGGTGTCCTGATGTGCCCGTCCACCAGTCTTTCCAGGACCTTCAACAGAACAGGAGCTAGCTGTATGGGCCTCCACGAAGATGCCTTACAGTAGTCCCCCCTTCCCGGCTTGGGTAGAAATACTACCCTCGCCACCTTCCAACACCGCGGTACGGTTCTCAATGCCAGGCAAGCCTGATAGAGAGCAACCAGCCGCCCAAGAATCAACGGTAAACTCCTTTGCAATAGCACAGGTTGAATACCATCCGCCCCCGCAGACTTGTATAAACTAAAGCTCCAAACAGCATTCTGCACCTTTCTCTCAGTGACAATCCCTGCGCAGCCCTGCAATTCCAGAGAGCACATACCATGCTCCATAATATGTAGCTCCCTACTACCTAGCCCAGGGAAATGATGCCGAAGGAGTACATCAAGAGTCTCATCCATTGACGTCGTAGCCCGATCCGCCACAGCATCATGAATTGACCCCGGTATCCTGGTCACATTTTCCTCCAAACTTCTTAGACACTTTACAGCATCACCATACTTACTTACCCCACCACAAAATTCAGTCCATGACCTTCGTTTTGCACATCGAACAGCAGACAAATAAACATTGCGATTTTCCTTATACTCCATCTAAATGACAGGATTACGTCCGTGACGACCCACTCTCTTAAAGATGGTGGTTACACCCGCTCGAAGAGCTGTAAGTTCATTAGTCCACCACGGCGCCACCCTGTCCCTTCGTCTATATGTCCTCAAAGGGCATACCTCATCAAAAGAGTCCATCATTGCCTTCCCAATGGCGGCCGCCTCAGCATCAACATCATCAACGCTGTGCAGCTGCCCATTGGGTGCCATCTGAATTTTCTCCCTCAAACAAGTAGAATATCTGCTCCATTCCACTTTTCTGATATTTCTACTACGAACAGCAACTGGCAAGCCACCTAAGACACGGAACCGAATGTACCTATGATCAGACCCTGATTCGTCATCTGACACAGCCCAACCATCGATCCATGCCTCAGCCAGGCTATTGGCCAGTGTAATGTCTAACACCTCACTCCTGTTTGCGACTACAAACGTAAGAGCTCTACCCTGATTCACAACTGAGAGATCAGTTGTCAAAACATAGTCAAACAGTACCCTACCTCTGAAATTAGTGTCGGAGCTGCCCCATACCATGTTATGTGCATTGGCATCAGTACCCATGATAAGAGGCAGCTTGTTGACATGACAATAGTCAACCAGCTTGCGCACAATATTCGCGGGAGGATCCACTGTGTCCCCCGGCATATACACAGAGGCAAAGACCATTGGGCCCTTACCCCACCATGTTAAAACAGAGACTAAGTCCCTGTCCGTAAACTCTATCAGCAATTGAGCTTTCACATTCCTGAAAATCATAACACATGCACGCGGTATAGCATGCAAATCAGAAACAAAGAGTTTGTCAACCTTACCTAAACCCCTCACGGCTCCTCTGTAGCAATACGGTTCCTGAATAAGACATATGTGTGAGCAAATCGGACGGTTACGGGGAGCAGTGCCATTTAGGTGATGTTCGTGTCGCATGACTCTGTTGCGAAGACCGCATAAGCTCATGGCCCCCGCTTTTGAGTGATGCATGTTAATTTGGGTCAGGTCAATAGTGGCTAGGGACATAGAAAAGACCCCACCAGATTGTTGACCTGACCCAATGTTAGGGGTCATCACCCTTAACCACCGCCACCCGCAACACCCGACCTGCCCCCAACCTCAAACAGAACCATACCCAAGCCAAAGTGAAGCCTGAACCCAAGAGTGGACAGGAACCTTTCAGACTCTACATCCATGCGTAGATGCCAAACCTAAAAGGGCTGTCCACCCTTATTGATCAGCCTCCAAGACACTGGCAACCAAGATCCCGTAGTCAACCCACGATTACGATCCTTAAGAAGAATTAGGAAATCCGAGAAAGCATCCGGCATGCTCTTCCTAGATCCCTGTCCCTTCACTTCTACCCTATACTTGGGCTTCCACACCTTCACCACAGGTAGCGCCTTGGAACAGAACTTCTTTTCTCTTCCGACACTCCCCCAAACAATGCATTTACATGCCTCACTCGCCCATTTACAGGCCTCCGGATTTTCGCCATCCATACGAATCCGCCCTTGCACTAAGTAGATCCCATTAAACCTGCAACAGCCGGTTCCTTCGGAATCCACCACTTTAATCACTTTCGCTAACATTTCCCGCTTAAAATGAGCGAACATGTCCTTTGTCACACTCTGATCATCAGGCATACCAACTAGACCAATCAGAACTGAGTTCGCATCAGCCGGAGGCACCGGACAACCAAAACCATCCATCAAGCGCACCACATCTGGACCCTTAACTACCACCTTATGAGCTGGTGGCTCATTCCCGCTGTTCTGTCGTTCCCGCTTAACCAAGTGTCTTTCTCTAAAAGTTTTCTTGGTTACCCCTTCCAAAGAAGAGCCACCCGGCCCTTGTGGACCAGCTGAGACGTTACCACCAGCTGAACCTCCGCCACTGGCCTGTAGGCTCGCCCTCTTTCTCTTTCTCTGCTCCTTCTTCCTTCTGTTCTGATGAGCTTTCCTGACCTGAGCAGAGGTCCGACTCACAGGAGTAGAGGCTGTATTGCCAGCTGTATTACCAGCTATAGAGCGACTAGCTACCATAATATTTCTGGTAACTGTCTCCCCTGCATCCCCAGATGTTTTAGGAGTACCTTCTCCCCCCCCCCCCCCCCCCCGGTGTCATTCCCCCCTGCCCCTGCCCAGAAGCCCCCTTAATCCCTTCCTGCTTATCCAGGAAGCCCAGACTATTCACCCCTTTGGTTACAAACCCCATCCCCTTTGCCCCCCCCCCTTAACGGGACCCATAACATCATTGCCCCCTCTATTGCTAGTCATGGACTTTACCGTCGAGGAGGATTCACAAGAGGACCCCCCTCCCAAGAGATCAGCCTCCGTTTCCAAGCTAATCCTTACCCCCTCATCCTCCGCAGAACCAAAAGGCACCAATTCTAGCTCCATATCTGAAACAACGCAAGTCAGTACTATGATGTACAGTACTAACACATTGTATAATATATGCCCCCACAGTTCATGCCTAATAACGGCCCAAACTACACCTAAGCCAAGCTTTGCTGTGCGTAACGGCTTTTCCCCATAACACATGAGTAGTGCGTAAGGGGTTCCATTAGTCAGCTTGCTCCATGCCCATGCCCATATAACATACCAGTACATGCCTCTATTCACACTGCACATTAGCCAGGTCCATGTATACATAAAGGTATACTTTTGCTCCAAAGCCACAGACAGTGACGTCACATCCACCATTTACCAACACGCAACTGAGATGAACTGTGTTCCAGAAGACAGTACAAAAAAAGTTACTATCTATTTGTGTACAAAGTCCATCGTTCAGCACTATACATAAAAACATAATAACTGTCAGGTTCAAATTGTGACTTGAACCTCCATATAAAATGTTTCCCAGAAAATAAAATAAAATAAGGTAGTTTGGAAGGCGACATCCACATAGGAAGCACCACCTACCGACCCTCAGCTGAACTACAGCAAAATAAAAATGACAGAGTGAGCCGTAAGAAGGGAGCCAAGACTCCAATTTATTACACACCCCGTTATCTTCACTCCCATGCCTACTAATACTATATATTTTTTGTCTGAAACTAAAAAAAAATGTATCCCTTTCAAAAAGTGAAAACCGAGCACCGAATGAGAAAAAAACCGGTACCTGAGGACTCCTCCACGATTACCCCTTCCACTGGTCGACTTCCCATGGTTGCAAATCCGGTTTTCCTTCCCTTTACTACTCACAAAACACCTCACAAAAAAAAGAATTTCGACTTTTTCTTCACCGCTTTTACGCTCTTACTTCTCTATTCGAGTGACTTGGCGCGAATGAGACGCTATGTCTCGCCCGGCACCACTGGATCACCAGGGATTTCTTACGCATTAGGATCAGAGTACTTTAAAATGAACCCAACCTGGAATACGGTCAAATTTGTTCTTAACCAAAGATCTTGTCTTCCTAGAACCGTTCTCAGAGGAAAAACTACTAACCTTACCGACACGAAAAAGATATGGAGAAAAGCTGAAACATCTGACTGTGAACTATGCGAAAAAGAAGCAGAGGACACTTTCCATCCAATGCCTAACTGTAATTATACCTAATAGATTACCTAGAACAAAATTTGTCAGAGAACTGATTAAAACAAGACTGACTAGGGAAAATATCATACGGAAAATTTTCAGCTGCTATCTAGACTCAAAAGGATTTGAAAAACTCTTTTACTTTTGGGACGAAGTTCTGAGGACCAGGAATTTTTACTACAAATGTATTGAAGAAGAACAACCCCCTGCGACACATAAACCATACATATAAAAAGATTAATACTTCTTTCATTTTATAATATTACCTTCTTCGTGTTTTTTCTTTTGTAATTCTTGTGATTAAGACATAAAGACTTTAATAAACGTCTTGTAATTTGTTTTTAAACACCTTATAAAAGGCGTGATTTTTAATATTTAACTGCAATTTTTACCATGCTTTACTTATAGGTGCTTAAGAAACCCATGAAAAGGCTAACGCTCATATATACTGAAAGACTTTTTTCACATATCTATTTAACCAAGGGCCAAGGATCAATATCCTTGTATGTATTACCAATTGGAAGTAACTAATGTTGTATGGGCTAAGGCCAAATCGACCTCAATCAAATAAATTATTATTATTTATTAACATTTAACTTATGTTTTTGTTTGGTGTGTATCACAAGGTTTATTTTAATGGTTGCCTAAATTGGATATGAGTCATTTTGGTTCTTCACAGACGATATGTAGGTTTAGTTAAACTACGGATATTTTTTTCTTAAACCTTGATTTCACTAGCAACTTTAACAACTGATAGTTCACAATTGATAAGTTATAAATGGTTGACTTTGCGATTTCACGAGTAGTTACCAATTGTTAAACTTTCGATGGTTAGTGTGATTTCACTACGTCAATTAACAATTGTTAGTTACGGAACGTGGGAAATTTCAAATTTTAAAAATAAACAGTTGTAAGTGCAATTTCACAAGTTTAGTTATCAATTGTTTACGCATATTATTGATCTTAACAATTGATAAAACCTAAACATTGTTAAGAGTTTAACAATTGTTGGTTCACATTTCACGTAAAAATGAGTGATTAGCTAACTGTTGTTAGAGTTAACAATTTTTAAAGTCGCTAGTGGAATTAGGAACTTACATGGCATGATCTCAATGAGCAACGTGTATTTTCTGTCTGTTCTAACATGACATGCGACCCGTTCACATTCTGTTTGAAGCAATGCAGTTACCTTTCCGAAGTTAGGATCGTTGCCATCTAAATGTAATAATCACAATCCTCTTTATTAAAAATTACTAAATATTATTTACAACATATTTCGAATGATCAGTCCTATGCTTTGATATAAAAAATCGGGATTTAATAGTTTACAGATACATTATTTACTCGTAATGAATTTACTCAGCCATTTTCTAATGTAACTAATAAATTCGTAAAATTTACGGCCACAGGAAACGATATCATGTATAAATAGAAATAATTATATATTATAATTGAGGGATAACTTAAAAACCATAAACCAAGGATGTGGACAAGTGTAATGAAGCATCGCATAGATAGGTAATGACTGTTTGTGCTTTTTATGATTGCCTAATCTCAGACCTCAGACAAGAGTTTAAATTGAGTCAGGTTAAATTAAGATAAGGATTTTTATCTCACAATGACGATGCACAACTCGTTTTAGGTACATCAAACGATGGTCTACAAATGATTTCACCTAAATTATCAATCTTGTAGGAATGAACTTTACATGTCATCCATTTAACATTGTCGAATCTGGTATCCTAAACACAACATAATTACGTCATTATTATCCTAATACAAGAACCACTGACGCTACCGATGACGTAAATATTGGGCGATAATTATTAATTAGTATACATTCTTTTACACACTACTGATTAAATCAACAACTGATAACAACTTTATATACAACTTTTGTGTGACTCATCTCTGTCGCTATTTCGCATATATCCACTTCTGCAAGGCACTCATTTCCAATCACTAATCACATCTCAACTTACAAATTAGGTATTTTAAAAATGTTTACAAGTTTCTTCCTTTTACTAATTATATGTAGAAGATTTTAACACGTAGTATTGTTAAGCAGTGTTTCTTATAATGGTTCCTACACAAATATTTCTTCAGATTTTAGGTATTAATTTGTGCCTAGTCATTTTTTCACCCTCATTGACAGTGACAGTTCATAGGTCGTTCACAACAGTAGCTTCAGACGGGAGGGAACTGGACATTTTACTTCTTACACAAGGTTGCCTATTCTGCATATTTAATTTTTACCCAAACCTTATTTAAATTCCTTCTTAAACTTTGCATTTAAATTACATAACTCATTTAAATCTACTAAAATAAAATCTTAAAAAAACGTATATTTACAATACTGAATTTTAGACATACCAAGATACAATTTCATTACCAACAATATTATAAACCGTGATTGTTTAATCATTAACACGGAAATAATTAAGGGTAAATTGGGATAAAATTAATTTAATTGTCTATAATTTTTTTATAGAATGTATTTCCAAAAAGTTGGATGTACCACCATTTCCTGCACTAACTATCTCATTACCTGTTGAAAAGAATTGGAAAAGTATGACTTCAAATACGAGTCAAAATGGGAAACAAGCTGGTAACGGTATTCAACCAGAGTATAACCATCTAGTGCTATTGGATCATCAAAATCTTCACCATGTACCATGCCAAGTGCGTCAAAGTAAGCTAACTGCATTGAAACAAAAACTAAAATCTATTTCCACAGCAATCCGCGCACCAGTCTCTCTCTCACATAATAAACAAAGCCCCCATTTAAATTTTAATTGCTTCTTTCCATTTGTAACTACTGTACAAGAAATACATAACTATATCAATGGTCTATTCCAAGCCCAGCAAGATGGAGAGCGCTTCTTTCAAAATTTAACTAAATTTCATAATGCTGAGTTAATGAAAAGAAATCAAAGTCACGTTGATTCGCTAACATATAGAGAGGATAAACTTAAGAGTACGAACTGTGAAATTTTAGAGAAAATTAAAACAACCGAAAAAAATCTAAAAGCTGCTCTAATGAAAAATGAGTCTCTACATTTTTTGTCAACACAGCACTTGGAAATTGAGGAAAAATTTAAATCAATCTGCCAGCTGCTTGTAGAAACTCCTGAGGTAATTGACCCAAGGCCACAGAGTGAGTTCGATGAACCAGCTGATGAAGGAAGAAACGATGACGTTCAACCACTTTTTAACACAAACTGTTTCATTTTTCATGAAGATCTTAAAACGATTCAAATTCTAGCCGAAAAGTCAACACAGCTAATTATAGCTATTTTTCAAAATAATTTCGATTTTAATTTTAAAAATATTACAAGGCCAGCTGATGGAACAGGAACCAAGGCTCAGTGCGAGTCCTCATTAATTAATGCTTATAATGCTGTACTACAACTTAAAAAAAATACAAACAGGATCTCAGCTAATCCTGGGCTGTACCAAAATGTCCGTGTTGCAAACACCATAAAGGCCCATAACACACAAATTTTAAACGTTAACGAACGTTTCCGAAACACAAAGAATGACCTTGAGAAAAAGTACGGGAACGTCAGGTTTGGCTTACTAACTCTATCTGAAAATTTAAATTTAAAATTGGCTGCCATTGATGATCAAAATTTAAAATTTAAATACGAGGAAGTTGGTAAAATTCGTCAGCTAGCAAAAAGCCTTGTTAAGTGTAATGAAAGCGCATCAGCTGCCCATGCAATTCAACAGTTTTACTGCGGATTTAAATCAATAAACGAATACGTACCTTTTTACAACTTTACATACGGCATTAACTTGTCCCCTTTAGACATTACGGCTTTGAAAAATTGTGAACATTTGAGTAAAACGAACACATCTAGACCATCTGTAGTACGGTTTAGCGCTCAAGTTCTAGACCTGGTGCGCAACTGTAGCAGTAGCGACGAGAATCCGCGCATGTGCAGTGATAAGGGAGAAATTGTGGCACCTGACACATTAAACAACTGGGCAGACGCAATTATGCAAAACAGTTACGAGCATATTTTTTCGAATTTTTCGCGGGAATACTTAAAATGCACAAATACTGTATTTGATAACGTGGCACAGCTTATTGGTTTAGTGTGTGCAAAGAAAGGCGCCAAATCTTTAAAAAATCTTCTAGGATTTGTAGCTGCACTAGAAATGCCCATTGTTGAAGCTTCAGCATACTTGCAAATTTTTGAAATAATTCACAAAACCAATGGCATTGACGGAAACTCTGAAATTTGCGAGCTGGCATGGAGGGTAAAGAATACATTGCTAACGCCTTACAATACAGAAGATCGAATCAAACTTGAATTAATTAAGCACGGCTTACCAAAAAATATACAAAGACTTGTTTTTAGCCCTAATGACCTTGTCATTATAAGTAACAAGCACAGTGCGGGCCACTCGCTAGCTGTAAATGAATCCGGGAACCTTTGCATCAATCCTGTGAACGGTAGTACAAAAGGCAAAATTCAAAAGTGGAAAGTGCTCTTTATTGATTACGGACGCTATTTTTCTTTCGAAAATGAGCGCAGTGGAAAAATACTTTTTCAAGATACGGATGAGCCTTTAAGGGTCCAGGACGACACTCAAGGGGCACACAGAGAGCAATGGGAAGTGAGTACATATAGGAATGGCAGCTCCGTTCGGATTAAAAATCGACACACTGGGAACCTATTGTCTGGTCGTTACTTGGAGAATTGTTAGGTGAGTTATAGTCTCGTGATAAGGCAATACTGCAAATTCTACTCTTGTCAAGAAATGTAATTACTAATATTTATCAATGATTGTTAATCGAAAGTTTTATACATTCTTGAAGAAATTATTATGATTTACAATGTGTGTTAAGAAAATAATTTCGCATCAATAAATTAAAACTTTAATAATTATCACTACTTACAATCACAGTTAATTTAATAATTGTTAAAATGTGTGCAGTAAATAAATTATTAAATAAGGTAAAACAAATTTTTAATTTCTGTGATTTGAATTTAATAATTATAATTATCGTACATAGTTAAAACAGTATTTTGTATTTGATAAATTCACTAATTACCCTGTACATTCAAAAAGGGATGGCCCATAAATATATCGAATTCTAAAGTATAAATTTCTTAATACTTACCCACCCCCATATGTCTTCCCCAGCTAATTGTCTTTAACATTGAGTGACATTTTAGTACCCTACATTTCCCACCCTCATTTCTAATGACATCATTTATATACGATCCCCTATACTATATTAACCAAACGCACTGTGACAGTAATAATTATAATTACAAACCTCAAAGAAATGCAAGAATTATTACAATTTTACAAATAATTAGGTATTAAACTATTCGAATTCAAGCGGGTTTCTGATGTACCAAGAACCCATTTTACTAAATTTAAGTGTAGATGACATTAGAACCTTGGGACGTTTTCACTTTTAAACCTTTGAATCGAGTCTTCATCTGGGTAAAGTCAATTCGTTCTTTCGGCATGTTTTTCATACAGTCCAGCATAATTTCCTCGCTATTGAACCAAAGCAAAATACAAACAACGGTATTTTTAACTTTTTTCCAGTTTTTCAAATTTTTTCACATACTTGCTTTTTAAATAACCTTGGAAAATATTTGTGTTAAATTGTCACATATCGTCGGTGAAGAACCAAAATGACCTAAATCTAATTTTAGCTGGAATCAAAATGAGTTATGTAATAAATTCAAAATGAGTAACATGTGTAAATTTTAAATGAGAGTTTTTGAAAAGTGCAAATTGTTCTATTTACATGTTTTTGAAAAGGTGCAAAATTTTCTAATTTTATGTTTTTGAAAATTGTAAAATGTCTCATTCACATGTTTTTGAAAATTCCAATATATTCTATATACTTGTATTTAAAAGGTGCAAATTGTTCTATTTACGAGTTTTTTGGAAAGTGTAAAATGTTCTATTTAAGTGTTTTTAATACGTGTGAAATATTTGATTTTCATGTTTTTGAACATTGCATAATGTTCTATTTAAATGCTTACAAGAAATATTTCAGTATTTTTGTAGATAGTAGATACTGTGTTTAGCTACAAATGGATATGGGTCATTTTGGTTCTTCACTGACGATATAAGCTTCAAGTTTTAACTTGTACAAACCAGCTGTTATAATTAGGTACTAATTATTGTTATTTTGTTTTCATTCTGTGCTCTTACATTTCTCCATTTCCAAATTCGGGCGCTTCCAGTCGTTGACCTGCAAAGAGGCTGTCCACAAAAGCATGATCCCAAACACGACTTGGGTATGGAACTCGGCCAAGAGTGAAAATTTCCCAGAGTGTGACCCCAAAAGCCCAAATGTCAGAATGGACGGAGAATTTCATTTCTTGGAGTGACTCAGGGGCCATCCATCTCCATGGCAAGGGTGTCTACAAATTTTAAATTTTAGTTTACACATTAGTATATATCATGTAAAAACGGTGCCGCCTGTCCTGCGGCTGGTAACGTGTGCTTGTAAGCTACATGAAAAACATACCCTTGTTTCCTTAGTGTAAATGCTGTAGTTAATCAACTGGCGCGAAAGTCCAAAATCACTGATTTTAGCCACATTGTCCGAGGTCAAAAGAATGTTTCTGGCTGCTAGGTCACCGTGAATTACCTGCAAAATTATATACTTATTTCAAGCTAAAAACACAATGTTGAAAAGCAACGAAGGACTCGTCCATAAAGGATGTCACGGGTGGGGTCAATGGGTCCACTTAAATACTGATGACGAATAAATATAGTCACGCAATGGCCAAGCTGACGAAAGATTGGTCAAAGGAAATAGGAATTTTTTTACAACGTCAATTATGGACAACCCCTAAGGTAATTAAATTTGTTTTGTATTGCAAACCTTCTTGGAGCTGATGTACTCCATTCCATTAGCAATTTCCGAAGCCCAGTTGACCAATTCCAATGTTGTCAACTGCTTAGCATTTTCATACGAAGAAGTTGGATCACCTGTTGGCGTTGGCGTTGGTAAGATTTTCACTTCTGCTTCGTTATTGCCGCCTTGGGAATTTTTAAAATTGCATTTTGAATCGCTGTCAATTCCCGCTTTGCTTGTATTTCTCATATTCCATAAATCCATAAAATTTTCTTCATGCTTTCTTAAAAACTGAAGCAAGTCACCTTTTGCACAGAATTCTAGGGCGACAAGCACTTCACCTGTAATTTATAATTTTAGAAACAAAATAAGTTACTTTTAGATTTTGGGATGGTCCACAAATATCGTCATCTGTAAAATAAATTGTTCTGCTTCGTTTTCTATAACTTACTACGTTGAAGTTAAAGATAATTAATTACGTAGTGTTCAAGGGATTACTTAAAGGCAAGTATGTCAAAAACAATCTACAATCTAGGTTAAGGTATTTATGAACCCTCCCAAACTGTTTAATAATAGGACTTGAAAATTGCAAGTGGAAATGTTTGCATGTATAAAAAAAAAAAAATTTTTTTTTGCAAATTTTAAAAAAGGTAAAAATTGTTACATTTACTAATATTTTGAAAGTGCAAAATTTTACACCTACTTATATTTTGCAAGTGCAAAATGTTACATTTACTAATATTTTGAAAGTGCAAAATGTTACATTTACTAATATTTTGAAAGTGCAAAATGTTACACCTACTAATATTTTGAAAGTGCAAAATATTACATTTACTATTTACTAATATTTTTAAAGTGCAAAATGTTACATTTACTAATATTTTGAAAGTGCAAAATGTTACATTTACTAATATTTTGAAAGTACAAAATGTTAAATTGATTAATATTTTGAAAGTGCAAAATGTTACATTTAGTAATATTTTAAAAGTTTAAAATGTTACATTTACTAATATTATGAAAGTGCAAAATGTTACACCTACTAATATTTTGAAAGTGCAAAATGTTACACCTACTAATATTTTGAAAGTGCAAAATGATGTATTTTCATATTTTGAAAGTGCAAAATGTTGTATTTGCATGTTTAAAAAAAAGAAAATGTTCAATTTGCTCGTTTTTAAAAATTTGCAAAATTTTTATTTTACACAGTGATTTGAAAAATTGCAAAATGCTATATCTTTCATGTTTTTTTGCATCGAACCTAGGTCATTTTATTGACGTCATTTGAAAACGATTTGTTCTATGTGCATGACTGCTGTACTAGTGTTAAATTTAAGTAATTATACTAATAATATAAAATTGTTTAGCCTCCTATTGGTAGACGTACAGTCCCTTATGTTGTCGGTCACAGTTCCAAGAAGTGACGCAATATTCTGGTGAATTCCTAGGTATGCCATGATTTTAATTTCCGACAAAAGTGCTTTGAAATGGGTTACTTCCACATTAGGCTTGACCATCTTGACCGCAACCTCCGTTTGAGAATGTCCGCGGTCGTCCCGCCGCTTCATCGATCCTTTCTTGACGACGCCAAACTCGCCTGAGCCAAGGTGGCTTGTGATATCTAATCACAGAAACCAAAAGTTGTAACTAAAATTAGTAACATAGGTATAGTTCTACTTTAAATACAATTAAAGCGGCCACTTGTAAAACTTGTAGGACCACTTTTAAAAATGTGAGCTTATACAATGAACGTTTTTTTGCTGGTTTGACTATATGTAATATAATTTACCGATTTCTAGATTCTTTTTAGGAATTTCGTAACTTGTATTAAAAGGAAGTTTGTGAATGGCAGCATTTGCATCTCCATCTTTGTTCCCGTCCTTTTCATAGATATTGTTAGCTTTGCCATTTCGAAATTCGTGAATTTCTTCAGATGTCAGTTTTCGTATCTGCGCCTTTAAACCGCTCATTTTTTTCCGGTCAACTGCGACTTTGATTCCCAAGCAAAGGGCAAGCACGATTACAACGGATATTATAGCAATAATAGTTGCACTGATGGTTTCGAGTTGGAGATTTTCTGAATGTTAGAAATTGTTTTAATTTTTTTTAAAGTTTAATAAATTTTATTAAATTATTGCGTGTACAAAATCAAAACGGCCTATTTTAAATTTTAGCTTAGATTAAAATGCACGATCTAGAAAACTTTGGACCGAGTGCAAATTAAATATTCGACAGTTTCGAAACTGGTCAATACAGAACTGTGCAATTTACCTTGTATGGTTTTACTGGATTTTGTATAATTTTAATCCTAGCCTAATTTCGTTTTAATAAAAGTCACTTTGAGTCTTTACAAATACCGACAGGATTTAATTACAGTTAGAAATTGTCTTTACCTGAAGGTCTGTCCAGAGTGTCTTCACAGTTATTACCTACAGTACATTAAATAAGATATTAAAACAAATTAGAGGCATAATTTAATATCTTGTATTTGTATGGTGATTGAATGTGGGCGTACAGTGAAAATTCTTTATAACGTACTCAGCAGCGCAGCCCTACTATTACAAAATACCTAATGCACGTTATAAAGATTCAATGGCATTGAATTATTCAGCTACTATAAGCCTAGCAAAATCGGATTTTTAGCAACACGTTTTAGATAAAAGTACGTCAAACGTCTATTTCACTGTACATACACTTATTAAACATGCATCACCTGCGTATTTTAATCCGGACATTGTCATCCTGGCCTTGTTAAACTCGTCCTGAAAAGTTTGATTCCACCCTATTGACATGGCAGCCATTTGCTTTACAACAGTACAGTCCCCTATTGCTGCACTCCACAAGTGAACGAACTCACCTATGTTTATTTTACCTGTGGTATTGGTCGTAGTTTTAGTGAGTGTTGAATTTTCATTAGTATAAGACAATAATAAATCACTCTGAAACCCTTGGCCATGTCCTTGGTACGTGTCAGCAAGGTGTAAAAATTTCTGAATTGGAACCATCTTCCCGTAACCTCTATAAATTGGAAGATACCAATCTTCCAGCCAGTTCTTATTCCTACCAAAGATTCTTGTTTTCCGAGTGTTGCCATGGAGCCATCTTGCGGCGTCTACTTCTCGATGCGCTTCTCCAAAATATTCATAAATTGCAAGATCAAAGGCTGAAATTAGTGCAAGTCCCATCAAGTCATCCTGCTGAGAAACATTTAGGGTTCTGCTTAATACATTTGCAAGATGTACAATGTTTTCGTATGATGGGCTATTCCACATATTTTTGGACTTGTTGTCGTAGCCACAAGAAATTACATGACTCAATTGTATTGTTTCTTGGAAAGTCGTAGCTTCCATATTGGGTAAATATCCACACTCCGTCTGACTCTTTTCATGAAACAATAAATTTAGGTGCGGGGTAACCACTAATAAATTTTGGTGCGGGGTACCATCCGAAAAATTTAAAGCTTTTTCACAGCGTCTAATATATGGCATAGTTTTTGTAACTATGCTGAAAGACCAATTTGTCAAAGCAGGATTAGCAGTGTCCGAGCTGATAGTTAAACTTGTGTCATTAAAAATGGTTTGCATCAGCAACGGGCGCTTGAAGGATTCTTCATAAATGATGAAAATGTCATCATGACTTTTTGTATTGTTTTTTCGTTTAGCCACTGCTTCAAGAAACTCTTTGGAATTCTCTTCTGTCCACGGAAATGCATCAAAGGCTAAGCTTAAAAGATTAAATTCAGATGCTTCACCCCAAATTTGTACAAACTGACCTAAGTTAAGGGGATCAAAGTGATCAGAGTCCACAGAGCGTGTATCCAAAATTTGAAGAAATCTTTCGAAACTAGATGATCCACCGTATTTTTCGTAAATTGGGAAGCACCAATCATCTAGCCAATTTTTGCCTGACCCAATGTACAACGGTGCCTTGGCGTCTCCATCGTCTTGAAGCCATCTCTCCGCATCTGCATGGCCTCCATTCGTTAAGAAAAATTGATAAATAACTGTGCTTAACCCGCCCCGCACTGACCCACCTGTGAGATCATCAAAACTAAAATAGTCCATCTCTTCTTGTAACTGGCGGCTGAAAGACTTAGCATTTTCGTAACTGTAATTAGCCCATTTATTCGAATCCCTGGCAAGATGTCCACATTCCATAACATGCGACATGTCTTGCTGGCCAGTAGCGTTATACAAGGTAGACATTGGTAGACTTGACATATACCTGCAGCCTGCTCGGTTTTTAGCGCTGAATATAAGTGCCAGTTTGGAAGCATGAGTTAGACTGGAGTAGCGCTGAAGATACGGCCAGACCGCAGAGATTAAAGGAAGTGGCCATACAATGTCAGACGGGATATTTGTGGCTTGGTAAGTTGTAGTTAGGTTGTTTCCTGTGGCCTGTCTCATGTGTTGGTAATGCTCTAATCGTGTGTCTTCCTGGTATACGAAATATTCTGCCAGAGTGAGATTCAATGATTTGCCTGTAATATTCGAACTTCTAATTAAACCTAATTGTTATGGCTGAAAATTGAAAAGTGTAATATTTGCAAGCATTTTTCATGAAAAACCCCACAATTAATCATATGTTACTATTTTTAAAATGTAAAATATATTATTTTAAGAAAAACGAAATTTTGTATGGGTAGTTATTACCGTTAGCAGTGGTTTTGTAGTTGTGTCTTGCTTGCATTATTCCAGCTAAGTTTTCTTTGCTTGCCCCGAACACATCAGTGGCTAAATTTAGAACATGGTCTGACCCAGCAGCCAAGCTCCATAAGTTAACGAATTCACCAAGTTCCATTAGTTTACTACTTCCATTTTGATTTAGGGAATCGTGATCATCTAATAATGCAAAAAACCTGTTGAATGCGCTACTCTCACCATACTGTGAATAAAGAGGAAGGCACCAGTCTTCAAGCCAGTTGATTTTAGGTTCATTTTCTCCACCCGAGGTCATTATTGTACGATCTTTTTTGTGGGAATTTAGCCACATATCTTCGTCCTTAGGCCTACTTTGATTTTTAAACATGTCATACACTGTTAGTTTAAAAGCACAAGAAGCAGTTTGTTCCACAAAATTCGCATCTGGTATGTTTGTAAGATTCAATTGGCCCTCTAGAAACTTTGCAAGGAGGACAGTATTTTCAAAACTGTTAGTACTCCATGCATTCGGTCTGTTTGCATTTTCCGGTTCCAGTTCTGGTTCCGGCTGAACGCAGTTTATCACGTTATGTAGGTCTTTGTCATCAAGCCTAATACTTTCAGTAGGAACCCCAGAAAATTTAAAAGTTTTGTAGTAGAAACAACTTCTTCGGTATTTTTGTTTAGTTTCAAATCGAAGGTTTAAGATTTGGCGACCATTTGTGTTATAACTAGGACTTGGGGCGGATCGTGCAAACTGCTTAAGAAAGGTCCAGGTTGCGGAAAACAGTGGAAATGGCCAGCTTATTAGGGCGGGATAGCTTGAATTATAGTGAATGGCCAAGGTATCATTACCTGTCATGGTTTGCGTAACCTTGTACTGACTTTCAGCATCTGCGTAGACAACTTTGTGCTTTCTTACGGAATTCACGTTTTTCTCCAAAACTGTAATTGCAAAATTAATTTTTCAGGTATAGATAATTACACATAAAGGTGCAGGGCTAGGTTTAAAAATATTGAGTAAATATTTAAAATAGTTCATTCTAATTGTTAATTAAAATTAAAACGTAAATTGTACAATATCAGGTATTATTTCTTGTGTAGGCTAAAACGGCATATTAAGCAGATTAAAAAAAAAATTAGGACCTTGTTTAATTTTTAAAATTGTAAAACCAACAAAATTTAAACTTTAAAAAAAATTAAATAAAATAGTTTATACTTTTCTTAATCATGTAAAGAGAGTGTTTCACTTTTTAAACAGTATCAAATTTAACATTTTGCATCTTTTAAAATCTTGTACATAAAACAATCCGGACTTGTAAAAAATTATGAAAATAAAACAGTTTGCACTTTTCAGAAAAACGCAGACAAATCATTGTTTACTGTTTTACACTTTTTAATTCAAACAATTTGAATTTTGAAAATTATTTAATTAATTAAATGTTTTTACTTTTACAAAAAATTTTACGACGTTGATGTCAGCATTAGTAAAAAGCAAAAAAAAAAACTTACCGTACGACAAGCTAGAAAATTTTGGGCGCTTTTGGACCAACTTTCTGAAAATGTCCTCACCCCAATCGTAACTCTCGGTGCCTGAACCCGATCTTGAATTGTTTTTGACTAATACAGCACTTTCAGTAACTTGAACGTAGCTTGGCCCTGGCATATTTGAAGTCCCTTGATTCCTTTTTAAAATATTTAGTAAGTTAGTAAACCGCAGAGGACCAGCGTATTTATCCTTAACATTAAACCACCAATTTTGAGACCGGTGAAATGAGGTTACATCCGGTTTTCCGGTTCTAGTTTTGCTGCAAATGTCCTCTTGAGATGCTGACAATCTACTCCCATTTCCATTGTGTGTGCTGTTAGTATGGCTGGCTGTTAAATAGATGTCGTATGCTACGGACGAAGTTAGGGTGATTATGGTTTCCAGCGTTGCGGACAGGGACGCTCGCTCAAACAAAGACTTACTATTTATTTCAAGTTCCAATGGGTTAAACTTCCTAACTACTTGACCTCTACGCATCGTATTAGCATACAAAACTTTACCGTCATTCTGAAGGAATAGGCTAACGGGGCAGGTGACAAATTCCCGAGGTAGCTCGTCCTTTGATATGTACAGCATGTTATTCAGAATTACAGGCACAGTCTCATTGACCAGCAGAATGTATAGGAGTGTGTCGCTGGAGCTACTCTCCTTCATTTTCGTCCATGTGAATGCAATGGTTTTGTATAGAGAAACAGGGAAATTTTGATAAGTTTGAGAATAAACTGCCACTTCCGCTGTGTGGTAAAGGAGCTTTAAAGCTTGGGTACCGTTGTCGCTTTCAAGAAGCCATGTTCCAGGCTGATGTGAGTTGGAGGGATCCCAATTTTTTTCTGTAAGAGTTTAACATAACCAATTACTAAATAATGCATTTATTAGAATTCAATACTGATTTATGCTCATTTTCAACAGTCTAAATTTGAACGACTGAAATGCACAGGTTGGGAATGAAATATTTTTGTGTTTGTATGAATGCGTGGGGTGAAGGATATAAGATATGTATATAACTATAAGATTGCGCTGCTCATGGAGCACGCATAAATTAGGTTGTACGCTAAGGGGTAGTACGGGTTTAAGTTGCCTTTCATCTTGTGTATAGTCGTACTCATAGAAAAGAAGGGTAGGGGGTAAGGGGTTTAACATTTCTGATTTTTGTATCACGTAATTATAGCCTAATTTAGTACGCAGAATTTTAACTGCAAGTTTTATACACTATCTTGTGTTAATCTGCTTTTGGAAAGGGCAAAATTTTGTAATAACAGAATTTTTAAAAGTGCACACTGTTCTATTTACACAATTTTTAAAAGTTCAAAACGTTCTATTTACACAATTTTTAAAAGTGCAAAATGTTCTATTTACACAATTTTCAAAAGTGCAAAATGTTCTATTTACACAATTTAAAAAAAAACAAAATGTTCTATTCACACAATTTTAAAAAGTGTCATATGTTTTTTTTTAAGTCCAATATGTCGTATTACCTGGTTTTGTTTTGAAAATGCAAAATATTCTATTTACTTGTCGTAACAGATCGCAAAATGTTCTGCTGGTATAGTTTTACAAACCTAAAATGTTCTATTACCTTTTTTGGTTTTAAAAATGCAGAATTTTAGAAAAACTAATTTTTTTAAAAAATGAAAAAATTTAATTTGAACTGTTTTTTTTTAATGTGCAAGGCAATATTTACTTTGTACTTTTTATTTAATTCATTTAATGGTTGTGAATTATGTAGATACAACTTTTTGCTGTTGGTAGGACCGGTGTTGACGTTATTGATAAAGAAAATGTTATTACCTATCTAGCTGATAATTACAATAACTCGCCATGTTGTTGATACTATAATTATTTTAGTGGACATCAGATAACATTGTTAGTAAATATTTACGCGGTAAAATATTAATTAAAGCAATAGTGTACAAAGAAGTATTGTCCACTTACCAGTGTAGTTAAATTGAGTGTATGTTTCCGTAGCATTAACATACTCGTCCAAGTGGTTTTCCCAGTCAAACGCACGCGATCTTAAATCTGTGAGTTCCTTCCCCACTGCGCCACTCCAAAAATGTACAAATTCTCCCACATTCATTCTCCCAGTTCCTGGTTTTGTACGCCAGTGCTTATGAGTCAGTGCAAAGTAGTTATTTAGAACAGAAGATCCTCCGTAGTTCTCATAGATTGGGAGGTACCAGTCCCGAAAGCAGTAGCGATCCCTCTGCTTTTTGGCGAACCTTCCAGCTTTCCAATTTTTAATTTGCATCAGCGCATCTGGATGTATCCCTGTGTTGCGAGCAACAATTTGGCGGTATATGTCATATGTAAGAATGTCACGCAGAGCATCACGTCCACAAACGTGGAGGTCAGCATCGTTATCCCTGCTGCCTTTTGCAGCAAGCTTAATAATTTTTCCAAGAGCCATCGCCAAAGTTTCGATGCTTGAAGTGTCGTCAAGGGCCCAGCTAGTGTTCGATGTAGCAGGCCAGCACTCAATGACGTTGCGTTTCATGTAATCAAGGAAGGGGTATACGTCACAATTGCTCCCCCCATATCCACTAGGCTCTGCTCGAAGAATGACGTAGAGATGTGGATCGCTTCCAAACTGGCCATACACCTCCTTGACATATTCCCAAGATGAGGACAATAATTTCTTTGGCCAGTGAACGGACTTGTTCATTTGAGAGTCGTAGTATAAAGCTAAATGCTCATCAACGAAGGATAGGGACAGGTTGATAGGGCCAGTTGAGTAGCTTTTTTCCCATATGGCTGGTGCAATGTCATCTATGCAAATAATTAATCATAACTTTATTTTCTTAATGAAAATATTAATTTTTGAATGGGTTTTTTTGTATTTCTATAATAACTTTAAAATACTACTAAAGAATTTGTCAAGATTTTAAATTTACATGTAAATAGAACATTTTGCACTCGTGAAAATCCTTATTACATTATTAAATGTATTCAAAGAATATTTTAATACATGAAAAAATAATTTTTAGAATTTCATTCAATAGTTATTTGACAAATTCCAATTTGAATCCAAAAAAATTCCATTACATTTTCAATTTCAATGGAAAAAACATTGCATTAAAACATACCTTATAAACAAAAAATTAAAAAATGAATTTAAAAACACATGCAGGTTTTCTATATTTTTAAAACCCTCTATCAACATACTTGTTAGTCATTGTATTCCAATTTTTTGCACTAATCTTAATTTAAAAAGTATTAATTTTAAAGTATTTTTTGCTCTCATCTGAATCAAACCTATGACTTCATTCAAAAGTTTTCGTGTAAGATTGCCCACGTCAATACAAAATTAAATACAAAAGCAGTGTAGTTTCCTTCATCCCAACTAACAAGACTCATAGGTCAAACAAGTTGAAATCCAAGTTACCAATAATTATAATTACACTTGTGTCATAGGATAAATGAATTAAAAATTAGTCATGGGTATGAGTATGATTTGTAGTACAGGGAGTGGTTTTTTCCGGTTGTGGTTCTGGTCCTAGTTCAGTCAGAGGACGAGGGTAGCCATTAAAAAATAAAAATGTAACTCGAATAATTATTACAATTTTTTGAAATTTTTAATTTGCTAGATATAATTATGTCTAGTTTATTACTAGTTAATTACGTTTTATTAGAAAAATTATAAAAACTGAAAATACAATTTAATTTAATATTCGGTAGACTTTTAATTCTAAAATTTATCACTTGTATTTATCAAGTAGGTACATAATTAAAATGAGGAAACCCTGGGCTTCTTTTTAATCAAACTTTCCTTATTTCATAGTTAAAAATAGTATACCTTAAATTAAAAATTTAATGTCCCATGATAAGTATTTAAAACAAAACACTTAAACTAAAACAAAATGTAAAACTTTACTTACCACTTTCAGATTTCGTACTGCAAATTAATGCCAAGTTGATAAATAGTAAAAGGACACAATTATGTAACATCATTTACTCTTTTTTCTTCGTGTACTAAATGTACACAATGCTTTTTATTTGTGAACCACTTTACTTGCTTAGCATGGCTTCTTTGATTTTAAAATCAAAATGACTAGGATTTTTAAAATTTTTTAATTATAGATATTCTTCAGTTTAGTACCTAAACCGTTTGATTACTGTACATAGATAGGCTTTTGTTTCATGTTTATATAAAAGACGTCAATTACGTCAGTGGTCTTGGTTAAATTTAATTTATTAATTATGACAGCTTTTGCGGTTATGACGGTTTTCTTAGCGGTTTTCCTATTTTACAATAATTTAAAAAAAAATGACAACATTCTTTTTAAGTTATTAATATCAAATATCATGAGCAATTCAATATAGCGGAATAGTACTGAGAAAATAATTAAAAAATGTAATGCATTCATAAATAAAATTTTTTTATTATTTTGATTACATTGAATATTTAATTTAAATATAAATCCATAAGTGATGTCATCGATAGGGTCAATACAAAAAGTGTAAGGTTTTGGTGACATGTCAATTCTTAAACGTTGCTGTCTACATAATTATTGTATTCCGTGAAGATGACGTAGCGTTGACGTACATTGACGTGATGGTTTCAAAATAATCGTAATTTGGGTGACATCATTCATGCGCTATTTCTTATGTGTATACATTAGAAACATGTAGAATCATGATATGTATCAACATTAATGTAAATCATAGGCCCCCTACCTAACAATGTTCAATCAGTTTCGATAGGATCATAAATAACGTCTGTAAAGAACCAAAATGACCCATATCTAATTTAAGCTACAATCAAAATAGGCTATGTCACAAAAACAAAATAAGAAACACGCGTAAAAGGGTAATAAGAAGTTTTTGAAAAAAGGTAAACTGTTATATTTGCATGTTTTCGAAAAGTTTAAAACGTTCCATTTACATGTTTTTGAAAAGTTCAAAATGTTCCATTTACATGTTTTTTAAAAGTGTAAATTGTTCTATTTTAATGTTTTTGAAAATTTTGAAATGTGCTATTTACATGTTTTTAAAAAGTGTTAAATGTTCTATTTACATATTTTTGAAAAGTGTATAATGTTCCATTTGCATGTTTTTGAGAAGTGTAAAATGTTCCATTTACATTTGTTTTAAAGGTGCAAGATATTCCATTTATATTCTTCCAATTCATGTTTTAATATTTTTGTAGATAATGAATATAGTTTTTAGCTATAAACAGATATGGGTCAATATGGTTCTTCACCGACGATATTTAGTTATAATTATTTGATGATATTAAAGTAATCCACGCGCCCTTGTGTGGTTGATTAAAAATTGATTTCTGATTACGTCATAAGTTGGCAATCGCTATATAAAGAGATTACATAAATCTGAAATAGTTTTATAAATAATTGCTGTATTTCTCCACAAGAAATAAAATCAAGTTCCGTAAGTCGGACTTCATTCGAATTTGAATTTAATTAACTATTTTCACAATTTCGTAATAGGTATTCAGTATTTTATTTTTGCAATATTTTTAAATTGAGATGCAGAGGCACTTTTTTACGTCGTTTTACCTTCTGTTCTTGCTGCTACTGAAACCATTACTTTAATTGACTCTATTGGTTTTGGTAATTTTATTTGTGTCTAGAATCACATAAAATAATATTAAATGTTGGCCAATAATTACTCAAAAAAAAACTAACAGACTTACCCGAATATATCAAATAACATTTTTAAATATAATTATTTTAAATACATTATGCATTTTGCAATACTCATTTCAACATGTTTCCAGTGTGAATTGCAAAAGACCTACACTTGTAGGTGTGCACTAATACAAGGGAATGCCGCCGCATGTACTCTCTCAATTTTAAAAACAATACTGTTTTTTTCAAAAGTTGGATGAAAGTTGAATGAGATACAGAATTTTAAAAAAAATCAATTTTTTCTACCTATTTACTTTAATACAATATTGTGGACTTAACTATGATAGCAACATTTGATTTTTTGAAAAAAAATAAAATTGTTGACATTTCGAAATCCCAGAAGTAGCATTTCAAAAAATAATATTACTGTAAAAAAACTCAAATTTTATCAAAATCGGTTGAGAAATGTAGCCTGGAGACACAATTGAAGACTTAAAGATATATTTAAATATGGAGTCCATTTAATTAACATTAGCAAATTTATGTCTTAAAAAATTCGGGTATCAAATTGAAAGGCCCATTCTGAAATATGATTGACGCTACCCTACTTTTTTTTGCATGCTCTTTTCAGAAAAAAATAGTCTGGGTGGTTTCGCGACGCCCGGTTGTGACCACTCCCTCGTTAGTTACTGCAGATCTGGATCAACAGTCCGGCAAACAGTTAGGTACTTGGGCGTTGTATTGGACAAGCACTTGACCTGGATGCCACACTGCAAGTCAGTGAAGAGTAGGTAGCAGGTGACCTTGGCCAGATGCAAACGCATGGTTGGCAGGAAATGGGAGGTTCACTGTTGAACTTGGGTCGCCAGTGAAATGGGCTGGTGACCTATATCTTCTCGGGGAACGAGTGGTTTGCTTCACTGATGGCTCACGTTATAGTGATAATGCTGGCTGTGGAGTTGTGATTGAGAACAGAAACCAGAGAGTTACTCTTATGGCTTCGTATGTGTATCTTAGTGTTGATGCTTCTGTATTCTAGTGTGAGATCCTTGGTATCTCCTTGGCGGCCCATTGGCTGCTGGAGAATGGCACTGAGGATCAATCAAAACCTTAGCCAGGACAAGATTCAACGCTTCAACTTTATTAGGTACATAAGTATATATATATAGTGCTCCCACGTCCAATCAGTAGGAATTTCTCGCTAGTGTTGTTCCGTTCCTAATGGTAAATTCCCACAGTCCCACTTTAACATATTTTACGATAAATTATTTTCGATGACTCAAATGCAAAAATTATAAATAAATGCCATTTTAACTTACAACCATGACACGCATTTTGTGTTGATCATATTAGCAATGCTTTAAATGTAGAAAAAATGCATGTAATAAAACAAATTTTGCTTGCATGAACTAGTTGATTTGCTTCTACAATGTAATTTCATTCACTACTAAATTCCTCAAAGGATATTATGTAATCCCAAAGGGACACCATGTGTCATAAACCATGTATTGGCAATAAAACCTATTTTAATGACTTTTATTTTACGTTATGTCATCATCCTCATACCGCTTTTCAAAAATAGTCTTAAATTGATTCCCGGCTAAGTCAAACTCTTTTTCTGACTTTGTTTTGGGTTTCACCTTTCCCTTTTCATTCGCTTTACAAAACTTGGATATAAATTGTTTAGCATACGCAAAAGCGTTAACCTTTGAAATGTCGCCTTCATCATTTATTTTAATACGAAGAATCTTATCTATTTGGGAAGTTGCAAAGTTGTATCTGCCTGTTGTTTAAGTGGACGTAACCATGCTGAAGGCACGCTCTGCATCAGCAGAGCTAGGAGTGATAGTCATTAAATGTCTCAGTATATTCCTTAGTTCAGAAGTCCATCCAACATTTTTTTGCAAATAATAGTACCAAAAATGCTCAGGGTGAAGATTTTTCTTGTCAGAAAACATATCGTTCGAAACAATGCCATGTATAAGTTTGAGAAACAAAGTGTGCAAAACTGTTGGATAAGTAGTAGTAGTGTAGTGTGACACTATTGCGTTTTCGGGTATATACCCATACACAGTGTATTTGTTCTATGATTCGACAGGCAAGTGAGACGGCACATTGAAAGTACCGCTCGCTGAGCCAGAAATCAATCCTGAACTGTACTATTTGGTCTTTTTGCTGACCTTGCTATGGATATAATACGAAATTCCTGTATGTACTCTATGCAGTGCGGGATTATACTGGCGCCAACCAGATATAGTTTAACTGTTTAAGGTCGGCGAGGCTTTACATCATCTAGCAGCTCCGCCAGTACCAATAGACGGAGCCTTTAGAGCTGTATACCTCGTTCACCATTCCTATATGGAGAGCCTATCCTTATGACGAGGGCCTTATCGTGCATGCTGGGGAGCGTCAGGTTTAGAGGCGAGAGAACGCACGTGGTCCGCATTTGATAGAGAGAGAATGGAGACAGAGGGCATTCCACCCCTAGAAGCACACGGCCTGAGGAGAGTCAGCAGATTACGTCCGCTGATCGTCACTCATCGCTGCCCCCATTCCCCCATCAACCCTCTACCGACCACACGCCCTCCCTCGCCTCCCCCCCTCCACTCCCAACCTCAGCTACGGGACCACACAGTAGGATGCCTCCCCGTGAGAGCAAGGTATTAGGGAGATCTCACTACAACATGCAAGCAAGTGTAATCGATCCTTGACCCCCCCTATCTCTTTTGCCGTCCATTGGCACACGAGACTACCTTGCCCCCCTCTGTTGGATAAGTATGCCATGAGAACTTTGAATTCAACGCAACCAGTTCGACTAGTCCATATGCAGAGTTTTGATTATTTTCAAGGTCTTGGGGAAAGTTTGGAGCATAGAAAATGTCAAAATTGTTATTAAAATTCGCTAAAGAGAAGTATTTATCAATTTGCAATGCCATGTTATCGTAATAATCGTTCTACATTTCATACAGTGTTCTATTTCGGTTTTGTTTTTGTGGCTCGAGTCTAGTTTCTTTATAATCTGATAACTGAGTTTCAATAAGTTCTAATTTTTCTAAAATTGTTTCTGGCATTTAATTTTGTTCGTCTGCAGCATAAATTTGATTCACGATTTTTTGTAGCTTTGTTCCTCCGTTGGCTCTTAATGTATCCATACTACTTTTAAGTTTCTTAATTAGGAAATACTTGCCAATTAGAGATGCGTTTCGACGCTGAAAATCCAACAAAATTGGCTTATGTTCGTCTGTTACGTCGATTAGAAAACCAAGATGCAAAAGAAAAGTAGGATCAGTTAAATCGTCCTTCAGCTGTAAAGCATGTTTCTTGTCTTCTGGTTTAAATTCTTTTTTTCGCTCTATTATTTGCTCAAGAACATCAATAACAAGACTCCAATGTTTTTGGACTCGCGTATACGCGCAATTTTGGGTGGCCACCCACCTCTCATCAAAGATGCAAGATAGAGCAAATTTTTTAACATTATATTTAGCCATATTTTTTCGTAAGAGCAGTCTTTTTTTAGAAGCTTTACGCCTAAAATAAGAGTGCAAGCGATTCACACGACCATCAATATATTTGAAATAGACAAACTTATTCATTGTTGACTTGATAACCAGATTTGGCCTATGGGCATAGCAATGTGTATGAATAAACTGGTTTTGTTAGTTACAAAATTTTTCATTGCTTCAAAAAATGTGTACTTCATGGAACTCGCACCGTCTGCTGTCATTGCTATAGTATTCAGCTTCACAAATTCAGTTAGCTTGTCCCGTTCTAGCTGCTCTAGCAAAACTTCAAAATATCCAGCTCCACGTTCACCATACCGTAGGTGAGCCAAAGCGTAGTAATAGGTAACAGGCCTGGGACTCTCATTAGAGTCCTAGGTCTGGAACAGCACGGCTAAATTTAAATGACCTAAAACGCTTGTGCTGCCATCCAATATCAAACAAATTTTCGGTGTGTTGGTTAAAAGATGATAAATTAGCTCCATTCTAAGACAGTCGCTTATAACTCCAAGCATCTTTACCATTCCTTGTTTGGTATGGCGTACGTATCCAACACGGTTGTTTATGTGTCTCTAGGTTTGCATTAAATCCCCAAAGCGGTTGAATGGTATCCCTATTCTGACCGATGTATGTACTAATAACGCCAGGTTGACAGTTGCTTCAAAAAATTGATAATAGGGTTGACCTTTTGTCATCATAGCTTGAAATAGGTCATTGCCTCTTTTACCACTATCAAAATTTATAAAATACTGTTTAGAAATTCCATAGAATTGTGAGTCCAGATGATCATAATTTAGGTTTAAATTGTGACTTCTTTTTCGGTGCGCATCTGATTGCCAATCTCCTTTGGTAATGAATTTTGAGTTCTCATTTGACTTTGGTCGGTCTACTAACACTACTGCAGTGTGTAATATTTTGCATATTCGGCATGTTGCAATTGCCATTGCAGAACCATGTGCAAGTTTGTAATCAAGCCACCAACAAACGCTACTATTGTTGATTAATACAGATGTGTCAACGTCGTGGCTTGGAATGTTATTTAGTTCACGTTGATAAAGACTGCTATCTTCATTTACATATTTTTGATGCTGGTGTAGCCCATGAACCTCAAATTTATAGTCATTTATGTCGTGCGAGTTGTATACACTGTCCTGTACCCTTTCGCTGTCACAAGTGGTTTCTTAAACCTCTTGTTCAATTTATACGTCTTCAAACTCATTTTTAGTTTTAATTTCTACCTCAACTTCATTTTTTATTCCAAAGTCATAAATATTTTCTATGTCTTCTGATGTCAATGGAGCTGCTTTTTTGTTCACAGGTTGCGTACCACTGTGACAAATATTTCCATGTAACCAGTCTACAGCTGCAGGGGTTTTTATTAAAGGAAGTATACTCTTAAGTGTTAAAGTTGTTGCGTGCCTGCACATATTTCGTGTTCTTATATTTCACAAAGTAGTAATAATTAATGCAAAAGTATCTAATTTAGCTAGGGCGTAATGAATAAAAATACAATGTTTTAATTACCTGGAGTCGGGACGCTTATTTTAATACTTTCAGAATTTAAAGGAAGCAATAACTGCCCGCATCTGCTAAACAATTTTCCAAATTCACCGGCAATACTCCAATCTTGAATAATGAGCTGTGGATTAGCAGTAATGTCTTGGTATATTTGAATAAACATGTCGCACTTCAAGTACGATGTTAAGCTCCCAATTACATACATATCTTGAATATGATTATATAACGACTTCCATTGTAAATCATACATCGATCTTTTTTTGTACAAAGTTTCTCTATCCATTTCCTCCGGTACAAGATCAAACAGATTCAAAGTATTTTCATGAAGAGCCCATAAAAGTACAATTGCGTATGGATACTGAGGATTATGGGGAAACTTCCCATTGTATAAATGATCTATGTGGCATTCACTGAATTTCATATCCACATGTTTTACTTCTTTATCTCTAATGACAAAAAACGATTGACTTTTAAGGTGACGGGTCCCTAGTACAGGCTTGGTATTCATATTTGCTTTAAGCTTGCAAGATGCTACTATTTTTACTTTTTCATCAAGTACCACAATTCGAAATTTTGACATACTAAATGAGCTGACATAAGTGGGACTGTCACAGTATTTTCCTAGCTCAATAAATTGTAATCCTGAAACCAAAACAATATAAAACTCATTGAAAAGGGCAGCGCAATGCCTAAATGGGGACTTGATTGTGTTGTATGGCTTTCCGGTTCTTGGATTGATAGGGACATCCTCTTAGGCGCTTTTAATGTGATACACAGATACACATATAATGCTGAAATAGTTTATTAAGGGTTATAATGCAATTCACGTAATAAATATTTTTTTGCACAAATTAAGAATTACTATTAAGTAAAATACAAACTTTATAACCGCAATGATATTTTTCCACATATCGCAATCCCACCACAACCCATTATTAGGGTTAATAATATAAATGCACAAATTAACTTTAAGTAAATAATTTTATATACGTTGTCACTGAGATAAATCTTAAATGAAAAACCAGTAGTCTGAACCGCACCTACAATTCCACTGTCTCAGATTTAAAGCAAAAAAACAGGACGCAATAAGCATAAATATCGATTCAACAGTCTGCGTAGAAGAAACCTACTCTATATTTGACCTCTACTGCACCAGTTTGATTTCACTTCGTTTCAACGTCATAGTAAACCTTACGTATGCAGGTAGAAGCTAAAGATAGAAACCCCCACAAACTGTGCTCCACAAAAACCTTACCTTACAAATTTTACTCCACAAACGCGATTCAACTCCGATAGCTTCTGCAATTCTATACAATTTTCATCTTTTTGCGCATTCAACTGTACACGTCTAGGATGTGCGCAATATCAGCTAGTTCAGTCTTTCCAGTGCAGGAGTGAAGAGCGTCATGGCCGCTGAAGACATAGAAGTACTTAGGAAGGCTAGTGGGCTCAGTGGTGCACGGTGCACGTCGAGATACGAGTTTTCGATGAGCGAAAAGCATATGTAGCAATACATTTTGCATGCGAGATACTCTAATCCACTAGTCTTCACGTGGCTGCCTTCTGCTGTCTCTCTAGATTTGCTGAGAAAAGAGGGAAACAGAGGTATAGTGTGGGATAGGCAGATTAGTAAAAAGTGGCTACATGATGAGCGATTTTGGACATCTGTGAGCAGAGGCACGTACTCCTTTGGAGCACGTGAGCACTTCGACCGAGACAGAGCCAAATCTAAATGAGGAAGCAATAAATACCTCAGCTCAACTCGTGGTGCGTCACTAGCATCTGTCCGATCACTATATATCCTCATTCCCCCAATTCGATATAGCAATGTCGTGGACGTCTCATAGATAGGCAGTCACATACTTTGGAAGGTGAAGGGTGACATAGAGTGTTCTCTTTGACTATGACTTGACACACCATAGAGATTGGTTTACTCTGAGCACCACGGCCTTTAAAAACAGTAACTCATGTCTCCTTAGCTAAGAGCTTAAATATCGCGTCTTAAAGAGTGCGGCGTTTTCGAAAGCCCATATTATTCAGTATAGTCTTCCCAAGTAAGCTAGTATAATAACATTTACAATCAGCGAGCTCTACGAGTACACTAGAATAGTGTATCTCAAGAAGTGAGCTGTAAAAGTAAATGGTTCGAAGTGTATATAGGCTTTGGCCTGCAAGTACAATACTTCTAACATACATACATACATACATACATAGAAGTACTTGCTAACTTTCACGGAGAATATGAAATTGCATTTATAGCTAAAAGAAGAATATTTGAAGGCAAGAAACGATATCATGTGGAGTGGGCGTAAGTGAACCAAGTTTATATTTATTAAGTATAGGTTGCATTGTCTTTTTATGAAAGCTTATGTAGCTTGTCTGCTACATTTAGAGATAACTGGATAAACGAAAAGGACCTGAGCAATGCCAAAAATATAATACAAGAATATGAAGCTAAAAAGAAAAACGAAACAAGCATTACATCAACCAGACGCAAGCTGTGCGAGGGTGAAATTCCTGAAGTTATTATGAATTTAAATAATTTAACATTTAGTTCCCGGAAGTCTTACTAGTTGTTACAAAAATGTAAGTCAGTTTAAAGTTGTAAGGTTTTGCATTTATTTCGCGTTTAGAATTTTACATTTTATTGTTCTCTTCAGTAAAACAAACGCAGTGATGCTAAAGAATATTTCTGCAGAGAATGCGATGTTGTTCTCAACAGAAAGGACAATTTGCACCGTCACAGCGTATCAGTACATGACAAGACCAAAAAGTTTGCGTGTAAAACTTGTGACAGAAAATTTACACGTTTATCGAATTTAAAATATCACACTGAACATAAAGTTTGTCAAAAATTCAAATAAAAATAAAATTTGAAATCGATTATTTTTTTTGTTGCTGGTGTTTTTTCAATTTGTAGCATGATATAGTGTAGGATGTTGTTCTTAGTTATTGACTTTTTGGTGTGCGGATTTCAATAAAGGATCCTCTTTACAATATAAATTAGTGAGTGGAAATTTGTAACAGCATGTCTGGCTCATCGCTACGCTTGCATATCAGCGATATAGTACTAGCCTAAATATTACTGTCTGAAATGTGTGAGCAGACTGTACCCACGCTTTCACTGTAAAATTTGAAAACTCCAATAGTTCATGCATTTCACTCTGCTGTGATGACGATGAGGGTTATCATAAGAACTGTCGTGATACGCAACTCCTCTTTCACAGTGAAAATATACACTGCAACATACTGCCTTCACTTTTATTCTTGAACTTTCAATGGTGGGAATTTTGAGTTTTGCAAGAATAGTCAAAATTATATGACTTTACTTCTGAATTTAAAAGTTTAGGGAGTGCGTGGGTTCGTTTTTCTAAACTGTCAAATATTACGTAAAATTCAAATAGTAAGTAACTGAAACAACTACAAGCAATTTAACTTAAGCCTGAAGCTTTAAACCTAAAGTGCTGAAAGTTCATTTCGTTGCTGTAAGTTAAAGACACTTTTATCAGTAAAGAAAGATTACCTGTATTAATTTAAAAATAATATTGCCTTGCTGCTGAATATTTAATGGGCATCTTTAACTCTAGGTAAAGTATATTACGTAAAATGAAGTAGAAGATATCCTTAGTAGAACTGTATTTTATCGTTCCACACGGTATAATGCTATGTTTACTGTGCAGAAGGTGAGTGGGAAAAGGGATTTTCGTTAGCGGCATCCAAGTTTCTTTCCTTACTATTAAATAATTGAAAGGCGAAGGTCAGTCTTGATTCAAGTTAAATGACGTTAAGCGTAAGTTATAAGGGGTCGTCCATAAATAATTTTATTAGTTCTGCCATTAAGTCTAGCAACATGACAGTGATGAAAAACTTTTAGGGATGACCATATAGGTAATGTTAATGTAGTGACATGGGGTGGGTGGGTCCTAAATGAAATAGTGATAATTTTAAAGACATTATTTATGAACCCCCTCTAATCGTACCATTCACGATGATGATGATGCATCAGTTTTTTCCCAGTAATATAAAATAATGTTAACCTCATCTCATCCTATAACAAGACGTAGTTGCCGAAACTCTTTTCACGTCATGTGATTCTGCATTAATTGTTAAAAAGTACAATTATTACTGAGCATTGCATTCGTTTAAATTCCACTTTCTTTCTTTCAAACTATTATATTTCAATCAATACTTATTGCTTACACGCAGCCAAGAATTTATTTAAAAAATTGGCCAGTACAACTTTTAAATAATAACAACTTCTTTTCTGTGTACTGTGAAAATTATTTTTAAGTAGAAGATATCCTTAGTAGAACTGTATTTTAAGAATGTGTTTATTTATTTGTTTTAGTTAGAAGTGCAATTATTGGGATAATTAGACAACTACTAGCGGAACTGAGTACACAGTTTGAAGGCTGCGTTGGCTGTTATTGAAGTAACTGTGGAAGTTTACGTTTACAGATAGCGATTATAAAAGTGGTGATTTAACTGTCGTTTAATCAACATCGTTACTAGATATTTCCTCAATGTAACTAAACATTCAAGTTCCATACGTTAATATACAGACAAGACTTTGCTATTATAAATCAGGTAATTTTGTCGCAATTTTTTTATATATACAACAGCAATTCTAGTCATTTTATTACCTATTTTACCGAGTATTGTTCTACAAAAATTATTAATTCTGCTAGGTAATTCTACAATAATCATTAATTCTACAAGGTAATTCCACAATAATCATTAATTTTTCAAGGTAATTCTACAATAATCAATAATTCTTTGAGGTAATTCTACAATAATCATTAATTCTACTAGGTAATTGTACAGTAATCATTAGTTATTCTAAGTAATTATACAATTTTCAATAATTCTACTAGGTAATTCTACAATTTCCATTAATTCTACTAGGCAATTCTACAATAATCATTATTTCTTTCAAGTAATTCTACAATTATCATTAATTATACTAGGTAATTCTACAATAATCAATAACACTACTAAGTTATTCTACAATAATCATTAATTTTACCTATTGTAAGGGTACATCAATAAAAAACGACGGGTACCTAACTACTTCAGACTGAAGCGGAGATCATGTTTTGGTTTCACGAAAACTAAATCCAATCAACCAAATATTATTGTTGTTTCTGAACTTTGGGGCCACACTGCACTAATTTAGAAGTTGGAAGTGAAAGAAGTTTTTATTATTACTACTATTGTCCACTACAACTCACTATGACTATCACAACTGGTGGCATAGTCATGGCCAACTTTTAAAATCGGCTAGTAGAATCTTAATTGGTGTATTTTTTACTAGGTTTTTTATTTAGGAAAAACAGATTTACATGTTAAGTAGCCACACGGTGGCTGCTAAATTTAATAGAGAAAATAGCTTCTATGCAGAATCCCAGTCAAATCACAGTAAATCTTTCTCTTAGCGACTTGAGAAATCGAAAGTTGGATCTGTGCCAATTTGAATATGGCGCAACACTGCATAGTTACGTCATCTCATATGTGCAGTTTGAGTGCTAAAATTTAAAAACAGGAATTCTGCCATCCCCCTGGCTCTGACTGCTGAGGATCTCCCGGTTAGAGTATTCAGTGATAGTCAGAGTTCTTTGCGAGCACTGTCCAGGCCTTACACTGTCTCCAGTGTCGTGTGGGACTGTTACACTAACCTCAACAGACTCGCTAAGAGGGGTTGTGAGGTTGTGTTAGTATGGATCCCTGCGCACTCGGGTTTTAGGGGTAATGAGGAGGCGGATAGGCTGGCGAAGGCTTTGTATGATGGAAGTTGCAGTAGGCAGTTTGGTCCAAGACCAATTGTTCCAGTTCCACTCTCCGCTGTCCACTGCGCAATTGCGCAGTGGGCTAGACGTGAGCATGAAAGACAATGGACTGGACTACGCAACTGTAGACAGGCCAAGCTCTGGATATCAGCACCACTTTACGGCAATGCGTCGTTGGTACGTTATTCCAGAGATCAATTAGGATGGTTGATCGGGCTAGTGACGGGGCATGGGGCGTGGGGAGCTCACGGTTGGAGGATTGGAGTGTTGGACTCCCCTACGTGCGTTCACTGTGGGGAGGATGATGATACACCAATTCCCTATCTGACTGTGTGCCCAGCCTTTGTACTTGTGAGAAACCTCTATCTTGAGGGGTGTCTTATATCATTGGATATGTTGGGTCAGGCGTCGGTGGCTCAGTTAGTGGCGTTTTCGCGCTCTACTGGCAGGCTTGCGATTTGATCTTGTATTTTTTTTCTTTTTCTGGTATTTTTTTAGGGGGAGTCTGCTATAGGCCATAATTATAATGGCCTTGGCGGCGTTGGTCTCTTTGGGACCGAACCCCTGTCATTTAATAATAATAATAATACTGCAGATCTAAAGTAAATCAACTGCATTTTGCTCCGTTTGCTCACAATCCCGCGCCAAAGTTTGAAATAATCGATTTTTCGCAACTTTGTCACCCTGTAGCTCCAACCATTTTAGGCAGATTTTAAAAAAATTTGTAGTTTTGTGATCGCTGTAACATTATCTAAAAAGTTATTTAAAATTTGAAAAATGTTTACTTTTTTTATAAAATTGGGGTATTTAAAGTTCTTTTAAAAAAACTGGTTTCAAAAAAATTTCAGAAAAATATATAGGTTTTTGAAAATTATAAAAGTTTTAATTTTTTTGTAAGACAAAGTTGCAAAAAAATCGATTTTTGTGAATTTTAGCGCCTGATGGTGAGCGAACGGCGCAGAATGCAGTCGAGTTACTATGGATCTGTAGTAACCACGTGCAGCCAAATTCAGTTTGGGTATTGTTTTTAAAATCAAGAGAGTACATGCGGCGGCATTCAGTCATAGCTACAATTCATTGTACAATGCATATATACAGGACTACAATTGACGTCATTGGCGGCGAAATTTTAAGATTTTGGTAATCAAACTTGTAACTTCAATGATTGTGTTGCCAGTTTATTTCTCCCGTTATTAATGGGCCCCGCTCCGATGCGATGTATTTAGTCTTTGATATCTTAGCCCCTTTATTTATATTCGACAGCTCTAAATTGATCTAGTTTGTTTATATTTTACATATTCATTTCCGTATTTGCAATAGCATTACCACATATTATTTAGACTACAAAATTTTCTATACAAAATAAGTTGTTTATATTGCCAAGCATTGCTTTACCTATGGCAAGTTATGACTCATTTTCTGTCATAATATTTTGATACAACTATTATCGTATTTAAATATGGATTTATGATGATTACAACTTTGTGTATGGGAAATTTCAGGGTGTCATTTTAGCTAATTGCCTACAAAAGTATGTTACAAGCTATTTGGTAACAGCACTTTTTAGCATTACAGTGCATAGTACATAGTAATGCATCGTAATACGTATGTTGATTAATTATATTATCTACTATCTACTGCACTGCGGAGGCTGTTCACATTCTAAGTTATAGTTATGTATGCACACGCATATTAAAGATGCAAAGCAGTAGCTGATTCACGTTTGTGTCTGTGGTATTTTTTCCTTAGATTCTCGTGTAGCCTTCCATAAAAAGTAAGAAATTCACATCGTTCCCTTCACCACAAAAGTTCTGCCTAATTATCTTCAGTGAAGAAGCAAAAGAACCCACACTAAATTTAGGCTAAAATTAAAATAAGCTATGTTATAATATGCGGGTCTGTATTAGAACTAGAACAGTTTACCAAGTTATTCGAATTTGAATAGTAAATATAGAATAGCAGGGCCTACTACTAATACAAGATGTGTACGTTAATTACTTGAAGTATAAGATTATTTTAATTTTGTGTTTACTTTTGTAGGACATTTTTATTAGCTAAATACGGAAGTGGCTTGTTTTGAGTTTTCATTGACGATAGTATGTAATATGTTGTGTAGCAAACAGTATGATCAGACTTTTGCAGTGTAATTCATTTCGTATAATACATGCATAATTTGTATTCGAGCTCAAGAAAATAATTTCGCAGACAGGTTTTTCAACTTTTATTAATTTCTATTATATCAAAATTATTAAGGATGCAAGACTGACAGTGAAATGATTCATTACGAACGTGCTCATATTTAATAGTAATTACAGTATTTTCTCTAATACTACTCGAGTCGCGTACAATAAGCTTGTCTGAATTACCATTGGGGGGGGGGGGGGGGGGGGGAGTTTGACGTTAATCTCCTCTATAGTTTCTGTTTAATCAAGATGTATTAATGACACTGTCTTATTTAAGAGTGCGTTCACTAATTAGTGGATACTGCTGCTCGGTAATAAATCTAAATAATTGCAATTTTCTTAGAACTTTACTCACATCAAGTTTCCTTTATTTTTTTATTTTCAAATGTGCGCTGTGGTTAATAGCTTGAGTTAAAATAATTTGCAGGGAGTGCTATTAGAGGTAATACGGTATAATGCTATGTTTACTGTGCAAAAGGTGAGTGGGAAAAGGGATTTTCGTTAGCGGCATCCAAGTTTCTTTCCTTACTATTAAATAATTGAAAGGCGAAGGTCAGTCTTGATTCAAGTTAAATGACGTTAAGCGTAAGTTATAAGGGGTCGTCCATAAATAATTTTATTAGTTCTGCCATTAAGTCTAGCAACATGACAGTGATGAAAAACTTTTAGGGATGACCATATAGGTAATGTTAATGTAGTGACATGGGGTGGGTGGGTCCTAAATGAAATAGTGATAATTTTAAAGACATTATTTATGAACCCCCTCTAATCGTACCATTCACGATGATGATGATGCATCAGTTTTTTCCCAGTAATATAAAATAATGTTAACCTCATCTCATCCTATAACAAGACGTAGTTGCCAAAACTCTTTTCACGTCATGTGATTCTGCATTAATTGTTAAAGTGTACAATTATTACTGAGCATTGCATTCGTTTAAATTCCACTTTCTTTCTTTCAAACTATTATATTTCAATCAAAACTTATTGCTTACACGCAGCCAAGAATTTATTTAAAAAATTGGCCAGTACAACTTTTAAATAATAACAACTTCTTTTCTGTGTACTGTGAAAATTATTTTTAAATACAAATCAATGGCAATTGAGTCCGGCAATGGCTCGTAGATACTTTTTCAGTGCGTTTCTGTTGTGGTATTTTACGGCAGCTTTTATATCGCCAGTTCACAGTTTATCTTCTACAGAGACTGAACGATGGAAAAATCAGAATTTGTCACTTTCCTCACTAAGTAAGTTCAGTTTATCTGTGCAATGTAAATTCGCACTTGTAATTAATTAAATACCAATGGTAAAGGCTTAAAATATTATCTCTAACCAAGTACAAAATAAATAATTTATCATTTTCAAAAAATATTTTTCATGTACTAAAAAAGTGGTACAAAATCAATTAACACTATTTCAAATTATGAAAGCACATTAAATTTTCCTTTTAAAAAACAGGTAAATAAAATATTTTGCACTTTTTCAAAAACATTCAAATACAGAATTGTTACTTTTTCAAAAATCCTGTAACTAAAATATCAAGAACTTCTCAAAAACTCTCAACAAAGAGTTATTAATTTTTCTGCTTTAAGTATTCTTTCTTGTGTAACAATTTTACTACTATTGTCATCGTACATCCGTCTAAAATTGTGTATGGGTCATTTATATTATTAACACACTTTATTTTAGCTTTTTGAATAACACAGTTTGTTATATAATTACAGGTTTAAGCCTGTCAGAACAAATAACAAAGTTGAAAATTTTTTTGTTTTGTGTCAATTTTTGTAAAGGTTGGACCCACACACAGCGACATCGTCGATTTACATCTGGCCCTGAAAATGAGGATGTACAGTGCGAGGTGTTTAAAACCCAACTAAACGGATTTAAAAACGGACTTCAAGCCGTTCTAAACTTAATACACGAGTCAAACCAGGCGAATCGCAGTTCAATTTTTTTATCAGGCTCTGCGCCGACGCGATCAAACCATTTACATACTTCTGGAGGATGCGCATTTCACTTGGGAATTGTTGCTACTGCCCAAGAAATACACGAGATCCTCGGAGTCTTAGTCCAAGTTCAACAGACTGGTGAAATTTACTACCAGACTTTGCGGCAGAGTCAAAGTGACGAAATCAATTTAACTAATCAGAAATTTACTTTGTTTCTCGAGAATAAAGAAAATGATCTCAAATTTTTTAATTCCCAACTTCTGGACAAAATAGAAAGTTCAAAACAGGAAATAGAAGCAGCCGAACAGAACCACGAGTCCCTCCAATTAATTAAAAATAGACGCTGGGAAATCGAACAAAAATTCAATTCATCACTTTGCCCCAAAAAACTTGTGTACAAGTTATGGTCCCGGGAAATCCCTCAAGAAATATTAAACGAAATTAGTCGAGCAGTTTCTAAACCAAATTGTAGTGTGGTTTCTTCGCACCTACTTGAGACCATTACGCGTCTAGCTGACGAATCAACAAGGCTGGTCATGGAAATGTCCAGAAATAGTTTCCCCCCGAAATTTCAGAGTAACACGCTACCGGGTATTGATTCTCTAGATGACTGCCGCCCCTTACTAAAGCGAACAAACAGTGCAATTCAACAACTAAAAAGAATTAAAAATTACATTCCAACTGACCTTGTAAAAAATAATCAAAATCGTATTGCGCATGCGCAAAAGTCTCACTCTGACCATCTTGCAATTCTCAAAGCAAATTTTGACCAGAGTAACAACGACCTTGAGGGCAAATACAGAGGCGATAGAATGAACTTTCAGAACCAGTTGAATATTCTTGACCAAAATCTGGCAAGAATTACCCGGCAAAATTTAGATTTTCAACACGAAGAAATTATCAAAATCCGTCAGCTGGCTGTTTACTTAGTAGATTGTGGTCAAACTGAATCAGCTTTAAATACTTTAGCACAGTTTTACATGGGTTTGAAAAACATTGACCAATCTATATCATTTTCCGAACTTAGGCAAGGCATTGACCTGTACCCTACGAACATTGACGAATTTGAAATAATGATTTTTGGGAAAACGCAAAAATCTTCAAACGGTGAAAATACTAGTGTACAAACTATTCAAAGGCACCAGGATGTTTTTCAAAATTTGAACAGGACCAGTCCATCTGTTCTAACGCTCAACATGCAGGTGCAAAATTTATTCCGTAGCTGCAGCCCTGCCCAAGATGGCACTGTCTCGCGCATGTGCACTAAAAGTGACCCCCAAGACGCTAACATTAATACACTGATAACGTTACAAGCCGAAACTAATATGGCGGCCGACGAAGTTTTGAACACGTGGGTGGACCTTATTATTCAAGGCAAATATGAACCCATTTTAAATTACCTACAAAAAACACACGGCGCGCAAGAGACCTTGTCATACTACTTTCCTCAACTTATAAATATTACGTATGCAAAGCAAGGAGCTCTATCTGCCAAAAATATGCTTGAACTTTCTGCCGCTATTGCAATACCTAGCATAAAGGCTTCAGTATACTTTCAAATATTCGAATTGATGCAAGCGCACCACGACATCAACAACAGGCCTGAAATTTGTATGCTTGCTTGGAGGGTTAAAAATGAACTTGGCACTAATAATAATGCGGAAGACCACAATAAACTGGAATCTATTAGGCAATCTCTACCCCATAGTATTACAAGACTGGTTTTTAACCCAACTGGTTACGTCATTCTAGAAAGCAAGGAGCACGTGGGCTACACCCTATACGCAAGTTCATACGGAAATATCTACACTTACCCCAGCAATAACTACCCCGGGGGCAAGAATCAAATGTGGCATGTGCATCCTTTAGAAAATGGACGCTACTTCTCCCTTGAAAATGTGCAGAATGGAAAAGTTCTGTTTGAAGCGACAGGAAAACGGGTCAAAGGGGAGAGTGGACCGTCACTTGCAGCATTTAAACAGCACTGGGAAGTGGTCCCTGTAAATGATGGGAACACCGTAGTTTTTCGAAATCGACAAACTGGGAACTATTTGTCAGGTGGTTACTTGGAGGATGACGGGGCTAGCAGATCACGGAAGAGTACGAGCCCGCAAACTTTTGAAAATAGATATAGCGCCAATCAAGAATGGAACATTATTGATGAATCTCTTCAATTAACTACACAGTAGTTTAAAACATATTTATGAGTATTAAATATAAATTTTTATTTTTCTTGGTTGTCCTATGCTTAAAATTTAATTTTGACCAAACTATATTATTATTGTTGTCATTGAGGCTTTATGCAAATTCTAAACTATGTTACATGTTTACAAATGTAATAAATAATATTACAGTAATTAGTAAATATTACCGTTTATTTATCAATTATTAACGAAAAGAAAATACATCCACTTCGTGAGATGCTGAAAGTCATGGCTACATTATTATTACTGTAGTACGCTTGCAACAATAGTCCTATAGGAACCTAATCCGGAAGGTCGGCGATGGTGATTGTTAATTTAAAGTAATAGTAGATGTAGACTATGGCGACGATCCAATAGGTAGCTATTAAGTAATAAATCCAAAATTAGTTTAAACAGTTTTTTTTATTTAAACAATAATTTACTAACCATAACGATAACAGACAGTATTGACATACTAAAGATGGTGTTTCTAATTTAAATTAACTACATATATATAAACAACCATATAACTAAACATCATTTTTGAAAATTAGTTTTTCATGGACCATGAGCAAAAAATTATGTTTTACGTAGCTAATGTAAGCAAGAACCATATTAAAGCTTTTTTAAAGTATAAAACTATTACTGAAAGCGTCAGTTATTTCATTTACCGAAGAATGTACTAAATTTAATTTATCCAAGTACATTTTACTGCAATGCTAAACCAAATCGATCAAAAATTATTTAAAGCTCAAACAATTGTCATCAGGCTTAATGATTTTTGATAGTATTTAACTTAAAGTTATTATAATACAGTTAACATTAGAAGACACAATTTATTCCGCATTAGAGAAACCTTCAACAGCAAAAAAAGCTTAAACTGTAATCACTCAACATCGCCCCCCCCCCATTCATCCTCTTCATTGTCGCTCACATCATCTGTACAAAGTACAGCATTCCGAAACATATTCCGGAAATGCTGAATTAAATTTTAATTAGCATCGAACCTAAAGTACACCTTCCGTACATTTAGATATGGTACTGGATCACTGTTATTCCAAAAGATTAAGTCAATCTTAATGTCCTTAACATGTTCGTCCCAAGATGTAATTGCCAGGGTTCTTAAGTTAGGAAACGTATCACCTAGACTCACTCCTTGTGGGAAAATCTTGGCAGGGATCCCAGTCTCCTCGTTTTTGTAATAGAAGAAACAAAAATGCTTGACCCGTGGCATTATTACTGATATGTTAAAATTCCCCTCACCTTCGTCCCACCAAAGCTTGCGGCAGGTAGAGGAACAGCCCTTCAAAATTCTAAACACTGCTTCAGTTACTCGTGGGATAAAGTCAATATCTCTGTCCAAACCATAATCTTCAAATTCCAACTCTTCAACTGCCCAGTTATCTTGATGAATGGTTGACAGCGCTTGAATAATCTTAAAATTTGCTTTGCTTATATAAACCTTAAGTTTCTTGAGAAGGCGAAGTCGGTTCACTTTGCAAAGATGGTCAAGCAAAGTATTGTTTCTTCGGTAAACTTCAACTAAGTTAGGAGAACATTCAAGTGGCTGATGCATAAAAATAATGTCAGGGAATGTATTGTGCCGAGTGCGTAACCGCAATATTTTGAAAACTTTGAGTTTTTTTAATACGGGTTTTGATCCAGCGGTTGTGTAACTCAATAGAGATTCTCTTCGCTTACGTCCTTCGTCTTCTGTCTCGAATTTGCAGGAACGAAGCTCAGTTTTCGTGTATTTAAATACGACACCATCGATCAGTAACTGTTCAAGATTTGGTGCTTAAGTTAAAAGAAGTCTCTTTATGTCACTCAGAAGTAAATCCTTTTGAAATGTGAGTTTCCTAATGAAGGCTCCGTGAGTATTAAAGAAGCGCTGAGCTAAGGGTTCTGCACTAACCATACTATTGCTCTTAACGGTAAACGATGCAGATGGGAAATCAGTGGAATTGTTCATGAGCGTAATCAGATCTTTTAATGTCCAGTCTTGGCTACTGTTGCAGTATAGAACATCTTTGTTCAGTTTACTTCGAGCTATTTTGAATGTGATGCTGTTTTGCAGGAATTTCGAACTAAAATGCATCCAGCGATGAGAGACGACACGGCAATTCAACAGCGATTTTCGGTCAAATTCAGCGAAAATTGATTACAGGAGCTGGTGAAGAAACAAAATCATAAAAATATAAATCTTAATGATAATTATCACGCAGTTAATTACAAGTAATGTTGATGCATTCAAGTAGGTAAATGTATTTTACGCAAGAGATCTTGGCCGATGCATCGTATTGTTAACTCATTACTCATCAGATTCGTTAATTACTTTAATTACTAATATTTTTGCAGTTTATTCATGTTCATCGTAAGCAACTTGTAAAAATATTAAGACTTACGTGATCAATTGAAAATACACTTTCCTCTGGCGAAACCGATAAATTTGGGTGGAGCAGGATAACATTTGCATTCGTAGTTTTAATCTTGTTGTTTGAATCTTTGTCATTGATGTCATCGATAGCAGTTGCTTAAGACTTGAGTTTCTTGGCTGAGCGATACCCTGGTCCTTGTCCGTTGTCATTCATACTGAAGTTTTGACTTCAAAAATAGGCTGAAATACCAAATAGCGGATAAAGTCATTAAGCCTGACCAAAAACATGTTGAATTTAGAAGCCGAAATACAGTTTTAACCAAAATAAAAATGCAACTAATTTTTTGGATAATCAACCCAAATGCTGGCTTACACAATTTCCTTAGATGCGTGTAAAAAAACTTTATTATCATTACAAAATGAACAAGTAAATAGTAATATTTGACATGTATAAAAATGGCAGTTTTAATGTTGAATGTTGATTTAAGCCAAAGCATCAATTATATTAAGGTAAGCATGACTTAAAATATAAAAACACTGGTATTTTTCGCTTTCTTAAATGTAATAAAACCACTCTCGATTAATAAAATAGAAACTACATAACTCAAAATTTGCATTCACATTTAAACTCTAACCGAAATTGTTGCGTGCTCTTGATTTCTTTTCACTTTCTTTCTACTGACTGTATTCTGTATCTTGGAATTCTGATTTTATTGATAATTAGGTTATTACACACTTACGATGTTCAAATTTTTAACCTAAAGATATTTCTTAGCTTAGTTATTATAATTTTATTAATTATTACCTTTAATGATGGTGTAGTTGGTTAGAAAACTATAACTGACTGCTGACTGCTATTGGCTTGAAAACTTTGCTTCGTGGCTTCATGTTGAATTGTGGCATTGTAAGAAACTACCTGTTTACATGATAACTACTTCTACGGCTCAATAAATACAGTTGCTGTTTATTTTATCAGTGAAGCAAGCTGAGACATAGCTGGGCAATTAGTAAGTATTATACCGTTATTTGGGATAACGAGTATTGGTCATATAGAATAGTTAAAACGGATGTATCGAATGAGGTAGGAATTCTCTACAGATTGAGAACAGGCTGTGCGAGGCACGTTTGTCCTCAATGTGGAGAGATAGCCACTACCTACACTGTTAGCAATATTTAACGATAGTAAAACTTTAGGCGACACAGTCGTTATAAAAGGCCAAACACAACCTCATCTCGGGGTTCAGTTCACTTTAGTCTAGCTCAGTCGTTAGACTGTACGTTGAGTAGGAAGAGTTGAATTGAATCACTTGGGTGAATAGATTCGCGAGTTTGTGAGAAAGTCTTCCGTTTATTTTACATTTGGAATATTGAGTTGTTGCGATCCTCTTTATCGAACAACAGTTTTTCTATTAACTTTATATTATCAATTACATAGATTCCTTAGAGTTTTAAATATTACAATAGTCTTGTAAGTTGTCCTTCACAACCGTTCAAATTTACTACACTTCTTTAATTCTTCATCGGTAATTTACAAACACATTTAAAATAAAATAAATAAATATTATAACAAAAGTGTTTCAACGTGTCCAAAATCCTTATTCAAGCTCAACCCTACAACATGTAAGTCCATTTCGAATTGTACATTGTACTATTGAGATAAACAGAACTAAGAACGAGGAGCATAGGCAATTTATGGAACCATCCATGAAGATTTATATAGACTGTTTATTATTAAATAAGTTTCACAATAGCATGTTTACCTTAATACCTTTCCAAAAATTAGATAAAGATCAATAGGGACACAGCACTCTAGATGATCAATAGTACCTTTTTCAGGCACGGATCCAGGAAGACTGAGTGATAATCCTAAGCGTTATCCAGTTAGCATTTGCACCATTAGAGTTCTCATATATTTTTGTACCATACATAAAAAAGAACAGAAGAGCGAGATCTGAGAACATAGGCCAAAGATAATTGTTACGAAACCCCCTTCTTTCGCTCTTCTGATATATGAAAAAGGGGATACACGAGAAATACTATGCAAAGGATAAAGTTGCAGGATATAGTTTATTTATAGACAGGAAGCTTTATATTAACATCTCTTCAGTATTCTCATAAGGTTTATTTGAAGTCGTTATGAAAACTCGTACACCTTTTCCATTCCTATATCACTACCAAGACTCGTACATCTTTTCCATTCCCAAAACTCGTACATCTTTTCTATTTCCAGAACTCGTACATCTTTTCCATTCCTATATCACTACCAAGACTCGTACATCTTTTCTATTCCCAAAACTCGTACATCTTTTCCATTCCCAGAACTCGTACATCTTTTCCATTCCCGGATCACTACCCAAACTCGTACATCTTTTCCATTCCCATATCACTATCAAAACTCGTACATCTTGTCTACTTCTATACTACCTTTAAACTATTTTATCTCCCTCTCCCATTTGGATCTTACATTCCTACAACTAGTATCTCTCCGTGTTTATTTCCTTCCCAACAAGTAGTGAATGTAATGTTAATAAATACTAATATTCTAAACATTACTTGTGGGAAAATCCCCCTCCCCCATTAGTATGATTCCCTCCCCATAGTTCAGTTTCATAGAACTACGCCGTAACATAAGCACTTACTTCCTATTGGGGCACATGCAGGCCAAATCTTGTGCACTATCAAATTCAACTTGCTTTAGTGGGTTTAGTGCAACAAAAATCAGTACAACAGAAGACCTCCATTTATTCCTACCTATCTACATAATTTACCGGAATTTTGAAACTTTTGCAATACTGGACCAATTTCATCGAGCTATATATCATTAGAAAGCTAATCACCAGTAGAATTTAAATAACGGAATGGGCCTCCATTATAACAAAACGTTTTCAAAATAACGGTCTTTTAATTTTTAAATGCCGCCAAAAATGTGTTGTATGGGTCACAATCAAACAAAAAAAAATGGTGTCTGCTTATTTTTTAAGAGCTTTTAAATGATATATCACTCGACAAAATCCGTTGAATTTTTAAAATTTTCATTTTTGTTTTTTCTAAGCCATTTAAAAACTAAAAACTATCGTGCGTGCACTTTAAGTTATTTAGATTTGCCTAATTGTTACCGTTCGAATGGTGTATCATGTTTGTGTAAGTTTACTGAGTTACTGGTCGAAATCTTCATTTAACACAATATTTAAAGATTTTGCGGGAAATTCAAAAATTTCCGTATTAAATTTTTGGATTTATTGAGAATGTAAAAATACCTGTGCGTAAATCGTCACAGCTAACCCGTTTACGGCTTCTTCCTTTTAATTTAAGACCTGTTAATTTACAACTAAAATTTGGCGGCAAATTCAAAATGCTTAATTTCGCTGTTAAGGCTGCCATTAAACAAGGGCTTTATTTTGCTACCTATAAATTGATAAATTTATGCTAGATAAATTGGATATAGACGCCTAGAAAAATATTAAACGATGTAAAACGTTAGGATTAGTTTTTAGCTAATTTTGATGTTGCTACATCTTAGTTGGTTAAATTTAGTAACAAAAATTTCAGTAACTAATTACTGGTGTTAAATTAATCTTACTCAAGTCACAATTAGATCACGCACTTAGTAATCGTGTTGAACTCACTTTATTTTTGAAAAATATAATACCACAATTCGATCCCAAAACCTCAAAGTCCGATATATGTAGGGTCTGGTTCAAGACGGGACTGGACGGGATTTGAGTTTTCCATCCTGTCCTGAACATTTAAGGACAAAGTTTTATGGGATTAACGATGAGACAAAGCTCATCCTATCCAGTCCTACAGCTGCTTTGTCCCGACCCGTCTCCAGACTTCCAAAAATTGTTTGAAAAAATTTAAAATTTAATGATAACTCAATTAATACAACGTTATTCTTTAATTACTGCATTATTTCCGTAAAGTAACTGTAAAAATGATTTATTTAATAGGCTAAACAAGTTGACGAGTTTAATAAAATGTAAAATGCCATGTCTCGTCCTGAACAAAACATAACGTATATGCTACAAAATTTTTATCCACTAGAGTCGAATAGCCTATAAATTAGTAGATCACATATTTATAATGCGTACACAGTGTTTTAAATTTTTAACTGTGTATGTGGTAATTCGGTTGATTTTAATGTTTGTAATTTGTTACACAACACAGGACACATGGATGTTACATGTAAATAACTAAATTTATGCGCCACTACCCTGAATTTTAAAATTAACAAATGAACGATTAGGATTCTCCATATAAACTAGGGCATGCTAACAGGATTATACAAGATTGCAGTTAAAAACTTTTCTTAGCTTTTTCTAACAGTGTAAAGACCAGATCAATTAATACCTTTTAAAAGAAAAATATTGTGCATTTATTAAGGTCACTTGCAATCTGCTAGCTTAATATCATCTTAAACTCCAGATCGCAAAAGTTGAAGCAATCTTCAATCAAATACACTCCTAAAATGCACACTTTAGTCACACTCAGGCTTTACCTATTTAAATGCTTTTTAAAATTTCTAAGTTTAATGCAGAACTCCATTCCTTTGGTGCGCCCATCTCTGAATTTAGAACTGCTTTATGCATTGACCACTAATAATTCAGAATCTGCTTTCTCAATGCATCATAATCTCGGGGTTTCTTTAGTAAGTGATGTCTAGGCCGGTAAGTGATGTCTAACTTCAGTAAGCGATGTCCAACATCAAATTCGGCGAAGCCCCTGGGAGTTAGGGCTTGCAAATATCAAGACCAAGACTTTTGTCAATTTCAAGACCATTCAAGAGTCTTGAAAAGTCTTGATTTTCAAGACTACTTTTAAAACCTAATTTTTGTCCATTTTGAGCTCAGCAATCACATTTTTAGCAAAATTTGAAATTTTTCGTCAAGACTCTTGATTTTTTCAAGACTTTTGGAAGTCTTGATTTCAAGACTCTTGATTTTTCAAGACTTTCAAAAGTCTTGTTTTCAAGACTCTTGAATTTTCAAGACTTCTGCTAGTCTTGATTTCAAGACTCTTGAATCTTCAAGACTTCTGCTAGTCTTGTTTTCAAGACTCTTGAATCTTCAAGACTTCTGCTAGTCTTGATTTCAAGACTCTTGAATCTTCAAGACTTCTGCTAGTCTTGTTTTCAAGACTCTTGAATGTTCAAGACTTTTTGTAGTCTTGATTTCAAGACTCTTGAGTTTTCAAGACTTCTGATGGTCTCGATTTTCAGACTCCAAAAATATAAAATAAAAAATTGCGTACACCAAGCTTGACTACAGAACAATTATTAAGGAAGTTTAAAGGAATTTTATGAAGTGAAGATATAAATACCGCGATTGTATGTACTTTATTGCTTAACTAATAAAAATTCACACATTTATTTTAAACATGCAATAATACCACTTTAACATTTACGAGGTTTGAGACTGACCCGCCCGCGGGACGTAAAACATTTCGTGATTTGAATAAAGTTGCATGCAGTGCATGCACTGATGCAGCCCGTCTGAATCTTTCGCTGACTAAATTGACAATGCACTGTTAGTAATTTGACTGGCATTTTTCCTCAACTGAAAGTGACACCTGGCAATAACGAAGCTGTTATTTGTTAGCGTAGAACATTTATCTTTGCCGAATGTCACTGTCGGTTACTCTAGCTGTACATTAATAAATACGGGAGCACGAACAAGAAGCCGCACATGCTGCCTGTATTTAAATTGTTCATGTTTCGTCTCCTGGCTCATGGCACGGGTGTGACTTGATGAAGGTCTTCAACTGTGACTCTGCAGTTTTAACAGCTTTCAAAAAGTGAATTAGTTAATTGATAGTATAAGCTTGTGAAAAATATATAGTTAATTCAAACAGCAGTTAGAATATTTACTTTAATTGCTTTAAACTGAGTTTCTACAGTTACTTTTTACAAACTAATTCATCAGATATTGTTAGTTAATAATTTAATAATTAATTAACTTTCTGTTTGACAGGCTTTTAGTAGTACTACTAGTCAGTAGAAGGTATACCTACTAGTCAGTAGAGCTACAGTAGCCTAGAGTCCGAATTGTGTTTCTGGATTAATCAGTTAATCATTATACGCAAAACATTTACCTTGGCCTGATAAAAATATGGCACCTCCAATTGCTATCAAACCACCTAATTTTGACCTGATGAAAATTAAATACAATTCGTTATATGAGTACTCTGGAATTAAAGGAAGTGAAAGAGCAAAATGTTCGAAATGTAACAAAGTAGTTTCAAGGAAAAATGGGCAAACTAATAGTATGAAAAAGCATTTAGAAAGCCAGCACAGCGAGTTATATAAGTCACTTACTACTAAAAGCAATGAAATCGAAGTGGTCCAAATCTTGACAACAGAAGCAACAGCAGGTTTGAACCCTTTTCAAATATATTTAACATATTTTTTACTCGCCAAAACTAATATTTATTTTATAATCCACTGTGTCAGCCTCTCCAATCCGCAGCCTTGCCTTGCTATTACATACATATTGGGATATGCAAAATAATTGTAGCATATAAGCACACCAAACTCAGTGAATGGCATGAAATAAAATAAAAAATTAGACAGGGCGTCGGAACCTATTTTAGCGAGGGAGGGGCAAACACTAAGGTCAATTTTTATCATAGGGGGGGGGGGGGGGGGCAGGCCTATGCTTTAACATGGGGCATCCGTTTTCCAGGGGGTGGGGCACTCTCCCCTTTCTGTCCCCCTGGTTCCGACGCTACTAAAATTAGATATTTTATCACACTTCTGGTTTTAAAAAATTGTGTTTATCACAACTAGGGTCTAAGCAGAATGATGGAAGTTGTAAAACTTCATCAACGCTCATTACGGACTACATGGATTGGTTAAGTGAAGAAGATGAAAGCTTAGAAGCTGTCATTTCTCGGATGATAGCACTAGATGATTTTGCCGTATCTAAAATTACAACCTCAGAGGATATTCGAAAGTTTCTTGGTTCCCGATACGGAAGGCAAAACATACCTAAAAGTAATAATAGCATCCGTCAGATCATTTTGAAATTCCACCAAACAGCAATTAATAAAATTAAACAGGTGAGTTTCTAATAAATATACGAATGCAAAATAATACGACACTGTTTAGGGCAAGACACTATGTGACGTCTTTTTTTGCAATCGCCCCAAATTAATTTAGCTCACCTATGACATACCTAACTAATACAAATACAACTTTGTTAATTCCAATCGTGTCTTTTGTATCTGCTATTATTTAAAACTGACAGGGACTTTAGCAGAAGTGTTTGAAAAAGAAACCTAATAATAATCACCTAGAGAAATGTAATTTGCTGTTTTCTTCTATTGAATTCGCTCCGACTGATTCTGGAATTCATTCGCATTATGATATAGTAATATGGTGCAATAGTCCTTATTAAGTCATTCTTTACTTGTTTCTAGATTTTAAAATCTGAAGTTGAGAAAGGCGCAGGACTTAGTGTAACAGTCGATGAATGGAAAAGCGGAAAAAACAGAAGATATATGAATGTTAATGTTGTAGTTAAAGGAACCACTTACTTTAACCTGGGGTTAGTTCGTATTACTGGCTCTGCAACAGCTTCACATCTGCTTAATTTGTTAGATGAACGTCTCACAATGTTTGGACTAAGCAGGAAAAATAATATCGTATCAATAATAAGTGATGGATGCAACGTAATGAAAAAGTTTGGAAATGATAGTGGCGTAATTCACCAAATGTGTCAAGCGCACGGTATTCATTTAGCTATTACAGACATTTTTTACCCTAAATTAAAATCCCGTTCTCAAAAATGGAATCAAATTGAAGGCAATTATGTTTATTATCGTTTTATTATTCATTGGTTAGTTTGTTTATATGAATTAATTTTATTTAGCTTTATTTCAAAGATTTGTTTGTTCTACAGAAAATGCTCATGAATATGACCAGCTAGATAATACGAGTTCTGATTATTGTACGACTTATGATACTGAAGCATCTCACTCTAGTGGTCAAATGGGGAATTTGTCACACGCAAGTGATGATAGTGTTGATGACGATGATTGGAGTTTTGAAACAGAAGAGACATTTGAAGCAAAGGGTGCAGATCCCACAACCCACATTTTAGATTTGAATTCAGCGGGTTATTTTGTATGTAAAATGTGCTAGGTTGTGGACTTTTTAAGATTGCAGGCCCTGAATTGTGGGAAAATTAGGGGATTTATGAGATTCTAGTGCGTAACCTGTGGTAAATTTGTGGAGATTTGTTTGTAAAATTAAAAATTTGTGGCAACGTTGGGGAATCAATACGCGCGAATATTGTACATTGTGGGATTGTAAAAAGTTTCCCTTCACGTTAACAATCACAAATTCAAATTTTATGCTTTTATTAAATTGATTACAGTCTAGGGCAAAAAAAGGATCAACAGAACCTGCAAGACCTTGTGCATTTGTGAAACTGCAAAATGTAAAATATGTGCAACATTTCACGTGGAAATCATTAAACGGCGTTGGTATAATGCTTATTGCAGATAGAATGTTTATATTGTCAATGCATTAACGTGTTTTGCCTATACTACAATAAGTATATGAATATGATTGCCATAGCTTTTAAAATATGCGCAGTGATTAATTAGGTAATCCCTTAGGTAAATTATTGTGTTGCATAAATATAATAATTATTTTAACTTTATGGTCATTTGCTTCAAAAATGTATTAATGAATGATGTAATTATTTATTATAAAACGCCCTTTATTCTATGCCCTTTAATACTGCATATAAGAAATGTGTACATGCACAAAAAGACTCAACTATCTCATAGCAAGCCAGTTAAAATTAAAAGGATTCTTGGTTTTCAGTGTGACCTCTGTTCTGGGAAATATATGACACAGTTCAGATTAAAAGATCACATACTTAGAGTTCACGTTGTGGGCAAACCTTTTAAGTGTGGCAACTGCTTTAAATCATTTTAAACTAATAAACTGTTACAGACACAAGTGGAACGATTTCATGAGAACAAAGTAAAGTAAAATTAAAGTAATTGCTTTAACGTCATAACCACACAGCGAATTTTCACTGATTTCCAGGAAAAGACAGCTTTTTACTACATTACTACTCACTATCGTCAAACAAATCTTTCAACTGCAGATATTGTCCGGCTTAATCCTTTAAAGACTCAGCCTTCCTCAAGTAACACGTCGAAGCAACTCATAAAGGCTATAAGGAAATTTGGGATTCGGAACAGGTTGATTTCCAGCACACATGGAAAAGTGCGAATTTTGGAGTGAGGATCCAAGGAAGGAATTTGCTATAAATAAGGAGCAATACTTTGCAAGCATTTTTAGTTTTTGAGCAATGATAATAAAATGGAAATTTTTATTTTTTATTATTGTTGAATGTCATTTTTTTACCGGCATGTAAATAGCCTATTTTGCAGTTTCTCAATTATGTAAATAAACAATTTTTCATTTTTCTTATCACAGAAATAAAGCATTGAGCATTTTTGAAAAACGTTTAAGTATCGCATTTTGAATTTTTCTCTTGGGTGTAAATAGAAAATTTTAAGCTTTCCAAAAATGGAACATTTTGAAGTTTTTAAAAACATGTAGGTACTTAAAAAGAATATTTTGTACTTATCCAAAAGCATCTAAATATAACATTTTAATGTTTTGAAAATGATGTAAATGGAGCATTTTGACCTTCTTAAAAAATGTAATTAGAACATTGTTACCTCTTTAAAAACATCTATGTATGTAGATATAACAATTTACTCATTTTAGAAACTCGTCATGTACCTACCTAACCTATTTACTGAAAACATGCACATAGAACATTTCACACTCTTTGAAAACATGAAATAGAACATTTCGCACTTTTTGAAAACATGCAAATACAACATTTTGCACTTTCGGAAAGCATGAAAATGGTACTGGTACATAATAATTTTGAAATCCTTGTGATTAAGCATGAGAATAAAGCATTTGTTGTACTTTTAAAAACTGAGTGGAATTGGATAGTTTGAGTTTGAAGTTTAAAAAAAAGTAGGAATTTAGATTTTGGCGCGTCTGCGTGATTGACATTTGGATTTGGTCTGTGTCTGTTTGAATAGGAAAAGGGGCAAGTTGATGCTTGACTGTTGAGACCCTTGTGAAAATCGTTTTGAGCACGTGTGTTTGAAGGGTGTGGATTTTGGTGAACTCGTAATTTTGACTTGGATGTTTTGATTTTTAGCGGAGCTGGGGTTGAAACTGGGAGAGTAAAAAAATTGGAAGAAAATGGCGGGCGTGGTGTAGTGTTTTTGAATGTGGGGTAGTTTAGAGTGTGGGGGCGTGAAAGTAGGTGGTGGATGTGTTTGAAAATTGGGCGGAAGTAACGGTGGGGAGTGAGTGGAAGCTCGATCCTACTACAATAAGAAACGGGAGTAGTAGGGGAAAAACTAGGGCTGACGCACTGGTTTTTTTTGGGAGCCGTGACGGTGGGTTAAATTAGAATTTCGGGGAATTGGAATGGATTTTTAGGGGAGGAGGAAATATTGCATTTCCAGGGCGGGATGATGCAGCGAGCCCTCGCTGGGTGAATTTTGAAAAAATATGTAAAAACAATATTTTGACTTTTGGAAAAGATGGGAATTAAAATGTTTGTAAATTGTAAATTGCATAAAGATAAACATGGAAATGAAGCATTTTGCAATTTTCTGAAAACATGTAAAAAAAGCATTTTGCACTCATTAAGCAAAAAGAACATTTTCTACTTTCCCAACCAAAACATGCAAATACAACATTTTGCTTTACTAATAAAAGAAAGACATCAATAAAGTCAAAAATAGTGGTGTTTGTATGAAATCAAATTGCTGCCTAGAAAGCCATTCCTTCGTCCTGCCTTGTCCGTTTCTCTGTTTTTTCAAATTGTTAAATATTCCATTTCTGTGTTTTTGAAAATGGTAAACTCATTGAAATGATGGTTTTTCTGATGACGTTTGTAAAAGATCTCTAAGAAATGTGGAAGCTTGTGTTAGGAGCGGAAACTACGGGAAGTAAGCTGCTTTATAATTTGTACGAGTCATCAATTTCTGTGAGAAATTTTGAAAAAAAATATATTATGGGAATTTCCCGCCATATTCAAAATTTCCGCACGAGAGTCAATGCAGAATGGAGAGCACGAAAAATGTGAAGACTATGTGATTTGCATTTTATAACAGAACAGTGCATCATTTTCAATTTCCAATGATTATTTGTAAGTACAGAATGTTCTATTTGCATGTTTTTAGAAAGTGCAAAATGTTCTATTTTCATGTTTTTTAAACGCGGGAAATACTTCATTTGCGTGACCTTGAAAAATTCAAAATGCGCCATTTACATAAATATTGTATTCTCATGTTTTCCACAATTCCATCACATTGTATTCACACGTTTTTGAAATGTTCCATTTACACGATTTTTTAATGTTCCATTTACCCGTGTTTGAAATGTGCAAAACGTGCCATTTACACTTTTTTGAAATGATACATTCACACGTTTTTGAAACCTGCGATATCTTCCATCCACTCGTTTTATAAATGTTTTGTTTACACGTTTTTAAAATATTTCATTTACACATTTTTTAAATAAGCGAAATGTTCCATTTACATAAGTATTATATTTCTATGTTTTCCAAACGTCCTTCACAATCTATTTGAACTCTTTCCAAACTGCAAAATGTTGTAATTACGTGATTTTGAAAAGTGGAGAATCTTGTATTTTCATGTTTTCGATTTGAGCGCTTACTCCAAAATGGATGAGTCTCATGGTATCTGCATTCACTCCCCAAGAAGACATGAGACATGTGGGGTCGTCCACAAATGGCGTCATTTAATTATCCTCTATTTCAACTTTTTAAAAACAAGCAAACCCAAATTTTTGGACTTTTCAAAAACAAGCAAATCGGAAATTGAACACTTTTCAAAAACAAGCGAATTCAAACTATGGAATTTTTAAAAACATGCAAATTCAAACTTTTGCACATTTTAAAAACATGCAAATTCAAAATTTTGCACTTTTTAAAAACATGCGAATTCAAACTTTGGCACTCTCCAAAAAACAGGAAACTTGCAGTTTTGAAAAACATGTAAATTGTACACTTTGTACTTTTGAAAAACATTAAATGTCCTAAATAGAACATTTCACGCTTTTAAAAACATGTAAAGACAACATTTTAAAATTTTCAAAAAGTACTGAAACACAATATTTTGCATCTATCAGAAACATGGAATTACAGATATTTTCGTCGAAGCCATGAATAACCCTATCCCGAATAATGGAAAATTTAAATTTTAGAAATCTACAACAAATTCCCCCAAACGCTTCCTAACGACATTCTCCAAAATTCCCCACAGTTGATCCAGTGTGAAATGTCTGAAAATAAAAGTCTACAGTGTCTTGTCATCCCTGTGAACCGTCTTCACCTCATGACTAAATTAACCCTCATTTTAAATAGTAAACTATCGATTCCTTGGAAGTACTTGCAAATGCAAAATTAAATGAAAATTCGACGACCTCGACGGCAACGGCTACGGCTACAAGCTACAACTACTATTCAAGACAAGAGCTCCCCTTCCCTACAAATTACTGAGTTAAATATTGGTGGGGAATTTGCGGATATGGAATCTCTATTTTATGACGCACAGTTGTGGACGACGGCGGCGGACGTGATTAACATAATACTGACCATGGTCTCAGGCTCTTGTAAGAGGTTGGTGTGGCATTCGATTCGGTGCTTAGTTGGGCTTCAAATACCAGTCATGTCTAACGTGCGGGAAATAAGGCACTACAATGAGTACTACGGAAAATGTCGTCAATATTTGTCTCATCATGCCCCGGTAAGGTATCAAATAAAATTGTAAATCGCATGCCGTACATTAATTTCATAATTGAATTAAAACAATTTGGGGCGATAGGAAAAACGTGTGTCGTATTTTATAAATCCTGAAACTGGTGAACACAATTCACTCAGTCATACAAACTAAGGTGCACCTGCATGAATATTTAGCAACTTTTACTTAACTAGGTTTCGTCAGCAAAAAGCATTTTATAAGCCTTATCAAAAACGTTTTAAAAGCATAATGACCAAAAGTCAAGTATTTACACGAGTACGACTAAATTCATGCAAATACATAAACCACTAGGTGCAAGTTTGAATAGAATTGGTTTGCATGAACTTAGCAGTTGAAAAAAGAATAGCTAAATTTTTTTGACATGCGTTTAAATGCAAAATCTTTGAACTAAAAAAACTAAAAAAAATGATAAAAATTTTTGCACTAATTATATTTTCATAAAAAATAATACCATAAATTAGCTACATTTTCATGAAATGAAAAGTTGCGCATTTTGAGCTAGTCTTTATTTATATTTTTAAAGTTAATTGTTTTCGTTTCCAGGGACGGCACAAAAATAGCGTTACCAAGTTTTTTTAATTCTTAAAAACCACTCACCTACTCTGTCCCTCTAACCGCATTGCGTAAACGACAATCTTTAACATGGGGTGTCATACGTTTTTAAAGTGACCACCCTAAACTCGTATGACACTGCTTGTGTGCGACCCATTGCTAGTAAATTCAATATGTACCTAATTTTGCTTGAAAAATTGGTCAAATCCCTCCTGGCGATTTTCAATTTTCGTCAGCTACTGTCGACAGTTGCTTGCAACTGTTTTAAATAAGTTGAGAGCACAATAGCAAATTTTCAAACCTAACTAAATTCATGATTTAAATGAAATTTTACTTAGTTCATATTACATATTTTGTGAAGCAAGTTAAAGTTGTAACAAACGCACGTGTATTCTTTGCACTCCAGACTCACAAAACAGTAAGAAGTACATTCACGGTTTAATGTTTAGATATTGCTGGTTGTAATTCGTTCAAGTTATATTTTTTAATAAAATTTGATTTACCCTCAAAGAACTCATGATGCAGGTTCAAGCAATTATTGTCATAGGCGCGAAAATATAATTTTACCCCGTTTTCCAATTCTAGAAATATTTTCAATTTCTTGTCTTCAATCCAATTTAGTAATTCAACTGTTAAGTGAGCATTAGGGTTGGGATAAAACTTTTAAGTAAAATACAAACATAAATGTGATTAGTATTGTGACGATCGTGCTGTTACTAAAGTTTGTATTTACTTGCACACTAGTTATATCACATCTGTACAAGAAAGATTGTAATATTTATAAAACAATTATTCTTTTTTGTTACAAACTCACGCTTAGAGCCGTCAGATCGTGCTCTATAATAAAATGCATGAGTATCGTACAGATTATGAATATTAATATCTCAGTTATTTTCAAATTCTTAGTGGTTTGTGCTGATTAGTTTATAAACTATTGTTTTAAAGCTTTTCGACAAGTTTACAATTGTAGTTATTAAAATCTATTTTCTAAAGCGTCAATTGCAAAATATTTAATCAAGCCCTAGGAAGATCCGTACGTATATATAGTAAGTTGGATGTTTTCTTAAACAACATTAACTACTTAATTTTGCATCAGACCTAGAACTTGACCTTATTTATATTAAATAATAAGCTAATAGGAAATACCGTTTTTGGAATGTTTATAAAGATGCTTGTGGGTTTTAACGTTAGGTGAAATTTAGTTTAATTAAATTGTATTTAGCTTGGCCATGAGTAATAATGCACCCGCAAAATGCAAAGTCGTTGTTTTGCGTCCACGCAAAGATTTGCTGGTTCCTCGACAAGATTTGAGTTTAGAAAGTTCTGCCACAAAGAATACTACGGAACCACAAAGCTCGGTATTGCAGGTGAATGCAAGTAAACCACAAAATGCAATGCCACCTGCCTCAATGCCTAGAAGTGGCGATAAAATCCCGACAACCTCTATCTCACAAAATTATTCACCCAAGAATGGTTCGTTTTATTTTTTTACTTCTTAGAAAACATTTAATACGATTTATATTGTGTGGTTTTTATTCCCTAAAGGTGATCAATTGAATTAATTTGCACCTTGTTACTTCACATCACTAATGTAGTTTGCCATGCAAAAAATTAAAAAACATGTTCAAAACGTCTCACAGTACCCCTAAATGACTTTTTTTAATGAGATAGGAACTATTGTATTGAAATTAATAAAAGGTTCAATTTTATAACTATATTATTATTTTTTGAGACTAAATACGCGTTATTTTTAATTTTATATTTTCACTAGTTTATTACCACGAATAGGCATATTTATAGGCAGATGATGCAGTTCATCATGAAATGAAGCAAAAAATAGAATCAACATTGTTTAACTCTTAATGTCGATCACCATTAAAGACCAAGTATTAAAATGCATGAGAGTTAACTAAATTACTCAAAATATGTATTTTTGAACGATTTTGTTTATTTAGAACATTTTGATTAGTGTTACATAAATGAAAAACAGCAAAGAGGTCCGCTTGTCGGTGAAGTAATATGTTCAATTTTTAAAGGAAATAAAGGAGCAGACGCATCTAACAGACTTCCTGGACCCAGCACAAGAAAAAATGATTTACCCGTCGCTTCTCACAACTTGACGCCAAAAATTTTTAAAAAACAATCATCGCTTAAAATGCATGGATTTGTACAGAAGCCCAAGGAACCTCAGGATTCTGTTGACAATACTTTTCTTCATCCAAATATCAATCTTAATGTGCAAGAAAGCAATTCTAGTGAAGTTTCTCAAATGGATATTGGAACTTCTGCTACAAAAATGACAAGCTATAACAATTCTGCAAAAAAGATTAAATTAGACGCAAAATTTAAACTTAATTTGGATCCATCACATGTTGAATACATGCAAGTAACAGCATGCGGGAAAAATATTCCTGTCACCAAAATTGAAGGATTTACATTTCCTGCAAAAGAAGATATTGGAAGTTTGTTTAAGTATCATCGTTCAGAAATTAAAAAATGTGACAATTCTGACTTATACGAGATAACGGAGCATTTCAGCGTAATTTGTTGTCTCTGTAAAGAGCAGTCCCCTGGCCAAAACAAAAAAAAAAGGAATTCCATTCACTGGTTGTATTTAAGAAATTCAAATACTAATTCTGAATCCCACATCCAGGTAACCACTTGACACGTTAATTTGTATAAGTATTGTAATAACTCAGTTAATTATAGTATTAGTAAATATTGTCCGTGAGGAACCAAAATGATCTATATCCATTTTCAGCAAAAAGCAATATTAACGTTTCACAAAAATACTTAAATATGTCTTGTAAGAATTCTAATAGTAACATTTTTGCAGCATTGTAAGCATGCGCCTTATTACAAACCATTTTTAAATTCTAGCAAAAATTGAAAATACTTTATTTTAGTTCTTCATATACTATATGTAAAACAACGTTTATTTTACAACTAAGTAATATTTTTTATTTTATTTTTAAGTATTTTGTAAAGCAATAGAAAAAGTTAGTGCAACAGTAGGGTTAGGTTTAGTTATAATAAAAGGAATGATGTCATGCGTGAAAATGTCATGAAGGACAAATGTCGAGGAGATTATATATGTACAGTGAGAGGTTTTGAACGAAATAAGTATGTTTTTTAAATAATTATTATCGCGCTCCCTGCATGTTTCGTATTTAAACGTGCTAAATTTACGTTTTTTTTTGCAGCGCCAGCACCCAGACAAGTACAAGGCATTACTAGCTACCCGCGAGGAAAAGCAAAAAGCATTGGCCATGAGAAATTCAGTTGCTTACATTTTTTCGAATAATAGAGCCTCCATCAAAAATTCAAAATACTCAAGAAATGACGAGAAGCAAATACTTTTTGATCTTAATGTTGTAAACTGCGTTGCTACTGACTCCAGACCGTTTTCACTCGTAACTGGTGATGGATTTAAAAAAATGATTTTGGACTTAGATTCAAAGATAAGAATTCCGTCGGAAGCATCAGTTAGATCCAAAACAACTAATATTTGTGCCGATAATGTAAGTACAGAAATAGTTGTTATACACAATAATTGTATTATAATTATTAAAATTAGTTTTTTAATTTTTTGGCAGTCATGAGTTAAATGAACTAGGAGAAGTTAGATTGTGTAGAGGCTGTGCTATTAATAGAAGAAAGGGAAAGAGAAAATAAGTAGGCGAATGTAAAATTAAGACAGTTATGTGAGTTAGGTTTTTAATTAAACAATAACCGTTGTGATGTTTGGTAGATACACAAAAATAACTATAATTAAGAATTAAACACGCAAACGGAATTAAATTACCTAGGTGGGTATTGAGTGGAATTATTGGGCTTGTTATGTTGTACAAAGGTTTGAGTAAAGCATGGTAATTATATTTATGGCAAAAAGAAATCCTGTATGTGCCTGCATGCTTTAAATTATTCAAATCAATAATGTTACATCATCAAAGATTTAAAATGGGTGCAGTAGGCCTAATTTGCTTGTTTTAAAAAAATGTAAATGTTTTATTTCGTCGCTGAAGAGTCATTCTGTCTTAAGTGAAGTGCAAGGCTAAACTCATTTTGTTTTAAGTCCACAAAATTCTTAAAGTCATTCTGTCCAAAGTCCGTCTAATTAGTAGCTGCTGTCGAAGTCGCTTCCACTGAACTTCAACGTTGTCCTATGCAAAAGGTGAGCGTAAGTTGTTACTGACAGTTTTATACGCATGACGTACATTCAGGAGTCGTCTACAATAAAATAAATAAAAATTTCGTTTCCAAAATATTTTGCGCTCTTCAAATACAAGTAAATATAACATTTTGCATATTTTAAACGTTTTAAAAAGTGTGAAATGTTCTATATATATGTTTTTGGAAAGTAAAAACTGTTCTATTTGCATGTTTTTCAAAAGTGCAAAATATGTTATCTACATGTTTCCAGAAAATACAAAATGTTCTATTTACATGTTTTTGAAACGTGCAAAATGTTCTGTTGGCATGTTTTTCAAGAAGGCAAAAGGCTGTATATGCATGTTTTTTAGGAAAGCAAAATTTTTTATTTTAGTGTTTTTCAAAAGTGCAGAATTATCTATTTACATGTTTTTGGAAATTGTAAAATTTTGCATTCACATATTGTTTAAAAGCGCGAAAGGTTCTGGAAATGTAATTTTCATTAGGTCATTTGTGGACGACTTCCAAGCTTATGTCATGAGTACAACACTGTCAGTAAGATTGAGCGTCTTTTGTGGAAGACCCTTATGTGTACGTCATGAGAACAAAACAGTGAGTAACATACCACCCCCACCGAATTTTTAAAAACAAAATATATTTTGTTTTCGTTTTAAAATACTAAGGTCCGTTTGATACAAAATTTGATACAGCTGAAAATTGATATTAGATATAAATACTATTTACTTAGAATATACTGAATATACGACACATAGGACTAATACGACAGTAGGATGGTAAAGCTTGAATTGTAACACAACAGTAGGTTATCATGATATAATAAATTGTATGTTAAACAATTAGTTAAATCGAATTCATAAGCAGTGTAAAAAAATCTAATCTAATGCATACTTATGATTTTTAAAGGTCTATTTCTTTGGATTTAAATTGTTATATACTATGTACATTTAAATAAATACATTTTTTTGATTTAAGGCAATTCCAAAATTAAACGCTTGGCTCGAAAATTCCGAATCTGGGACTGCAATTTTAGATAACTGGGCGTCTAAACGTCATGAAAGCATTATGGGGGTACGGTTTCAAAAAATAGACGCCGATTTTAAACTTGAAATTCGAACCATTGGATGTGTCGAGTTGAAAGGCTCGCATACTGCCACTCAATGTTTTGAAAAGTATAAATCAATTATAAAAAAGTTTCGCCTGGAAACAAAGGTATAAATTGTTATTATTTTTTAATTGCGTTATTTTAATAGCTACTAATCCTGTACATTTGCCTACAATACTCAAATTTACTGATTAAAATACGTAATTTAGTTTAACACTTCTGAAATTTTTTTAAACTCATCGGTTCATTGAGACATTCAAAATATGTACTCGTTTAGCTTTTTATAACATATATATAAATCTGTGTCATAATTTGTTGAAGCTGTCATTCTAATAAGAGCCACAATTTTTTATTGATTATCCTGCCTAGTTCACGGTTTGGTTGTAAGTCGTCCCCACGGATCTCGTACTATCTTTATTCGTACCCTATCGGTCGTACCCTATGTTTTTTTACCCTAGCAACTAATACGCTAATATAAATACACGGTCATGAACTTGTCAATTCTAGAACTTGTGTGGAAACAATGTTTCTGCATAATCGTTGCCATTATACGTTTAGGCTAGATATTTAAAAAAGAATGTGATTGTTGGTTGCAAGGAAAGCAGATATTGCTCTAACTCTTAAAATTAGTGCATCAGTTTTTCAAATAGTAACGACTATAAATTTTGTCCAAAACTTCACCTAAAAGATACAGCATCCAAAAAAGTTGCAATTATTAAGTCCACAAAAAGTGATTCTTCATCCGTTTAAAACCACTGTCTACCTTACTTCCATCAATCAGATACATAATTTTCGTGTATACGAGTTGTTAGGGACGAATATGCTCAGGGTACAAGATCCGAGGGGACGATTTCCAACTGTTGGCTCTTGTTTTTGTAACATAGTAATAGCTCAAATAATTACCTCCATGATGTGCTTTATGAATGTAACTGTAGGTCACAGAGCTTACAGAGCTAAACAACTTTAGTTAGGATGCAGTTTTTGATATTTTGGGGCTCTTGATTTTATGTATTTTTGACCGGTCTGAAAAAGAACAAAAAAGATTTATAGGTTTTGAAGTTAGTAGTAACTGAAATTAAATTCTTAGTTTTAGTGTTTGGTAAGTATCATAATTACGACATTTTGACAGTCTGACGAGCAAACCCGTGAAACCATCAGCAAAATTTCACGTGACATAGTTTTTTTCAAAACGAGCGTCTAAAAGTACAATCAAATAATCACAACGGTAGTAAAAGTTGCAGTTTAATGTTTTTATTCATTTTTTTAAAATAAAGGTTTCTCACGTCATGACTGACCGGGGTTCTAATATGGTAGCAGCATTTACTAATCCAATGGTGTTGTGCCCGAACGATGACTTTGACGAGTACATGCCGCTAAAAGAATTTGAAAGGCTGTTAAACGAAATGTCATCAGAGTCACTAGAAGATGAAATTGAAATAAACATTGCAGAAGAAGAAGAGATTAGAGAAATTATAAACGAATTTACAGCAGATGTGGATCCCACAAACGTGGAAGTTGAGCAAGAAATTGGCAGCTTGTTAGACCCTTCGGAGGAATGGCTGGGTTGCTGTGCCCATATGATCCATAACTGTGTTACAAAAGCTCTTCAAATTAATGAAGAAGTGACTTCTTTCAAAAAACAAATGCAACAAATTGTGTCTTTCTTTCAAGTCCGTAATCTTCAGCTTCAATCTATGCGATCTCAGACTGGAAAACAGTTAGTCAAGTCTATTGCAGTTCGATGGAATTCCTTTGTTGCTTCGCTTGAAAGGTTAACAGAGGTAAAGATTTTGATAGTTCCATTTAATATTTTTAATAGTTAACTACACTACTTTTAGATGAATTTTAAATTGACGTTTTCAGTCAAATAGTTTTTATCGGAAATATATACTATGCGCATTTGCTTTTTAAAATAAGCTTGACGTATTTGCAAATTTCTAGATTTGGCTGAGCATATAGGTAGTAATTTAATATTGTCTCACTTTCCTATACTTACAAGGGAATGCAGCAGCATGTACTCTCTCGATTTTAAAACCAATGCCCATGATGGATAGAGCCGCCCTTAGTTACTACAGATCTAACGTAACTCGACTGCATTTTGCGCCGTTCGCTAAGAATCACGCGCCAAAGTTCAAAAAAATCGATTTTTGCAACTTTGCAGCCCTGTAGTTCTTACAATTTTTGTCTGATTTTCCAAAATTTTGAAGTTTTGTGATCTATTGGACCTCTTTATACAACAAAATTAAAAATTTTTTGAATTTCAAAATTTTTAATTTTTCACAGAAATTTTATTGAAAACCATTTTTTTTTGAACCACTGTAACTGAAGATACCTTAATTTTATAAAAAAAGTAAAAATGTTTTGTATTTTACATATGTTTTTAGATAATGTTGTAGAGATCACGAAACTTCAAATATTAAAAAAATCTGACCAAAAATGTAGAAACTACAGAGTTGCGAAATTGCAAAAAATCGATTTTTTTGAGCTATATATAATATAATTAAATATAAGAAACAAGGGCTAAACCCCTTGTTTCATGGCAGCCTTAACAGCAAAATTAGGCATTTTGAATTTGCCGCCAAATTTTAGTTTTAATTACCAGGTTTTAAATTAAGGGAAGCAATTAAGCCGCACAATGTGTTTTTTGTTATCTTATCTATCTTATTTATATACAATTTCTGTAATACGCGAATACGCCCAAAAATTTAAAATTTCAATTTTTGAATTTCCCCCTAAAACATTAAATATAGTGTTTAATGAAGATTTGAACCGGTAAGTCAGTAAACTTACACAAACATGATACACCATTTGAACGGTAACGATTAGGCAAATCTAAATAACTTAGTGTGCACGCACGATAGTTGTCAGTTTTTAAATGGTTTCAAAATAACCTAATTGCAAATTAAAAAATGTTAACGGATTGTGTCGAGTGATATATCATTGGAAAGCTCTTTAAAAATGAGCGGACACCAGTTTTTTTGTTTTTTGATTGTGGCTCATACAACACATTTTAGGCCGCATTTCAAAATTAAAAGTCCGTTGTCTTGAAAACGCTTTGTTATAATGGAGGCGCGTTCCGTTTTTTGAATTCTACTGGCGATTAGCTTTCCAATGATATATGCCTCTATAAAATTGATCCTGTATTGCAGAATTTTCAAAATTCCGGTAAATTATGTAGATAGGTAGGAATAATATAAATATTGTAGTTTAAAACGTTTTTCATTTACTGTAAAAAGGTGCAGACCTACCATTAATGAAGGCGGAAAGCACAATTAGTACACATTAAATATCTACTGAAAACAATAATTGCTGCTATTGTATTTTCTAGATTCCAACATGGGAATTTGTTGTTAAAGCAATTCAAGCTTTCCTAAACGACGTAAAAAAATCAGCAAAAGGAAGAAAAGCCATTGAAGAAGGCAAGTATCCAAAACTACCAGGCCATACAGAGTTTTTGAAGGCAAAAGAGTTAATTAAAATTTTGCTGCCTTTAAAAGTAGCTTCAAATATTCTTCAATCTGATACACCGACAGCTTCATTAGTTATTCCTACTGTTGTAACTGCCTATCAAGGTACACCTTGAATGAAGATTAAAATATATACCAAATTCTACTTTTACAAAAATTAGTTTTTTCTTGTTCAAGCCTCAATGTTTGTTACTTTCAAGGTCTTAAACATTCAAAAATTACCAGAGATTAATTGAATTGCTTGTAATAATGTAATTATAAAATTTCAAATTGCGTTTTGTTATTTTTTAACTGGCTTATAAATGATAAAAATTTTAATAACCCTTTCAGATCTGCTTAAATTGGAAAACTTAAGCCACTTTGAACCCGTGAGAGAAACCTTGCTTATTGAAATTAAAAAAACTTTTCAGCCAGTGATTTCGAAGACCTCGTTTATTCTAGCAACTGTGCTGGATGCTCGAATTAAAACAGAAATATTTCCAGAACTTACTGAGAGAGTATATGATGAGGATGGTAAGTAATTATTTGGTAAAAAACAAAGACCCAAGTTCCTATTTATTTTCCACCTTTACTACTATGTACATTAAGCAGTTTGTATTGTTCGTTAGATCTAAGCAGTCAATTACCAGCCTGTAAATTAAAGAGAGGTTACGGTGAAAGAGTTATTTGTTGCGATTTAAATCGATACTTGTAAATCTTAATTTAAATTCGTTTTTTTAAGAACATTTTTAAATTTCCCACAAAATATTAAAACTGAAATTTCAAGATGTTAAAAAATGAGAACGCACATAAGTGATATACTATTTAAACCAATATGAATCGAAAAATATAGTTCTATCACTGTGACAGCGCTGATACTAATAGGTTAAGGTTAAATATTTAATCAGTTGTTTTAAAATCAACACATAACTGAAAATGATAGGTAATTTTAAATAACTTTAAAAACTGAGCAAAACTGTTTTTGTTTCTAGCCTCAGGCACTAAGGCCCATACAACAATTTTAGGCAATTTTTTCCAAAAATGTAACGGTTTTTACAAAACAAAATGCCAAAAAATCTGCTAATTTATCTCTACTGTATACATAGGTTGTAAAACTTTCAAAAGGTGAAGAGTGTTTTGGAAAAACAGGATAAGTCCATTTTTTTTTTATAAATGAGATTTATTGTGTTATTTGTTCTATTCGACTAGATACGTTACTGTGTTGAATGGTAAAGGTCGAAGTTCAACCAAAGTAGTTTTTATAAATGGCTCAAATTTCGTTTCTTGGCAAAACAGGATAAGTCCATTAAATTATTTTGGCAAAATGAGATAACTCCACCTAAAACACTCATTTCTGATTTAAATTTTGTTTTTGAGGTTTTTTCGTAGTTTGTAGAAGACAATTGCCGTGCGTTAATATTTTAATGTAAAGAAAGAAATTTCATTCAAAATAATTAAAATTTCATGTCACGGACTTTTTACTTCATGTTAAGTTATTGATTTTTTGGCAAAACGGGATAAGTCCACAAAATAAAATTATTTAAAATTTTCTAAAAAATTCCAAAGTCCGTCTAGGATTATGAAACTACTTGTAATTACGCTTCGTCAGGTGCAGTACCTGTAAAAAAAATTGAGTTTGAAAAACCTAACCTGTCACTATTTATTCATTTTTCGTTGTTCCTGTAAAATTTGCTTTGATGGACTTATCCCGTTTGGCCAAAAAACTCTTTAAGTATTAAGGTAACAGGAATATAAAATTAAAAGTTATATTGAGTGTTCTATTTAACCCCCTTGGTTTGTTGTACAGTGGAAATATTTATTTAAATTTATTTTAAAATTTAAATGGAAATAATATTGTGTTTAACGTTAGTGAAAATATTATATGTTGTCGTCTCAATAATTGATATGAAAGAAAGTAAGCTTTTAAAACCACATAAAATATTATTTAAAGTTTTGAAATTTTAAAATCTGTTAAAACGTTTTAATCATAAAAATTTGATAACCATAGAAATAATTAAAGCGATTTGTGACGGGGACAAAACTGAAAGGATTTATTTAAATGAGTTTACAAGTAGTATATTGCTAGTATGTCTTGTAATTTTTACAGATAGTGAAAGTCATTTCGTAGACTGTAATCTATTCAAGAGCCAAGAGAATCAGAATCACAGCAACTCCGACAGTGAAATGGAGTTTTCAGATGACGAAGATCTTGAAACATGCAGTGTTTTTCCTGATGACTTGCAATTTTTGCGGCTTCCATGCCAGCAACATGCTGTTGCAGTAGTTCGAAAATATTTTCAAAAAGCAATTTATTCAGAAGTTTTAATTCCCGAAACCAACACGTCTACTACTTCTAAATCACAAGCAGAAAACCGTGACTCATTTGTATCCCATGGATACACTAGAATGTTTTCTGGGTGGAAAACAAAGAGTAAATCTGAAATTAATGTAGTTAAAAAGGACGAAATAGCAGAGTATCTTAATGAACCATTGCAAGATTCACGGGTTAATATTTCAAACAAAAATTACCCCTTACAATATTGGAAGCAAAACAGTGAAAAATGGCCCTATTTAGCCCAGTATGCTCGAAAGTATTTAGCTATTCCTGCTTCTTCAGGAACATGTGAAAGACTGTTCAGCATATTGATTAATATTGGGAGAGCTCGTAGATCCGAAATCAAAGTTGATACCATGGAAAAACTTGTATTTATAAAGGAAAATGTTTTTCAGTCAAGTTCCTTTGACATACCATAGGCTTTAATACCATTTGCGGAGAACATGTGTATACATACCTATTAGAATTAAAGTGTGCAGCCAAATCCGTATACAAAATACGCTGCCGGTCCGGCCAAACTGGTCCCTTATAGACAGATTCCTTTTTAACCGTTTAAACGATTTTCTTATAAAAAAACTGTGTTAATTTGAAATTTTTATTTTTAGTCAAAACACGGCCAGGGAATATAAAATTGTGTTCAATGTATACAAATTATTCAGATTATTTTAAACAATTTTAACAATGCATCATCAATACCTGGCCGAGAACCAATTCTTTGCTTTTTCATAGTTTTTTCTTTGAGCCATGTTCGCGTGATTTTAGTACTTTTAAACTTAATTTGGCTTAGTACACTTGAACTAATTTCACTTTATTTGATTACGTCTGCCTGCAGATGGGTTGCTAAGTTTTGAAAAATTTAGTATTTTTGTTTTGTGGTAAATGAGTTTCTTTTCCTCTTCGACAAAATTGTAAGCTTAATGAAGCAGTAATGTTTAAGTTGCACGTAGAGTCACTAGCTTCAACTTCAAGCGGCATAATTTATAAATACGATTACCTACTTAGATTTAAGGCAATTTAAATGTTTAGATAAGATAAGTGCTGTATTGTATGGTCTAGCAGTGCTTCACTTGTGTGGCTTGGTTCGGTCCTATTATTTTTTAATTGTTTCGTTCTTGTAAATGTTCTTATGAAAAGATTGAAATACTAAAAACTGATCTAAAATTTGCCCTATGCCTAGATTTTTTTTATATCGGTTCCATTATATTCAGATATGTTTAACATTGAAACATAGGCTGGCTAACCAAATATTTTATTACTGTCCCTTTGAGCCGGATTTTCCTTACATCCAGATCCCTTATAACCGGACTTTGCTGTACTAATAATGTAGCTAGAAGGATGATAAACATGTTATTATACTATACTACAATGTGTAAATTGTATCCAACATACATAACTATAATCACAATGGCAATATGTAGTTACTGGTCAAAAACAATTTCAGATTAAAACATATGGCATGGCATACCAACAGGGGAGACATGCATATATTAATTGTACACTATCTCATTACTGAGTTACGCAAAATTGTATGCGAGAGTTATTTGCAGTTCAATTAAATTTTCCCGAAGTCAGTGATATGTGACATAAAAATTATAATAATTAGTATAATGACTGAATGTAGTACTAGTTATATTAAAAGTTTAATGCACACAAGTAATCTTATTCTTAAATTTATATTAACTATAAATACATGTATTGTATTGTGTGTTAAATACATTTTAAATGAAGATCATCTCTTACAAAAATGTAAAAAACAAATTATAATTCAGAAGTTGTTGAATACTTGCTATAGTCAAGTTATTATAAATTTACGTATAGTTTTCGTTCTGCAGTTGTACACTCTTGCACTGTAAGTGTCAAAAAAGTGGCTGGCGTCCAATCATTTCACTTTAATTTGGTTGGAGGACACAAATATATTAAGTAATAGTAATAAATAATTATTTTTAGCATTTCAATGCTGTGACTTTACGTTCAGACGTATACATAAGTAGGTTAATGTTATGTTAATTATTATTGTTTGTGCAATTTTGCTAATTTAATACATATGTATAGTTATGCAATAAATATAATAAGGCGTTTTAAGTATTCAAACGTGTTTCTTTATGCATTTTTAATTATGATTTATTGCTGCTAACATGTATTATACAAAAAAAGGAAATTACTGTATTTACAATTGTATGAATTGATTTCCAATAAATTACAATTAAGATATATCTTTTAATTGTGAATGATTAAAAGCAACAGAAATAATAAAATTTTCAGAAGCAGTTATTGGTGTGTTGACCTTTGCAAACAAATATGCAATCTTGTTATACATCAATTCGTTTCCGACATACAGCTAGTGGTCACCATTATGACACCGGCTGCCGGCCACAATTAAGAATTCTCACACTTCTTTATTTATTTTTATGTCCAGACAAATTATTATATTCTTCTAAAATCTGTCAATTTAATTTGAGTGTAGTGCTACTCTAATGACTGTAAATGTCAACATGTGGCATTTGGATATGGGTCAACAGTAATATGTTATAGTAACAGCCACACTAGCGACACTTAACACTTTAAACTTCAACAGGCAAAACTCTTCAACTATAGCCCTTATTCAATAACAAAGATGACCGTTATAAGAAAAGGTAGCCAGGTATTAAATGTTTGGGCAAAATTGTGGAAATTTTAAAATTTATTAGCAAATTTGTGGCAATTTGTGGAAAATTTTAAATTTTAAGGAAAATTCGTGGTAAATTTGTTGTATTTTTAAAGATTTTTAACCGAATTGTGGAAAATTTGTGGAGAAAACACCTGTATTTTTTGTGGGTTAGTTGTGGAACGCCAAAAACTTCTATATAAAATGTGGGAAAATCTAAATTGTGGGAACTGCACTCTTTGATTTGAAGACATTGAAATAAGCCACGAAGAATTAAAACCAATTGTGAAGAAACTTCGAAATATCCTACTAAAAATTAAAAGTTCTGGTCCTATCATTGATATTCTCCGAGAAGAAGTCGTAAAAGAAAAGGGCAAAGAATTATCTATAATACTGGACGTTCCAAATCGATGGTCGTCACTTCAGGCAATGCTCGAACGAGCAGCTGAGCTTGAGTGGCCAATTATTAAGACTGCGGACAAATGCGGATTTAGTGACGAGTATAAATTGACAACTAGAGAATTTCTGGTACGGTATTGATAAGATTTGTGCAGTAATATAGATGCATTTTTTTTAATTTATTTTGTAACTGTTAAGATACCATAACAAATCATTTTAGTATTTTCGTACATGTTGCTAATTTTGTATATATTGTAAAGCCCCGAAAAGAACTCCGCAGGTTCTATTAAAATTTCCAAGTTTAAGCTACTAGAGCTCCGATTGGGTCCGAAAATCGTGAACCCGCACCTGAACCCAGACCCGAGTCACGGGTTTAACCACATTTAAACCCGAACCCGTGGCCCTAGGTTCAATTTTCTGTGCACTTGCACCCACTTTGCACATCATTTCTTGAACCTGTGACTAGACCCGCACCCGAACCCCGAATTGGACCCGTTCCTGAACCCATGCCCGCTGCACCCGGACCCAGACCCGGGTTCGAGTTTGTGAAACGTATCTCTAAATTTATTTTTAGATGTAATTTTAGACGTATTAGTTTTTTAATAAAAAAATCAGGTTAAATTAAAAGCGCAGTTTTTGTTTTTTCCTGTCCAGCCTTTTTTCTTCGATGTAAAACGCATATTTCTATGTGGCTTACGAGAACTACTCTCTACTACCATGTTTACTTTCACTGAAAAATTAAGCATACGATACATTGCATTATGAACAATTTACAAAAAAAATCATATAAATCAGTTACAAAATAGGTCTGATTTAGATCGCAAAGGTCTGAGCTAAGAAGTTTTGAGCTTGATTTCAATTTTAGCGATTTTTGAAATTTTTTAAGCGCAAACGAAAAATGTAATATTATTTTTTAATTATTATAAATGCTTCATCTTGCAGAAGTGCTTGGTCAATGCAAGTCTTGCTGCTGCGAATTATTAGTCTGCTCATTTTCAAGCAGAGTTCAATAGCACTGCAATGTCATCCTAAAAACCCAAATTTACAGTGATTGCTATAACTAGCTGATCACCGCTAAAAATAAATGGTACTTAATATAGTAGCACTGAATCCTTCCAAACCGGGCTTAAATTTCCATACCAACAGGCAATACGCACTACAACATGCATTTGCATTGTTTTTATTATTTTAAGTGTCAAGCGAGAAACCTGGTACAAAGTTAAAACTTATATACGTCCAATTCGAAAGTGTAACTTCATGATTTAAATTTTGTTCTATACACTCGGGTTAGGGTGCGGGTCAACTGCATGTACGCACCTAAACCCGATGGGTACGGACGCGGAATCGGACATAGTCGGACCCGGACCCAACTTCGGGTTTAAAGCTACAGGGTACACCCGGGTGAACCAAAACATTTGGGTTTACTGAAATTTCACCCGGGTCCGGACCCGGACTTGAACCCAGACCCAAAGACCCGGGTCGCACCCGGACCCGATTGGAACTCTAGAAGCTACAAATATATTACGATAATTATTTTTGGAAAAACTTGTAACTGCTATTAGAGGTCGGCCTTAATCTAAGACCCGACTTTTATCCCGAACTTTACGGTATATATTAATTATGTAGGCAGTAGTACCCTAACGAATCGTACCCGGCTCAGTCGTACCTTGACTATTGGTACTTTTGCCAAATTCGTACCTTAACTATTGGTGATCTAGTCCCAGTTGTACCCTAACAACTTGTTCTTTGCGAACGAAAATTGTGAAGTAACCAAGGAAACGTACTGATGCGCTCATATTAACGGTTATTGGTTAGAAATACACTTAACGTGTTTAATGTAAACTTAACGAGGTATTAATAAGTTTTAATTAGACAACCTAGCTCAATTACGCAACTTGCGTAAGCAAGATACAACATTTAGCACTAACAGTACCTAAACTAGCTTAAAACTGAAATACGTTGGATGAAATCATAAAAGCTTGGAATCACATGAGGATAGCTTTGCTACTTAATGTTATTTTGAAGGGTACAAATTCTTTGTTTTGGTAGGGTACGACTGACAAGGCTAATGTAAATATCAATAATTTTACAATGTTTGGTATAATGTTAATAATGTTAAATTCTTAACTGTTGTTAATTTCTAGGTAATAAGGCAGGTTGCAGATGTACTTAAGCCTATTGACGTCGCATTAGCTGAGCTGTGTAAACGGAATGCTACATTACTTACTGCTGATGCCAGTTTTCAATTCATGATTGATCAATTAAAAGAAAAAAATACTGTTTGGGGAGAAAAGTTGCTTGATCGACTACGCATTAGACTCAATTCTCGAAGAACTAAATATTCTGGAGTTCTTCACTATTTGAATTCTGCTGCCATTACAGAATCTAATGCTCATTCTACTGTGGAATTTGAGGAAGATAATTTTTTTTGTCCTCCAACAAGAGTTGATGTTAGTACCCTTATTTTGAAATTGCTCACCACTGTTGTAACGAAAACTGTTATTCTTGAGGACCCACCAGAATTTAATACAACTGAGTCCCAGATTGATGAAATGATGATAACTGAAGACTCGAGCTCAGGAACAACCCGTGACAGTTCGATTATTGATGATGGTGTTGATGATGAAGTCGTAGTTGTACATTCTGAATGTTTACCTAATGCTGTTGATGAGCCTGAAAATGCTGAATTAAGCTGGGCTCAAAAGTTACAAAAATATCTGGACAAAGTGACAAATGCTGGTATCATTTTTTACAACATTTATCTATCATTTATTAAAGCATCGTAGATGATATAAGTAGCTGTAACTTCCAAACCACTAATCGCACAAAGGTGAAACTGGTACTTAAAGACAGCAATACAAAACTAGTGTGGCATGTTAAAAAATGAAAAACGGTACCAAGCGGCTGTTTTAAGGTATTTGCCACAACGCAGATTCCTAAAGGCAGCTGTCACAAAATATTTTTTACCATGACGCAGTTACTTTGGGAATCGCACCTCTCCCTGATCACTTCTCCCTCTACACTTTTCCCAGAGACATTTTTTTTCCGTCTTGGTTTTCACACTGTACTGTTTCCCACCACTTTCACTTGGGTCACATTCTTGTTCTTCACTATTACCGTCCTCCTCTAAAGTTCTCCTCTGTTTCCGTTTCAGCGTCAACCCGAATAATTTGTGGAATTTGCGTTAGTTTCAAAAACTATGAAGGCAAAAACTTTAAGAATTTTAGTTTAAGCAAATATATGCAGATATAGGCCATGACATTTTATGTACTATGTACTATTAATAACATTGAAGGTATTAAAAATGAAAATTTTGTGGCGATAACGTGTAGATATTATAAAATAAAAATTATTGGAACGCAACACAAAAGTAGACATCAAGGACATTTTACCTTGTTTTGGGTTAAATGTTATTGTTTGAAAATGAATTAAACTAGAAATTTGAGATTTCACTATTTTTATAATATATTTGTTTAATCCTTAAAGTGTATGCCTTCATATGTTTTTAAATTAACGCAAATCAGTTCTCGTACAGAATAATGTTGAATTACAAAGTAATGCTTTAGAATCCATAAGTTAATTGAGACCAAACTAAAACGGAAACAAAAAAGAACTTTCGAAGGTAAACAAAATGAAAAGAAATAAGACAGAGGCGAAATGGGCCTAAGGAGAAACAGTATGAAGAAAACAAGGTAAGGAAAAAATGTCTTAGGAAGAAAAATTGAGGAAGAAGGTGACAAATACTCCACTGGGGTAGTTTTTACAGTTTTTCTTCAGGCCGTTTCCTTAACATGCTTAACACGAAGCAATTGCGTTGGTTACCACAAGGCATTTACCTCTAGGCTGTTGGCACAAGAAAGTTATCACACAGTATTTGCGTTGGGCAGCTTTTCCTAAGCCCAGCAAAGATAAATAGCCCCGCATGCAATTGCCACAATCAGTTTTCCCGCGGCGTTTGCGTCTGAGCTGGACGCACACAGCGGTGCTAGCAGGCAGTTGCCTTTAGGCTGTTACTAACAATCGGTCGTGAATAAGCAGTGCTGGCAACTTTTAAATTTTATTTTGTACTACCTCGTCCCTGCTATATTTAATTTCTGGTCACATCGATACGGGTCGTTTTTGCTTACTCGTGGCAGTTTTTTACATGCACAATACGAACAAGGGTTTGTGACTAGAAATTAATGTGGAAGACTAATTAATATGTATTTATTACTTTTAAGCTAAAACAAGAACTCAAGTTAACGGATTACAGCTTTTGTCATCAATTAAATCTGAAATGGTAAAATTTGAAACTGAAGGCGTTCGAGGACCTTACCTGAGTCAGGCTTACGAGCTATTGCTAAGTATTAAGCCTACATCTGTAGAATCAGAGAGAACCTTTAGTGCGGCCGCACTAACTGTGACTAAAATTAGGTCATCTTTGGGAGATAACACAATAGATGCTATTTCCTTTCTCAAAGCTTATTTTCGCCAGGTGTGGTTAATTTGCAAATTATTAACATATTTGTTTTAATTAATTGCATCTGTATTATGACTACATCAGTATGCATTAAATTGTTTTATTTTGTTTAGATTCGTGAAGAGAAGAAAAGTGGAAAGACGTGAATACTATTATTCTAATTTTGTTTTGCAAAGTATATTTCATTTCATAATATATGCACTGTATGTACTTACAAAAATAGCCACAGTATTTATTAAAAATTATTTAGGACACATTAGGTTTAAAAACCTATCATGTTTAATTATAATAAACATTGTTATATTTAATAATTAATAATATTTTTTTATTAATTCATTACGTCGATGTGGCCACAGCCCATGTGATTGAACTAAGTACCATGTGGAAGATATGTTTTCTTCCAAGAACATGCACTGTATTTATGTAAATACTATGCACCAGTGCCAGTAACGACTCTTTAGTTTCCTCGCGATCAAATTTTTACATTCAACATTCTTATCAAGTTGTAAAGTTTTTGGTTAAAAAAAGAAAACCCCTTACTACATACAGTCACTGCTGAATGTTTTACATTACTATTAATTGTGGGTTTAAATTAGCACTAATTTTAAGTCCTCTTTGTCAAGTGATTGCATTTTATCACAAGTTAGGCTTTCGCCTGTATTTATTGTATTTTATTCCTAATTTTAGTTGCATAGTGTTTTACTAAAATTATATATTTATAAACTTTTACTTGCTTGTTCCTAAATAATTTGCTAACGGCTGCGACCGTATACTGTTTAAATGTATTTTTTCTGAACCGTATAGTATAAGCTATACAATTATTATTAATTCTGCCTCATTTTAAATGGCATATAAAAAGTTTTTCAGAAATTATTTAACAATGAGGTAGTGAGAATTGTTAGTAGAATTAGAATATTAATAATTAATGTAATAATTACCACGTATACAACTTTTTTAACAGTCTGTAAGAAGTTATATACTATGCAAGTAATATAATATTGAAGTTTATTTTGTCTTACGGTGAGAATCCAAAAATGTTAATTTACTAAATGTTAAAACATTTACTAAATAATTCGTGTCGATTAAATTTTAAATTTTTGAATGTGAAATTAATAATACGTGACTTGTTTCTTTGCCTTTATTTATTTAACTCAGGAAAATTAAACGAACATTATAGTTCAAAATGCTAATAAAAAAATGGTGTGGTCTTTATCTCAAGACTCTTGATTTCAAGACTCTTGATTTCAAGACTCTTGATTTCAAGACTCTTGATTTCAAGACTATTGAAGGTTCAAGACTTTTATTAGTCTTGATTTCAAGACTCTTGAATGTTCAAGACTTTTTGTAGTCTTGATTTCAAGACTCTTGAATTTTCAAGACTTTTAAAAGTCTTGTTTTCAAGACTCTTGAAATTTCAAGACATTTGTAAGTCTTGATTTCGAGACTCTTGAATTTTCAAGACTTTCAAAAGTCTTGGTTTCAAGACTCTTGAATGTTCAAGACTTTCTGTAGTCTTGATTTCAAGACTCTTGAATGTTCAAGACTTTCTGTAGTCTTGATTTCAAGAGTCTTGAAATTTCAAGACCAGCCTTAGTCTTGATTTCAAGAGTCTTGGTCTTGTCAAGACTTTTGAAGTCAAGACTTTTGCAAGCCCTACTGGGAGTAGAAAGACCGTAGGAATGAAGGACCGTCCATCTACAAAACACTGAACATACTGGCAATGAAAAAGTTTGTCCCTATAACTTCCAAATTTTGAACTTGAAGATCGAAAAACAAAATGGATGGACTGGACTTGATCATATTTTGAAAAACGGCCTCGTACCTTTAAATTATTAGGTCTGCAGTTAGTGTAGCATTCTGTGAAGTTGTGTTTGAAAAACTCAGATTTTTCAAGTCTTTAATAGTCAAAGGATACAGTTCAATGCCTTTTGTAAGTTTGAATAAAGAAATAGTTTCGTTAACGCTATTTAAATGCAGAATGGAACTGTTCAATTGCCTGCACAGCCGCAGCGGTTTTATTGCACTCAATTAGGTTTTGTGTAAAATGACGAATTTTTCGGATTTCCATGATTGTAAAATTTGTATTTTGAGCGGCAATGATTTCATAATTTTGATCTAGAACTTCGTTTTTCATTTCGATATTTTATTCATTCTGTCCTGTACTTTGACTCCAGATTTGCCTTGAAATTTTTAAATCTGTCGTTCAGAATTGAAATTTGAGTTTCGTGGGACTTTTGCGCTTCCTAAATACGTTTCCTATTGTACTCTGTAAGGTCATGTGAGATGTCATTTCTTCTGGATTTCAGTTGTTTAACTGCCTTTATCGTGTTTTTTAGCAAATAACTGCACTTTTGGCTGGTCTCATTATTGTTGAGTGTATTATTTTCAAAATTAGTTAAATTAGGATTTTGTGTGACATTTGAATGATTAGCTGTGTCGACTTGTCAGCCAGAATTTGAATGCTTTGAAGATTTGTAGCAGAAATATAGCAAGGTTTGAATATCAGTTTTTGTACTACAAGATCGAACACATTGGGTGGCATGAAACATAATCCGCATTCCAATTGGGATCGTCTTCAAGATTTTCGTCAAGCGCACACGCGGATTTAAATTTTCTTACAACTTCCAGACGTTGATCTGAGATTAAATGTAGGGACTTGTTTTTCACAAGCGCTATTTTAATATTTTCTTTGACTGTTTCAATTCCCGACAGAATTTCAGTGTTTAGACGCTGGAGGTTAATTTCTATAGTTTGTAAAGATACACTGAGGCTTTGATTTCTTTTAGTTATTTCAGCACTCTGGTTAAGCTTCAAAATTTAAAAGTAGCTCTCTCCTAATTTCTTAATTTGAAATAAAGCGCTGACTAGTTCCTTTATTTCTTGTGCTGTATTTACAACTTCTTTTAGAAGGGGGAGAGGGAACACCCTGAACTTTCATAGGTTTTTATTGGTGATGACGTGGATACAGAAATGGACGTCAAGTTTGTATCTGAATTGCGAATAGAATTTAGAACAGATTTAAGTGCGGCTTGCATTTCATAGGGTTGATTTCAAGAGACTTGGAATTGTACTATTTCTTCGGTACCAACGTTTTTTGCTAAACGCCGATATCGATGACGAGGCTCGTGCTTAACATCATGTTTCCTAATTTCTTGAACGTCCAATCCCGAATGTCCGTTGACTTCACCGATAATTGCAAGAAAAAGTATTAGGCACAAACCAAGGCATAAAACGTGTTTAATAGCTATCGTAACCCCCATTGTATGATATTTTGCAACTTAATTTACGCACTTGTTTGAACCTTAAATAGAATGTATTTAAACGTATTTAAATGTATTCAAACTTAAACATTTCTAGCTAGTTTTGAAAGGTATAATTTTACAGTAAGTTCAAACATTCTAAAATGCTTCATGGATTAAAAAATTAAAACATAATTACACAGAACATACAGCATTACGCCCTTTTGAAAGTATTTGTGTTTATAAAAAATACACTTCTATGTAAGAGCTCGCAGAAAACTGAAATGTATAATTAAAAACATTACATATATTTGAAATATAATTTATCACATCCATCTGTAATATGTGACTGCAAAGAAACAAGTCTACAAAGCTTTAGAATTGTTCAAATAACCACACTTGACGCTTGTTGGTCTTTTGTATAAGATAAATGTTTTTTTTTGTCTGCGTCAGCTTTGCAAAAATAACTTTAAGTCGACTGGACAGAAATGCTTTTTTTAATTGGATCTAACTGTGAAGTATTTGCATCAAGTAAACCCAATTTAGTGATTGTTACATGCGTGCTAAAAAATTCCCGTCTTCTCAGTATGAGGAATAAAGTTAAATACGAGACACGAATATATCTAACAAAATGCTTTTGAAAAACTTGCCAAAATGGTTCAAAAAATACATGACATCAAATCAATCCCAGAAAATTACTATCGGCTCATTTTTCTTTATTGACAAAGAGTATGTCCTGACTTTCTTGAGCGTTGTAATTCAACGCACTGTTAACATTATTGTGACTTACACAGTAGACTAACTTTGGCAACTAATAATTAGTGACAAAAATTAATTTGAAAAAATACCAAACGTCAGCAAAAATTTGAAAAATGAAAATGGAAATACAACATAACTTATTGAGCTCACAACTAACAACTCACCACCACTTAAAAAAAACGAAAAATTATTACATAAATAATAATGTAATTAAAGCTCCTAGCATTGTTTTTTTTTCCTCAAAGTTTTAATAAATACATTTTATTTATTAATTTAGTAGTTGGTCCATATTTATGCAAAACTCGATATTTTAAGTACAAACAAACGATAGTGTTTGAATAACTATTGCAAAACAGAATTAAATTTACGCGACTGGCATTTAGATGAAAACAGGGGAGAGGAAATAATTGCCGTGAACTACTTTTATTTCCTGCTTGAAATATTAAAATATGTATCTATAAATAAATTATATGTCGAAATGTAAAGAACACAACTACACATCTACCATGCTTTAATTTATTCTACATAATTCTCCTTTCACTTGTATTTGCGTCTATCATTAACTTGTCATTTATAGCAATTAAAGCTCTTAACAAAAAAGTGGCACATAACCTCATTGACCATTGAATTATCTTGCTATTTTCTTTAATTTTATAGTGTGTAATTAAAATTATATTTACCTAAACACACGTATTATCCATTTATGTGTCTTGGTATCTAATTAATTATTCCCAGACAACTTCTAAACAATTAAGTACTATTAGGTGTTTAATTGTTGTGAAGGTAAATATGGAAATTGTACTGCGGAGTATTAATAGCAGTAGCAGGAAAGGGACAAGGAAGGTTGGGGATGGAAAACCAACCGACGTCGTCAGTGCAGGCAGTAAATTTCCACTGCGTATATCGGGAGAGGAATGTAGGTATAGGTGAAGAGCAGGGCTATGAGTATAGCAGGTAAAGTAGGGCAGTTGGAAAAGACGGTTAGCGTTGAGCACGATGACGTGGCACTCTCGATCGTACGATCCTCGTCCTCCTCAACAGGCGAAGAGAGCTTTTAACTTTACTTTCTATTTTACGCTCCGAGGAGAACCAACTAGGTGGACCAGCTAGTAAAGTGAGGAAAAGATAGTTAGCCCGCCAGCCATCTTGTTTTATATTAATTATATATATATTTATTAATTCTCCTTCTTGTTCTTTTCCTCTAGAGATCTTAATTAATTACCCGTATGGGAATAATTTGTGTGATAAATTAGAGATCATATTTGTATATTCGTGGAGTGAGTATTTGTACATTGTGTTGAAAGTAAGTGGACAGTTCCAGAGTTCAATGAAAGAACACTCCCATAGACTATAAACCTTGTGCTGTAAACATTAACTTTGCATAGGCATTCATTGGCCGACTGGAGCCAGCACAGTAGCACTGTAGTGATACGCATAGTTTACCGGGTACCGGAGTATTACGGTCATCATTTATATACTCCGGGTGTGAGTGTCGACGGTCATACCGACACCTACACACCGGGTCATTATAGTCGTGCATCCCATCCCTTACAACGGAGCCCCAACCGAGTCACCGGGTGTTGCGTAGTCAGTCTGGAGTAGCGAGATTGTGAGAGCAGGAACTTCGTAAGCGCGGTCGGCTCTCCCCGGTCGCTCTCTCTGTAAATACTAGAGCGAGCCGAGGACGATCATGCCCACCGAGGACCGCGTCGTCCATCCATCGCGGTCGAGGAAGAGGAAGAACACCAACAGGAGAGACCGACCCGGTCGCGTTCCTGTTCCAACCGCCTGTCCCGGTCGTGATACGAGGGAAAAAGGGGAATATTGGAAAAATCCAGTTTACACTGGCGACCCTAAAGGACACAAAACTTCCGTTTCGTTCAAGTACCGAAGACAGCACTATCAGGTGAGAACCACCAGTTCCACATTGTTGTTTTTCTCAAAACTTATTTCTTAGTTTTAGAATAGCCATTAGTTGACCGCGACACACGGCATCGATCTTGTCTCGGTCGCAAGGGCAGCTACAAGCATACACAGCCATACGTTAGGGACGCATAGTACCGAGTTGAGCATAGGCGCGAGTACCTTGGTCGGCGGTTTTGGTTTGGCAGGAGTAGTTGAGCACACTGGAGCCCCGAGGCAGGCCAGTTCAGCTTGTCCACAGATAACTTGCCGCATAGCGCAGACCGCGACTCGGTCGCGGGGTAGACTCGGTCTCGGTAGTTGTAAGTAACATAGTCAACCGCGATATACCCCAAAAGAGTTCGAAAAAAAGTTCCGTATAGGTCCGGTCCAGTTTGAGGAGGTGGTAGTGCATACGCAAGGGCCAAGCCCGAAGACCAGGAACCGGGACCGAGATAAAGCCAATCTGCGACATCAAGACGGACAAGGTAACGTGGACGGGCCGGGAAAGCGAGCTGATCTCAAAGCAGCTCTTGCTAGAAGACCCGCAGACACCGGGAGCATGCGACCTGTTGACCGTGAAGAAGAGGTGGTACGTCTATAATATGTACTAGTTAGAGTTGAAAGAAACACCTAAGCCTATGACACCATTGGAGGTGGCGTTCGCATTTGCAGGGCACTAACAGCAAATGATGACTGCGGAGTACGACGGAGCAACCGACTTCAAAGGAATCACCGAGCTGAGCCAAGCGGAGACAAAGAAACTGGAAGACTCGGTGAAGCAGATCGCGACCGCGTCAAAGAGCGACCCAGTGGCACCGAAGAAGGCAGAGGCCGCAGGAAAGACAGTGCTGGACTATGTCTTGCAGATGTCGAAAGACATGCAGTCCATGCAATTAGCCGTCCAGTCCATACAGGCGGACCAGGTACGCCTCAAAGCCCAGTTGGCAGTGGGCAAGAGCCTTGGGGGCCAAGCGATGCCGCAAGGGAACTTACTGCAACAGGCCACAGCAAGCACTGGCCACCAACAGCCACAGCGAATTTCGATGTGCACCGGGACGAAGCAGCCGTCAACACCGGGTGTCACCTTCAGCGCGATACCCTTACAACAGTCCAGCCAGCAGTCGTATAACAGTACGAGTGGTACCGCGTCAGCACCGGACATCACGGACATAGCAGACCATCTGCTACATGTCCTGGATCAACAAAACCAGAACACACGGCACGCTCAGGAGTTACAGCGGGAGCAAACACAGCTGTTGGCAGGAATGATGGCGCCAACCGGGCTGCACATTATACCGCAGCACATCGATCCAAAGGTAGACATCGCACCAAACTATATCGATGCTTTTGAGGCACATCTGGAAATCCATGGGGCTCAGCCAAGGGCGTACATCCAGATCTTCCAGAAGTGCTTGACAACACCAGCTGAAGCATCCTGGCTGAAGGCGACACTTCTAGATGTAGACCATACTTGGGCAGCGGTAAGAGCGGAGTTTTTGAAGGCGTACGACCGGTCAAGCGCGCAGTCTGTCTTAAACAGAGTAGTAAATTGGAAGCAACAAGCTCACGAACCAATACGGCAGTGGGCATTCGACTTTTATTCCTTGCTTAAAAGCATCAAGGAGCCTCACCAATGGGAGCAGCGGGAAATCATAAGTCGCATTAAACAAAACATGCATAGCTCGCTATATGGAGCATTTCCACCGGGGACAGCGGTTCTGCAGAGACTAAATGATTTTATCAAGCAGGCAGAGGAGTTTAACAGAAACCGGGTCCGGGCCGAGAAAGATAGGGAAACATACTGGCCGTGGAGTCAGCAAGACCGAAGCAGAGGCCGAGACCGGCAGCTGTCCCAAGGGCAGCAAAGTCAGCAATGGAACTCGAGGGACCGCCAACGTAGTAATGAGCGAAATCTCGGTCCGGGTGAGCGCAGGCGAGAACAAAGCAGAAGCCCACAAGCACAGAACTCACCGGGTCGGTCAGGTCCCGTACGAGACAGGTCGGCCAGCCCACAATGGAGACGAGAATCACCGCGTCGGGATAGGCAACCGGAGCGGAGAACCGGGAAGTGGTGTCACGTATGTAGTAGAAACACGCACAACACGAAAGATTGCAGATCAGCAAAGGCCAAAGTCATGGCGCTGAGGATACTGGCTCAGGCGTGTACCGAAGAAGAAGCCGCAGAACACCAGACCGGGACACCACCGACCGGGACACCAGAAGGTATGCAAGGCCCACAGGACTCTGTGGAAGACGAAGAGGACCATGACGAGAGGCAGGTATTTAATGCGTTGCGGACCGCGAAGAATAGAGAAGAAGACAGCGTGCTGAGGCGAGACCGGGACCAGCAACCAAGTCCCGGTGAAGACCAGGTCCAGAAGGCGATCAACAAGTTGGAAGCCAAATTTCAGGCTACGACACTACCACCGACTTTAAACTGGGTTCAGACACAGACAGACGAGGGGACCCGTGTCTTTTACACCGGATAAACAAAGCCCCTTACGCCCTAGTAAATATTAAGCATAAACAGAAGCTATTTCCGTATTTCGCGTTAATAGACTCGGGCTGCACCGCGCTCGCTATTTCAAAGAAATAGTGCGATAGACTAGGGCTACAGATAAGAAAGTCGTCAGTAAAGATGTCGGGTTTTGATGGCACGGTGGTTACAGCGGGAGGCGTAGTAACATTAGATATGAAAATCGCGGGTCGGTGGTTTAGAGAGGATTTTCTGGTCCAAGAGGGACTAATGTGCCCTATTTTCATCGGGAACAAGTTCCGATGGAAGCATGGCTTGAGTTTTGACGACGTGAAGGGCGAGATGCGATGGGATGTCCCGACCAAGGAAGAGAAGGAGCGAGATGTCGGGTACTTTGTCCGTGGTTTGTCAGTAAAAACCGCAAAAGACGTCTGTGACTTGTCACTAGCGTCGACCCCGGACAGGTACGACCGGGCAAAGCTAGGGACATCGTCCGTCCAAGTGTTCGTCGAAACTCTAGTCAAGTAGTATCCCGGGGTAGTACGGAGCGACGGTAGGTCCGGGATTACGAACGCGATCTTCCACGATCTGCGCATCCCGGAGGACTGCCCGGTGATACAATGGAAACCTGCTCAAAGACCACCGGCAATAGCAAAGTGGGAAGACGAGACATTGCATGAGTTAGAACTGCAGGGTAAGATACGGCGGTCAACTTCGGCATATTCCTCGCCAGTACTAATTATACCGAAACCAAACGGCGATAAGCGAATTGTGGTAAATTATAAAGAGTTGAATAGCTACACACCAAAGATACAGAACCCGATGCCTATCATACACCAAATCTTGGAGCATCTTCCACCTAATCGGGTCATGTCCAAGCTAGACTTAAAGTCGGGATTTTGGCAGATACCCATAACGGAGAACTCCAAGAAGTTCACTGCGTTTCACACGCAGAATGCATGTTATGAGTGGAATGTAATGCCGATGGGGTTGAAGAACGCGCCAATGATATTCCAAGATCTGATGAACAGGCTATTTGGTAAGTTCGTAGGGGACTTCCTGCATGTGTATCTGGACGACATTTTTATCTTTAACGAGACCGAGCAACTACATGAAGAGCATTTAGAATTCGTGTTTAAGACACTTCATAACTTTAACCTTACTTTAAACTCGGCTAAGTGCGAGTTCGATCTACCGGAAGTTAAGTTCCTGAGCCACATTGTCACGCGCTTCGGCATCAAGAAATGCCCGAAAAAGGTAGCGGCGATCCAAGATTTCCCGTCACCGAGAACAAAGAAAGAAGTTCAGCGATTCTTAGGGGCCATTGGATGGTACATGCGGTTTATACCACATTATGCCACACAATCAGAGCCGATATTTCTAAAGCTGAAGTCGGAGGCAGATCCGAACTTACCGTTCCGGTGGGGAAAGAGCCAGCAGACCGCGTCTCGGTATCCGTCTCTTTGGATGTTGGAAGTTCTAGTCGGGCCGGGACCGCGCTACGCTTCCCGGTCGTGGTTCCACTTCCTGCTGGACCAAAGACCGACCGCGTCTCGGTACCCGCGTCTTGGGATGAAGAACCAAGTAGCTCAGTTCGACCGCGGTTGCCCGGTCGGCTGTCTTCCTCGCCCGGTCCGCTTCCTCTCGGCCTCTTCAGTCTACGTACCAAGACCGTCCTAGTAGGACCGTTAACTTCCCGGTGCTTCGGTGTATGCTCCGTGGTGGAAGATGGGATGCACAAGTGTTATGGTCGGTGTGCCGGTGCCGGTATGAAGCCTCGCCACTGGCACCCGGAATTACTTTAATGACTGCGATAACTCCGGTGCCCGGTTATGCTATGCACCACAACACTTCTTATGCCGGCTTCTACGGGCCGTAATGTCTCTCAAATCAATGGTTCTACACAGTTCACTTTACAGGAAATGATAGTTTAATAATTCCCGTTCTATGTCCGTTTTGTATTTCACAATTTACAAATAAATATACAGCCACAACGGCTACCACTTGACGGATCAATTAATTACACTTCATATACACTAGTAAATAACAATAACTTTTACAACTAGAATTAATGGAGGAGTAGATAGATTACTAAAATAATAATAATTAGTTAAATCCAAGATGGCGGCGGGCAACCTTAAAACTTAACTTCAATAAACTCTGCTCCACCCGACGTTGTATATCGTTCGGTCTCTCGTTAGGAAGTGTGACCAGATGGATGTCATGCAGTCAGCGTGGAACCGGGTGAAAGTTAGAGCTCATGATGCGGACGCGCCAGTTAGAGAGAAGGAAGTACTCCAGAATCAGTTGTTGGGACTAGTGCGGGGGCCAGCGACAGTGGGCGCGTATGAGTTAATGAGGGCGATAGAAGCTCTCCTGAAGGAGCGGTCTTGGATGTTGGTTCGAACACCTCGGGAACCAATGTTTCGCGACTCAGAGATGGAACGCGGTCTCCAGGATGTTTACCTGCAAGTAGCGGGGGTTCTGCGGTCAGTGGCCGACTTGCGAGCGAGGAACTCGAATCCTGATGTGTGGGCCCCGGTGGACCGGGAGCGATTTTACAAGGAGGTAGCAGAGCGAGTCCTGGCCATGCAAGAGAAGAGAGCGGCGCAGGCAGCAGACGAGTTTGGAAGTCAGAACACGTCGATCCAGAGTGTTGAAGTAAAGGAGCCCGGTGCTGAAGACCCGGTAGTAGTTGTACCAGGCGGTAGTCAGACGGTGACCGAGTCGCCAGAAGTTAGTGTCCCACAAAAGATAGTGGTGCGCACGTCGGTCGGGTCTGGTATGCCGCTCTTTACTGATTATAACCAGTTAAGGATGCCTTTACAGTTCGATGAGAATGGGATGCCGACTGGGTTTGGCGAAGCTAATACTAGTGGACAAGAGGGAGCCTCGACCAGGATACGTGAAGTCTCGACCGAGATTAGTGAAGCCGCGACCGCGACGAATGAAGACCGGGGCGATGAGGAGCCGTGACAGTCGCAGGAATGAAGAGGCATTGGTTTGTGTATATGTGTCTATTGGTGTATGTTGTGAGTTTATGGGGTTTGGGGAACCGAGATTATGTATTTTTGTACTTTTATATTGATTTTTCACATTCTTTTTGTTAGTTATTAAGGGTTACCACAGTATGAGGTGCATAGGGTTGTGAGAATCTGGCAGGTTCGGGGAGGAACCGGGATTGTATTTTTGTACTTTTGTATTTATTTTCGTTTATTATTTATTACATTTGTATGTTAAGGATTATGAATTAGCACATGGGTGCGGCATTATTATTTTATTAAATTTTTGACTAAGTTTTATGACATGACATTGAGTATGATGTTGGTTAAATGGATGTGATGTGGCCGTCGGAGGTTTTTTTTTGTAAAGGTGGCGGCGGGATAGGTTAAGCATGAGATAGGGCGACCGGCCCGGTCAGTCAGTAGCTCGTGGGCGACGATTTTTGTGTTGAGACGTAAGCGAGATACCGCGTCGAAGGGTGTAACGAGACAACCAGGAGTAGATAGTACAGCGGGAACGGGATGACGAGCGCGGTCGCGGTCGAGGGCTTGGCAGCAGTGTGAAGGTAGTAGGGTTTAGGCTAGAGGACGACCCGGCTGCAGCAGTACGGCACTCTCTTGACACCTGTTTTTCAATGAGTACGTGCTTCGTAGAGCATCCAACGATGCTAGAGTAAGCACTACCTGGTTGAACACGGTGGGGGGGATAGTGTCAAGGTAAATATGGAAATTGTACTGCGGAGTATTAATAGCAGTAGCGGGAAAGGGACAAGGAAGGTTGGGGATGGAAAACCAACCGACGTCGTCAGTGCAGGCAGTAAATTTCCACTGCGTATATCGGGAGAGGAATGTAGGTATAGGAGAAGAGCAGGGCTATGAGTATAGCAGGTAAAGTAGGGCAGTTGGATAAGACGGTTGGCGTTGAGCAGGATGACGTGGCACTCTCGATCGTACGATCCTCGTCCTCCTCAACAGGCGAAAAGAGCTTTTAACTTTACTTCCTATTTTACGCTCCAAAGAGAACCAACTAGGTGGACCAGCTAGTAAAGTGAGGAAAAGATAGTTAGCCCGCCAGCCATCTTGTTTTATATTAATTATATATATATTTATTAATTCTCCTTCTTGTTCTTCTCCTCTGGAGATCTTAATTAATTACCCGTATGGGAATAATTTGTGTGATAAGTTAGAGATCATATTTGTATATTCGTGGAGTGAGTATTTGTACATTGTGTTAAAAGTAAGTGGACAGTTCCAGAGTTCAATAAAAAAACACTCCCATAGACGATAAACCTTGTGCTGTAAACATTAACTTTGCATAGGCATTCATTGGCCGACTGGAGCCAGCACAGTAGCACTGTAGTGATACGCATAGTTTACCGGGTACCGGAGTATTACGGTCATCATTTATATACTCCGGGTGTGAGTGTCGACGGTCATACCGACACCTACACACCGGGTCATTATAGTCGTGCATCCCATCCCTTACAACGGAGCCCCAACCGAGTCACCGGGTGTTGCGTAGTCAGTCTGGAGTAGCGAGATTGTGAGAGCAGGAACTTCGTAAGCGCGGTCGGCTCTCCCCGGTCGCTCTCTCTGTAAATACTAGAGCGAGCCGAGGACGATCATGCCCACCGAGGACCGCGTCGTCCATCCATCGCGGTCGAGGAAGAGGAAGAACACCAACAGGAGAGACCGACCCGGTCGCGTTCCTGTTCCAACCGCCTGTCCCGGTCGTGATACGAGGGAAAAAGGGGAATATTGGGAAAATCCAGTTTACATTGTACGGAAATATACCAATTCCCTTTTCTGCTAAAGTTAATGATAGTGGATGTAAATAAACACATTGCTCTACTTTTGCACACTTTACTTGGTACAATCATTATATAAAATATCGTGCTAGGTAAATAGTTAGAATTTTCAAAGTTTAAAATTTCTTTTAACTTTTGTATTTTCTTAATTTTTGAGTCTACCAAAATAAGGCAATTATTTATTTAAAAAAAACCGTGTAACGCTGTTTCATAAAAAATTTTGCTCAACATATGTGTAAGTAATCATGAGCTGTGGCTCCCTTCTAACATTGCCAAATTGGCCTAATCCAAAATTGCTCGTGGTATTTTGACCAAATTCAAGGGAAAAAAATCGATTTTCATTACAAGAAAAGGTAGACACACCTGAATGAAATTGTATCTTTTACCGTTAAAATACTTTTACCACGCAAAATGTAATAATTTGCATCTTTTAAATTTTTTTGACCGCTAAACATAATTATACATATAATGAACTTGGAACAAAAATAAAGTGAACGTAGGAAAATTGAAATGAATACAGAGTTATTACGTTCAGTTCAGCTCTATTAAAGCAGGTAAGTATTTTGTCAAATTGCTGCTCTACATTTTCGAAATTGCAAAACCAAAGTGAAGTAATTTCTTGGTGGCTCTGAGTTTCCTGTCAGTTTGCTTTCGGGTTTTGCCTAAAATTGGACTCCTTTATTTTTGTAAGCAGAGTTCTGAAAAAGTTTCATAAGGGGAAATCAAAAACCAAAAAATGTAGAAAATAGAAACAAAAACGTAAATATGGGGAGCGTGTGCGGTGAGTGGTGTTGCGGTTGCGGTGCGAGAACGTTTTACATTGCAGATCCAGATATCTATTATTTCATTGTTGAATTACGTAAGTCAGCTTGTTCAATCTTATTTAACAAGAAATAATTATTTATGCGATACAAAAAATAATTGAAGCGCCCTGATTTTTCAATTTTGTGTATTTACAGATTAATCAAGTTGTCAAGATGTTGTATTCAGAGTCATTTTCCATCCGTCTTGTAAACTACGTTGATTACTATTTAAAAAATAAATGTGTAGCCTTTACATTGTTTTGAGCTTATCTAAAAACAAGCTCGCCAGATGCTGAAACGACGTTCAGATAGATATCCAATAAATGTCTACGGGCAAAAAACGATGCGTATAATACGCTCAGGGTATTTCTTAGCGATTTAATGGAAACTTATAACAAGTGAATTAACGCAAGTAAGTCCATCTCATAAGCAAATACCTGTGAGCTATAAGTAGTTTGTGATTTCCTTATAACAAGGAAAAATCATACCTATAATTACATTTTTTGTTGAAAATAAATAATGTAGTCATAATTTTAAATTTTTGGTAAGAAATTTTGATATCTGCTAGCTCAGAATTAGTCAACTTCTAACTCGCTAGGGCACTCTAAAATTTCCGCCTTACAAAACATGAACAAGCGGATATTATGACAATGCTGTAGAATTCATAGTGATATACGTATTCATTAATGATGCAGTAGTTGTAAAATTGTAAAAATAAAAACGGAAACAACATGTAAAGCTTTTAAGTTTATAACTTCTACTTCAAAATATGTAATTATTTGCAATCGTAAATTTTAAATAGCATGCCTTATAAATAAATTCACTTAGGTTTTAAGGATATCAGTTATTGTTTTTCTTTTATTTTATTTGTTTCCACATGACGCATAATAATATAGCATTGTATTTCTTGTCGGGCGAAGTTCAATGTTACGTAAACTTTAAATGACTCATCAACCACATTAGGCTATTTTATGCAATTAACCAATAAACATCACGACTAAAAAATTTCACAATAAAATTTTATTATTAGTGAAGTGCATGGTACATGTTATTAAACTGTCTTTAAATCTATAATTAGTCTTTTTTTGCGTTTTATTTTTGCAAAATTAGTCAACTACAAAACCATTGGACTTAACAAATTTTAAAAACATGCAAAAAAGTGTAAGCCCTTTTTTAATTGTGGACGATTGACTACACAAAAGTAGCTTGCTCCGGCAGTACGACGCATATTTTAGATCCTGTGTTTCTATCCTCCAAGGAAACAAGAATATTTGCCCGAATTGTTTGTCCTCGTAGGTAATTCTTAAAATTTTTTTAAAAAATTTATAATTAAAACAAAGCCATACTATCACATCGCCACCTATGCAATGCACTATGTATTACTGTATTACTTAATGCATTTATGCACGTCACTAATTAACTGTAATGCAATAAACATATTGCTAAAAATAAGACAAAAAAAAAAGCTTTGGTTCTCTTACAGCAACGAATTCGGGCAACAGTTTAGGAACGTCAGGTGAGACAGCGAAAAGATGTCGCCGTCCTTTCTGAATTGGACATTTGCCATCCAACGCTAAGAAATCACAAGCATTATAGGGACCAAGTTTTATTTCTCTTCCAAGCGCAAGTACGGTGCCCGTCATGTCTAATCCAAGGTGGTCCTCATCTGTTATTTAAAGGTTGCGCATGCGCAGATTATAAAACTAGATTTACCATAGTATCGCCTATGAAGAACCAAAATGACCAATGTCTATTTTTAGTAAAAAACAATATTAACTATCAACCAAAATATTCAAATATTTATGTCCTAAGAGCATTTAAATAGAACTTTTTACAATTTTCAAACATGAATTTGGAGCATTTTGCACGTTTTCAAAAGCATGAAGTTAGAACATTTTGCGTTTTTTTGAAAACATAAAATTAGAAAATATTGCACGTTTTTAAAAACATGGAATTAGAACATTTTGCACGTTTTTCAAAACATGGAATTAGAACATTTTGCACCCCTTTGAAAACCTAGAATTAGAGCATATTGCATGTTTTTGAAAAAATAAAATCAAAACATTTTGCACCTTCTCCAAAACATGTAAATAGGACATTTTAAGTTTTTAAAAACTCCTAATTGACATTTTACTTATTTTCCCTGTTTGGTGTATATGACATAGCCTATTTTGATAGTAGCCTAAATTGGATATAGGTCATTTTGGTTCTTCACACACAATATGTAGGTCTCATTTATTTACAGGTATTTTGTTTTCTTACATGGTATGATCTCAATAAGCAAAGTGTATTTTCTGTCTGTTCTAACATGACATGGGACCCGTTCACATTCTGTTTGAAACACTGCAGTTACCTCGCCAAACTGTGGATCGTTGCCATCTAAAATTAAAAATTACGATAATCCTCATTAAAAATTACTGATAATTATTTACAACATATTTTGAACAATCAATATTAGGCTTCAAAATAAAAAAATCCAGGTCAAAACATTTACAAATGGGTTTTAATTTTTTTTTTTTTTTTTTTGGAATTTTTTTTCTTACGACAGTATGTAACTCCTTGTACGCCCGTATAGTTCTGGTGTGGAATTCTAAGTGGCTGCCCAGTTACTGTGGAAAGTATGCTTCCCAAAAGAAATACGTACGTAACTGAAACTGAAATTTTAAAATTTGTTGTAATAATTTCAAAGCCTAACATTTTAAATGATAATTTTTTATAAATCAAAGGAATTCAGTTTAAAATGTGTGATTCCTTCTTTTAGGAAAGATTAAAGGAAGCTGCGATTTTGTTGCTGATGCTTATAAATACACTGCGCTTTGATTTCGTCACCATTTAAGACTTTTACGTAATTTTAAAATTCAGGAAATAATATTAAGAAGTCAGGGCCGGACGAAGGAATTAGTTTTAGGCAGCAACTTCTCTCCATACAAGAAACACCATTTGGATTTTATTGATGGTTTTTTTTTGATAAAGCAAAATGTTGTATTTACATGTTTTATAAAATTGCAAAATGTTCGATTTACTTGTTTTAGAAAAGTGCTCAATGTTCTATTTACATGTTTTGAAAAAAGTGGAAAATGTTTATTTCCATGTTTTTGAAATGTGCGAAAAATTTTATTTGCATGTTTTTGAAATGTCAGAAAAAATTTATTTGCATGTTTTTTAAAAGTCTCAATATTCTTTTTACATATTTTTAAAAACTGGAAAATGTTCCATTTACATGTTTTTTGACAATTCAGGCAGCGGGGGCTGCCTGCGCTGGCCGCAATATCCGGCCCTGTAAGAAGTAAATTTTCCTCTTGCTTATAACTATTCTGAGGTTGGTTGGTTTTCTTTTTCGTATTAGTTCCTTTGTTAAAAACAAACAGGAAACAATAAAAATATTTGACAAGAAATATTTTACGTAAAGGCAAAGTATTTTAGTAGTTTTCTGCATCGGATTCTTACGGTCTTACCTCATGCCGTACAAACGTAATTATTTTATTTGACGTCACTTACATGGGATCGGCATTTAAAGGACAAAATTATAAGACCGATATATTATAATTATTGTGAAAAACAAAAGAAAGGATGAAGGGCAAACTTTGCAGAGTAATTTCGAGCTGATAATAAAAACACAAAATAAAATTCACTGAGAAACACAGCATTTGGAATGTTCGCGTAATTCTGATTTTAACGTGATTTCCTTTTCTATTGAATTTGGTTGCCTCTGAAAAATATAAATGCAAACAGGTTTATCTTCAATTAGAGTTATTACAATAACGCTGCTGCAGCTCCGGCTCCAGCCGCCTTCACTGACTGAGTTTTCCAAAAACATGTAATTACATTTTATGAATATTTCAAAAATATAGAGATGAACCATTCTAATCTTTTTTTTTTTCAAAAAACATGTGAATAGAAAATTTTGCACTTTTGAAAAATATGGCAATACAATAATTTGCACGTTTCATTAAACATGTAAATAGGACATTTTGCAATTTTCAAAGATATGTAAATACAACATTTAGCACGTTTACAAAAACATGCAAATAGAACATTTTACACTTTTGAAAAATATGTCAACACTATATTTTGCACGTTTCATAAAACATGTAAATGGAACATTTTGCACTTGCCGAAATCAAGTATTACGAACATTTTACACTTGACTAAAATATGTAAATGGAACACTTTACTTTACTAACGAAATTCTTAAACAAAATCAAAATAGTCACTTTTGTACAGAAGGAAATTGCTGCCTAAAAGCAATTTCTTCGTCCGGCCCTGCGACATACATACAGAAAAGAAAAACGTTTCCTTTGCCTCGATCATGCATCAACCCTGACCCTGATATCGCCCACTACATAATACTGTCATATAGAGAATGTTTACGATAAGTAATATAATAATCAGTAATAAAGCTAGTAACAATATAAAATCCCCACTTTCACGTAATTAAATCCCGAATTTTATACAATATTGCATCCCATTGATTTTTAACCTTATGTTTTTTGGCTCTGTTTTTTTATTTTAAAAAAATATCAAAAAATTATTTGTACCTAATGTTTGCGGAAACATTGCTGGCAATATTTCTAACACATTATATTTAGCAGCTTGCAGCCAAACTAACAGGTTGTGAACACTTTTCATGGATCAGATCTAATCCCGCTGGCTTTTGTATCACATCCTGAGATTAAACTGATCAAAGGATGAACAATAGTCTAATTTATTCATACGAAAGATACAGAGCAAGAAACGCTCTATAAGCACATTTTCTAATGTCATCTGCATTTGTAAATAAAATCCTATGTTGATACAAAAAATGCAAATTCGTTCAACCAGTTTTATTATACGTTTATAAAGTCGTTGTTTCTATCTCTATATTTGCTGTTGACTTATGAATATAGCATAAATTAATAAATCTACTCACTCAACTGCTTTTGGAAATCCCACTCACGTTATTTGCGTTTTCTATCTTTTTATTTGTTTTGCGCAACAGCTGCTACAATTTATGCCACGTTCAATTTAACTGTAACTTTTACAAACACGCACATACCTTTAATAATTTACATATACTAGCTAATTTAATCCACCTGTATACAGATACCTAAGGAGCAATGTGGAGTGTATCATGTGTGTAGAATAAACATGCCAATTAATATGTCAAAAATTATCGTTTGTACTAATACAGATAAATAGATAAAAAAAGTTCCAAGAAGAATTTAATTTAGCTTTACCAACATGGTTTACTGCTAAAACCAAAATCCTCGAATTTGTTTGCTTACATAATATGTTTAATTTTATTCCAACAACAGAGAAACGCTCGGATACGCTCGTTTTATAAACAGTTGTTCTGTGAATTGTTGGCTTGTAGAATAGATTTCAGTCTTTAGCCTTTAATTATTTAGTATAGGGATTACACAACTTAATAATCTAAAACACGAACAAATTATTAAATTGTTAACGACACAAAGCCTGTAAAAAATATATAATTCCAAGTAGTACATTTTATTTAATTTCTTGTAGAAAATGGCCAATACTGTTAGCAGCGACAATAGGACCACAGAATTTTCGGTCAAAATAGCAATTGCTGTAGTTTTATTACTCTGTTTTAGTGTAAATACTATTATTGAAGTTAAGGGAATGAAAGGTCTTTTAATGATTGTGTATTGTTGCTTAATTCAATTTTTTTTTGGCGGTTTTGTTTAATTTAATAAAAATTATAAACATATTTTGAAATATAACAATTTTTTTTTTAATAATAAGGAAATATTGTTTTTGGTTAATTACAGATATAGACTGCTACAAAGCGGATGATTTCCAATGTGAGGATGGTGCGTGTGTCAAGAAAGCGGTGCTCTGTGACTTGTTTGATGACTGTAGAGATGGAAGCGACGAGAATAATTGTTTGAGTGAGTCAGTCACAAGTCCTTTAGTCAGTGCGTTTTAAACTGCAACTACAGTTTTTTTTTTTATTTATTTTTTTAAAAAGTGTTTTATTTTTAATTTTGATTTATTTGTTTTTTTTAAGACAACGTTTGCCCCCACAATAAATTTCGTTGTTCAAGTGGACAGTGCATCAAGGAGGAAGACTTTTGTGATGGATATCCTGAATGTTTTGACAAGTCTGACGAGGATAATTGTATGTAACTATGATCTCAATATTGGCCTTATTTAATTCCATAATAAATTTCTAAAATTATTAAAAAGGCTCGTTCATAAATGACGTCACGTGTAGGCTGTACATGGGTCAACTTTTAGAAGTGAATTAAATGTCATGCTCACAGTTAGAAAACCATTCAAGCAATAATTATAGTTAGTCATAGTAGTGACAAACGGAATCAAGAAATTTTGATAGCATTATTTATGCACAAACCCTAACAACGCTTAATTTAATCAACAAAACTTAAATGTTTTTGTAGTTCCGTTTTTACTGATTCTGCTCCATATCATGAAACGGCTTGTAGTTTTTTAAATTTTAAACTGCAATTATTTTGTTTGTTTTTCTCCTAAATAATTCACATTAATTAATTGCATATAAAAAATAAGAGCAAATGTTTTAAAAATATGCATTTTTTTTTAATAGGCACAGAGTGTTTCAACGCTACGGACAGTGACTCAAAGCATCCGGTGTTTAAATGCAAAACCAACAATAAATGCATCCCGCTCTTCTCACTTTGCAATTTACACCTTGAATGCCCAGATGGAAGTGATGAGGATGAATCGACGTGCAATTGTAAAACAAAATGCAATAATTAGTAAAATTTTCTATATTAAGAAGCTAATTATAATGGCAATATATGTTAATTATTTTTTTATTAAAAATTTTAATTCAAATATTTTTTTATTGCAATCAATATAAAATTTAAAGCACCTGGTAGGAGATGCGGCGAAGAACTATTTACGTGTCAAAGTGGGGAATGCGCTACACATGAAGCGAGATGTAATGGAAGTCCCGACTGTAGTGACAATTCTGATGAAGAAAATTGTAAGTTCTGAATTATTGTTTTTTTTAGTGACGTAGAATTAAAGCATAACAAAAACAAATCTTGCGGTTTTTACAGGTACACAGTGTGAGCCTTCATCATTCAAGTGTAAAACAAATGCAATGTGCATTTTGGACTGGAAAGTTTGTGACACGGAGCCAGACTGTCCTGATGGAAGTGACGAAAGTCAATTGGTTTGTAAAGGTACATAATTATACATCAAAATAATTGCTTAGGTACTTATGAATATTGCATTATCTGTTAGAATGATAAGTATACCCTTAAACACAATGTAATGATGTTTTTGTTTGGTCAGTGGACCCCTAAAATTTGATCAATAAAATGAGAGAGTAAGTGAAAAAAAAAATAGGTACTTTAATAGATTTTCTTGTCAGATTAATCAACTGCAGGCCGCAAGGGGATGCTAAATTAGAATGTGGACGTAAAATGCCATATTAACATGTTTTGAAAAGGTGCAAAAAGTCATATTTACATGTTTTTGAAAAAGTGCAAAATTTACTAATTCCATGTTTTTGAAAAGGTGCAAAATGTTCCTAATCCATGTTTTTGAAAAGTTGCAAAATGTTCTAATTCCATGTTTTCAAAAAGGTGCAAAATGATCCAATTTCATGTTTTCAAAAAAGTGCAATATGTTTTAATTCCATGTTTTTGAAATGGTACAAAATGTTCTAAATCCATGTTTTTGAAAGTTGCAAAGTGTTTTAATTCGATGTTTTTTCAGTTTAGTATGTAAGTATAATTATTTTTAATAACGTATGTTGAAATATTTTAGACAAGAAATGTCAAGCAGAATCACATTTTCGGTGCAATTCTGGGAAATGCATTCGAAACTACCAACATAGCGACGTATGTGATGGACTAAATCAATGTGAGGACGGATCCGATGAAGCTAATTGTGAGTTTATGAATTACGATATAAGGTAGGTAGCTATATGTCGTTACTGTAGATGCAAAGTGGCCGTTCTCCAAACGCAGGTAAAAGCAAAGTGGCCGTTCTCCATCCTTTACTAATCGCAAAGTGGCCGGTCTCCAATCTTGTTCAAACTGGATTAAATTGGAGACCGGCCACTTTGCGTTTAGTAAAGGATGGAGAACGGCCACTTTGCTTTTACCTGCGTTTGGAAAACGGCCACTTTGTATCTACAGTAACGATGTATTGAAGACACAGACTAGTGTATCGTGATTGTCACTAGTTTTTTACTAGGTACAATCTGCAATTCTAAGGCTTTTAAATGCCCAAACGGGGGCGGCTGTTTGCACAGGTCAGATCTCTGCAATGGAAAACAAGACTGCCTTGACGGAAGCGATGAGAGTCAGATTTCCTGCCCAAGTAATGCTTTAGACTTCAACATTTACTTATTGTCAGTATATATGTAGACATATTTTATACAATTGCTATACAAACCATGCAATATTGTTGGTGAAGAATCAAAATCGCTCATATCCAATTTATACTAGAATTTAAATGAGCTATGTCAAACAAAAGACAGTTAAATAACATACATGCTGACAATGCTAATAACAAGTTTGTAAAACGTGTAAAATGTCCTACTTACATACATTTTTTAAAAGTGTGAAATGTCATGTTTACATGTTAGTGAAATAATTAAAATGTTTATTCGACATGTTTTTTTTTTTAAATTTAAGATTGAATTTTACTTAACTATTTTTTAAAAAATATGCAAAATATTCTATGTACATGCTGTTTAAAATGATCAAAATGTTCTATTTGCATGTTATTGAAATTATGCAAAATTTTCTATTTACATGCTTTTTAAAAAAATCAGAATGGGAATTTAGGTACTTGTTTTAAAAAATGTAAAATGTTCTATTTATATGTTTTCAAATATTTTAAAATATTCTATCAACATGTTATTTGCAAAATCAAAATGTTCTATCTACGTGTTTTTTAAATTTGCAAAATATTCTATTAACATGTTATTTGCAAAATCAAAATGTTCTATTTACATGTTTTTAAAATTTGCAAAATATTCTATTTACATGTGTTTTGAAAAATACAAAAAGGTTCTATATGCATGCTTTCTTGAAGATGTTATTTTAATTCTTTGTTTATAGCCTTGCCGCATAGCAGACCTACGTAGGTTACCTCCGCAAAAAGCCTAGCTAGGTGCTGTGCGGAGAGCGTTACCTAAGCCTAAGTGGGCGTCGTTTTCTCTAACTCCTTACCTACGTAAAATGCGTTAGGCAAGACCTAAATACCTACGTAAGTAAGTGAGAGGAGATGTGCGGGTCTTACCTAACTTAAGGTCCTGCTTTTAACACACTTTATTTTTCCCTCCCCCAACCAAGGATATCTTTGACACTTTTGTTCATTGGCTCTAAGCAAACATGAACCCGCGAGTTGAATTAACGAATCACGTTCGCTATTCTTAATTTAAGTGAGGCTGTGCGGGGTATCTCTTCGTTTAGGTTACCTACAAGAGATGACTGTGCGGAAATCTTGACCTGACTATGCTACCTCCGTAGTTTACCCAACTAAATTGCTATGCTGCAAGGCTATTAGATAGTGAATTGTTTTTTTAAACTAAAAATGGAAATAGGTCATTTTGATTCTTCACAGAAAATATTGCATTTTAATTGTGTGTAATGATTTCCGTTAGACGGGATCACCCCTCAGAGATGGACCACATTTTGGCGGCAATATCAAACCTCTGGCATTAAAAACTTCAAAATTAAATTGTCAAAAGTTTTTTCAAACGCACATGTTGCTGTGTACATCGAAGAAGGTGACAACAGCTCATCAAAAGCCTGGCCAATTCTATATCTTTCCAAAGCTTGGAAATACTCCAAGGAAACATACGGCCCACTTGGGCCAAATCCAATTCTTTACGTGATTCTGGCCAAAAACAAAGAAGACGTCCAACATCAATATCAGTTTGTTTACACGCAGCAGAAAGCCGGTCATCGTAATCTAATCGACACCGGACTTCGTCAGAGACACGGATGGACTATTGAAAAACCAGAAAATTTTCAACTTCTGTTTAGAAACATGGCAATTGTCGTTCAAGGGGCTGCAGAGGGAAATTCAAATTACGAGGATTTGGAAATTTGCGGGGAGTCCGTAATCGACATTGTTTTCTATGACATCTACAAGCACTTAAATGGTTTCTCCCCGGACGTTCTAAAGTGGCGAGAGGGGAATTGTTTTCGAGACTGGCTTCTCCCAATTTACGAAACCTACGGCGGCTCAGCTGTTTTAAGTAAATACTTTGCTATAATAAGGGAACAATGGCCAAAGAAAAAAGGAATTTACACATTGTCTATTGATGGTCATAAGCAGCTGAATCTTGGAGAGTTTGTTTACTTTTGGAGTGGCGCTGCAGGTGTGGATCTAACAGATTTGGCAAATGCCACGTTTGGATGGAGCGAAAATAATGAAATTCAATTACAAAAGGCCAAGATTGATTTTCAAGGTTCTGAACATGAAGGTAAATTTATTGGGCAAAATAATAAAACAGCAACCATGTATTGTTCTATCGTATCGTCTATGAAGAACCAAAATGACCCATATCCAAATTAGGCAACTATTAATAATCAAAATGAGCTATGTCATAAAATAAATATCACAAACATGCTAACTAATAAATGTTAACTGAGTTTTTAAAATGTCTAAAATGTGCTATTTAAATGTTTTTAAAAAGCGTAAAATGTTCTATTTACATATTTTTGAAGTGTAAAATGTCTATATAATAACATGTTCTTGAAAAGTGAAAAATGTTCTATTTACATGTTTCTGACAGTTTAAAATGTTTTATTTACATGTGTTTCAAAAGTGTAAAATGTTTTATTTACATTTGTTTGAAAAGTGTAAAATGTTTATTTAATTACATGTTTTTGAAAAGTGAAAAATGTTCTATTTACATGTGTTTCAAAAGTGTAAAATGTTTTATTTACATGTGTTTCAAAAGTGTAAAATGTTTTATTTACATGTGTTTCAAAAGTGTAAAATGTCTATTCATGTACCTACATTGTTTTGAAAGTTTAAAATGTTTAATTTACATGTTTTTAAAAAGTGTAAAATGTTCTATTAAAATGCCTTCAAGACATGTTTCAATATTTTTGTAGGTAGTTATGATATTTTTTTTAACTACAAATCGAAATGTGTCATTTTGGTTTTTCACAGACGATATAAGATGCAAGATTGAGACGTTTTCTAAATTTTTAATTTATTTTGTCTATGAGCAGATTTAAACAACAGGGGTGAACATCTTGGCTCGTGGTTAATTGCTGGAATTATTACTGGTATCCTTGTTGTGATTAATCTAACAGTTTTAGCTGGAGTCAAATTTGCGGTCCCTTACTTTCGGAAAAAATATTTACAAGTTCCTCAAGATAATTTGTGAGCAAGGCGCGTAGTGCTAAACTCTTAAAATTTTAAGTATACTTTTTTTGTCAAAATTTTAAATTTTTTTGTAACAATGAGTTGCATGTATTTTAAAATAAATTTCGAACCAAAATGGTGTTGTCAAAGTATTTTTTATAGCTCAAAGAATTTCTGTAACTTTCCCACTGCCTACTGCGTAGCATATGGCCTTTGTTAGTGCAGTTGAAAAGTTGAGCAGCATTTTTCAGGTTATATAATTACAATGTGCATATCGTGTACGATGAAGCCAAATGATTTATTTCTAATTCATGCTAGAATTAAAATGAGCTATGTATGTCAAAAAAAAAACAGTTAATAAAATACATGCTTACAACGCTATTCACAAGCTTCTTAAATAAGCAAATTGCTCTATTCACATTTTTTTTTAGAACGCCTAAATCTTTTAATTGTTTTTGAAAGTGCAAATGTCCTATTTACATGTGTTTTAATAGTCTAAGAAGTTCTATTTAGGTAATTTTAAAAAGTACAAATTATTCAAGTTACAATTTTTTTTAAAAGTCCAAAATGTTCTATTTACATGTTTTTAAAAATTGTAAAAAAATGTGTTTATTTGATTTTCAAAGGTGCAAAATATTCTATTTACATGTTTTTTAAAATTGTAAAAAGTTGTGGTTACTTGATTTTCAAAATTGCAGAATATTCTATTTACATGTTTTGCCAAAGTGTAAAAGTTCTATTTAACTTTAAGTGATATTTCAAAGTGCAAAATATTCTATTTACATATTTGTTAGAAGAGCAAAATATTCTGGTTAAGTGTTTTTTAAAAGTGAAAAATGTCCTATTTACATGACTAATAGTTTAAAATATTCTATTTACTTGTTTTGTGGAAGGTGCAAAATATTGTAATCACTTGTTGTTTAAAAATGCACAAGGTTCTATTAACATGCTTTCATGAACATGTTATTTTAATTTTTTTCTGCAGATATTGCATTTTGTTTAGGGGATTAAAAATGGATATTGGTCATGCTGGTTCTTTACGGGCGATATGTAGCACACAAGTTAAGAGCGGGGACAATTTGTTTGTACATAAAAAATGCTATAAAGTAGTTGTGTGTAGCAGATGTAATAACCTAATAGGCTAATAAGTGCCTCTAAAATAATTACGGCATAGTGTTTTTTAATTATCTTATTTACATATCAAACTATGAATGACTCAACATTGACCTGAAAACCAACACAAGCACCTAAATTGTTTTTAACTTAAGAGACATTAACAATTTGCATTGATCTAGATTAATATTAAAAACATCTAAGTACGTGAAATACAAAATTTATCATTTTAAAACTTGAAACTATTTCTGCTTACAGAAAAGAAATTTCTCCACAACCCCATGTCACTTTATCATTTTTTGCCAATTAAGATGACACTAATTTTAAATAACTATACCAAAGCAAAATAATTTGCGGTCACAACTTTCGTTCCCACATTTTTATAAATAATTTTAAAATTTACTGATAGCCCACAATATTTACTAATTAAAAAAATAATTACTGTTTCTACCTCATTCCAGAAGACCTACGTATTTAAAAAGGTAATTGTCAAATACATTAAATAATTCTGCAGATAAAAATTCGCATAAAAAATGGCATGATGTAGTTAAATACATAGAATGAGGTGGTGAACGTGGCCTAATTGCCAATTAGGACGAAGGATAATGATGTGGTTTATTTCAGAATGACGCAGGTAAAAACATTTTCTATAATTTACACTAGCGATGAATTTTGCATAAAACCCGAACATTTTTTAATATCAGACAACTTCTTATCTACAGCAATTATCTTGTGTGATATCAGCACATTTATTTTCAAATTTTCCTAAAAAAAACTGCAAAATGAAGTTTTGCAATATTTTGATTGTTTTTGCAATCTACTACTTCAATTGTGCCCAGTCACAACGTAAGTTTTGCCTATTATTTTTATTTTCATATTTGTATAAATTTTGTTTTTAAAATAAAATTAAATTAAAAATTTTTTAGAATAAATATTTACTAATTTTTTTAAATTTTTTTCTTTCTTAAAAGGTGTTCTAAGAAACAACACGATCGAAGCGATATTCGAAGCATATGGCTACCACATCAACCCAGAAGAGCTGGGCACTGACTTCCAAGGCGACATTGTTGCATCAGACGAGAAAATCATGCGACTTAAATCAGGCATCACCGACCAAGACGAAATGTGGCCCCAGGGGGTTTTAGTTTACAAAATTTCACCCAAATTCAGTAAGTTATTTTAAATTGAATGTAAACATAAGTTTAGCTTTTAAAGGATTTAAAATTACATTTTTGTACCATTTTGTAATTAGACCAAGACCAGGTTAACGGCATTCAAAAGGGTATGAATATGATTACAAGCCAAACTTGCATCCGGTTCCGAAAGGCTACATCTAATGACGTGAGCTACGTTAATTTCCAGCCCCATGACAGCGCTTGTAATTCCGAGATAGGGAGGGCATACGGACGGAGTCAGGATATTAATCTTGCGGACTGGTGCTTCACTAATGGAGGTGGATTTGGTGGGAGCATTGCTCACGAGATTATTCATGCTTTGGGCTGGAACCACGAACACACGAGACCAGATCGGGATGACTATGTCTCGGTTGACTTTCAAAATATTAAAAAAGGTACAATTAAATATGTACATACAATTCCACATTTCTAATATGTAATCTATTTAAATATTTTACACGGATTTTTATTTTATTTTAGAGGCACAAGGAAACTACTACATTTTTGAGGGAAGCTCAACGTACAAGGTCAAGTATGACTATGGAAGTGTAATGCACTACGGCGTTCGCGGCGGGTTTGCAGTTAATCCAAACAAGGACATTATGACCCTTAAGCAACAGTACAGCGGCACAGTTGGTCAGCGCAAAGCATTGAGCACGTATGACGCTCAGAAAATCAATAACATGTATCGTGGAATATGCTCAAGTTAGATCATTTTTTTGGCCATGTCCAAAATTGAAAATTGGGTTAAAAAAAATTTTACTTTCTTGTAATTTACAAGTATTCAATTTAATTATTAATTAGTGTTGGTTTTATTCGGATATTCAGTTTGCAATAAAATTTGTATTTGACCTTATCGCATCACACATCAATGTTTTATGCAAGTAATTTTATTTCATTTTGATCATATCATTCAAAAAGTTTAATTAACATTTTCTATAACTGTCACGTTAAAAGGTACTGGCACCCACATGTACAGAATATTGAATTTAATAATGCATGGATACCAATAATGCGCGACTTGCTTAACATCTGTAATTAGTATAAAAGCGACAGAAATACAATTCTTAATTTCATCGTCAGTTCATCAACAGTTATTCAAGTGTACCTCATTTAATTATGTGATACGCACACTAATGTAAATAAAAAATCGTGAAATTATAGTAAAAATCAAAATATTATTATAAACGCCAAATTACAAAATCTGAAATTTTTCAAAAAAACATTGAGCAACCCTACCATATTTATTTACAGAATTTAGCTTGCAGTGCAGTGGCTGTGACTGGATGCTACAAACATGCCCACCTATGGTATACATTATGCTGCTTTCAATATTTACACTTTTCCTTGTATGTATTCACGCGCGAAAATCAAAATATTAGAAGTGAAGTAAAGATTTACATTTTGCAATTTCTGCAGTTGTGAATTGTGAATTGTATCAAGTCTATCAAGTATTGTTTTAAGTCAAGTAATATTACGTGTCTTTCCACCGTCACAGTGTCACACTAAAACAGAACCTAATAAATATTAATTTAAGGAACTTATTGCAGTTGACAGTCATCATTTATAACGTGCAATTCTTTTATCAAATATTTATGTAATTATTTAATTACAGGACTTCACTAACTCTTCAGCTTACTATTAGCAAAGTATTTCATATTCTTAGAGTGTCTTTGATTTGTTTCTGTAATTGGTAATTCGTTTTTGTGCATTAATGTTTTGTGTAATTGCTGTCAGATACTATTAAAGTTATGACCGGTGATCTAACGATAAGAACTGAGTTTGTAGATGACTAAGTCTAGGCGAGCTGATCAACGAGACTACTTAAAGCTAGCGCTGATAACTGTAATCACACGATTTTCAATTTGAGCACATCACACGTAGTTCTGGTTTCTATTTGTTTTGAAGAACATCTCAAGCTCCTTTAAACCTATATGTAAATTTAACTGCAGTGTTTTTTTTTAAATTTTAGCAGTAAACAAACATGGAAATTAAAAATGTTGTTTTTCTAGTGGATCCTGATTCTTTATTGTCCCCAGAGGAAAAAGTATTTTCCATTGATCACGTAAGTAAAATAAAGCATTAACAAAAAACTCTATAAAATCGATACTAGAATCAATTAATAATTGCTTAAGTTTGAACAATATTTTTGAACTTTTTGAATATTTTCACAGGTACTAGAATTAATATTTCATGACATAGACAAAACAAGTTTACTCAGCTCTCGTTTAGTGTCTCGACGTTGGTCATATTTTGCAGCAAAGGCTTTACAGAACACAGTTCACATCAGTTTTTATGGGATGAACAAACGTGCTCCATCTGGTACTGGATTATTTTCGTTTAAAACAAATGAACGGCGACCTGTTCAAGATCTGGTCGACTTATTGAATAATTCGACAGAGTTTCCCTGCACCTCGTTTTACTTTGGTAATTGTACATCACAAATTATTACACCTATTATTGAACCCTTCTTCAGGGAGCACGCTTCTCAACTTAAAAAACTAAAATTGGAGGGAGTGTTTTCGTCTGAGGATTTAAAACATCTAATTTGTACTCGGGCGCTAAATTTAAAGGAGTTTCAACTGAAGGATGTACAAGTTAATGAGCATGGCAAATCCGATATGCCCCTATTAAATACATACCCTCTTTTGGGTGAAAGACTGACACAACCGGAACCAGTAGTGTTGAAAAACCTTAAGATATTTACATGTGACAATCCAATCCCTGACAATATTATCCACCAGATTTTAGAGTCTGCTCTGAATTTATCACAAGTTTTTCTGCATCACCAAAATCTGCCTTGTCTCGTCAAACCTACAAATCGTCTTCACCTCGTCAAAATTCTTGTGATTGGATTCGTTAGGAAAGACGCTATATCCTTACTTAAACTTATTGCCGACAATCTGCGAAATAATCAGGCAGTTCAACAAATTCAAATAAGTGGATTGGATGAGTACTTGGAGACGCCTTCTCCAAATCTTGTAGAAGCTATGAGAAAATTGTTGGAGGGCTGCTCAGGGACGTGTACCAAACTTGCCTTGTTTAATTTCATAGAAAATTTTCAGATCCCGCTAATGCCTCAAGTGAAAGATTTTACTTTTCGATTTAGGAAAAAAGCCAACGGCTCACCCCGATATATTTTCCAAGAAGGAACATCTCTCCAAAATACCTTCCCAAATTTACAATACCTTAAAATACTTTCTGGCTATGAGAACTTGAGCGATACTTCTATTCCAAACATCTTGGGCAAAGACGACCACCTCCTCCCGTTCCCAAATGTGAAGGATGTCAAACTCTGTTTTCGTGATACTCCTTACCAGCTATTTGAGAGTTTTCGGGAAATTTTCCCATACGCGGATGTTTATACCTAATTTAATCTATTAAAAATTTGTAAATCAAAGCTCTAATCCTTTCAACAGTCTGGAATTTTCATGTAAAAGATGACCTTTTATTTGACTCACAATGTTATTTTAAAATTTTTAAAATCTGTCATCACAAGAGAAAGCAAAATATTAAAATATTTTGTATACTAAACATACCAAACAGAAGTTTAAAAATGGTAATAGTAATGAGGTTTTAAATAGTAATATGTAGTTGAGTTAATTTTTTGTTGGTGGTTAATAGTTACATTTCTTATGTTGACAGTTTCGAATGTAATCAAAGGCTCAGTCCGATTCAATAAATTGACCTGCGCAAAATTCCAACTAATTCTTGCTTGATTGTCATACATTTTTAGCGTTATTTTATTTTACTGGTCACAACCACTTCGCTCACTAATGCCTTGCATGTAGTTCTGTTTTTGTATTTACATAATATTATTCCACAATTTTAAATATTACTTTTAAATTAAAACGCACTGGTGCTGGCACACACACAGGATACTGAATACTGACAATGGTACTGTATTACGGGCACTGGTACAAAGAACGACAGAGCAAAGGACTGCATTAAACTGCACCATGATGCCCCCCTATGGTATTTATTGTGCAGCTTTAACCATTTGTCCTTGTATCAGGCCGGGCGCCAAAATCAAATTATTAGAACTAAACTAAAGTTTTCTAGTTCTGTGGGAGCTTGTATATTCCTACCCCTATCGTATCCTTCCTAACCTTCTTATCTACATGCAGTGTTGCCATTCTGTTCCTACTACTTTGGAGAATTCAAATTATACCTTATTCTTATACCACATTCCAAACTGCATACTACCAGTCGGAATTTTCCTACCCTTCCCCAAATTCTCAATTACGCTCCTTGTTTTTCTACAATACCCTGAAACTCTTGATTGCTCATATTTTCTACCTTTCACTAAATTTTCTATTCATCGTTTGTATGCTCCTACTTTTACCCTTCCCAAAGATACACGTAGATTATTAAAATTTTCATCTAGCCTCTAGGTATAAGAATTCGAGTCTACCGCAATAATAGGTCTCAGTCATATTACCATTTCACTCATCCCTGTCCCCTCCTCCACAGTAAAAGAGCCCCATTCCCCAAGCCCATGAAGTAAGTAGTTGTCACTAAGGAGCAATCAATTTTAATATTGGGAATATTAGGGGGGAGGTGGTTTAATCCGAACCTCTAAGGGATTTTTGAGAAAGGTGGGAACACGCAACCCTACCATGGATTTTGAGGAGCGGTAGGAAACTATAAACCTGCCATGGATTTTAGGTAGCGGTAGGAAAATGAAAACTTTTGGTAACAAGGATTTTGGTGAAGGGTAGAAAAATGCAGACTTTTGATGGAGTTGTTGGTGGGAGGTAGGAAAATTTTGATAATCTTCGTGTATCTTTGGGGAAAAAGGAAAATACGAACCATCAATGACAAATTTAGTAAATGGTAGTACATACGAGCTTTCAAAAATTTTAGAATATATATATGGCATAGTCCATTAATGATGTCATCGATGACATCGCTTTTTCTGCTGGACCCACCCACCCTAACAATAGAATGACAACTTTTTTAACATGCGCTTAAATGGAGAGGTTATTAGAGAGCCCTGGTAGTCCAGTGGTGCCAGGCGAGACATAGCGACTGAGGCTCTTTATTACTGTCGACAAGGCGTAGGTTCGATTCCCACTTGCCTCGGATCTCTTTCGTGAGAAATGAGAAAGTTGATCTTAAACGCCGGGCTCTCCACATGTGTGGCGATCTATATCCTGAAAGGCTTACTTGGATCTGTGTTAGTACGGGGTAAGCTAGTCACACGGGGGTCCGTGTTGGGAGAAAAGATCTTAAATGATTTGAAACACTTGACCACTTGAAACTAAAGCTACTTTAGCTACTTTTTAAGCTACTTTAACCCACCCACCTAGTGGGTGACATCATTTATGGACTTTGCCTATACTATAGTATGAAAATTAGGAGCGTAGATGAGAGTAGGAAAGGGAAGGAAAATTCTGATCAGAAGTATGCGTTTCGGAATTTAGTAGGAGAATTGAGTATAATTTAATATGCACGACAGCCTGGTAGGAGGTAGGAGTTTGAGAAAAGTGGTAGGAACAGGACGGCAACATTGCGTGATGGTGTCAAGGTTGTTGAGGGTAGGATCAGGATAGGAGTATACACTATACAGGTTCTTCATTTCTGTAGTAATCTGTAGTAGTTGTAAGTGTTGTAACGTAACACTTGTACCGTAACTGTAGTCTGTAATTATTGTGACTTGTGTTATTAAGTAACGTGTCACTGTTTGTCAACCGTGTTCCGGTGGAACATTAACTAAAAGCTTTTATGTTTAGTTAAGTAACCCGAGTTGACAGCGAACATTTATTCCGTCATCCGTGTTCCTAGTTTCCTAGCTTTCAAATTGTTTTGAGACTACATCTGATGCTGATGATCCTCTTAAAACTGATACTTATTTAACGGCAATATCTTTTACTCTGAGCTGTTAGCAAAATCATGGAAACAAAAACAACTCATCAAGCTTCAATGGCAAAAAAATTGAAACCAACTAAACCAAGCACCAACCTTACTGACCTTGATATCGATGACGAAGAAAAAAGTCAACAAGTTGGAAGTGGCAATCAAAGTGGAAATGTTGTTTTGCTTAGACCTGATTCTTCATTGTCCCCAGAGGAGAAAGTATTTTCCATTGATCACGTTAGTCAAATAATAATTCTTACAATAATTCAAGACTAGATGATACAATTGCTTGTTTGAACATTATTTTTGAACTGTATAAATATTTTGCTAGGTATTTGAAACAATATTCCACGAATTAGACAAAACCAGTTTGCTCAACTCTCGTTTGGTTTCCGGACGTTGGGCATATTTTGCCACAAAGGCTTTGCAGGACCAAGTTACCATCAGTTTTGACGGGTTGTTTAAACTCAACTCTTCCCGTAATAATTTTGTTTTTTCGTTTGAAACAAATAAAGGGCGACCTGTCCAAGATCTGGTCGACCTAATGAATAATTCACTCGAGTTTCCCTCCACCTCCTTTTGTTTCAGTAATGGTTCTTATGAAAGTGCTACATCTGATCTTGAACCTTTCTTCAGGTTGCACGCTTGGCAAATTGAAAGTCTAAAATTGAAAGGGATTTTTTCTTCCAAAGATTTTACACATGTGATTCTTACTCGGGCCCTGAATTTAAAGCATTTATATCTAACAAGTGTAAAAGTTGAAGAGGAATGCAAGCCTAAAAATAAAGTGGCTCTTCGCTTGGGTGAACCTTTAGCTCAACCCCAACTACCAGTGTTTAAAAATCTAAAGATATTAACATGCGACAATCGATTCCCTGACAGTGTTATTTATCAGATTTTGGAGTCCTCCCCGAATTTATCTGAAATTATTCTGCACCACGAAATTGTTCCTTGTCTCATCAAACCCACAAACCGTCTTCAATTTCTCAAAATACTTGTGATTTGTGACTATGAGGAAGACAAGACAGCCACTCTTGAACTTATTGTCAAGAATAGTCTTCAAAATAATTTGGAAGTTCAACAAATTCAGATTGGTGGATTTGATGAGTTTTTTGAAGCACCTTCCCAAAATATTGTAGACGCTGTAAGAAAAATATCGGAGGGCTGCTCAGGGACATTCAAAAAACTGGCCTTGGCCACTTTAATGGATAATTTTTATTTCGGGGACTCTCTCATATTTATCAAGTCAAACATGTTACTATTAAATTCTTCGATATCATGTATGAATAATAGTTGAATTCCATTTGAAGTGAAACCATTACATTTTATTGTTGTTTTCTACTTTTTTTCAATTTAAGAATGGTAATATAAACGCAAAGTGAAGCACATAATAATTATGTTAATATTATAGTATTAAATTATGTAACAACTTGTATCAACATCTGAATAAATACAAAATATATATTTAATAGATAGGTACCTAGTAATTAAATAGTTCAAGGTATAAAAATACTAATTAAATCAGCACTTGTTGTCAGTCTACAGTTTTACATTTTACATTTGATTGCTCAGTCGCGATTAATATTTAGTAATGGCTTTCAAGAAAGTATCAAAAATGTTGTACATAATTTCTTGTTTGCCGAAATTAGTACAGATTGCATAGAACTGCATGATTTTTAAGACTAACCATCCGTTCTAATTGCACAGTTAATTAGTATTAATTGTACTGAGCATATATAGTACATTGAGTAAACACCTACCACCTTAATTCAGTGTGTACCTATTTACATGTTATTGATTCAAAACTTTAATGTAGTACAACAATAAAAAATGTGTAGGTACCTACTTTATTGTGTTATTGGAGACTCGTCGAGTCTCTTTTGTTTTCGCATTTTATTGGTTTTTGGTGAAGCATCACTGCTATTTACCAGTTGGTCCATACATTATGTTGGCACAAGTTTCAGCACTTTCCAGCACTTTAGTACTCCAGGTAGTCCTATATATTTACATCTTTGTCTCTCGAATTACTATCATTAGTATATGATAGTTGTAATTAACGCCCAACGCTTATATTCCTTTAACTAATAATGAGTACATGTCCGTATGTATAGGCACCTACTACAGGTATTAATGATTGTATTGTTCGTCTTCCTTTTTACGAATTATAACGTCACCAGTATCAGTAAATAAATAGGATTTATTATGTTTTACATCCGGACAGCGGGGAAGTTGTGTTACGTAACTATACATGTAAATGCAACTATTGGTCAGCTTCTAGTTCTCAGCTACTTACATTATAGAAAGATGAAGACAAGGAAATCTCTCTAACTCCCTCTACTAAATGTGTAGCAGTCAGAGGCATACGTGAAAAATACAAAATGCCATGAATGCAGTATTAACCAAAGGTGGGCAAACTGAAGCCGCACCCTTATAGGGTAATCGACCCTATAAAAAATAAATTTCGCACCCTATCGAGTACCCTACCCTATTTTTTTATAGATTACCCTTCCTACTTTACCCTATTTTTTTGAGGCAAACCCTATAATCACCCTACTTTTTCAAGGCCCACCCTATAATCACCCTATTTTTTCTACAATTACACTCATTTTTATAATAATGTCAAAATTCATGCTAATGTGCAAGTATTTTTTTATTACGCAGTAGAGTTTATTTATTTAAAAAACAAATTCAATCAAAAAATAAAACTTAAAACTACATACTTCATTACAAATTTTATTGAACATCTTTCGCAGAACTTATTCTTAAGTACAGACTTTACAACGAACGTAACTTTGCCCTCATTCCATTTTTACTGTAGCCAAAAACAATTTTTGAAGAAATGATTTACGTAAATGTACCTACCTATGTTATTTATTTTTAGCTGCTTTTGAACTTGAAGTTTAGCTGTAATAATCACTATAACTAGACAGTTATTATTACAGCAAATATTCTATTTTTGATTTAGCTAGTAAATTATTTATTATAGTATCAAAGATTAAAGTATTACAAGTATTACTTTCACACTGAAAATTTACATCGGAACTCTATGTCTATAATCTGTGCTAGTTAAAACTAAATTGAAAACTATAGTTACTTGCGTTCGTAAAATTGTAATTTGACTTAACCTAAGTCATTAACTACTCTAAAGAATCTGAATTGGTTAAGATAATAATAGAGGACGGAAACGACAAAAATGTACTAGAATAGGTTTATCGCAAAAAGTGACTTGGTTAAGACTACTGCCTGAGACTACGTGCAGGTAGGTAGAAACACCCGGACCAGTCTAGTATCAGTCAAGAAAAAATTATTTTGTCGAAGTCTAGTGAACTTCCGTTATACTTATAACAAAATTATTTTTGACGGACGATATGTTGGTAAGGTACAATATACAAGTTTGTCTTTTTTACCAAATTACATTTACAGTAAAGCAAGTAATCGTCCCAACATGAAATAAGCCCTGGTCATTATGCTAACCATGGAAATCAAAGAAATTATTTTCAGTTAAATTTGTTACCCTTTAAGGGTCCCTATTTTTTATTTTCCGCACCCTTTTACCCTTCCTACTTTTTTGTTACCGATGTAACCCACCCTACACCCTATCCTATTTTTTTCAAAAACATTGTTCTACCCTACTTTTTACCCTATTTCCTACCCTACAATGTGTGTATGGGCCCAACTTTGGTATTAACTATATCGTCTGTGAAGAACCAAAATGACCAGTATCCAATTTAAGCTAGCATCAAATTGAGCTATGTCACAAAAACAAAATGAAAAACATGCGTAAAATGGTAATTCATAGTTTTTGAAAAATGTAGAATGATTTATTTAAATATTTTTGAAAAATGTAAAATGTTCCATTTAAATGCTTTCAAGACATGTTTCTATATTTTTGTAGATAGTGGATATAGTTTTTAGCTACAAATGGATTTGGGTCATTTTGGTTCGTCACAGACAATATATTATGTATGTGGTACGAGTCATAAGTTATTCATATGAAAAATCACCCACTACCCTCACGGTAGGACATTTTCTACCCGGACAATTGCTACCTGGACATTAGCTACCCTGACATTAGCTATCCTGAAATTTGCTACCCATAGCTTAGGACATTTGCTACCCACGCCCAAACCTAGGACATTTGCTACCCATGGCTAAAATAGAAATACATGAAATGCATGAAAAACATTTATGAGTACTGATAATATGGCATCATTAAAATAGTTTTATAATGAAAATATTGTTAATGATAGACGATAGTATAATAATTTTAGATGGTCGTTAAAAAATGATATTTAATATATCACCTTACAATTAATTTTTCTATTCATATACCCTGCATATTAAGACTAGAACCAGACAATATAACATGCCATGGCGTGACAGACACGTTATGACAATAAATAAACGGTAAAAACGGTAACAATAAATTTTCAACGCAAATCTAGAATTAAACCTTCTATCATTAACAATTAGGCATTAATAAACTATTTTAACGATGCAACGTCATCACGGTACACTCATTATTGTTTTCCATGCATTTTATTTCTACTTTAGCTATGGGTAACAAATGTCTTAGGTTTGGGCGTGGGTAGCAAATATCCAGGTACCATATGTCCAGATACCAAATGTCCAGGTACCAAATTTCCGGGTAGCAAATGTCTGGGTACTAAATTTCTGGGTAACATATAACCGTATACCACCCTCGCAATGCCAAATGTATTTAATTTAATTTTTTTCAAATTTGTTTTAATTTATTAAGTAGGTAGTAGGGGAGTGCGTATGTGTGATCGGGTTCATTTTTTTTCAACTTTGAAAATCTGTAACTTTTTTTGTACTTCCTCCAAATTCACTGTTTGTGTACTCAAATACTAGCCAGTTCATTCTCTATATACCCTTGAAATATCAAACCGATAAACTGAAAATTCGAAGACTTGTACCAAATTGTATGAAATAACTTGGATAATTTTCGAAATTACAAAAATGCTGTTTATGTGATCACCGTGTCCCAAAATGTGATCATGTTAAAATTGCATTAATATTACAGTGAAAGTTATTGCCTTTTATGTGATCACACTAAAAAACTTTCAGATAAGATAGAAAATGAAAGATAATGCGATATTTTAGGTTCCATTTATGAGAGTTTAAATAACACTACATGCGTAAAATACGAAATCACATGTTTTGGGGTGGTCTGCAAATGGCGTCACAAAATTAATGACATTTTGTCCCACCACTATTTTATCATTTTAGGGGTTGCCCATAAATGATGTCATCGAAGTTTCTCCATTTCTACGACCCTATGATTACCCTGTCATCAACCGAACCATTGTGTAGAATAGATGGATATCTTTAACATACGTTGTCATCAAGATCCTAGCTGACCCACTAACCGTACCCCTGACATCATTTACGGATGATCTCTTACCATTGAGTAAGCGACTATTTTAAAATGGAATGTCATCAGTCATTAATATCTGGCTAGACCAGCTGACCCGAACGATGACATTATTTAATGGCGATTTTTAAGGGGTTACCCATAAATGATGTCCACATCTTGGTGGGTAAAAATAAAATAAACGATAATTTGACATCTGTAATATGTGATAACAGCAATTGCATAAATGATCGAGGAATTCCTGAACTAGTGGATTTATCTTGAGCAATATTGCTAACGATACACTGAATTTTGATACTCACCCATTTTTCTAATTTGAAAAAATCAAAATTTGCTGTAAGGGATGGTTCATAAATAATGTCACCCAAATTAAAATTTTATTAGGACCCATTCACCTATATGTCATGATTGACATGACATCAACATTACTTAAACCGCTATATGTAATATGTCTTCAAAATCTGACTGGACCCACACCCATCCGGACGACATCATTTATGGACGATCCCTAATGATGTAAAACAGCATTGTCAACTTATTTTAATAAGCTGTTTGATAAACTGAGTTGATTCGATGCTTTTAGCCATCTGCAGCTCTGATCACATTTAGAGCTCATAGAATGATCACATTATAGCACAACTCCCGGATTTGACACTTTGACCTTTCATCTATTTTAGTGGGAACTCTCCATACGAAAATCTCAAACAGTATCTTCAACTAGTTGGTAATGAATGTATCAATCATGTTGCACACGTTGTTTAATTCTAAAATGTACAACACTAGAAATTTTGAAATTCGAAAACTCGGAAAAAAATTCAGAATACGAGTTATTCTGATATTTGGACTTCGGCGATTTTACTCTGCCCAGGTTTTCAAAGTTTCGCACCCTAAATTATACTGTCGTTAGTTAAGAGTACAAGCTATCATTACCGGCTAGTAAAGGATTTCTGATGCAGGTTGTGCTTTAGCACCAGCCACTGATCACACTTAAGGCATGATCACATATACGCACTCTACTGCTACGTGTTTTATTCTATACAAGAAATTGCTAGTAATCCTAGCTACACTAAATAACGGGAAAACGCAAAAATAACTTGACAAGGGGAAACCCCTTGGGGAAACTGGAGACTCCTTATTTACAACTTGTACCCATGAAGAAAATAACTTCCTTTATGTTCCCTTGAAGGCCCAAAATAACCTCCCTCATGTTCCCTTGAAGGCCCATAATAACCTCCCTCATGTTCCCTTGAAGGCCCATAATAACCTCCCTTATGTTCCCTTGAAGGCCCAAAATAACCTCCCTCATGTTCCCTTGAAGGCCTAAAATAACCTACTCTTCTAACATCTCTTAGCCCCACCAGTAATTAATAATAATCGTTACACTATCGAAAAATTTGGTTAATCCACAATGTATTACTGAGTCGAACCAGGAGTCTTGAATTTATACGTAATTATTTAATCACCATATTTATAAATTCAAGACTCCTGGTTTGACTCAGTAATACATTGTGGTTTAACCAAATTTTTCGATAGTGGAACGATTATTATTAATTACTGGTGGGGCTAAGAGATGTTAGAAGAGTAGGTTATTTTGGGCCTTCAAGGGAACATGAGGGAGGTTATTTTGGGCCTTAAAGGGAACATGAGGGAGGTTATTTTGGGCCTTTAAGGGAACATAAAGGAGGTTATTTTGGGCCTTCAAGGGACCATAAAGGAAGGTATTTTCTTCATGGGTACAAGTTGTAAATAAGGAGTCTCCAGTTTCCCTAAGGGGTTTCCCGTTGTCAAGTTTTAATTAAATTTGTTTTAGTTTTTGTTTTAGCTATTCGTTAACCGTACTTTAGAACTGGCATATAGACATAGAAACTAGTGCAAATACCACAGAGAGCTATAACAATAACTTGTAAGTAAGAAACAATACAAATTTAAAGCAAGTTTCTTCTATTCAACACTTTTGGCCAGGAAATGTGTGAGTATAGCAGTCAGGAAAACCATGTTCATGTCACAATTGGTATAGTTATGTAAGGAGCAAGTGGAGATAACCATTTTCGCATATCTGAAATATAAAGCATTTAGAAACTTTTTAATTTGAATATAAATTAGACAAAATATTAAATAATTACAGGGTAATTTACATTAAACTTTGGTAAAAAATAATGTTTTTTGTCTGCTGTATAGTTACCCGAAATTCCTTTTCAACTTAACTCAAGAGATTCGAACGAAAACACAATTATTGTTTGAGGACTCACCTTTTTGAACCCATACAAATGCGGTCAGCTTCAAAGCAAAGGTCCCTTTCAGTCGACTCACAAAATTGATTTTGAATTCTGTTAAATCTGTAAAATCACAAATAGGAGCCCAATATAATTTTAGATATCTAATCGTATCGTTAGTTAAGTTTAGTTTTTTTATGTTGGAGGAAAATATGTATAATTTCTTACATTTACAGCTTCCAATAAACAGCTCAGTCCGAACCAACAAATTGACCTGCGCAGAACTCAAACTAAGTCCTGCAGCTGGATCCTATCCTCCCACAGTTTTAAGCATCTACTTTCCGAAATTCTTGTGAAAAACAAGTCAACAGCGGCAGTCGTCCTTTTATTACTTGACGGATTTTTGCAAATTTCAAATTTCTTCAAAAGAAGCAATTTCTACCAGAAACTGTTTCGCAATTCACAAGGCGCTGTGATTTTCAATTCATAAATATTTGGAAACAATTTTGAAAGCATGTCACATCCTAAAACGAAGTATGGCATTTCCAACTGGGTCACACTTGCAATTCTGTTTCCGTTGATGACGACTCCATCTTCAAAACGATTAAGTGCAGAGAAAGCGACAAGTTTCTTCCAAGACCAAACATCCCCCCTTACATTTAATTGAACTTTGCGCAGGCGCGGAAAATAATCTTCATAAATCCCCCTACTTTTCTGTTTTAGATCTTCCCCTTTAAATCGAAATATTATGTTAGAGTCGTAAATGGAAGTGCGGGCATTTTCCGCATCCTTGTCATTTAGGTTTGCATTAAAATCGTTGCAAAATTGATAACAAATTCGTTCGGTCTCTGCTCTCTGCTGCCCACATTTGTGAAAAATGGGCAGCCGTTGTAAAGGACGTCGTTGAAAAATCTGGAGATATTGATACAAACATGTTACAATCGATTCCCTGAAAGTGTTATTCACCATATTATGGAGTCCTCCCCGAATTTATCTGAAATTATTCTGCACCACGAAATTCTTCCTTTTCTCGTTAAACCCACAAACCGTCTAAACCTTTTCAAAATACTTGTGATTTGTTTTGACTGTAAGGAAGACACGGCAGCCACACTTGAATTTATTGCCGATAACAATCTTGATAATAATTTGGAGGTTCAACAAATTCAGATCGGTGAATGTGATGGGTTTTTCGAAGCAGCTCCCCAAAATCTTGTGGGCGCTACAAAATAAATATTAAAGGGCTACTCCAAAACGTTAAAAAAACTAAAAACTTACCTTGGTCAATTTTATGAATAATTTACAATATTACGATTCTCTCTTATTTATCAAGTCAAAAATGTAAGTGATTGTTAGATTTAGGGGAAAATCTCACGGATCCCGTCGATATATTGTGTAAATAATAGTTGTATTTTATTTTAAGGTAGTAATTACTAGATTAATAAATTATATGGAACAATTTATATCAAAAATTAAAACCTGAAAATTTAAAAACTATCCATGTATATAAAAATTTCACTTACCAAAAACCATAATATATATTACATATAAAAGGGGTTGAATAGTAATATGTATAGAGTTTAGCTAATGTTTTGTTGGTGCACGCGCTTAGAAAATATCATAACAAGAATCGTTTACAACAGGGCTAACAGGCCTAGATGTAAACTTTAACGGGTTTATTCGCCCATTTTAAAATGTTTAAGAGTAGGAAAATCAGTTAATGCGGTGTAACAGAGCAGCATGTTACAAAAGCCAACAGCAAATCTGTTAAAATTTACAGTAAACCTGTCAAGGTATTTATGTTACTGTATATGTTAATATGCTCAAAATCCACCCCATAATTGTGAAACGAGGGTCAAACTGGTGACCTTTATCTGAACCGGGTTCAACCCCCGAGTTCTGCACACTCCTACCCCAAAAGTTCCTAAATTAACCTTTATGATTTTTGAAAAATTATTAAATTAATAGATTATATTTTTATAATTAAATGAGCCTAACCTACTATTTACATTCTATTTACATTATGTACATATGATGGAGCAGATGGTAGAGTTAATTTGGGGGCGACCACCAAGTTACATTATAGGGGTAACTACTCCCGAGGGAATATAGCAGGATCTGAACTATGCTCGAAGAGCCAATGCCTACCTATGTCAATGAGATATTGAGTTTGCAATGTTTACCTTTTTATGAATTTGAATCTAAACCTAAATATTTTGCATGGAATTAATTTAATTTTTATCTGTGGTTATAGTATTAGTATTAGGTTTTATTTTCAGCGGATGAGTGGCTCAGAGGTAAGACCGGTTGAAGTGCAACCACCCCATGGTCCACACCCCACGAGCTCAAGAGGACTGGGCAGAAAGGAGATGTGATAGTTTGCATTGAGAGTTTCCAGTCACAAATGCATTTCATCTCCCTCCCCCTCTTCGGCCCAGCTTGTCCTGTCCATCCTCAATTTTGAATAAGAAAATGAAATATGTAAATTTTATTTTATGTTAAGTTCCAATTTATAAAAAGTGAAATACTATTTTGAACCAGTGAGTTGTTAAGGAGGGTTGACAGCGACGGGGTTTTAGTTGTCCAAGCTTGAGTTCGATTAGACTGAGACTGAGGAGATGGTTGCGGTAACCACTGACGTCAGTTAGCCAATAACGCGGTCAGGGCCCGCTTCCATCCCGACTCCCGATGCTGTCATGCTCCGAAAGCTCGACTCAAGGTAATGTGATCACCGCTCCGAGGGGTGTAGAACGTCCAGGAACGAGCTCGACCCTGAGTGAGAACAGAACCTGCTCAGAATTAATTCCGTTAGATCCTAAGTTAGATAAGTTTAAATTAAGTGTAGACCAAGAAATTCAAACTCAAATTGCTCAACTTTCTCCGTACCAGTCCCGGGAATCTGGACTGAGTCCGGGGGAACACAATAAATCTTCAAATTCACCTTCCGCACAAGGATCCGCCCATTCTCGATCCAGCGGAAATAAAATTTTAACTCCTACTTTGATAAGTAGAAAAACTGAAAAAGTAAAATTAGGTACAAATAAAGTAATTAATGAAAGTAAACATCCAGATTCTCATAAAGTAAAAACTCCTTCGGGAGACAAGTCTGAAAGTAATTCTGGAAGTGAAAGCGCCGATTCTCAGTCCGAAGCGACTGACTATTATGATTCGACAGTGGACCAAGCTTCCGCGATCTCAAAAATTCCTAAGTCTCGTAGGAGACGTCGCGAAGTTACTCCCCGCCTCCTCTCTGACAGTGAAAGACGCTCAGGGGCCATATCTAGATCTCGCAGGGCGACCCGAAAATTCTTGGTCCAGAGCCCTCGATTTAAAGCCCCTGGGACTCCCAAAAGCTCGCAGAAAATCAAAAGTAGGGACAGGGAGGAAACTTCTTCCCAGAGTACTCATGAGGAACAGTTAAAACTCATGGGAATCAAAGTAATTGATAACTATATAAGTTGTGTTGGGTCAATGAACCAGAATATCTCTGCGTTGATCCCCAAATTAAATATTCATAAAGATTAAATTAATGATGTCACTTACTTGCAGTTGTCTAGATATTGAAAGTAAAGTTCTTTGAAAATTCGAAGTAAAAATATAAATATGTGAAAAATTTTATTAGTTCCCTTGAACCGAAATTCTCAGAGATGAAAGTCGATCGGAACTCTAACGATCGGAATTCATATCTGGGACTACACGTTTCAAGAGTCCTAAATCAAATCTGTGAAAATTAAAATTAATAAATAATTCATGATTGGAAAATTAATTATTCAGTTAGGGATAGGGTGTAAGTATAACTTAAAATATTTCTAATGTATGTCGCAGCAATATGGACATAGATCTAAATGATATTGAGAAGATGGAGATCCCCTCAGACCAGGAAGACTATTGGCTTGGGCCCGACACAGGAGAGTGTGGGTCCACCCCTCAAAGTCCTGCCGAATCTACAAATTGGGATCCAGATCCTGTTTTTATTCCTTCTAAATCGTCAGACTTGGACGCACAGATCGCCTCCACCTCTACCCAAAATACTACTTCACCCGTCACCGCCGAATGCCCAGTGTTAGGGCGACCTAACTCCGTGAAAAATATGGTCGTTGAGACCCAGGTTCAATTTAATAATAAAATTAGGGAATGTCCCGTATGTAAGTCCCGTCGGGAGCAAGGGAACATTCGGCACATCTTTGCCGATTGTCCCCTCCTCCAACCAAAACCAAAAAGGAAAAGAGTGAGGAGATGTAGTAATTGTGGAGGTACACACAGACTTAAATTATGTAGGCAATCTACGGAAACTTTTAACAGAGATCATTAAAAATAAAATTTAATTAAATAAATTCCGTACCCAAAATTATTAAAAATTAATTAGAAATTAATATGTGACCAAATTAAATTATATAATTCGAAACTTTGCAAAGAATGTAAATTCCTTTACATTCCTTAACTGTAAATCTTTAATTTAAGACTCAAAGTGAATCAGAGCGTCAGTCTAGTACCGGCGCCCTTTCAAAACCATAACCAAAACTTTAGTGTTACAGTCATGGGGGTGATAAAAGTTCTTAGGTCAAAACTCTAATTGTCTTGCCCCCATCTGTGAACTTTTTCAATAGATGCCAGGTTCGTGGCCATCTCCGCCGGCAAGTCCGTCTCCAGGTAGTTCGCCACATCGAAGGAATTCAACTCGAACGCCTTCTCCGCTTAATCCTTCGGTTTCTTCTTGGTTACCATCTCCGAAAATTAGCCCGGAAAGTACTCCTCCAAGAAGAACTTCGCCGCGGAAAACTTACACTCGAACTCCGTCTCCACCAAAAGCTTCATCTTCTAAACGTGGTCCGCCAACTTTAAAAGACTTAGCAAAGAAAAAGAAAAAGAAATCCAAATTGGGTCCCCATTGTAATATGGGACGAAAATCCTATCAAAATGCTCTTCAGCAGCAACAGGCCAGGGTTGCGGCCGAAAAGAAAAAAAAAGAAGAAGCGGATCTACTTCAACGTAAGAAAGCTTTTCTTAATGCTGTACGCAGACAAAATTATCACATTAAGAAAAGTGGAGGAACAGTCCGGCGTAAGGGACGCCCATCTCGATATTCTCCTCCACGTCCTCCACCGCCTCCTCGCTCTACTCATCTTTCGTCTGCATCAACTTCCGCTGCCGCATTGAAGGCGCCCATACGTTCCTCTGGACGCGTTCTCAAGAAGGCATCTCAAGCAAAAATAAAGCCCTTCAGCGTCTTTACTGGGGTAGCTCGGAAGCCTCCAATTGATCCAAATCTCCGTCAGTATAAATTGGGTGGAATTGTTAAACTGCATCGGAGTGATGCTCCAGCTACCATTACTTCGGGAGCTCTGGAAGATCCTCCTCAGCCATCACTTCCCCAACCTCCTCATCTCGCCGACGATATTTATCAGGTTCTTCCCGAATCTGCCCCTCGGGGAAACCAATTGGCTTCAAATCGCAGTCCGAGTACAACTCCTGCCAAAATTAATCCGCAAGCAAAGCCTGAGGACTTTTCTGAAGCAGAAAAATTGGCTCTTGTCTCTGCCACCCTCAAAATTGAAACTATTAATAATGACTTTGAAGTTATGAAGGCACAGGAAAAAGTAGATTTTCCTCGGAAGATTGTTATCACTGAGGATCCTCCTAACATCCTCATAATCTGCCCAGGGTATGAGAATGGCTTCGTCCAGCATGAGGGAATAAATTCTGCTTATAATAAATTGAGAATCACAGCCAACCTCGTGAACACCGCACTCCTGCGATATTTCAATCCTCCTCCTCGCTCTGCCTTCATTGAAGCTGTCTTCATGCCTCGCTTAGATCCGGTAAATCCTTTGCCGTTACCGCCTATAGAAGTTCGGGGGATGAATCAACCGGGCCAAGCAGATTTGCCTGCTCCTCCTCCGCCTGCTTTTTCAAAAATAAAGCCAACCCGAGTTTCTAATAATGCGCCACGTATTTATCCTCGAACTCTGGAGGTCAATAACATGAACCAAAATGTTAGTTTTACCCTAACACACCGCGAGGATGGATACGTCGTACTCCACACCAGATTCCTTTTTCCTCGGGAATTCTTCAATTCAGAAAATTTGCCTCGAATTAATCCAAATGCTCCGATTCCTGACGCTCCGCGTCCTGGACCGTCTTTAAATCCAGCTCCTGCTCAAGATCCAAAGTCAGCTCAAGCTTCATCTGCAAAGCCAGCTCAAGATCCAGCTCAAAAAGCGAAGAAGAACCCAAGTGCTTCCCCGAAATAAATTTTTCCCCACTAAAAATACATAATGAATTAAAAATTTTCTTACCTTTTCTTATTTTGAAGACTTAAAAATTAAAATACTTATAAATTGTTTTTCCATCTTTGAAGATCTACGTTAAAAATTATAAAATTCTATTGTCTTCCACAAAACATAAAGATATAAAAATAAATCTTAAAATACAAAAACATAACTACACACTTATTAATCTAAAATAATATTTAATATGTCTTAATATAGTATGGTTTCCTCACTCGCAATACCCTATATTCGGTGGTATCAGTGGGAGGGTCTATCTTTTTAAATTTACTGGTGCAAATTGTACGTTTCTCTTTAGATAGGCCTCCATAAGAATATGATTAATATGATTTCATTATATATATTTTAATTCACATGAATTATCGTAATACAATTTTCTTAATTCTATTTATTATTAATATTTTATATAATAATTCTACTTAATCTAAAATTACCATATGAATTATTTCCCCTCCTGGGGTTAGAACAATCGTCATCAAATTTACTATTCACTCTTTCTTTTGAATAATTTTAAATTTAATAATTCCATGCAAATATGAAGTTTCTGCAGGAATGAATTTGTCTCAATTTAATAAAGCATTTTAAAAAATCCAGTTCAGTCCGTTTTCCAAAGTTGCAAAATTTTCTTTTATTAAACATAACAAATTTTATTTTCAAAATAGTTAAAATTAATCCGCAAAATCAAAAACCACAAAATAAATAATCATTCATATAAATCAGGTATGATATAATTGTGTGCGTGCCATTTTCCTTCTCCTTTTGTTCCAGCTTCCAGTCGTAGGGGACACTCCTGCTGCGGGGGGATTGTGAAAGGGGAATGAAAATGCCACTGCGCCTTCATCCTTAATTCTTCCTATAGTTAGAGAGTGGACAAAGCCATCTTCAGCCAGAAGAAGAAGACAGGATCAGACAGGATAGTGTCAAGTCATTCAACTCAGCTCATCCTTCTATCTCAACTGGGAGCAACGTGCGGAACCAACAACAGAACGTATTCGCTGCGAGTGGAGCTTCACATTCCATTGCCAAGCCACGCCACGCATCTCAGGAAGCAGAAGAAGGAGCACTACCCTCATGAGTCACGAATTACTACTCTACACGCTAACATATAATAAATTTTCTTCTCCGAAAATCGTATAATAATTTTGGTGAGAAAGACCACAATAGAGACACCTAAAAGAATTCGGAATTTGCGGGGGGATCAAGGTAGTGAGGTGATCCTCTGTGAGTCGTGTTGGTGCACGAAACCTAAAAATAGAAAAAGAAAACATTTTAATTTAGAGTTTATATTATCACTTTGTTTCATAATATTTTTCCTCTCCATCGTGGTGCTTCCCTTATATAATATTTGTTTTAATTAAATCAAAAGTAACAATAATTCGAGGTCTTCAAATAATCAAAATCAAATTGTAAAAGAATATCTGTAATATTTGTGATCAAAATTGTACTCACCTGGAATTCTACCTTCGGATCCAAATTGGCTTGTAATCCGTATCCTCGGTATCCGTTAGGTCATTGTCAAAATTATTAAATTGTATTATTGTGTCGACGAAAATTACAACATGAAAACAAAAACAAACAAAATAATAATTCAAAGAAAATTAAGGCTTGTAGTCCCTGCCCTTTTGGCAGAGGAAAACTTTCATCTTATTTTCAGTATCATTTTTCCTTTTCAGTTTCGATTCAATTTTCCATTTCTAATCCGTATCATTTTCACTTCTTAAATCTTAAATAAATATTTATCTGTAAACTTATAACTTATACTGATCTCCGATGTCGTCCAAATTAATCCATGGGCAAATTAATTCGATTCTCATTACAACTACAATATAAGTATAAATATTATGTAATATTATGAGGTTCGATTTTCATACTAATTAAGTAATTGGCATATGTATTCGGCCGGGTCATATTTCATTTGTTTTAGTAGTATCTATGATAGTCATTGGGATTCTTCAAGAACTCCTTCATCTCTTTTGCATAATATTATAATTATAAAAGTTAATCATGAAAATTTCAGCAAAATATATTCCAAAATATAAGGGCTCCGGGGGAATCGATTCTCTGACCACGGTGGTGGGATTGCTTATTATGTTGCTCAAATTCCTTGGTTGCTCCACCACCGTCATGGTTATTCCGTCTTTTTGGTAAAGAGAATCTTTCTTCCCCGAGCCATAGCCCCAATTAGAAAACATTGGCTCAATAATCAGGTCTTAAATTCACTTTACTTCATAAAATTAATATTGAAATCAATCCGAACAAAATATTCAGATCATCACTTAATTAAAATTCAAAATTCAATTAGGTAAAAAGGAGGAGATGACAGCATCGGGAGTCGGGATGGAAGCGGGCCCTGACCGCGTTATTGGCTAACTGACGTCAGTGGTTACCGCGACCATCTCCTCAGTCTCAGTCTAATCGAACTCAAGCTTGGACAACTGAGACCCCGTCGCTGTCAAACCTCCTTAACAACTCACTGGTTCAAAATAGTATTTTACTCTTTATAAATTGAAACTTAACATAAAATAAAATTTACATATTTCATTTTCTTATTCAAAATTGAGGATGGACAGGACAAGCTAGGCCGAAGAGGGGGAGGGAGATGGAATGCATTTGTGACTGGAAACTCTCAATGCAAACTATCACATCTCCTTTCTGCCCAGTCCTCTTGAGCTTGTGGGGTGTGGACCATGGGGTGGTTGCACTTCAACCGGTCTTACCTCTGAGCCACTCATCCGCTGAAAATAAAACTTAATACTAATACTATAACTACAGATAAAAATTAAATTAATTCCATGCAAAATATTTAGGTTTAGATTCAAATTCATAAAAAGGTAAACATTGCAAACTCAATATCTCATTGACATAGGTAGGCATTGGCTCCTCGAGCATAGTTTAGATCCTGCTATATTCCCTCGGGAGTAGTTACCCCTATAATGTAACTTCGTGGTCGCCCCCAAATTAACTCTACCATCTGCTCCATCATATGTACATATGTAAATAAAGTATGAATGTATAGGTTAAGTTCATGTCGTCATCAAAATATAATTTATCTATTTAATAATTCTCAAAATCATAAAAGTTAATTTAGGAACTTTTGGGGTAGGAGTGTGCAGAACTCGGGGGTTGGACCCGGTTCAGATGAAGGTCACCGGTTTGACCCTCGTTTCAATTGCAAATCGAGAGTTTCAGGAAGCTTTCAGGCAAAGGACAAGCATTTTCATGGTATCCTTGGTCCCCTCTAAAATCTTATTGATTGCCTCAAATACACCATCGTTTGTAGTCATTAGAAAATTGTAAAGTACCGCATATCCTATAATAATGCGCGGGTCTGTAATACTACGTGGGTCTGTAATAGTACGCGGGTCTAAGAGGTCTCCGTTTGGATAGTACGCGGGTCAATTTAACACGCTATTAAGCGGCAGTACGCGGGTCTGTAATACTATGAGGGTCTGTAATAGTACGCGGGTCTGAGAGGTCCAAATTTTGATGGTACGCGGGGCGTACTATTATAGGATATACGGTAGCCAAAAATGGAAAAATTATTTTCCATTGATCACGTTAGTCAAATAAAACATTTAAAAAATACTCTCTAGAAATTTCGAAAATTATTTATTGCTTCTGTAAACACTATTCTAAAACTGTTTGATTTAATGTAATATAGGTATTAGAATCAATATTCGGTAAATTGAACGTAAAATCTTTACTCGCTTCTCGTTTAGAGTTAGTTAAACTAATTAAGATATTCTATATGCACACATAGATATTGCTGTATAAAAACATGGAATTTGCGATACAATTATGTACTTTGAGTAACTAATTATTGTACACTAACTTTAACTAAATGTTTTCGTCACACAAATAGGTACATAATTACACATGGTTTTGGTACATATTAAATTTATTGCACTAAATTAAGTAATAACCCCCCTCAAAATACTTGCTTTAAAATATGTAAGGGGAAACTATGTAACAACTCCTATCAAAATCCAAACAAATATAAAATATCCAAATACAAAGTTTAAACTATTAAAATTCTAATTAATACAGCGCATATTCTCAGTCTACAGCTTCAGATTCTACATTTAATTGCTCAGTCGCAATTATAATTCTTTGTAAAAGCTTTTGCAAAAATTTTAAAAATGTTCTAATTTCTTGTTCGTATAAATTAGTACAGATTGTATTAAATTGCATTATGATTTTGAATACTTGTAAATCTGTTTTAACTGCATGTATTCTAATATAATTAGTACATTAAATATAATCCAGCTATCTCCTAATTTCAATTTATATTTAACTGTTATTGGTTCAGAACTTATGGTCATACAAAAATAAAAAAACTTGTACCTACATATATAATGCTATATTTTGTCTAACATATGTATTATTTTGAACTGAAGTCTATATAACTAAAATCTAGAATTGTATACAAAGAAACAAGTCCAAAAAGCTCCAGCTAAAGCTAATGCACAAGATACACAAGGCAATGCATTTGTAGGATACAATAAATATTCGATGCAATTTCCTCAAATTTTACACTTTTAACCGTAAGTAAAAGTCAGCAACTATATTTTCATGTCACAATTTGTACGTAAGAAGCCAGTGGAGACAACCATTTCCTCATGTCTAAAATAAAGTAGATAGAAATTTTTAATTTACATAGAAATTAAAAACAATATTTAAAATAAAAAATTAATTAATTAAAAAATATGTACAAAATATTTTATTTTTTATCTCTTGTAGTAATTAGTTACCTGTAATTCCTTTTCCTTTTCAACTTAAACCCAGAGACTCGAATGAAAACACAATTCATGTTTGTGGGCCACATTCCTTAAAGCCGTACAATGCAGTTAGTCAGTGTGAGCAGTCAGCTTTGAAGCAAAAGTCCGTTGTCCCTTTCAGTTTCAATTTTTCAGTCCGGTGTGCAGATGTGCGTAAAGTTATACCGTGGTACAGCTGCGGTATGGCTGCGGTATAGAATATGGGGCCACCCACAAATGACGTCCCAAAAATTTCAAATTTTTTAGCTAAAACCATTTTTAAACTTCGTTAATTGCACCCCCCACCCATAAATTCCCCCCACAGGGAAGGGGGAGCTTTAGAATTAAATCTAGTAAGAATTCCAAAAAAAATCAAATATTTTATAAGCTTAACGCTTTAATAACTTCTACCTAATGCTCCCCCCACCAATAATTACCCCTCAAAGGGTAAGGGGTGGGGGTGGCGAAGGAAGATAGTAGGGCCACCCATCAATGACGTCCCAAAATTTTTGATTTTTTGTAGCTTAAAACATTACTTATTTTAAATTTTTGGTCACCCCACCCTCAAAAAATCCCTTAGGGGTATTTAAAGGGATAAGTCGTAACACAGGGCTTCAGAATTAAAACGAGTATAGTATAGTATATAGTTTTGATTGGGTGGGGATTTCAATGTACACATGAATAAGGGTTTTTTTGCAGCGTGTGTTGAGTGCAAACTACAAGCTTTTTTGTTTTATTTCGAGTTAGATGCTCCATAACATTCCCTTTAAGAGAGCAAGGTAAGTCACTAAGAGTTAAATTTGACAACTACCACCCCCTCGACCCACTGAAGACTGAAGCTTAACATTCACATGTAATATAACATTAAATTAAGGTATGCACATGTACGTATGTGATGCAAAAGTGTAAAGATCAAATCAGGTTTGGGTGAGACCAAGGTCAATCCAGGTCTGGGTAGGGACACTTTATGGAACCCAAATATTTTGGAGCACCCTGGTTCACCATATTTTTTTAAACCTGCAAGTGGGTCAGGGTCCAAGTTCCGGCCCAACCATGAATAACTGTAGGTAAAACGCCTTCTAGTGCAGGTCTGCATGAACTTTAAACCTGCACCCAAAACCGTCGTAAACAGGTTCTTTGTGTCCAGCAGAAGTGACATGCAACAAAACTCAAAAACTGGAAAACAGTAATTCCTACACAGAGAAACATTTTAGCACTTAACTATGACTATACTATGCATTAAAAGCCTAAAATTTTTTGCAGACGTAGACCACTATAGTGTGCTTCGAAAACTATTAAAGAGCGGTTGATTTGAAAACATAAAATTGAGTAAAAAAAACTTAGGAAATTTTGGTCAAATTCGAAAAATTTAATTTTTGGTTCGCGTAACTTTTTTGTGAAAACGTACAAGCCTACAATTTTTTGCAAATGTAGGCCACTATAGTGTGTTTGAAAAACCATCAAAGCGCGGTTGATTTGAAAACATAAAATTGAGTAAAAATAAACTTCAAAATTTTTTGTCAAATTCGAAAAATTTACTTTTTAGCTCGCGTAACTTTTTTGTAATAATAAACAAGTCTACAATTTTTTGCAGATGTAGGCCACTAAAGTGTGCTTCAAAAACCATCAAAGCGCGGTTGATTTAAAAACATAAAATTGAGTAAAAACAAACTTAGAAAATTTTTGTCAAATTCGAAACATTTAATTTTTAGTTCGCGTAACTTTTTTGTGAAAACGTACAAGCCTACAATTTTTTGCACATGTAGGCCACTATTTAAAATTCGTAAATTTTCATTTTTTTGAAAAAATCGACCTAAAAAAGTGGGCCTCTAAAGTATTAGTTTTTTGATTTTTTTTCAAAAAAATAAAAATTTTCGAATTTTAAAAAATCCTGAAATTACTTTTTAGAAAATGGTCTAAGGATTAGAAAAAACCAAATTTCGTCAAAATCGGATGAGAAATGTAGAAGCTACAGGGTGCCAAAAATTCAAAATTTGAACTTTTTTGAACTTTGACGGGCCACTGTGACCGAAAAACGCAAAATGCGGTCGAGTTACTTTAAACCTGGGCTATTCAAAGCTAGCCTGATTTTTCTAAGTGGCAGGTTTTGAATTTGGCGGGTAACATGTGAAACCATTCCCTTGTTAGTGACTTACCTTGCTCTCTTAAAGGGAATGTTATGGAGCATCTAACTCGAAATAAAACAAAAAAGCTTGTAGTTTGCACTCAACACACGCTGCAAAAAAACCCCTATTCATGTGTACATTGAAATCCGCACCCAATCAAAACTATATACTATACTATACTAGTTTTAATTCTGAAGCCCTGTGTTACGACTTATCCCTTTAAATACCCCTAAGGGATTTTTTGAGGGTGGGGTGACCAAAAATTTAAAATAAGTAATGTTTTAAGCTACAAAAAATCAAAAATTTTGGGACGTCATTGATGGGTGGCCCTACTATCTTCCTTCGCCACCCCCACCCCTTACCCTTTGAGGGGTAATTGTTGGTGGGGGGAGCATTAGGTAGAAGTTATTAAAGCGTTAAGCTTATAAAATATTTGATTTTTTCTGGAATTCTTACTAGATTTAATTCTAAAGCTCCCCCTTCCCTGTGGGGGGAATTTATGGGTGGGGGGTGCAATTAACGAAGTTTAAAAATGGTTTTAGCTAAAAAAATTGAAATTTTTGGGACGTCATTTGTGGGTGGCCCCATATTCTATACCGCAGCCATACCGCAACTGTACCACGTACCACGGTATAACTTTACGATCATGGTGTGCAGTAGTCCAGTAGTCAGTCTCAGTCAAGTTTCAAGTGGTCAAGTTGACTATGGTTTACTTTGTAAAACTTTTAACTGGTGGAATTTATCCTTGTATCCACGCGCCAAGATCAAAATATTAGAATTGGAAGTGAAATATAAATAATTATAAGGATTTGCAATTTATGTAAGTTTAAGTAGGTAGGTAACTAGTTGGGAATTTGTGAATTACTTACATCAAGGGAAGCCATCTAGCGCTCGTCGGAGGAACATAACGGCCTAGATCACTCTAGGAAAAGTTGAAATTTTTTTATTTAACTTGTCGATTTTTATAGTTAAAATTATATTTTTAGTTGTTTTAACAATCACACTGTGCTTAACTAATCCTGTTACAATAGAAATAGATCGAAGATATTAAAGTTGTAATAGTCTAGACTATTTTTGGAAGTGTATTTGTTTCCACCACGCTAAACTCTATCCCATCCTACACGGTGCACATAATAAGAAACGGAGGCAGAGACAAAACTGAAGAAACTCATCTCCTGGACTCAATTTTCACCGGATTAAACTGGATTGAACTGAAATACAAAGAGCTTAGTTCCATCTAATTAATACGTAGGCCGAAAGGCACTATTACCATATTTTCTCCTACTAGTAGGTCTTAAGATACTAGCAAACAATATATTTTGATAGGTGTTGAAGATGTCGAAAGAAAAAAACAAGATACCACCACAACGAACGGACCAGATCTCGTCTATGGTGAATCAGCAAATACAGATGATGTCGCAGAAAATATCTTCAATCGCCGCTAACGGAATACTACACACGGTCAACATGATGATTCAAAAATTGGAGAACAAAATATCAGAGAAAATGGAAAGCCTAGAAAACAGTGTCAACAACAAGGTAACCACTTTAAACGAAAATGTTGAAAAACTGAAAACGCGTAGTGACAAAGGGGAGGCAGAAATCTTTTATCTTAAGGACCAACTAGTGGGATTAATAGAAAACAATACTGACCTACAATATGGAGGAAAAATTAAAGAACTCGCTGATAAACTGGAAGACTCAATTAACATTAAGGTTGCTCACTTAAACTATAAAATTTCTGCACTAGAATCCCGTGTGGAAGTGGAAAGATCTCAGTGTTTGGGAGCCAAAAACCAGCTAGCGGGTCTGCAGAGTAGAATACTAGGGATAGAAAAAGCAAACAGGAGTAAAGAATTTGTGATTTCGGGCCTGAAAGTAAACAAGTCAGCTCTAGAAGACACCCAAGACCTTCTTATTTATAAACTTGGAATCTGCATTAGCAAAAAAGAGATTGAGGAGGCTAGGAGAGCCAGTGTGTCAACTCCAGGCAAACCCCCCTTGTTATTCGTGAAGCTGAAAGACAGTAGTCAAGTCTCGCTAATTATGAAGAAAAAATCCGAGTTAAAACACACTTCAAGGGAAGTTCGCATTTACCCTTACCTTATTAAAGCAGAGCAAGCAATGTATAGACATACAACAGAAATGTTCTGGCAGTTTAAGCATCAGCAACCAACGGCAGTGGTACAGTTCATCGGAAAATTCGGCATTCCGGTGGACGGAAAGCAGTACACAAGCAACGGATCTCAACTAATCGAGTGGGGATGTAATCCTGGTTGAACCAGCTTAAAAATGACATGAAGCTTCGCTCAAGTTAGTTCACGGAGTTCAACTTTTGATGAGAGAAGGTCAAAATAATATTTAAGTATTCAACGGGGAAGCTGTATGTACCCACTAGTGGAGTGTACACTTCAATGATAATATTAAGTTCTATTGGTAATAGCTAATGTGATTAAGTACGTATATTTGATTTAAATACATTTTAATGATTAATGAAGAGAAACAATTTCTGTTATTATAACCGACAAATGAAAGTTATTTATGTGGTGTTAAATCGGCAAGTTACATGAAGAAAGAAAACGACTTAAACATCTGAACTAGATAGCTAACTATCACCGTAAACATTATTAGTGTTCAATCAATTAATTAACCTATCTATTATTGTAACAATCAATCAATTTTGTTAAAAAATTTATAAATTTGATTTGTGTATGGGCCTATGGCCTAAAAATGCAATAAATCCATACTACTACTACTACTGACATCAAGTAAGTAATCCAGTAATAACGGCATTTAATATACATGCCACCGACCGTACTGTATCCCAATAAAACAGAAACGTATACCATACCTATCAAGTCAAACAATTAATTACAGTTGACAATTATCGTGTATTGTATAACGTCCTTTGTGCTTAAATTCGTTTCTCACACATTTATTTAATTATATACGCACAGAATCTGACATAAAAATATGGTTTGATTTTTGATTCATAAAGTTGATTTGACAATTAGTCTATACAGTTGTATTGTCTGTTAAGCGCTACAGTCATTTTAGTTTTGGTATTTAACATACCTAATTTATATTATACAATCAATAATCACGATTGGTGAGTTTGTAAAAATTAATCTTTAGACAGTCAACGGTTGATGTAAATGATTAGGTTAATGAGGTTTATTGCGTTTGTTCTTTCTATTTGCGGTCGATAATTCGAATTGCTAACACAGTTTTTGGAAGCATGTATACCTAGTACTGGTTCTTACAATATTTTTGGCGATTTGATGCTCCTTTCAAGCATGAAACATGATATTTTTGTACCTTTTTTCAATTTTAGCAGTATAAACAAGAATGGATACAATAACAAGTCATCAAGCTTCACTGTCTGAGATATTAAAATCACCCACTAACTTCATGGACCCTAATATCGATGACCATGACCATGAACAAAGTCAACATAGAGGCATAAGTGGCTATCAAATTGAAAATGTTGTTTTGCTGGATCCTGATTCTTCCTTGACCCCAGAGGAAAAAGTATTTTCTATTGATCACGTTAGTTAAATAATAACTCTAAAACTACTAAAATAAGAAATTACTGTTTGAGTAGTGAAAGTTGTTTTTGTTAAACTGTTCACAATTATTTTTGCAGGTATTCGAGTTGATATTGCATTACTTGGACAAAACCAGTTTACTCACTTTTCGTTTTGTTTCCCGACGTTGGGCATATTTTGCTGCAAAGAATTTGCAAAGAACAGTTCACCTCAGTTTTTTCGCGCCGCACAACCAGGACCCATCTGGTGCTTACTTTGTTTTGTTTGAGTCAAATAGTGAACGACAACGACCTTTCCAAGATATGGTCGACCTAATGAATCATTCCCCAGAGTTCCCCTGCACCTCATTTTACTTTTTTGGTGCTACCTCGAAAATTGTTACTCCTGCTCTTGAACCATTCGTTAGGTCGCAGGGCGCTCGACTCATCAAAAAACTAAAACTGGGAGGACTTTTTTCCACCCAAGATATCACACATGTGATTTGTACTCATGCGCTGAATTTAAATTGTTTAAAGCTGACAGGTGTGAAATTCCGTAAGAATGTCAAGTCTAAAAGTGGAAACGCTCTCGTGAGTCTTGGTGGTAATCCGTTGACGGGATCCGGATCAATTTTGAAAAACCTCAAGATATTTAAATGCGACAATCCCATCCCTGAAAATATTATCCACCAGATCTTAGAATCTTTCCCAAATTTATCTCTTGTTTTTCTCCACCAGCAAAATCTTCATTGTCTCGTCAAACCTACAAATCGTCTTCACCTCCTCATGAAACTTGTAATCAGGGTCACTGGGGAAGATACTATACTCTTACTAAAACTTATTGCTGACAATCTGCCACCACATAATTTAAAGGTTCAACAAATTCAGTTGAGTGGTTTAGATAAACATTTTGAAGCACCTTCTCAAAATCTTGTCGACGCTATGACAAAAATATTAAAGAGCTGTTCTGGAACGTGCACAAAACTTGTCTGGTATAATTTGCTAGAGAATTTTCGGATCCCGCTAATGTCTCAAATAAGACATGTGACGTTAAGAATTAAGAAAAATCCCAACGGCTCACAGCGATATATTTTCCAAGAAGGGGCATGTCTCCAAAATACTTTCCCAAATTTACAATATCTCATAATACTGTCTGGCTATGTGGACTTGAGCGATATTCCTACAACAAAAATCTTGAGCAAATACGACCACCCACTTTCTGTCTCAAATGAGAAGGACTTTAAATTCTGTGTTCGCATTATTCGTCACTCCTTTTTCGAGAGTTTCCGGGAAATTTTTCTAAATGCGAATGTTCATACCTAGGTAATTTAACTATTTTAATTCTGTGAATATAAATTAGTTGTATTTCATTTTGAAGTTACAGTATTATTTACATTTAAATGTTTTTTTTGAAAAATAATTTGTTTTAATTTAGGAGTGTTAACATTTATTGCACACACTACACACACATGTAACATACTAAATATGCTAATTGTATATCATTAAAATTATGTAACATATTCATACTATCAAAATCCAAACTAATATAAAATACCTATTTGAATAATTATTAGTTCAGTGTATAAAAATGACAAATTATTTACAGCCCTCATTGTTAGTCTTCACAGTGTCAGGCTCCTTATATATTCCTTATGTATTTTTAATTCACGACCAAGGAAGCTTTTCTGGATAATGCGAAAGTACATCATTTTCAAGGTATCCTTGGTCCTGTCTAAAATCTTATTGAGTGCATCAAAGGCTCAAATACACTTTGACGTCATATGTGCATGGTCCCTAAGCAGTAGTAGCAGTAGTAAAACCAAATATATAATATTATCAGTTAGCCCATCTATGGTACTTAGCATTGTGCTGCATTTTTCCTTGTATCCACGCGCCAGAGTTAAAATATGAGAATTGAAATACAGTTATCCAATTTCCACAGTGTTTTAGTTTCAGGTTTCAGTTTGTTGTGCTTTAAAGTCATTTTAATTTCGTTATTTACTTTATAATGACGATGAAGAATTTTGTATAGTCATTCAAAAAATACACTTTTGCTATCATATTTAAATTATTGGGCTGAGGGGACTTAACTGAGGTCCTCTTAACTGATATTTAACGGCAGTTTCGCTCAATTTACGAAAATAGCAAGCAAGGATACAAAATCAACAAATTATCAAGCAACATCAGCTAAGAAAATGGAACCCTGCACTGACCACAGTGACCTTGACATTGTTGATATCAATGACAAAGAAAGAAGTCAACAAGAAGGAAGAATTGGCTACGAAATTGAAAATGTTGTTTTGTTGGATCCTGATTCTGCCTTGACCCCAGAGGAAAAAGTATTTTCCATTGATCACGTTAGTCAAATGAAACAATTAAAAATACTCTAAAAATTCGATGCTTCGATATTTCGAACATTAATTATTGTTAAACTGTTTGATTATTTTGACAGGTGTTAGAATCGATATTTCGTGAATTGGACGTCACAGATTTACTCGTTTCTCGTTTAGTTTCTCGACGTTGGGCACATTTTGCTACAAAGCCTTTACAGAAGACAGTTTGTATCAGTTTTCATGGGTTGTTCAAGCGTGACTCATCTGGCTTTGAGGTTTTTTCGTTTGAAACGAACAAAGGGCGACATGTCCAAGATCTGGTTGACCTTATGAATAATTCACACGAATTTCCCTGCACCTCATTTTACTTGAGTAATTGTACGCACGAAGTTGTTACCTCCCATCTTGAACCTCTCTTCAAGTTGCACGCTTCTCAAATTGAAAATCTAAAACTTCAAGGAGTTTTTTCTGCAGAAGATTTCACACATTTGATTTGTACTCGGGCGCTGAATTTACAGTATTTAGAGCTGAAGGACGATGTCGAAATTACTGAGTATGATGATGACGAAGAGTTTGAAAATACACTGGGTCTTTTTCCAGGTAGTAGACCAGTGTTGACAAATCTAAAGATATTTTTATGCGACAGTCTGATCCCTGACAGTATTACTAACCTCATTTTGGAGTCGTCCCCGAATTTATCTCAAGTTTTTCTGCACAACGAAATCCTTCCTTGTCTCATCAAATCTACGAACTGCCTTCATCTTCTCAAAATACTTGTGATTGGTGACGCTGAGGGAGATTCAACTATAGCTACGCTTGAGCTTATTGCGAAAAACAATCTGCAAAATAATTTGCAAGTTCAACAAATTCAGTTCAGTAAATTCGATGCTCATTTGGAAGCACCTCCTCAGAATTATGTGGACGCTATGAAAAAAATATTGAAGGGCTGCTCAGGGACGTTTACAAAATTTGCCTGGTCCAAATTTGTGGAAAACTATCAATTCCAGAAATCCTTTCTATGCCTTAAATCAAACATGTAACTTTTTGGATTATTGAAAAAAGTCAAGAACACTGCTCTCTTCGATATAATGTGTACATAATAATTTGTTGTATTTCATTTTATGTAGTATTACAGCATTACATTTTATTGTGTTTTTCCAATTTATTTTTTTTTAATTCAAGAAAGAATGTTAACACATGAACATGGACAAAGTACCAAGTGAGGCATATCGTCTGTGAAGAACCAAAATGACCCATATCCAATTGTAGCTAGAATTAAAATGAGCTATATTCTAAAAACAAGTTGTGAAACATTCGTAAAATGTTAATTAGGAGTTTTTGATAAACGTATAATGTTCGATTTGCATGTTTTCGAAAAGTGTAAAATGTTCGATTTGCATGTTTTCGAAAAGTGTAAAATGTTCGATTTGCATGTTTTTGAAAAGATGAAAAATGTTCTAATTCCATGTTTTTGAAAAGTGTAAAATGCTCTATTTACACGTTTTTGAACAACTGCAAAATGCTCTGGTAAATTTTTTTTGAAAAGTGTAAAATGTTCTATTTAAATGCATTTAAGACATTTCAATATTTTTGTAGATAGTGGATATTGTTTGTAGCTAAAAATGGATATGGGTCATTTTGGTTCTTCACAGACGATATATTTATTAGTTAGGTTGATATTGTTAAGTAAATTATTTAACAGCTTTTTTTAAAAAATTTGTACAAATTTAAAATACATAATTTTGTTTATAGTTTATAAAGTATAAAAAATCTCATTAACACAGCACTTATTATCAGTCTATATTCTACAGTTTTAAATTCTGTATTTGATTGCTCAGTCGCGATTAAAATTCATTAGTAAAAGCAATTTTAGAAATGTTTAAAATTGTCTCATTTTTTGTTTGCATAAATTAAAGTGCAGCTTTTATTTAATTGCATTATGATTTTTAATATGTACTTGTAATCTATTCTAACTGCATATCGTCAGTGAAGAACCAAAATGACCCATATCCATTTGTAGCTAGAACCAATATCCACTATCTACAAAAATATTGAAACATGTCTTGAATGCATTTAAATAAAATATTTTGCACTTTCAAAACATGTAATTAAATAGAACAATTTACACTTTTTAAAAACAGGTAAATAGATTATTTTACGCTTTTCAAAAACATGTAAATAGAACATTTTACACTTTTTAAAACATGTAAATAGAACATTTTACACTTTTCAAAAACTTTTAATTTACATTTAATGCATGTTTCTCATTTTGAATTTATGACATAGCTCATTTTGATTCCAGCTTAAATTGGATTTAGGTCATTTTGGTTCTTCACCGACGATATAGTTATTGCACCATAGTGCATGGAATATTTAGCTACCACCTAAATTACATTTATATTTAACTGTTATTGATTCAAAACTTAATGTTGGGCGAAAATAAAAAAATTGTATGTACATATAAAACTATATTTTGTCTGACATGTATTAGTACGACCTACAGTCTATAACTAGAACACTAAACTTAATACATAGAACCAAATGCAAATAGCACGGCTAAAGCTTATTCACAGGACACACAATAGGACATAAGACATTTTTAAGATACAATTAAAATTCGATGCAATTTTCCTTAACACTTTTAGCCGTAGGAAATGTGTGAGTAGAAGTGAGCAATTAAATTTTTATATCACAATTTTTACGTACGGAGCCAGTGGAGACAACCATTTTCTCATGTCTGAAATAAAGCAGTCAGAATTTTTTGAATTTAAATACAAATTAAAAAAATATTTAAAATAAAAAGTAAAATAATTTATTTTTCATCTCCTGTAATTATTATAGTTACCTGCAATTCCTTTTCTACTCAAACCAAGAGATTCAAATGAAAACACAATTCTTGTTTGTGGGCCACATTCCTATAAGCCATACAATGCAGTCAGCTTCTTGTACCACCGACAGTTGTCCTTGACTTGGTTTGCAGATAAAACTTTTAACCAAACGTGTTTTTGTCAACGCCAGTAAAATATCAAGGGCGCAAATGTTTACATTGTAAATTTCATTTAGTCTCGGCGAAGGTGTGAGAAGCTGTTGGAGCAGTGTGGAATTATCCTCCCGAAAATGCTCACTCAAAATAAGTTTCTTAACTTGACATGTATTGAGCGAATAGTTTAACACTGGGGCCCCAGAAAATCCACCAAAGAATTGCAAATCGAGAATTTCCAAATTTCTCATTTCAGTGTTCAGGACATTGCTAAAGGCTTTAGTTGAGAACTTGTACGGCAGTGTGATGCTTTTGATTTGGAAACCGGAAAAAAGCAAAAAATCCAGTAGATCTTTTTGGTGTTCTTTTTTGGTAGTGTCTTTCAACCTGAGCAAATTTCCAAACACTGCACCATCTCCAATGTCATTGCGAAAACGAAGGCTGGTTGTGGGAAAACTGGGCGATGTGGACATAAGCTCCGTCAGGTCAGAAACTGAATTTGTAACTTGGCGAGCATTAACAAATTTTAACCAATTTCGGGTTTTGAGGGCGCCCCTTGGTGTTTCTTGTGTGTTTCCGCTTTCCAATTTAAAAACAATCTCAAATAGGTCGTGCTTTAGAAGAAATGCGGTGGCTGCGTCACGCCAACGAATGCACACGCCGCAACATCTGAGAATATCACGTGGGCTAAGAGTTTCACTTTTTCCAAAAATCCTACAGAGAACCTGCAAAGTACGAAAAAAAACATTTAGTTAAAACGAAATGCATGGCTGAACACTAGTGATCAAAACTGACTGGTTCGGACCAAGAAAAGTTGGTCTGGTCGGCTCCAGACCACATCAGACCAGACCACATTTTCCTGATCCGAACAATTTGAAAAAGCTACAGGAATCGAGGTTGATTCTGCAAACAAAATGTAGTTAAAAGAAATATTTTTATAGCAATTGTTTTTTTAAAGATTTTCTGGTCCAAAATAGTCTGGTCTAACACCAATAACAAAACAGTACCGTGTACCGTTGTATTTTTACAAGTTTTAAAAAAAGTTAAAAATAATTTATGACCCATGCATCCCCTACTTCAAACAGAAACTTGGCCTGACTGAAATCCAGGTGGTAGGGCTTTACGTTGGGGCACGAGGGACGATTTCAAAATTTTTCCTTGACTTCATGAAAACCCAACGTTTACCCAGTACGCTTATTGAAGACAGTGATCTCCGTTTAGAAGAAATCAGTTCAAATATGTGTGCATCATTTGTTTTTGTGTGTGCCTACTGAATAATAATGATGAATAATCTAATATATAATTACACTAAAAAGCATAAACTATATGTAACAAAATTATGTAAACCCATACTGAGTCCTTTGGGCTATCGTCGTAAGACGACAGTGTCAAGTTTATTTAAATAAAGTTGTCTTTCTCTCTCTACATGCTTTGAGAAAAGTGCTAAATGTTTTATTTGCATATTTAAAAAAAGTTCAAAATGATTTATTTACGTGTTTTGAGGAAAGTGCAAAATGTTGTAATACCATGTTTTAAGGAAAGTGCAAAATGTTCTATTTACATGGTTTAAGGAAAATGCAAAATGTTTTATAAACATGTTTAAATAAAAGTGGAGAATGTTGTATTTCCATGTTTTTGAGAAAAGTGCAAAGTATTGTATTCACTTGTTTTGAGAAAAGTATTAACAGTTTTATTTTGCATGGTTTTAAAATGTACAAAAAAAATTATTTGCATGCTTATAAAAGATCAAAGTATACTTTCTACATTATATTTTGTAAAAGTGCAAATTGTTTCATTTAAGTGTTTTATGAAAATTCAAGGAGCAGGGACTGCCTACGTTGCGGTGGTCGCATTACCAACTCTGAAGAAAATTAAAGTTGTAGTCAAATGTTATTTTTAAAACTCACACACGGAAATATTTTTAAGGTTGCTTACTTCTATAGGCAGCTTAATCTCACAGTACTCATGGTCTTCTGCCATGTCGTCATTTAACTAAGACGTCCAAAACTATAACTAGAAAAAGATGCAAAAGTTGGCAATTTGTTAAGGATGTTACGCGATGCTGTCCAGAATTGTAATATTCTATATTCAGTGTTGGCATGGTTGATCACAAATTTTTAGCTCTGCCACGCTTCTGTCTTCAGCACCAAGTTGATTGAATTCTTTTGTTATTTCTATTTGTAATAAATTAATAAATCATTCAAAGTTTGATGTTTAACAACAAAAAATAATTTAGCCAGGGCAGGCAGCCTTTGCTGCTTGCATTGAAACCGATATGGTATTCTCCCCCACACTATTAAGTGGGTGGGAGGCCATACCTGAGTTTACCTTACCTCCTCAACTTGGCATTCCCAAAATCCACCGAAAATTAAGGATTATTTTTATTTTTATAATTTAATAGCGTGAAAGTGTATAAAATGATGGGTGTCAGATGGTAGAATTTAAGTTAATTACGGGGCTGATCCACCACTCTAGAAGGGCTACAGACCCATGAAAAGGGGGAGGGAGACTCAGCTCATGGCTCCAGCCAACAATCTCCAAAATGGCTACAGACGGTAAGGATGCTAATTTGGTTTATTTTAATTTAATTAAATAATTTATTTCCGCTAGAATTTAGAGCTTATTTTTATATGTTGGGATTCTAAGAGCAAGTAGCTCGGTGGCTGAAGTCATGGCTTTGGAAATATCATCCATTTTCCTTGCTTCGCTACCACGAGCTTCCGAATCCCTGAGGGACTACAAAACACCGTCGACCGTACACGGCAAACGGAGCATGTACACGGTCGATGGTTTTAAGTCCCACCAGAGGAAATTCAGTTTGACTAGGAAATTTTGACAAACCTATTTTATTTTTAATTGCCAATGATAATTGGAGGTAAAGAGTGAAGACCTACTAATTTTGCTTCTTATTTCAGGAGGACAAGTCGGCGTGAAGGTTGTGGGCCTGAGAAATAGAAGCCATTTCTCGGTTGCTTCCGGCTCCGACGCCACTGGACGGGACGGACAAGGGACAAGGATTAGTCCTTGACTTGCTGAGCGATCTAATTGACAAGGACCATCAATGCCCAGTCTCACTGTTCAGCAGCAACGACTTTGTCTTGAATTTTGAATCCATTAAGGTAAGTAATTTATTTTGATTTAAGGTTAATTTGTTATCCTTTATTTTGCAGGGGGATTGTTGGGGACGTGGTAGAGGCACTGTGCCCAGCAACCACATCTAGCCGAAAGGAAATGGACTTGTGCGGTCGAGTGTGTCCAGGTTATTAAGGAAGACATGCTACGGACACACACCGCACCACACCATCCAGTCCAGGCCGACCAACGATACTGAATTTTGAATAACCGATGAGGTAAGATTTAGTTTTACGTTTTATTTTAATTTTAGGTTCAATTATTATTTTAGTTAAGTTACTTTTACCGATTTCATTACTTGGGAAGGGTGGGTGTACGATGGCAAACCCATGTTGCAGAGAGATACTGTTTGTGTTTCTGCTCCCATGTGCACTCCAACGTGGACGACACACCCGCAAAAGTTAGCTTGAGCTCCGGGTTCGCCTCTACCTGTCTACGCTCAATTTTGAAGTTATTTTTGCTTATTTTTCCTAACTTTTATTTATAAACCGGAGTCCCTAAATTACGTTTAGCGAGTTCGAAGAACAACGGCTGACGACTAAGTGAAATTGCCAATTATTTATGCTTCGATTCAATTTACTAATATTGGATTTCCTATTTATAGATTTAAATGCGGAAGATGAGAATCAACACGAGATTTGCCAATTGAAATGAGAGTTCAGGAATATAAGTGTATATTGATAAATCAAATGGAAAGAAAAAGATAAATTTAATTTTAAATGAAATATTTCTCTAAACGACTAACTGTCGGGGGCAACAACTAAATACATGACAAATAATTTGTTTCGTTTTCTTTTTAAATTTAGTCCAATGAATTATTTTACAATATAATGATTTACAAATGATACGCTTACGGATGCCGCGGGTGCGACATCTAATATTATCCAATTCCAGGTCCATGGTGGTTACAGGTAATTCACATTTTACAATTTAGAATTTAGAATTTTTATACTTTTGTCCAATGACCTCAATAGTTACTTTATAATATGCTAAGAATAAATTCGTACAGAGAAATGGCAAACACAGAAAACACAAGGAACAAGAATGTAAAAATATAAAAGTTATCACTACAATTTTTCTTTTTCTTAATTTTAGGTTTCTGACGACACCAACAAGAACCAGTGGGACAATTCCCTTGTAAGTTTTTTATTCCCTTCGGTGTTTCCATGTTTTTCAATTCCTTTCCAGTCATTTTTCCAGTAATTTTCAAGAAGGGAAAATGAAAAAGGAAAATGAAGATTCAGAAGGATATTTGGGAGAATTAATGACGGAACTTCTCTCTCCTTGGAATTGTGATTGTCTGCCTTGGCTCGCTCGCCTCTGCTCCTTCCTTGCTGAGTCTCCTGTCGCCTCCGGGATGCATCTTTTAATTCCTTTTGTGGCTCATAGACACTGCGTTGTGAAGGGCTGCGAGTTGTATTTTATTTTGTTATCTCCTTCCATGGATCTTCCTTACTCTCTGTCAGATAGCCCAAGCTGTCTGAAGAATCTGTGGAGGATCTGTGGGAGGAAGTGTTGTGAACTTTATTCTGTTCTCAAATTTTTTAAAACATTAAAATGGAACATTTTGCAGATTTATATTTGTAAAAACAGGATTTCGACTTTTCAAATCCATGCAAGTACATTTTTTTGTACATTTTGAAAACTTGCAATTACATTCTTTTTAAATGTGAAAATCATGCAAACATGTTTTTTTGTACGTTTCAAAAACTTGCATAAAGTGTTTGTTTGTACATTTTGAAATCATGCAGATATTTTGTTTGTACACTTTAAATACTTGGAAAAAAATTTTTTGTACATTTCAAAAACATTCAAAATAAAACATTTAACACTTTTCTTAACACATGTAAATAGAACATTTTACAATTTTCTAAATCAAATAAAAAGAACAAACCTTCAAACCTTCCTAAAAAAAGCTTGTAAATACAACATTTTGCTTTTTAAAACAAAACCCATCAATAAAATCAAATTGTGGGTTTTGCGTGACAAATAATTGCTTCCTAAAACAATTTTCCTTCCTCCGGTCTTGTTACTTACGGTAGTTTAAGATTTTTAATAGTTTAGCTCCTAATCACACAAATTTTAAAACTTGCAAATTCTCCTAACTCCTTAACAAAAATGTCATATGTAATGTATACGAAAGGTTAACAAAATCATTTGACAGCACTCACTTGCTTACCCCCAGTTCTTAACAGTAACACAGCACTCCAGTCACAGAAACTACAATGTGTCTTTCGTTAGCGAGAGTTGTTAGTGTTGACAACAAATTTTATTATTATTACACACGATTTAACAGCATAAAATAAAGGAAACTGCAGTGTGATTTAATTTGTAAAAAATGTAGAATGTTATCCAAAGTGACTGCATGTTATGAAAATCCAATTCATTCATACGATGAACTGACTTGTAAGAGCTGAGAGTGGATCGTAGATCTAGAAAATTCTGTAAGGGTTCTTTCATATATAATGTCATGGAAATATTGACATTTCAATGATCATATTACCCGCCCTCCTCTCCTTCTACAAATAATCATCGTAATAATTAGACCTATCGGCCCTAACCTTTACGCCCTTAAAGGACGACCCCTAGACTGAATATTTTTGTGACTTACAGTAGGAGAGAGCGGAAACTTGGGGAGCTTAATATACTAGCGAACATAGCGGGGTTGTGCATGTGGACGACTCTTGCTATATTTGTATGTACATGGCTATATCCCCCTTTGGTTTTCCTTTACTACTTTGAAGGATCGCCCACAAATTACATCAGCGGTAAGGTTAATGGTTCTTAAATACGAGTAAAATTCAACAATATAATTTTTAATTTATTTTTTTTGTGTGTTTTTTTTTAAATAATTAATTATCGTTTATTTAATTACAGTAGACATATAACAACAATGTTTTACTATGCACCTTAAGGAAAATGGTTAAATAACAATTAAATATGCCTATGTGATTAACAAGAAACAAATTATCAAATTACAAAATCAATAATCGTCTTCTTCTTCTTCCGAGTATTTCCTGTTCGTAATAGGCTTGTCACAATGTGCAATGACATCTGCTTTCACCAAAATCCCCTGCATAAATATATAACATTTAATTAAATAAAATATAACTATTCAAAAGGGTGAAGCTAAATTAAATTTAAATATTGTAATTAGTGCAAAAGTTTAGGGTCGTCCATAAATGCTATCTTGGAAAAAGCTCAAGATTGTATGACTCACCTCTTCCATTATAGCTTGAATAGTTGTTCGAGTGGGGTATGGTTTTTTGTAATCTGTTTAAAAGACCAATTTATATTTTTTAAAAAATCCAAAAGATTAATTTTGGAAGGCAATTTAATTAAAGTTGGCAAACTTACATTTTTGAAAAATTACATTAAACGCTGGGAGTTCTTTAATGTCCGTTAGAAAAATATTAATCTTCACGACTGCCATATAGAAACAATAATTATTAAACAAGGAAATAAATTATAACTGTGAATGCACTTAATTAAATTAATTATTACCACATTCTTTGGCACCCCTGTATGCCATTGTATACTGCGTGTTAAGATTTAAAATTGGGGCAATTTATAAATTAGGTTAAAAAACACACTGATTATAACTAACTCAATTACCATAACTGTTATTGGGGCAAACAGAAATCCAACTTGAAGGCTGTGCATTGCCATTCTGAAATTAGATTTTTTTAAAAATCAAATATTCGAAAATAATTTTAAAAATGAAACAGTAATTATTATTGTATCTCAATGAATAAATACAAGCTAGATCTAGAAGGTAATTGCAAGGGTAGCTACAGTTTTTTTGCCATATTGCCATTTTTATATTTTATTAACTACGTGGCAGTTGACAACTGGCAGTTTGAAATTAAAATTAATTAATCGATGCATTGACAATATTTTATTTCCTGTCCTGCTTTTTACCATGAGTTATGAGAATTTCCTTGTGAAGCAAATAAATTGATGCATACTTTGTGTAGATGGTGCAAAAAAAAAATGAAAACTGCACAATTTATATTGGAAAAGAATTTTTGCACTTTACTAAATGCTGAATATTCAATTTTTTATAACTTAACGAGAGGCCATTTGAGTGTCAAATATTTAAGTTGAAGAAATGATGTAGTACGATTATAATTAATTATATGACGCTTATGACTAGAAAATTTTCAACAATGAGCAATTATATGATTCGCTATGCATTAATTAAACAAATTTAACTTATGCAAGATTTAATTTTGAAAATCTAATTTGATTTATTAGTCAGATTTTTTTGCTCAACATAATAAATCATGCATCAAATTTCGATAAAAAATTTATAATAATAAAATTAATTTTTTTTAGTGTCCAAATTAAATTAATAATTAAAGGCAAATAGTAAATACAATATACAATGTCTGCATCCCAATGTTTAATTATTGCGTAATTAATTATTTCTGTTCAAATTAATATTCCTCCTCTGTCGAGTATTCCTGCGGCTTCCTGATCACTTTTCCACAATAGGCAACTATAGACACGGCCACCTTTCCATTCTGGGTGAGTTTGTGAATTGTAATAAAAACAAAATGGAGGTTTTAATAATTACGTCAAGATAAGGGTCAAATAATTTAACTGTACTTCATTACGTCAATGTCAATTAATTGTGAGGGTAAATCGCCTAAAAAGTTTTATATATTTAAATAATTAACCTACCTCTGGCAATTCAGGGACCTCGGTGATCATGCGTGTTGGCCATGGTTCTTTGTAAACTGTAAAAATAATTTTTATAAATGTTTGATTGGGTAAGTTGAATATTATTAAATATTAGACTATGTCAATTTTCAAAATTAAAAAAAATCTAAATAATAAGAATTGTTGTAGTAATTTAATTTAATGTTTGTTGCGCCACTTACAACCAGACATTCTCGAATTAAATTTCTCAAGATTTTTCATGTCCTTGAGGTAGACGGTCATATGCGCGACTAAAATTTTATTTTTAGGCAAGATAAAAAACAATTAGTTTAATCAACAGAATTAATCCTAAACAATTTTAGTTATAACATAATTATATCGTCATTGAAGAACCAAAATGACCCATATCCAATTTAAGCTAGAATCAAAATGAGCTATCTCATAAAAACGGAATGAGAAACATCAGTAAAATGTTAATTACGAGTTTTTTAGAAGTGCTAAATGGACTATTTATAATTATTGTTTTAAAAAGTATAAAATTTTCTATTTACATGTTTTTTAAAAGTGTAAAATGTTCTATTTACATGTTTCAAAAAGTGTAAAATGTTCTATTTAATTACATGTTTTTGAAAAGTGTAAAATGTTCTATTTACATGTTTCAAAAAGTGTAAAATGTTCTATTTAATTACATGTTTTTGAAAAGTGTAAAATGTTCTATTTACATGCTTTTGAAAAGTGTAAAATGTTCTATTTACAAGTTTTTGAATAGTGTAAAATGTTCTATTTACATGTTTTTGAAAAGTGTAAAATGTTCTATTTACAATTTTTTAAAAAGTGTTAAATTTTCTATTTACATCTTTTTGAAAAGTACAAACTTTTCAATTGCCATGCTTTCAAGACATGTTGTAATATTTTTGTGGATAGTGGATATTATTTTTAGCTAAAAATGGATATGGGTCATTTTGGTTCTTGACATACGATATAATTAAAAGATTAAATTATTTTAATTAATGTAAATATAAATTTTTTAAAATTACATAATAGATTTTTATTTATTTTTTACCATTGTCGTAGTCACATTGAATCGATTTCACTCCTTCAAGGCAGTACCACATATGACCCAATGCGTTCCCTGCCTGTTCTTCAAAGCTGTCTCCCATGGTACCATTTGGAAAGGTCCCAGTCCTCATAGAACAATACAGTATGAAATTGTTGACTAGTATAGCTTGGCTAAAAAATTAAAAAAAAAAACAAAACAAAAATACAGACACTTTTACAGTATTAAAAATAAAAAATAAGTCAGGTAGGATACTATAATAATTAGGAACTTGTGTTTTTTTTAAACAATTTTTTAAATGTTTTTTTTCTTACCTTTCCTTGTCGTATACTGGTTTCCCTTTGAGTTCGATGATTTCAATAAGAACCTCTTTGTCCTCACTATAATGATCACCTGCGACGCTAGACTGGACCATGTACAGGAGACATGCAATTACTGGGATGATTAAACATACCACTTGAACGTTCTTGTTCATTTTTAAAATAGAATGCGGGTAATTTTCTTCTCGAAAAAGCAGGTTAGAACGCGGGACTTGTTCAGTTCTCGACAGATTAAACAATACTACAAGTTAGTCTTGTGTTTCAAGTAAGAATTAACCTTTGTATGTATTATAAAACAAATCTTTGATTAGTTACGTGGCAGTTGTGACAGTTGACAAATTTTTAATGTATAACTATTGACAGTTGTATTTCCGGCCTTAGGCATTAGTTAATTGCAGTCGTATATCCTGTAGTAGGGTCATTAATGGAGTCAACTAACATTTCTGACTAGTTTAAACATTTTTTAAATGAGGGATTGTCCACAAATGACGTCATTAAAAAATTATCATTTTTTACGACTCTGTGACCCTCTATTATGACCTCAATCATTTCAAGAATGGCTATTTTGTCGTATATAAGGTGCCCTTTATTGTCCAGTTGACACGTTGATCTTACTTGTGACGTCATTTGTGGACCATTTCCAATTGATTTAGTTGGTATTAACTGTACGTGCAAATAGTTTTGTTAGTTGTGAAATAATTATTTACTTGCTGACTTTAATCGTCATATACGAATGTGCTAATTATACTGACGTAGGCAGTTTTGTACAAACATCATATTCCACAATTTATGCATATGGATAGTAGCTCCCTTCCTAACTGAGAACGGGGACATTACCATTTCTGTAAAATTTAAAAATTTGAATATAATCTTGCATGAAGTTTTGATTAAAAATTTGGTTATTAAAAATAATTAGATTAGTAACTTTGAAACCTTTTCAAATAAAACTGGAAATATTAATTTGTTAAATTTCTAAAGTTGTGTGATGTAAATTATTATGAAGTTAACGAATTTTATTTTTTTTTTAGTTTTAAACTAAATATTTTTTTGTTGCAATAATTTGAACTGCAGCCTTTATAATGTGAGTAAATAGTCAAAATGGCCCATATTTAATTTAATTTAGAGTCAAAACGAGCTACATAATTATGTCATAAAAACAGTAACAATGAATAAATAAAATGCGTTCCATAATAATTAAAGGATATTAAAAAGTGCAAAATGTTCTATTTTCATGTTTTCAAAGGAGTGCAGAGTGTTATTTTTTTTAAATGTGCAAAATTTTCTTTTTACATGTTTTTCAATCGTGCTGAATGTTCTACTTAAATGTTTTTAAAACGTGCAAAATGTTCTATTTAGGTAAATGTTTTTAAAAAGCGTGAAATGTTATATTTACATGTTTTTGTATCGTGCAGCATGTTTTATTTATTGTACATGTTCTAAAACTTGCAAAATTTTCTATTAACATGGATCTAAAACGTGCAGAATGCTCCATTTACACGATTTTGAAACGTTCAAAATGTTCTATTTACATGTTTCTGAATCCTGCAGAATTTTCTTTTTACATGTTTTTGAAATGTGCAAAATGTTCTATTTACATGTTGTTAAAATTGTAAAACGTTTAATTCACAAAAATTCCAGGAAATGCAAAACGTTTTGCTTGAGTATTTCTAAGATTAAAAAAGTTTTCATTGTTTTCGTAAATAGCGGAGTTTTTTTTAACTACAAAGGAATATGGGTCATTTTGATTCTCTGCCGACGATAATTATAACTGTAAAATATTAAAATCAATTACCTAATTACACATAATTAAATATTATGAACTACTTTGCGACTTTTGCCATTTGAAAAATATGAAATTACTTTCACTAATTTTGAGGGTGTTCACCCTTAGGATCATTTCTACTACTGCATGTATTTGACAGTGCAATAATTTGAAAAGTCAACAATTTAATTATATAATTTAAATTCTTAAGCGTTTAATTTATTATTGTGAAATCACTTCCGCTGTCTCAGAGATCTTAAGCAAGCGTAGTTATTCTACATAATTAACTACTTGATTACTCACATTTGTTTAACTACCCATTTTATTAAACTACGCAAATTGCAATAATTAATAGTCAGCTGAAACAGTTAGATTGCGAAATAACGGATGACAATTAAAGTTACTGTTGTAATTAAAGATGTCCTTATTTTAATCCGCATTAATAAATATCCTTGATAAATTCTTGGTGATGAAAAAGGAAGCGCCAAATATTTTGTGATAGTGTCAACAAATTTATTATTAAAGAGATGTTGACCTTTGTTTAATGTCAATTAGGCAATACAATATATTATTTCTTTAATTTAAATATTGTTTATCAAGTAATGCAACATTGTAATTATGTGTTTCGTAATACCCTAAAATTAAAAAGACTTATGAGAAATTCTCTATTTAAATTAAAAGTAATTAGTAAAGTTCTAAAATAACCTATATAGATTAATTAATTAAAATAAATGCACCATCTTCAAAAAATTTTTATGAACTTCAGAGTTTTTAATGAAACATTTTGCAACTTTCTAAAACATTGAGATAGAACTTTTTGCTCTTTACAAAAGCGTGTATATAAAATATTTTACATTTTTCAAATATATATAATAATAAAAACTTTTACACTTTTCAAAAAATGTAACCAAATATAACATTTTACAAATTTTCACAACATGTAAATAGAACATTTTACACTTTTTAAAAGCATGTAAATAGAACATTTTACACTTTTAAAAAGCATGTAAATAGAACATTTTACACTTTTAAAAAGCATGTAAATAGAACATTTTACACTTTTTAAAAGCACGTAAATAGAGCAGTTTGAACATTTCGAAAACTTGTACGTAAAAACAACATTTTACCGTTTTTAAAAACATGTAAATAGAGCATTGTACATTTTTTTAAAACATACGGTAGTAGAACATTTTTTCCTTTTTAAAAACTAGTCAATAGAACGTTTTGTACTTTTTAAAACGTGTAAATAGAATATTTTGCACTTTACAAAAACGTGCTAATGGTTTATTTTGAACTTTTCAAAATCACTTACCATATATCCTATAATAATGTGCGGGTCTGTAATAGTACGCGGGTCTGAGTGGTCTCAGTTTGAATGGTACGCGGGTCTATTAAACACAGTATTAAATGGCAGTACGCGGGTCTGTAATAGTGCGCAGTCTGTGATAGTACGCGGGTCTGAGAGGTCCGAATTTGGATAGTACGCGGAGCTTACTCTTATAGGATGTACGGTAATAAAATTCAACGCATTTATATAATTTCATGCTGTGATGACATATCGAGGGTCAAGTATCAAATTGGTTAACTTCCACGGTTTGCTAAAAGCAAAAAGGTTTCCTTCCATTTTTAGATGCTGAGCATAAGCATCTATTGTAATGGTTATGTCCGTCTGTCTGTCTGTCTGTCTGTCTGTCCGTCTGTCTGTCCGTTGGTCCGTCGCTACAGGTCACAGTTTCGATGAGAATTACTTACAACTTCTTCGAAACAATAACAAATGCGACTAGGCAGGTCTGTATTGTTTTTTAATTTTTATCGGACTGGCCATTTCTTCACAATAAACTGTTTAAGGGACCCATGTCAAACAAAATTTTAGTGATTGCATCTAAAAACGGGCGAAGGGGCCGTTCACAAATGGCGCTAGCAAAATTTACCAAATTTTTGGACCCCCCCCTACCTTAGTTGCTAACCTTTTCAGACTTGCGTACATGGCTATATCTTTAATATGGCTTATCACCTTTTTCAAAGTCACCGACCGTAAAGGTGGGTGGCGATATTTGCGAACGACCCCAAATACGTGCCTTGTATAGGTTCACACATTCAAATGCACTTCTAACGAAACTTTAAATTAGGTTAGGGGTTACGCGCAAATAATGTCAGGTGAATATTTCTTTTTCACACCCCCACCCAGCTGCTATCGCATTAACACAGGCTAGGGGTGACGCGCAAATTACGTCACGTGAAAATTCCTGTTAGACAGCCCCACCCAGCTGCTATAGCATTCACATGAGGTAAGCAGGCTAGGGGTGACGCGCAAATGAGGTCACGTAAAAATTTCTTCTAATTACCCCCACCCAGCTGCTATCGCATTCACATAAGGTAAGCAGATTAGGGGTGACGCGCAACTGACGTTAGGCGAAAATTTCTTTTACACACCTCCACCCAGATGTAATCGCATTCACATTAGGTAAGCAGGTTAGGGGTGACGCGCAAATGACGTCAGCAAAAAATTTCTTCTAGTCACCCCCACCCAGCTGCTATCGCATTTGAATAAGGTAGGCAGGCTAGGGTGACGCGCAAATGACGTCACGTGAAAATTTCTTCTAAACATCCCCACCTAGCTGCTATCGCATTCACATTAGGTAAGCAGGTTAGGGATGACGCGCAAATGACGTCACGTGAAATTTTTTTTTAGACACCCCCACCTAGCTGCTATCGCAATAAAATTAGGTGAGCAGGCTAGGGGTGACGCGCAAATGACGTGACGTGGAAATTTCTGTTAGACAGCCCCATTTAAATGCTATTAGATTCACATTAGGTAAGCAGGTTAAGGGTAACGTGCAAATGATGTCACGTGAAAATTTCTTCTACATGTCACGGACTGACCTATATGTGTTATAGATGTTTTGAGATCGTCTATAATAACGTCCTTCAAAAACCAAGTTTCTAGTATCCCAAGTCCCAACTTTAAAATTGTTTCCATCCTATTTTGACTACATGTCACGTACTTACCTATATGCGTCACAGATATTTAGGGATTGTCCATAATGACGTTAGTTGTGAATGGTGCAATTTATAACAAAATTTCAGCTATATTAAACTATGTATGTATGTATGTATGTATTTATACAGCTTTGGTTTAGCTATATTAAACTACAAGCTACGAACATTGGTATATGTCTTATTGATTGTAGGGGAGGTTCCATAAATCTCATATCATCTTTTAGCGTAACATAATTTGTCTTGTGCCTTTGTTGAAGCTCAGCATCTACTTCAGGCCAGCCCACGGTCGACAAATCCGGCGCGAAGCGCCTGATTTTTAACTGTGGCAGCATTTGTACAGGCATAGCCACACTGGGAATACACGTAAGCAGTTTTATTGGGATCATACATAAATGACGTCACATAAATTAGGGGTCGTCCGCAAATGATGTCAAGGATTGTTGCAAAAATTAAAGGGGTCATGTACAAATGACGTCAAGGACTGTTGCACAAATTAAAGAGGTCGTCCCCAAATGATTTAAGGACTGTTGCACAAATTACAAGGGTCGTCTACAAATGACGTCAAGGACAGTTGCAAAAATTATAGTGGTAGTTCATAAATGACGTCAAGTACTGTTGCAAAAATTAAAGGGGTCGTCAATAAATGACGTCAAGGACTGTTGCACAAATTTAAGGGTTCGTCCATAAATGACGTCAAGGAGTGTTGCACAAATTACAAGGGTCGTCAACAAATGGCGTCAAGGACAGTTGCAAAATCTATAGGGGTCGTTCATAAATGACGTCTATGGTCATTGCAAACATTAAAATGGTCAATCATGGACCTCATTTAGGCACAGCCTCTTCAACGTTTAGAACGACCATACACGTCATTTATGGACAACAAATTTAATTTTGGCAACAGTCCATGACGTTATTTTATGAACTATTCTTTTAATTTTTGCAACAATCCTTGACATCATTTTCGGGTGACTCCTAATTTATATGACGTCATTAATGTATTATCCCAATAAAACTGTGAGCACAGTAGACACTTACGTGTATTCCTAGTGTGGCTATGCCTGTACAAATGCTGCCGCAGCTAAAAATGGAAGGAAACCGTTTTGCTTTTAACAAAAAGTGAAAGGAATCCGAAATCCGATTTGCTTTTAGCAAAACGTGGAAGTTAACCGATTTAATACCTCACCCTCGATATCTCATTTTGACCTTAGCTTGAATTTTATATAGGTCATTTTGGTTTTTCACTCACAATATATTTAAGAACCTACTTTCTCACAAAATTTAAATTTTAAATAATTAAATACCGTTTAGTAATGAAATTAATTTTTCATTATCACATTTCATCTGTAATGCAACAACAAGAAGTCTATCGCTTAAGGTTAAATATTGTTTTCACAATTTAACAGAAATCGTAAATATAGTTTGACTGAACCTGCAAAAAATTTAAACAAAAAGTGCCTAATTATTATGAAAAATATAAAAAAAAATACTTTTAAAAGAATTCCATTAATTTTGACTCTGATTTATTGTAAAGTTCAAATTGTTTTTTTTTAAATTAAAACAAATTAATTTGATGCATGAACGAGACTTCTTGTTTCCTTTGATGCAAAAATAATTTAAAGCCTAATATTACTGAAAATAATTTCGAATGTAATTATACTTTAAATAATATTAAAATAAAACATTTTAAAAAATAAGTTTTAAGTTTTACAATATTTAATTTTGACCCAAAGTTTTAATTACTGTTCAAACAATTTTTTAAAAATATTCATGCCATACACTCTTACATCTAATATAAATCACTCTAACACAATTTTTTCTTTGCTTCTTAAATATTAAAGGGAAAACCCCAACCATAATTATATAAAAATAGTTATGTGTTCCGAAACTTCTAAAATCAAGTAGTTCTGCTGTTGAATTAATAATCTTCTAATTCCTGTTCGACCCATCTGATATTTCCATTAATAGCTCTTATAGAAATTTGCACCTAAGCGCCCTGTAATAATTACATAAATAGAATAACTGTAAATAAAAAGTAATTACTTTAAATGTTTAAGGTTTTTGAAAAATCGCAATGATTGTTACTGTAACTAAATAGTCAGACGAGGGGTGGGGGAATCGTATGTAGTCAAGCTTACCTTTGGGAATTCGCTTTCAAAAATGAATATTGTAGGAAATTCCTTTTCGGGAAAATCTGTAAAGCAAACAAAAGGTCAATCACACTATTCGTATTACGTAAACAAATTTTCTATGTTAAATCATTTACACAAAAACAATAATTAACATAACAAAAAAATTACAGTTCACAATAATTATATCTCGCATTAAATTAAATAATTAGAATTAGGTAAAGGTAAGTATTAAACTTACAATCCTCGTAATATAAATACTCATTAAAACTATGCAGTTCCAAATACGCATATTGCCGTACAATACAGTATAAAAAATTTTCAACTACTTTTGTTTGTTTGCTTACGTGGTTTGGATATGGGCAGGATATTTTCCTGGTACAGAGATGGCTTTAATGATCACTTGATTGTTATCATCCCTATCGTCGTCATAATGGTCAGACCAAGCAAATGCAAACTGGACCATGGCAAATAGCAACAAAACAAAATTCGAAAGCTATTCATTCTGAAAAAAAAAACAAAAATCATTAACAGAAACTTTAAAAAAATTAAACATTTTCCACAATAATAATTTTTTTTTAAATTGTCCTTTGAAAATTCTAAGGCAAACCTGTTCAAAAGCCTTGCACAGATTTAAAAAAAAAAAAATTGGTTCAGTTCAAACGACGAAAGTTCACTGGTAATGCAACTGTTTGACTGTAGCTCAAATAAAATAGTTGTCTCGATTTAATAATTACATGTCCATCATTATTGCTTGCACTGCCACGTCCTGCCGTTTAAACGTTTATGTGTTTAGGGATCGTTCACATATAATGTCATAGGTATAGTAGTAAATGAATGAATGGGTCCTATGTCAAAGGTAGATATTACTATACTTATTAGGCAAATCACAATGAGGTCATGGGGTCAAAAAAAAAATAAAAAGTGTTTAATATCGTCATTTGTGGATGGTCCCTTGGTATGAATTAGGTATCAATTAGAATTGGTTATTTCCCGTTCAAGTAACGAACGGGGATGACTTAAACGGGGGTGACTGATGTGGGGATGGCTTAAATGGGGATGACTAATGACCGTACCCGACAAATACTCACGAACGAAGCGCACCATCTGGGTAAGCAAATCTAAATTACTTTGGATGCTCTTTAAAAAAAATATTGCCGGAAAATCCTTAAAGATACGTTAATAAGTATTGCTTGTCAGTACGTACGTTCGTACGTATAATTACATAATGCATGGTATGATTTTTGAATGTGTACATGTAATAATACAGAGTTGTATTTACGCTTTTTAATATTTGGCATAGTTATATTTATTGTAATTATTAAATCGTTTTTCAAAACTTTGACTCAAATTTAACCCTCCCCCCTATTATCCTAATTTGAATTTATATAGCGTTAATTTTCTGTTGGCTTTCAAGTTTTGAATTAAAATTATAGGGTACTGACAAATTTTGATCAAAATTCTAAGGAATAATGTTTGATTGGTTTCAAAGTAGATTTGTTTCACTGTTTTCAATTAGGATTTGTATCAATATTCTGCTGATGCTGGAGGTGGTTCAACAATAACGGCTCTGCCCTTGATTGCAGTCACAATAATTCCTACTAACGCATCCTGTAAATAATAAATGTGTTGTATTCAAATATGCATCTGTTAATTTATTTAAGTTGCAGACCACAAGGGTAAGATGTATGAAATACTACTATTTAGATTGAGTAGATGTCAAATGACTTACCCCTGGCATTTTGGCTTCAGTAATGACCAGAGCTGGAAATGGTGCTTTCTTGAAAACTTTTTTAAATTGAACAAAAAAAAATAAAAACTTTTAAAAACGATTAAGTTACGTCATATGCTTCTACTCTACATACTTGGAAGCGTTAACGCTTTTACAGCTAGTGACACTGTCTTAAAAGATACATACAAGCAAACCACTTACTATGTTTCCTCGGGATATGGAAAAGCAGGGGGAAAAAATTCAAATTTTTTTATTTTTTCGAAAAATTAATGAAATGTCATACTTTTGATACCCATTTTTTAATAACGGTTTTTTGATGAAAAATTAAAAATTCGAATTTCAGAATTTTCAGAAATTACTTTTTAGGTAACAGTCTGAACATCACAAAACTGCAAGTTTCATGGAAATCAGACAAAAATTGTAGAAGCTACAGCGTGGCAAACTTTGAAAAATTCGGTTTTTTTGAACTTTAGCGGGCTGCTGCTAAAGCACCGCGCAAAATGCACTCGAGTTATCATACTATTCGTTCATTCTGAGGTCCAAGGAAACGTTTCTGGCTATGCTTTTCCAGATCCCGAGGAATCATAGTAAGTGGTTTGCTTGATAGATTTTTTCATAAAGTGATGGCAAGTGTCCTACTTACAGTCTGCATAGATTTTGAGAAAGTCGTCGAAATTATCAATGTCTGCCAGAGTGACCTCCACTTTCACCACTAGAATTTAAATTAAGAATATTTAATGATTTATGTCAGGTGATGATATTATTGACCAAATGTGCAATTAATACGTTTTATAAAATTCCCGCCAATTTAAAAACAAAATACAAGTTAATGATATAACAAGATTATTACCATTGATTATTTTCAAATATGCCGCCTCCAGGACATACTGAACGTTACTCAGTGCTAGTTGGGCTTGCTGCTCGAATCCTTCTACTAAACCCCCATGAGCGACTGTTCCAAATATCGCTGATGACCAGAATAAACGATCGTCTACAAGGATTGCTGGGCTGTAAAATTTATTTTAACATGGATATGATGGAAATTTTTTAATTTTGAAATTACATTAAAATATTTTTTTAATTTTTAAATTACCTGTAATTATAATTAAATCGTATTATTAATTTACAATCTATAAGAAAACCAATATGTACACTTTGCAACCCATGCTTTGTTTTTTTTTAAAGTTGTTATAATTACTAAGTAATATTTTACCTAAGGTGCGCAGTAGGAACGGCTTGCCCAGCTGGGAAGATTGGGCGAATGATCACTTTTTTCTCGTCATATTCATCGTAATGATCTTTTCCAATTGCAAACTGGATCAGCAAAAGGATGCAAATTATTCGTGGAACGGTAGACACTTCTACTTGAAACCTGTTCATACTTTAATCGAAAAAGTCAAACACAATTTTACAAATTTTTTCTGCTAGAAACTAATTATAATTACAGAGCCACCCGTAAGCCTTGGAAAATATTGTAAAATAAACCACTGCGTAGTTCCAACAATAGGGGAACCTGTTATTATTTTAGGTGTTGGCTTAATTAGATTACACTATAATTTGTCTATAGTGAGAGCTATCTTTTCAGTCGTACTACGTGTCCATGCCACGTCGTACCAGCTGGCAGTCGCTATTTTGAATATTAATTATTAACAATTTCAATTTCCGTTCGTCATTGTCGAAATGTCATTTTAGTGCAAGTGGTGCAAATAATTAGCTGTGTTGGTGCAGGAATTCAATTGCTGCCGAGGTTCTAATTAATTTTGTTATAATATTTAAATTGTAAGCATTTCCGGTGGATTTGCAACAGCTGACCCAAATGTGTATTTATTAGTTGTAGGAAAAGAAATATAATACTTATTATAAGATGCTGATTTAAAGAAATTCCTATATGCAAATATAAAGGTTACTGAACTCAAAATTACTCGCAGGGAAATGACGTGACGTAATACCTCCGGATTCGGTATCGTCATTTGTCGCACCCGTTAACGTAGCCCCAACTCCCCAACATCATCGATCGCATCAAAATTAGTCGCCTATAAGTCACCCTTATTAACTCGCACCGCGTATTGCACGGGGACGAGTTGCGCGGGGGTTCATATAAATACCCTAATGCGAGTAATGTGGGGGGCGAGAAATGTGGAATTTAGTAATGTGGGGGCGATAAATGGGGTGACAATTAATGTGGCAGCGAGTAATTTGGGGGCGAGTAATGTGGGGGCGAGTAATGTGGGGGCGAGTAATGTGGCGGTAAATAATGTGAGGGCGAGTAATTTGGGGACGATTAATGTAAGGACTAATAGTGTGGGGGTGATAAATGTAAAATTTTTAATTTTCTCGCGGTTTAACTTCAATGAGCGACATCTGATTTTTGAAAAACATAATTATATTTAATTAGATTTTCTAATCTTTCTTGCATATTTTCAAAAATTTTATTTTGTTTTTTATAGTTTGAAAAAAAAAATGAAATTTAATTTTTTCGTTTTGGCCATTGAGTTGCCGCCAGCAAAGTTAGTAATAACATGTTGTTTTACCAATAGCTAATCTGTAGCTTATTATTTTGCATACTTATACATAATTGCATTTCATTAATTTAATTTAAACTTAAAAAAAGATTCAATTTTGAATTCATAAAAAACCAATAAATGAAATTTAAACCCAATATTTACTTTAACAAAATTTAACTTTAATTAAGTTGCAGTTTCAGAAACTAATTAATTTAATTTAATTACAAAAAAAAATCTTTACGTGATTAATTAGTTATTCGGTTGTCACATTCTGTACTTAATATATCCTATCAGTACTAATTAAGTTTAGAGCATATTGTAATTAGTTATGATGACACTGGGAACTTCAAGATTTACCAAAAATTGTGCCAACATATATAATTATTACCTATAAGGCTAAGTGCATAATAAAAATTCAATTCATGTTTATGTTATTACGATGGATGCATAGGCTGAGATGAATGAACGCAAACATTATTGTGCCAAATTTTAATAGACTTAAAACAAACATGCGTAATAGTTATACAAAAATAATTTAATTGTATGTTTTATTATGTAACTTTATGAATTAAAAAAAAAACCGATTTCAAATTATCACCTAATTTGATTCCTGATTAAATACCAATAATTATTAAATTCCATGTTTTTTTAAGACCAAATATCAGTATAATAAAACCAACAATAGTGTGTGTTAGAATTTCCATTCCAAAAAATTATTGTATCTGGTAATTCTATTGAATTTAGACATTCAACTGTTGAATTAATACTCAGCTCCGTCATCATGACCATCATACCCAACCCCAATTGGAATCCATTTGATATTTCCCTTGATGGCAGTTAAGGAAACTTGAATAAAAGCATCCTGTAATAAATTGATAAAATATAATTAGACATAATTATACGTACTGCGTAATTTAATATTAAATTTTGAAAGGATGTTTAACAATATAATTAGAGTGGTTGCATAGTTATTAAAAAATAGTGGGGGTTAATTAGCAGAGTGTAAAAGTGTGGCTACTCACCTTTGGCAATTTAGCCACAAAAATGAAAACAGTGGGAAATTGAATTTTAGGAAAATCTGAAATGAACAAAACAATTTAATAATTATTATTATTTATTAAAAATTTCCATGTAAAATGATCTGGATAGGTAACCAATATCGTCAGTGAAGAAACAAAATGACCCATATCTAATTAAAGCTACAATCAAAATGAGCTATATGTCATAGAAATAGAATGAAAAACATCCATAAAATGTGTTTATAAGGAGGTTTTGAAAAGTGTTAAATGTTCTAATTTCATGTTTTTCAACAATGTTGTAAAATATCCTGTTTACATGTTTTTGTCAAAGTTCAAAATGCTTTAGTTTTATGCTCTCAAAAAAGTGTAAAATGTTCCAATTCCATGTTTTTGAAAAGGTGCAAAATGTGTTATTTACGTATTCTTTAAAAAGTGTAAATTGTTCTAATTAAATGTGTTTGAAAAGTGCAAAATGTTCTATTTATGTAAGTGCTCTCAGGATATATTTGAATATTTGTGTAAATAGTAGGTATTGGTTGCAGCTGAATATAGATATAGGGCATTTTGGTTTTCCACTAAAGATATGATGAAAATAAATACAATCAATAAATTTATTAAATAATGAACGACAAAAGTGTCACACTTACAATTCTCGTAGATAAAAATAAACTCGTCATAATAATCGACTGCAATAGCAACCTTCAAGGACACGACTGAAAAATTAAAACGACATGAAATTAAATAATTTTTTTTTACAATCTTCTAAAACTTAATGATATTTTTAAAAAAATTCATTGTTACACTGTATTTAAAAATAACTACAAAATTAACTCACCATTTCTGTACTTTAACTTGACGGAATCAAGATAAAATGTCAAGTTTATAATTGTTTGAACAATTTGAGCTTTTAAAGTTTTTCCATAGTTACCGTATGAGTCAATTCCCAATATTCCACTAGAGACTAAGTATCGATTGTCCACAAAGAAAGCTTGGCTAAATAAATTTAAAAAAAAAACAAAACAAAATCGAATTAAATTAATAAAATTTAAAACCTTATTTTAAATTTTTTTAAAACTTTAAAAAGTATTTTGAAATTATTTTTAAAATTAAAATTGATTTCCTACGCGGCTAAGATATGCGAAGGAAAATTCCAGTTTCCGATGAGGTGTTTAATAATCACTTCCTTGTCCTTATCTCCGTCGTATTCATCATCATCGTCTGATCCAGCACAGGCAAACTGGATCATGGCAAAAAGACAGATAAATCGAAAGCACTTCATCCTTAAAAAAAATAACAGACTCAAATTTTAAAAAAATGAAAAATGTAGGCAACATTATTTTAATTTAAAAAAAAATTCATACTCAAAATTTAAATTTAAAGTAACACAAACCTGTGTTAAAGCCTTGCACAGACAATTAGAAAGAAACTAGTTCACTTCCAACGACGGGAGTTAACTAGTAATACGACAGTTAGGGTGTGCTCCTTATAAATTATGGCAGTATTGTAGTGCCTGTAGTCAGCTGTCAATTCAATCGTATTATTATATTACGTATTCTGCCGCGCCACGTCCTGCCCTTTGACAGTGCAACTAATATTTCCCTAAATTTAATTACGTGGCAGTTTACAATTTATTTTCATTTCAAATTAATGTTTACAATTTTGCAATATGTCCAACTTTAAATCAATTTTAAATTCCTAAAGTGCAATAATTCTCAAAACTATGTATTTTTGCAGTTAATGCACAAATTCAAAAAGAAAATAATAAAAATTCATAGTAATTGAATGTGTGAACATTTGTTTGTGAATTCCTGGCTGCTGACACAAATTTTTATTATGAGTAATGGTGCAAGTAGCAAAAATGCTGATTCGGAATGATTCGAATGGAGAGGAGATACCAAAAGTTTAGAAAATATGAATTTTCCAAATAAAATATTACTGATGTATGTAATTATAACATAACTGGACTTTAATTAGAATATCGTCAGTAAAGAACCAAGATGACCTATATTCATTTTTTACTGAAAGCAAACTGAGCTATATCTAAAGCGTTCTAAAAACAAAATGACCCAAATCCATGTATTTCCACGCGTACGCCTAAGTCAATGCAAATACAAAATGCACTTGGTGCAGGTTTGGACAGGAATTTTGTGCATGGATTTTTGGCGTACGCGTGGAACTAGATGGATTTGGGTCATTTTGTTTTTACAACGTTTTGGATTGGATATGGCTCAGTTTGCTTTAAGCGGAGAATGGATATGGGTCATTTTGGTTCTTTACTGACGAAATATGAATACTTATGCAACTTTGTAATTTTATTCTGTGTTATGCACAATATGTATGTTGTTTGCGTAAGCAGAAATTCATTGGAAGGACTGCAACGTAATGACATGGATTCAATTATGTACTTATATGAAACACAACATTGTCTGTGAAGAACCAAAATGACCAATTTTAAGTTGTAGCTGAATTTAAAATGAGTTATGTCATAAAGGCAAAATGACAAACTTGCGTAAAATTTAAATTGGAAGTTTTTCAAAAGTCCAAATTTTTCTATTCACGTGTTTTTAAAAAGTGTAAAAATTTCTATTTTCATGTTTTAAAAAAGGTGCAAAATGTTCTAATTCCATGTTTTTGAAAAGGCGCAAAATGTTCTAATTCCATGTTTTTGAAAAGGTGCAAAATGTTCTAATTCCATGTTTTTAATGAGGTGCAAAATGTTCTAATTCCATGTTTTTGAAAAGGTGCAAAATGTTCTAATTCCATGTTTTTGAAGAGGTGCAAAATGTTCTAATTCCATGTTTTTGAAAAGGTGCAAAATGTTATAACTCCATGTTTTTGAAGAGGTGCAAAATGTTCTACTTCCATGTTTTTGAAGAGGTGCAAAATGTTCTACTTCCATGTTTTTGAAAAGGTGCAAAATGTTTTAATTCCATGTTTTTGAAGAGGTGCAAAATGTTCTAATTCTATGTTTTTGAAAAGGTGCAAAATGTTCTAATTCCATGTTTTTGAAGAGGTGCAAAATGTTCTAATTCCATGTTTTTGAAAAGGTGCAAAATGTTCTAATTCCATGTTTTTGAAAAGGTGCAAAATGTTCTAATTCGATGTTTTTGAAGAGGTGCAAAATGTTATAATTACATGTTTTTGAAGAGGTGCAAAATGTTCTACTTCCATGTTTTTGAAAAGGTGCAAAATGTTTTAATTCCATGTTTTTGAAGAGGTGCAAAATGTTCTAATTCTATGTTTTTGGAAAGGTGCAAAATGTTCTTATTCCATGTTTTTGAAGAGGTGCAAAATGTTCTAATTCCATGTTTTTGAAAAGGTGCAAAATGTTCTAATTCCATGTTTTTGAAAAGGTGCAAAATGTTCTAATTCCATGTTTTTGAAAAGGTGCAAAATGTTTTAATTCCATGTTTTTGAAGAGGTGCAAAATGTTCTAATTCTATGTTTTTGAAAAGGTGCAAAATGTTTTAATTCCATGTTTTTGAAAAGGTGCAAAATGTTCTACTTCCATGTGTTTGAAAATGTGCAAAATGTTTTAATTCCATGTTTTTAAATAGGTGCAAAATTTTATAATTGTATGTTTTTGAAAATGTGCAAAATGTTCTAATTCCATGTTTTTGAAAAGGTGCAAAATGTTATAATTACATGTTTTTGAAGAGGTGCAAAATGTTCTACTTCCATGTGTTTGAAAATGTGCAAAATGTTTTAATTCCATGTTTTTAAATAGGTGCAAAATTTTATAATTGTATGTTTTTGAAAATGTGCAAAATGTTCTAATTCCATGTTTTTGAAAATTTGCAAAATGTTCTCATACCATGTTTTTAAAAAGATGCAAAATTTTCTACTTCCATGTTTTTGCAAAGTGCAAAATTTTTTAGCTCCATGTTTTTAGAAATTGTTAAACTTTTTAAATTCTATCTGTTGAGAAAGTGTAGGTAAAATGCTAAGTGCTGTATTTACATATTTGTTTGAAGTTAAAAATGTCCTATTTATATGCTTTCAAGATATTATGTTTAAGTATTGTTGAAGATAGTGGATTTTGTTATGATGTAGGTACAAATGGATATGGATTATTTTGGTTCTTCACAGATGATATATGCATTAAAAAAGAATTATTGGACAGTGTGGTTCTATATGAATAAAAAATGAAATATTAAACAAAATTTAATTTCGACTCACTCAGATTTGTTTTTAATTACTCTTCAAACAATGTAATACAAATAGGCATGTCCAAAATTATCGCACTTAAAATTTAAATACTAATTAAATATTTTTTTTCATGTAATTATAGAACTAAATAAAATGAGAAGGCCAACAAATTTGTGTACGAACGACCATGTAAAGCAATAATTGCGGCTGAATCTTCTAAAATTAAGAATTTCCCCAGTTGAATTAGTAATCCTCTCCATCATGACCATCATGACCATCATATTTGATAAATTTGATATTTCCCACGAGAGCAAAGACTTTGATTTCGATCAGAGCACCCTGTAATAAATGTATTGCATTTAAATGTAGTTATATAACTACAGTACATAACAGTAGGTTTTATGGGAAATATATAGAATGCTTTGCTCCTATGATTAAATAGCCAAAAACATTTGTTACGATTCTTTGACACTCACTCACCTTTGGTAATTTTCCTTCAAAAATAAAAATAGTAGGAAATTGTTTTTTAGGGAAATCTGTAAAAAAACAAGTAAAAGAATAAAATTACTACATTCGAAAAACAATAATTATTTGCACCACAAAATTTTTTTTTTTTATAATTAAAGAAAAAAATTTTTACACTTACAGTCCTCGTAGATTTCAAAAAAACTTTCAAAATAATCAATATCAACAATCACCGTCACCGTCACGACTGAAATATAATTAAATTGAGATAAAGTTAGTTAAACTAATGACTTACTTTAATTTTTTTTTAAATTTTTTAGCTCTTAATTAATTATGTATAACAGTTTTTAAACCTAATTCAGTTGATAAGTAATTAATTATAATTTCAAAATTTAATTACCATTTTTAAACTTTAATTTAACAGCTTCAAGAAGATACAAGATATTCCTAATAGCCTGTTCAACCTGGGCTTTAAATCCTTTTTCAAAGTTGCCGTATGAGTCAATCCCAAAAATACCGCTACTGTAAAATTCTTTGTTGTTCACCAGAAGAGCATGGCTATAGAAATTAGAAAATGAATAAAAAAAATTTTCAATTAATTCTTTGATTTTATTTATTTGAAATTAAAAAAATATTATTTTAATTACAAAAAATTTGCCAGCTGCCTATTTCCTAATCAATTAAATAATTCTAAAAAGCTGTAATTAAATTTTATTTAAGTTGCTTTATTACGTGGCTCGGATATGTCCAGGGAATTTCCAAGGTGCGGAAATGGCTTTGATGATAATTTCCTTCCCGTCATTATCTCTATCCCAGTCATCATCCCCAATTGATCCAGCAAATGCAAACTGGACCATGGCAAGAAAAAAAATAATTCGAAGGCCATTCATCCTGAAAAGAAAAAAAAAATAAAAGGCTAAAAGTTGTTTAAAAAACTTACAATGTTTATTTTGTAAATTTTTTTCAAAAAACAAATTACACTTAAAATCCGAAATTATATGTATACCCACCTGTTTGATGGATTGTACAAATTATTAAAAAGAAACTAGTGCAGTTCAAATGACGGGAGTTAACTAGTAATCCTACCGTTGGAGTGCCTCTTAAATACTGCCCACAGTTGGATTTTAGTTTAACTGTAGTAGTACGTGTACAGCCACGTTCCCCCTCATGACAGATTATTTATTTAATTTTAATTACGTGGCTGTTGGCTGTTGACATTTTTGGCTTTTACTATTGACAAATTTGCAATCTGTCATTGTTGAAAAAAATTACAAATTCTTCAAGTGTAATGAACTAATTATTATTATTATTATAGGTTCATATTTTTATAGTTGGTGCACAAATTTAAATTACAATTAAATCCTGCACGTGGATTTGGAACTGCTGGCAGTAATTTTTATTACTATTTAAATGGACAAGAACCGGAATGATGATTCAGTAAAAATCGTATAGTGAGGGGATATCGAAAGTTTATAAATTAAATATTGTCAAAATTCTTTATTAGTTTATTAAAATTAAAAATTAGTATTTCCAATAAAAGCGATGATTTTTGACATGTGTCATTTTAAAAAAAAAATTAAAATATTTCCGTTTAAATCACTTTTTCCACTTTTACAAGTGAACACAATTGGGAACGTTGCTACTGCGAAGATTTGACAAGTTAATACATTCTATTGATTTAAATTCTTGTGCAAATATTTAGTGTAATTGCATTCCCTATAATTACTACTAATTATAATTAAACCCTACGTTAGTAAGTATTATTCAATACATTTGAATTCATCCGCAAGTATGCAATTTCGTAAGTTATTTAGCCAGCGTGTGTGAAATTGTAAATAAAGTAGGACAGTATAAACAATTTATTTTTTTCTAATAGGCGGATGTAATGAAATAACAATTTCGTAATTCTGGATGTTTTTATTTCCAATTAGCAGTATGATCATCTGAAATTCATTTTATTTTAATAATACTGCAAGCCGTATGAATAAATAAATTTAGTAAGCACATGCTTTTATTTGCTAATTATACATGAGAGCATTCAACTTTGTTATAACAAATATTTCATAATTTATAATTACCGTATTTAAATAGTGTCATATCTGATCTGGGGTTAATATTACACTAGTAAAGATTTGGTTTTACACAATAAATGAAATGCAGCAAAGAACACATACAAATAATCATGTCACTATCCATATAAATTTAATAATGCAATTAAATGATATTTTTTTTTTAGGTAGGTTGCACTACAGAATTTATTAACAGCAGCTAGATCCTCCCAAACAACCAATTGAGATATAATGATATTCGCAAATTATTTTAACAGAGGTGAATGAACTTGCAACATGCCCTAGGGCAATATTTAGGTTGTTAATCTAATATTGTAATTTAATTTACATTTAAAAAAAATTTTTTTTTCACTTGCAAAACATTTAATTTACATTTTGGCCACGCTTAGAACTTTGACTTCAGAATTAAATCCATGTTTGTAATTATATATTGGGTCAGTGAGTATAAGCTTGAACAGTATTTTTCAAGGCCAGGGGTTCAAATCCCGGTCCAGGCAAATTTTTTTTCGCTCTAAATCAATTGTTATCAGACATTTTTTACAGGTTTTCGATAGAACATAGTCGTCAAAGTTGTTTTAAATTCCAACTGATATTTCCTACAGACGACAACGATCGGTCTCGGGCTCTGTAGGATTGCTTTGTAAGGGATAAACTATTAAATAGCTTGTTTAATAGAAATTACAGTCACATTATGTAATTGAAAATCTCGTAGAAATTCATTTATTTACCCTTTTAATTATATTAAGAATCACCCCCACTTTATTTTTGCCAATCTTTTTTAAAAGCAAAAGATCATGTAGGCGTCTCTAAAGCTTTGCCTCGGTTACAGTGTTCTATTATGCTTTTTAAATTGAAAGCTTATGCCTCTGTTCCAATTAGCGGCCTTAGTTTTGGTCCCTAGACATCGTTTAATTAGATCAGTAGCCAAGATGTGGCAAGCACCAACGATTTTAATACATGTAGACCGATACACATAGTTCCTTGATAAGGTCAAGGTAAGGAAATTTTGCATACCTGTTAATTTACTTGTTAAAAGTTTAAATTAACTCTACTCATAATTTAAACGTATTATACGCAACGTTATTTTAAGTTTGGGCATGGCTTTCATCAGACATCTAACGGTAAATAAACGTCCATCTATAATGTGAGAAAATTTAATAAATAAATATTATCTGGCACTGTTACTTAGTGGCTTCTTGCATCTTATAAACGAAAAAAAAATAGATGTTTAAAAATACTTAACAAAGGTCAACCTTACTATAACATTTAAGGGTTCATAAAATTTACGAAAACAGAATAAAACAAGTCAGATAAGAAAATTAAAAGTTATAGAACGGCAATGTTTTAAAATTTTAATATTTTTTAACTTTGGCGGGACAATGTGTCTAAACAACGCGAAATTCACTTGTGTTACTTTGGATCTGTGTAGGGCTTGCAAAATCAAGACCAAGACTTTCGCCATTTTCAAGACCATTCAAGACTCTTGAAAAGTCTTGAAATTTCAAGACCACCTTGAAATTCAATTATTTCAACCTCTTAACCCTGTTTATGACTTTTAAGACAAAGTTGAAAAATTTTTGTCAAGAGTCTTGATTTTTTCAAGACTTTTGAAAGTCTTGATTTCAAGACTCTTGAATTTTCAAGACTTCAGAAAGTCTTGATTTCAAGACTCTTGAATTTTCAAGACTTCAGAAAGTCTTGATTTCAAGAGTCTTTAATTTTCAAGACTTTTGAAAGTCTTGATTTCGAGAGTCTTGAAAATTCAAGACTTTTAGAAGTCTTGATTTCGAGAGTCTTGAAATTTCAGGACTTTTGAAAGTCTTGATTTAGTCTTGATTTCAAGAGTCTTGAAATTTTTGTACCTCCAGAAGTTAAAATAAAGGTTACAAAACTGAGTTTTTGTGCTTCAAAAATGATTTTGTACATGTTTTTGTTAGTCTTGATTTCAAGAGTCTTGATTTTTCAAGACTTAAGTCTTGATTTCAAGACTCAAGACTTTTGGAAGTCTTGATTTCAAGACTCTTGAAGTTTCAAGACTTCAGAAAGTCTTGATTTCAAGAGTCTTGAATAAACAATACTTTTGCAAGTCTTGATTTCAAGAGTCTTGAAGTTTCAAGACCAGCCCTAGTCTTGATTTCAAGAGTCTTGGTCTTGACAAGACTTTTGAAGTCAAGACTTTTGCAAGCCCTAGATCTGTGCCATCAAAAAGTAGCCTGCCTCTTTAAAAAAGAACATTTTTAAATATGGGTGTAATTATATCATGTTAGGGGCATTTTTGGCCTGATTTAGAAAAAAGAAGCACTACATGTTTAAATTAATTTCAAACTGAAAATATCCTAACTTTAAGCACAGCACACAGTATTTTACGTAACTATTTTGGTAAGTAAATACACTAAACGTGGAGCTCTAATAGACTGTCATCTACGTCTCCAATACTCCAATCATAACCTTTACTAAAAACAAATTTCGTATATTTCTAAATGTCGGAAATTCTAAAAGGTTTACAAAAATAATTATTTACATAATTACAAACCATCGACACACATTCGAATATTACACTTTTTTTAATTGCACACAGCACACTTAAGCAAAGTATTACATTGCAAAACAATTAGATGGTTACGTTGTTGTGCTACGATTTGTTAAAAGCTTTAAATTGCTTCTGATGACAAGTAAATAGTAAATACAAATACAATTATTTATAAGTAAACTACCTACGTCGTTGAAACTAAAGAAAAATTTTGTAACCATCATTAAATTATTTACAGTCCTTGTATTAACTCAAAGTAGTTTATGGCAATTATCTCTTCTCCATTAATTTTAACTGTTGTCGTGTGATTGCCGGATACTTGAATGTTATTGTAATTTTCTATTACATTATAGAATGAATTAAGCGAATTTAGCCCTTTCTGCCTAAATTTAAAAAAAAATGTATGTAATTGGATCGTTTGACACGTTTTTAGATGCTGAGCATCTATAGGAATGGCTATGTCCGTCTGTCTGTCCGTCTGTCGAAGTGTGATTTTTTGTCGTGCTCCACAGGTCACAGTTTTCAATTTACTTTTTTCAAATAAATTTTAAATGATGGTAAATGCGAAAGAATAAAACCCTATTAATTTTGGAATCAAACGGATTTACCAGTTTTTCACAATTAACGATATAATAGACTAACTTTTTAGCATTAAAATGCATGCAGGAAAAACGGGTCTTTGGCAAGACTTTACATGCATTTCAATTTCAATACTTGCCACTGAAGCTAAGTAGGTAGGTACATGCGCCGCACGTTCCATATACCTGACATTCAGTGGATATTCGTACCATAGAAAACTTCCGATGAACAAACATAGGGTTTTACTAGTAGGAATCCAGGGATCGTCCATAAATTACGTCAAACAAACTTTACAATTTTAGGGACCCCCACAGTTATAAGTTCAAAAATTAGCTTAAAATATATCCTTAGCATAGAATTTAACTAGAATGCATGCAGGGATCGCCCATAAATTACTTCATACAAATTTTACCATATTAGGGATCCCCACTGTCATTAGTTCAGAAATTTGGTTGACATATATTCTCGACATATAATATTACTTTTATACATGCTGGGAGCGTCCACGAATTACGTCATACAAATTTGACTATTCTTAGAACCCTCACTGTCAGTAGGTAAAAAATTGGGTTGACATATATCTTTGACATTGTATTTTACTAGTATGCTAGCATGAATCGTCCTTAAATGACGTCATACAAATCTTACCATTTTAGGGACCCCCACTGTCATTAGTTAATTGTTTCTTAGGATCGTCTGCAAAAGACGTCACAAAATTAGTATACGCTCATTGGAATCGCCCGTAAATGATATCAAAAAAATATCCCTCGTTTATTAATAATTATTGTCTGTAAATGACTTTACAAAAATTATCACTGGTTGACTAGGATCGTCCGTAAATGACGTCACAAACAGTATTACTCGTTTATCATAATAGTCCGTGAATGACGTTACAAAAATAACTTTTTTATTGGGACTGTCCGCAAATGACTTCAAAAAAAATATAAATCGTTTATTAGAATCATCCGTAAATGACATCACAAAAAATTTCACTTGTCAATTGAGATCGTCTGTTAATAACGTCAAAGAAAATATCGTTTGTTTATTGGGACCGTCCATTGATGACGTCACCGGAAATATCACTTTTTTATTAGGATCGTCCGTAAATGACGTCACAAAAAATATTAGTTTTTTGGAAACATCTGTTAATGACGTTAAAAGCATCACTCGTTTATAGGAATCGTCTGTAGATGACGGCACAAAAAATATTACTGTATTTTTAGAATCATCCGTAAATGAGTTGAAAACACATCACTCGTTTATAAGGGTAATCCCGTAATGACGTCACTTTAATTATGTATCAGGTAAACGTACCGTAAAGCTACAAATAGAAATCTAAAATTACAATAATGTCTTATCTCAATTTATAGTTATATTTCTGTAATTTTTTTTGGACTAACTTATGTTTCAGATGAAGCCAGTGGCAGGTTTCCATTTCAAGTCTACATTACTGGGGGCAAGCATAACTGCAGTGGGGTCATTTTGAAAAAATGGCGTATCTTTACAGCTGCGCATTGTTTTGAAGACTTCTTTAGCAACTTAAATAGTAGCCACCTCACTATTGTTGCGGGTGATTTAAATCGGGGAGTAAAAAAAGTTACAGAACAGAGATGTAAAATATTACGAGTCTTCGTTCACGAAAATTATTCAGAACGCCCAAAACTTGTAAATGACATTGCTATAGCTTTACTTGTGTAATTATCCCCTTGTGTTTAAATCAAATACTCAACCAGTGACGTTGCCAGAAAAGAAGTTTAGAATCCCAAATCAGGGTATTGCATCTGGTTGGAAAATTTCTATTAAAAACAGTACCCACCACGATATCCTCACAAGTGCTGTCGTGGACATAGTTACGAATTCTGAATGTCAAACTACATATGGAAGGCTTAGTGTAATGCTAGGAGTAGGTAGCAGCACTATTTATTTGTACAAGAAACACTCAAGACTCATTTTACCAACTGCAGGCTGGAGGACCATTACCCGTTCTACAAAACAATATTACCACATTAATCGGGATTTTGTCAGTGGACGGTGAATTACATTACCCAGTTATTTACCCAAAGATGACTTAATACATTGATTGGATTAATTCGATTGGACATCGTGAGCAAAATTAAATATAATAAAGATGATACTGTATGTTCAAATCGAATGCGGGAACGCGGGAAGAATGATAAAAATCCAGCGATGTACTAGGCGAGCTAAAAAGCTTAGAATTGTTTACGTTTTTATATTATTTTATTTTATTAACAGGTATCTGTCCACGTGGGACACAGTTCAAGAGAAGGTGCAATTCTTGTTTTTGTAATGGGAATTCTGGACTTTTTCACTGCTCGGCTATGGGCTGTCCAGTCCAGAATCGGTAATTATTTGTGAATTGGCTAAGTACCTTTACTGGCGTTCGTGGAAATGTATTTAAAGAAGCTGTGTCAAAGATTTAACTCGCACATTATATACTAAAACATTGCAATAGCAATAGCCAGACACAGTAAGAAAGTTAGTTGGACCATTTAATGAATACCCACTAATTATAGTTTGGCAAATACATAATTGAACAATAATTAAGTAATACCAGAAGTTTCTTACTATTTGTTACAAATGTATGATAATTACCTAATATCATGTGCATAATATGTAATTACATTGACTCACCATGTTATTTATGCATAATAATAGGCAAAACAAAAATGAAAGATGGAAACTGTTCAATACGAATTTTCAAATATTTTAAAATACAGGCTAATCCAATGATAAATAAGCCAGAAGTAGGTTGGCAAATACGTGAGATTCCAAGAAAAATGCATCTCATTCGATTTAGTTTAATTGTACATAGACAGATGTATAAACAAAGCAAATATCACTATAATCTGGTCACATTGATTAAATATTGTCAATTAACCAATGACAGCCAGTTCTAGTAGCGAACGCATAAATATTATCTACAATTTGAATTTACTAAGCATATCGTGCTTAAAAATTTGGATGTCCTATTTGCAAGCTTAACTTAAATTAAATGGGCGCTCAAATGACGTTGCGTCTAACCCACCTTTCGGGTAGTTCACTTGAATTTCACATTTTAATAAATTTGCAGTCGCACACACAGTTTTATCATTTTTAAGTGACGGATAGCAGGTGGCTAGAGGTTTGCCGGTTGTACAAATGGTAGTAAAGTTGGTATTACTTTACGCTGAGTAAAAGTGAGATAGTATGATCCACCAAAATATCCGTATTCACTATGAGTGTCTTCCTATCAACATAAAACTGTTGACCAATACGGATTCCGAGCTGAGGACATGACCTAATGAACTTCATGTACAAGGCACGCTCTCTCTTTCCAAACGACGCACCACAACCCAATGCGTTTATCCATGACTCTCGAAACTCATCCGATGCGACCATGATTCCTGCAGCTGTTGGGAAACACAAACAATTATAAAGCATAATGGCGGAGGCCGTGAGTGGATTCATAGTGTATGGAAGCCAATGCATCTGATCGTAGAATCGAAGCGTGTTAAATGCGGATACGACACATAACACACTCATCCAGAAAGTATGCGAGGGTTCATAGATGTTTGCCATGGCAGTGTTGAACATTTTTACCAAGATTTGAATTTCTCGGTACACAAGCATTGCACATTTTGGTTGGCGTAGTTTTTCTTGACACACGTTGCTCTCTTGCTTCGTATGACTTAATAATTAATCAGTATGAACAAAAACAAAAGAGTCAACAGCATTCGATTAAAACGACTTTTTAAAAAATATGCAAAATGATTAAATATAGTAATTAATGTATTTTACGGAATACGTAAAACGCTTAGTACCGAATTTGTTGAAGCCAAAATTGGACGCTCATCTGGAACGAGAAGCAAATGAGTACACTAAAGTACACAGAAGACCAACCAAGAACGAAGCCAGCCACTTCAGGTACAACCATTCCAAGGGAAACCGCTCCATATTTTTCAAAGGGCAGGAGTGAATTGAGGAAATTCGGGCTTTTAGGATCGTAGCAATAAATTGCAACGTACAGAAAAATGTGAGAAATTGTTGCTGCAGGAAACACAATAGCGACCAAAAGTCCACAAATATTCCGCGTTTTATTTGTCGTGTATAGCCCTGCATAGAAATCAAAAAATCCTTATAGTTCGTAATATATAAAGTTGTGGGAATTTTTACAAAAAGGTTTAAAATATTACATAATTTTTCTGATAAAATGTAACAACTCACTCGTGCAACGCTCGTCAAATTCCAAAAATGCATTAATCATTGAGACGATTTCGTGTTTGTGCACAAGAAAATTTGCTTGATTCGTTACAGCTAGGGCCCAGCAACAAATGAAAAAGATCCTGTACATGAAATCCTCCTCCTGACCACCCTGAAAAAAGAATGCGTACAGGATTCGCCCCGCCACGAACAAACCCTGACACAGGAGTAAGAGTGATGAGCGTCTCCACTTGCGCAGATCCTCCAACAACCGCACCTGGTTTTTATTCGCGTCATACACAATGGGAAAAATGTGAATAAAGTTTGTCCAGGTGAAGTAAATCGCTATCGTTTTGCGAACTAGCTTGGACAACATATTGTGATAAAATAAATATCAGATTGTTCGTTGCAAAGTATTAGTGTTGGTTGCAATGGCCGTCTGAACGTCGAAATACAATAAGCTGGCAAATAGGAAAAAAAATTGACAAAATGTAACTACTTACAGAATTGTGACTGCTGCGTCAAAAGTCTGCAGTTGGAATCGCAAATGTTTATCGTTTTATATCAAGGACCTTCAAACTACGTAATAAATTCGTTTCTATTGCCATTTCCTATAAAAACTTTGAATGACGATGTGGTTAGCAAATACTTGTAATATGTTAATATGAGCACATAACCTAAATTCAGGCGCTTCACATCTGATTTGTTCATCATGTGCACAAAGGAGATGCGGAGCGTCAAATTTTGTTTAGTTTTCGAAATATTATTATCGTCAAACTTTTGCTACTACATGTGATACAAATTTTTAAAAACATTTTCTCTGCCAGAGTTAATGCTATTAACGTTTATGGATTGTTTTTAAAGTACTCATGACCCAATGGTTGGATTTTTGAAAAATTAGGACTTACAAGGAAATGGTTCCGTATTAATAATACGGAATTTCATATAATGAAACTCGCCAATTTAAAAAACAAACGTAAAAAAAACATCATATTTTATCAAAATTAGATGATAACTGTAGAAGTTACAGGGCGGCAAAGTATTAAAATTTGAATATTTTTAAACTTTGGCGAGCTATTGTGACCAACAAACGCAAAATGCTGTCATGGTACTTTGGATCTCGACTATTTAAAAGTAGCCTGATTTTTGTGTACATATATTTTTGAAATTGGCGAGTTACATGTTCAACCATTCACTCTCTAGTACGATTTTTACTAGTTTGAGGTAGAAAATGTAGAATAAAGTCAGTAACTAATGTAACTCGATGCGTTTGTCTCACAGACGGACAGACAGACTGTTTGACCGACATGGAGAAAGACACGTTCCATAATAGTTGCTTAAGCTTGGCCCAAAAAAATAATGGTGAAATTTTCCAATTCCTTGTTGTATAACTTGAATGATTTCACCAGTCAAACAATATACCTACTATTCTATAATATTATAAGCCGCACGTGTAATTTAATATGCATTTCAGTTGGTTTGGCGTAAGTCTTTATGTCTACTGGCCAAACCTTACCACGCCTATTCCTAATTTTTTCAAGATGCTACTCAATTTATTCCTTATACCTTGATAAATAACTATATACTTCCTAAGCAAAACATACTAGAATTTTTTCGCATAAATGCCTAACACGCCATTCTTTTTCCTGTTAAATGCTTTTAGGGAATTCCGGAAATGGAAATATTTATGTGTGTGTCATCATCAAAACAATATGGGCGTGAAACTAGGGAATACTTGATGACGACATTTCTTACTTATGCTTTCGAAATAAACTTCTTATATAAGACCAGTGCAAGCCAATCGGTCCCTAACGAGCCCTTAAAAAAAATTGACCGAGGGTCCCTTTTTCTTGAAAAAACTACCTCAATTTGAGCCCGGCTGAGCCCGGAGGAGGGAAATCGTTCAACACCGTTCTTTTTATCTATTTTACCTCCTCCGGTCCCGCTTCCTTTTTTGAGGGAAAATTTTTTCCACCTCATTGAGCTTTTACCTCAATCTCCCCCAATCTGAGCCAACCCCCTAGGTACTGGAAGTAAATTGTACCTACCTACAAAAAATGTTCAATACTAATACTTATATGACTAATACTAATACTACTTGGCGTAACACCATAAAAATGAAAATAAATCAATAAATGCATAAATAATATATAATACACACAAACACCAAAGGACATTTTATTTTTAATTTTTTATTATTATTAGGTTTTTGTGTTTCTAGTTACAATTATTAACAATTTGATAACTTTTAATGGAAAAAAAGATTTAATTAATAATAACTTAAAATTAAAATTATTAATTAAAAATTACCTTAGTTTTTAGTACAGCTCTGTATGGTCCATCTGTAGTACCACCGGGAGCTGTTTCTTCAGTAGCTGAAACTGAAGAAAACGATAGAACTTGACTTTGACTCTGGCTTTCTTTAGTATTTATTTGTGGTCCATCTTTCATGCACAAATTTAGTGGCAGGTCGTTTTTGGAGTTGCAACTCATTTCAGTTTCTGTTTGTTCACAGCTTGCACCTTTAATTTTTCAGTTCTGGCCTGACTTCTGTTCAATTTTATTTTTTTTACTGACAACCAACAACTGACACTGACTCTTACAAAATGTGAAAACAGTACGAAAATAACTTTTAAATTGGGGGACGTGTCGTCACTATTGGCAGCAATACTGGCATAAGAATGTACTTAAATCCTCCAAAACTGGTAAACTAAACAACTGAAAACTTGAAAAATCATACCAGATAAATTCTAAACTGGTGTTAGTCCGCAGGTTTTAGTTTTAGTGTTAGTGTGTGGGCTTTAATGTTTGCTCAAGCTTTAGCTTTAGCAACTTTGGCGGTGGTTTAATTAATAGTGGGAATTTGTGATTAAACGTTCGCCCAAAATGCGAATTTTTAATATTTAAAATAATTTAAATTACATGGTGCTCAAACAAATAAATAATACCCACAGTAATTAATACATGTGTCAAATGTAACAACATCTAGAAAGAGTCGACTCTTCATCTGGTGCTTCGTTTCCGTGGTGGGGTGTAGAGTTTAGTAAAGACTCACATTTATCGACATTTAATTATTGCAATTTTTATCCAGCTCGGGATGCGTAAGTAAAAAAGAGTAAGCTACTAAGCTATCTGATGCATTTAATATATTAGTGCTACTTAGTTAATTCAGTGTTCAGTTTGTCAGTGGTACAGCCACACAGCGGGACACTTCTATCCAGTGTCTGCACAGTACTTATTTATGGTTATGACACGATTACATTAATAATGAGCAAACATAAATCTACAAAAGCGTATATTAAAATTTAAAATTAGTAGTTGCAGCATGTGCACTCAGCTGTGCCCAGTGTTCATACTCCACAGTCATTATCATTTTTTCGGTTTCAGTATGAAGTATGCGCCTTTGCATGCAATATATGTATGCAACTTGCAACATTCAAATGCACCAACAATGCTTTAAAAATAAAATATTTAATTTGACATTTTTAAATTTTTTAATACCGCAATTCTGTAGCTATTAGGGCATTAACACCAAATTTGTTAACAATGACACATTAACTATATTTAAAAATGCAAACGATTCAAAATAATTAAAATTGCGCAGATAAAAATAAACATGATTAGTAAATAATTGTTGATTAATTCAAATTCCACGTTTAATTGTATTTTATGAAAAATGAAAAGGTTTTAGTGTTAGTGTGTGGGCTTTGGTGTTTGCTCAAGCTTTAGCTTTAGCAACTTTGGCGGTGGTTTAATTAATGGTGGGAATTCGTGATTTAACGTTCGCCCATAATGCGAATTTTTAATATTTAAAATAATTTAAATTACATGCTGCTCAAACAACTAAATAATACCCACAGTAATTAATACATGTGTCAAATGTAACAACATCCAGAAAGAGTCGACTTTTCATCTGGTGCTCCGTCTCCGTGGTGAGGTGTAGAGTAGAGTTTAGTAAAGACTCACATTTATCGACATTTAATTATTGCAATTTTTATCCCGCTCGGGCTCAGTTTCACCAAAAACAGTTATTTTAATTTTCTTGTAATTGAATTCAAGAGAAGTTTCATAGTTGAAATTACAAATTTGATTCTCAAGCCCATAATAAATCAACCTAACTTCATGTATATATAAAGATACAGTACATACACTACTACTGTAGCACAGTAGCCATCAGCCAGAAAACTTATACTTAATTCACTGTGACACCACTGACACCGACACCTGACACCGTCCCCGCCATTGCCGCCACAGTCCGCCACACCACAACACAGGGTATAGGTATCAGCAGTATATTAATTCGGAAAACTTATACTTAATTCACTGTGACACCACTGACACCGACACCTGACACCGTCCCCGCCACTGCCGCCACAGTCCGCCACACCACAACACAGGGTATAGAAATCAGTATATTAATTAATTAATTAACTAATATTAATCAAATATTACTATTACTATTATTACTAGTAATGATCACTCACTCGTACCGCTGACTATTACTTTTATCTTATATCCCGTGTCAGAATAGTGCCAGCTACGGTGTTGGTGTGTGATCAGTGTGATTCATATATTATTACTATCGTATACAATAATACAATATATTTATATTTCATCATACTTTTACATTACACAGTATCTCTGATATTTTTTTTATGACAGTATGAGTCCAAAACAACCTTTACGACATATCGATCACTCTTACACTTTTGGGCTCAAATACCCCACTACGGATATCAAATTTCAGGACTCTAAAAGCTCTATGAGCTTTTTGCGCTTTTTGAGCATCGATGAGCTTCGGGAAAAAAAAATGAGCCCGCGCGTGCCTGCTATGTTTTCGATTTTACTGACCGGAGCTTCGGTCAGTGCGATCGGTCCTACCGGTCACCGGCTCCGTGTCTTACACTGTATAAGACCAAGTGATTGGTCAATAAAATAAAACTATAAAGAAACTATACATGATTGCAATACGTGCAGACAAGAGATACGTTATTTAAGGGCATTGTTGAGTGTAGCCACGATATGTGTAATTAAAATAAGCGCCAAAATATAAAATTAATAACTTTCTAGGCATTTATTTAAGTAAATAAACGACTAGCTTTGTACGTAAAAGAAGTATGCTTTTATTTTCTCAAGTCTAAAAAATTTCGATATTATTTTTGAACAACTTTTATGAACTGACAAGCAAACCACTTACTATGTTTCATCGGGATCTAGAATAGCATAGCCAGAAACGTTTTCTTGGACCTCAGAATAAACAAATAGTGTAATAACTCGAGTGCATTTTGCGCGGTGCTTCAGCAGTCAGCAGCAGCCCGTCCATAATGACGTCCTTTAAATAAAAAAGTTTAGCGATATAGATATTCAGTTTATAGGTTATATATATTCATTTTTCTTTTGGGCATGAATCCTAGTGGATCCTATTGGAATGAAAAAATTGGCATATAATCTTTGAACGGCTAATTCACGACACCAACAACAATCATCATCAACATCGTCAAATTCCTCACGAAATAATTTAGTTATTGATAATACGGGAAGTGAAATGAACTTAGAAAATACCCATGGAACTACTGCCAACAAATTCTTACTTAAACTGGTTCCTAATCGTAAATTGTCAATATGGAAGTATTTGGATGCAACCACAGACATTCAAGTTCAAAGATACTTAACACTTATTTAAAAATATGCTATTTTTCCTTCACATCAAGCAAATAAGTTTAGAGAATTTATAAAAATTTCTAAATCAAGTCTTTTATGCCAATTAACGCAAGAAAATAATACCATGGCTACTGCAATTTCAAACTGGATGAACCTAATGCAGACAGCACACTGTGCATACAACCTCAAAGAAGCTGCTTCACACAGTAAAGGTATGGTCGATCTTATACTTAAATTTCAATTACCGCAGTACAGCCATATGCCACTTTCAACTTTTGTAGACATTGCGAATATCAAAAATGAATGTGTAATAGCAGCACAAAAGATATACAGTGTTGGCCAAGAATTTGTCACCGAACTTGAAATCTTAAAAACCATGGACCTAATATTTTTAGACTTGACCGAATCGAATTTAACAACACAATCAAAAAAACATTTAAGTGCAGAAAATAAAATTAGAAAAATTCAAACTATGAAATAATATTTAAGTGTCAGTTTCTTTTTGGCTGAGGATGAAGTGCTGAGAAAATTTCCCTATAAACTAATTGATAAAAAACTATCCAAATCCAAAATTCGGATTGCGTTACCTTCATAAAGAACAAAGTGGAAAGTCTCCTTAAACCTCAAAAAAGTGTTTTTATGCAGCGGCTATTGTCAACAAAATTAATAATAATCTACTAATATTCGATGCCAACACTGTAGCTCATATTATTATTACAGCATATCAGCCCCCACCAAAGAAGGTTCATCATGGTCAATCAAAACATCTTTCCATGACAAGCAAATTGAAACACAAAATCAAAAATAATTCTATAGATAACTCTTATACTTTTCTTCCAATTTCACCGAATATATTTCCCCACATTACACTGCACAACTTTAATGACTGGATTCAGCATGGCAAACAACATATAAATAGTAATAATAGCCAACCTGTTCTAGTCGTTCCAACACCAAAACAACAGCATACCTAATAATAATTATTAAACTTAGTTATGTATATGTATTGCATATGTAGTAAGTAGAACAATAATAACTGTTAAACATTAACGGTGCACTGTTTAACATACGTATTATGAATGACTGCATGACTACTGCACATATGTTCAATATTATCACGACAGCTACATGGAAGTACCTTATCATTGATACTAAGCGCCAACTTTCAGTCCTAAAGAAAGAAAAGGGCGTACGAGCAAACTACTTAACTAAAACTTAAAAGTTCAAAATAATTCTAACAAAATTTACGCATTATTACACCCTGCAGATTACAATTAAACAAAATTTGTTTTACAAGTGTGTATATCATCGGAATATAAGGGTTAATTTAATTATATTAATAAATTATTGCCTGATATCCATGGTAATAATATGTCATCTATCCCAATATTTAATTAGTAACAGTAGGTAGTAAGTAATTTAATTTCAATATTGTTGTACTATCCATGGTCATATATTTTAAACTGTGAAATATTTTGAACCAGTAAAGAACCAAAGACGTATTAACATGTACTTACTGAAATTCTAATATGTTTAATATTGTATTTCGTTATACCCTAAAGAAAATTAATAATAAATCCTGAAACCGGTCGCTTTATACCGACAATTTCAGTCAAATCTCTGCTATATTTTATTTACCTCATCCGTAGTGGTTTAGAAGTTTTACTACCTAGTGGTACTGTCTGTCAAAAAGATCGTTTAAAGTGGCGTCCTTTAAATATCATAGTTTTAAGTTCCCTCTTTACAACTTTCAATTTGTTTTCCTAATATATTTTTATTTAATTTTTTTTTCATTTTTTAATCCTTTTTTCTCCCGCCCCAACATGGCGCGAGGCAAAACCACCAGCACAGACGGTCGGGCTAATTTGGCTAAGAGCGGAGTAAATAGGGAGATTATAGTGTCTGAACTACCTAATTATGTGCAACATAATAAAGTTAAAGGTTCACTTGACGAGAAAATTAGTGAAAAATGTTTAGCTTTCTACACAAGTGAAAAAATCGAATCAGCTAAATGTGCAATACGTGATTCCTGCAGTGTGCTGCTCAGCGTGGCCGGCTTTGCACGCCGCTTTGGACAAGCAACGCAGGCGTAGGATAATGTAAAGTATATACTGGAAGCTTTTAGACTACTCGACGCCGTATCTTTCGTCCCCTGCTTGGTATCTCTAAATCCTAGCAGAGTGCCGCCTTGCGATTTAAAATCTCTTGATCTGATTGTACTTTTTAAAAAAGTGTGCGATCTAGAAAATATTGTCTTAACTCTTTGCAGTATGACTGAGACTGCTGAACGCATCTGAGCCTTAATTAATAAAGTAACTGACTGCCCTGCAATTTCGTCTGCATCCACTATTGCTGTGGCAACAAAATTAAAAGCTGGAAGTTATGCTGCTAAAGTGAGTCAAAACTCACCAATTGACATAACGGGTGAAAAATTGTTGTCTGACACAAACGAGTGGGTAATTGTAAATACCAAACGAAGCAATAAGAGGAAGGCTGCTGTGAAAGGCGCAGCGGAGTTGACTTAGCTAAATGACATATTTCAAGACAGTGACATTGAAGCACCATCAGGCAGAAAATCAAAGACCAATAGATTTTAATTTTTCTTATCGCGATTTTGGAGCTCTGTGACTGAAGACAAAATATTATTATTTCTTGAATGGTAAAATCTCACGGATATTACAGTTGAAAAAGTTGAACCGAGCATGAAGTATAATCCCCAACCACATCACTCGTCTTTTCATGCAACTTTCTCACTTGGAGGGAAAATGTCAGTAACTGATCCTTATTTCAGTGAGTTTTAGCCAAGTGGTATCATAGCGAGAAGGTGGTTTTCCTCCAGGAAACCTCATGACATGACTATTATGAATAGGCAAAATACAAACGCCGCTGATGCAAATCTATCCTGCACATAATATGCAAGACATTATCATCATATCCTGGAACTACAAATCGTTCAAAAACAATAGTACCTACATAAGTAAACATTAAAGTGACTCGTCAATCATCTGCTTACAGAAAAATTGGTTATATAAGTTTGAAGAATCTCTAATTAATAAATCCCTACAACTTTTCAACTGCACGGCCACCTCAGGTATAAAAAGTGAAAAAAAGCTAATAGGCCAGTCTTATGGTGGGCTGTCAATTATATGGAAAGAAAACATTGATGATAGAGTAGAAGTAATTAATCTCAGCGACTCTAGATTATGTGCGGTACAGGTTGCAAAGGATAATCAGAGAACATTATTAATTAACTGCTACCTGCCTACAGCAAACAATCCTGAAGATCAACTTGACTATATCTGCAAACTGATGACTATAGTTAAAAATAATAATCATGATAACATTATTATATGTGGTAATTTTAATATGGATGTCCAACACCCCAACTTCAGGCACCTCACCTCTGTAAGCAAGGATAGTGGACTGAGTCTAATTGATGTCCTACAACTTCCGTCGACAACAAATACATTTATTAGTGAGTCAAACACTGAAAAAAGTTGGGTTGACCACTTCATAGTGAGTGAATCTCTGCTTACCCAGTCAACAACTCAACTAGGCCCACCAGCACCGGAAGACCACACTCCTCTTGTTCTTACGATTAAGCTAATAGCAAGTTCTGCTAACACCTACAGCAGGGAATGTGCGAGTGCCTCAGCCCAAAACTCGGACAAAAACAAAACTGTTAATTAGAATAAACTACATCCTGAAATTATGAATATATATAAAACTAAAACAGAGGAATTAGGTTATGCACTAAAAATTGAACTAAATGTAATGTGCACGGAAGAAAAGTGCAACTCATTAGTATGCTGTGCAGTAATTGAGACTGTCTACAACAAGCTAACTGATAGCATCATTTTCATTAATGCAGATCTGGCAGTCACTCACTGCAAGTCAAAATCAAAGTACAAATCCATAGGCTGGACTACAGAAGTTTCAGCATCTTACCACAAATACAAATCAGACTATGACCACTAGCAAGTGTCGATAAAAACCAACATGTCTACTGATCGTATGCTGAACACTATGAAATCTAGCCGTGCTAAGTTAAAATATAATTTAAAGAAATGCCGTGAAAACAAGCTAAAAATTCGCGCGGATTTCTTAGCCAAAAAACATGAAAATAAAGACTTTATATCCTTCTGGAATAAAATAAAATCTGAAAAGTGCTCTGCACCATCTCTGCCAAATGAAGTTAAAAGTGCAACCGGTGAGAAGAGCATTACTGCCTATTGGAAGGAACATTATGAAGCTCAATTTTAAAAAAAACGAGAAATTCCAATACCAATGTGTGCCTCTAATAGTGCGACAAAAATAAGCTTCTCTGAGTTCTGTCTTGTACAGGTAGCGGAAATAGGTAACTCCATGAAAATCTGGAAAAGCTGTTGGCCCTGATAATATAAAAATTGAGCACATACAACATTGGCATAACTCGCTTACGGAGCTACTCTGTGACCTTATTAACTGCATAGTTCGACACTAATACATTCCTGAAAATCTCATAGATGTCAACATTGTGCATATAATCAAGAAGAGGGGGCTTGACCTCAAGCGTCACATAAACTACAGGACAATTGCTTCAGCTACGACCATCTCAAAAATATTTGAAAAAGCCATTCTTCTCAAATGCCAAGATCGGCTCAACACACTAACTTATCAGTATGGTTTTAAAAAAAAATCTGGCTGTGTCCTGCGTGTACACTCTTGGACAGGTCATCTCTCTACACAACAGAAAACAAACTCCGCTGTACATATGCTACTTACGATTAAATGCATCCAAAGCATTCGATAATGTAGACTATAATATCTTACTTTTTAAGCTAACCTCCCGCGGGCTGCCTGTACTGATAGTTGATGTCCTCAGGTTTTGGTTATGTAACCAGAAGTTTACCATACGCTGGGGAAAGTCCACTAGCACACCATTTTACGTTGAGAAAGGCGTGCGCCAAGGTGAAATCTTGTCTCTACTATTTTTTGCAGTGTACATTGACGAGATGTCTTATAAACTATTGTCCAGTGATGTGGGCTGCCGCATTTAAGATGATCTAGTCAACCACCTAACGTATGCGGATGACGCGTGTCTGCTGGCTACTTCTACGGTAGCCTTAAAATTGCTACTTAGTATCTGTGACTGCTATGCGGAAGCTCATGCTTTGCAGTTCAATCCGACGAAGACTGAATTACAGGGTTTTCTGCCAAAGTGGATGAACAAATATTAACCTAAGTGCTTAATTCCCTTTAAAGATACAATTCTGGAAAGAAGCATTTCTGTCAAGTACCTGGGCTACACTATCTCTCAGAAACTCACATATGGTGCGGACTCTATTTGTGATCAGGTTAAAATTGACAAAAGAATTCGGGAAGTGTACATGCGAGCAAACATGGTAAAATCTCAATTCAACCGTTGCAGCAGTGAAGTAAAGTGCTATTTATTTAGAACTTATCTCTCCACGATCTACTGCTCTAGTCTCTGGCAACTAACCAAACTCCAAAACAATATCCGAATTGCGTATAATGACTTTTTAAGAATAATATGTGGATACGCAAGATCGTGCAGTGCTAGTGTCATGTTTGCTCAAAAAAGAGTTAATGACTTTCATGCTATGCTAAGGAATTTAGCTTACACACTGTAAACTAGACTTATGACCACTATTAATCCTATTATTGATAATATTGTAAGCACACAATGTCATAATGCGTCTCGGCTAAAAGAAATATGGGATTCTATGCTATATGTTGGGGTCGACACGTGACCACTGCACATGAGATTTACTGCTACATCTTACTTATTTGTTATAAATTTGTTATTGCCTAATCGTATGAAGAATTATCTGTAATAACTACTAATATTATTACCATTATTTTGTACTATTCTATTACTAAATTAATTATAAGTGTTATTTCTTCGTAAGTTAGTCGTGGACCTTGTGTCTTTGGTTTTGAACAATAAATAATAAAATATTTTAACAACACGTCATGAAAATAAATATACAGGTGATAGATGTTCAGAAATCGACCATGAATGGCGTTCTTTAAATATCATTTTAATTGCCCCCATTTCCAACTTTATTTTTTTAAACTACATGTCACGTACTTCCATATGTGGCCTATTGATTGTAGGAGATTCTCCATAAATGACGTTATTTGTGAATACTGAAATTTATAAAAATTATTCTGCTATATATATCTACGTACTACGCACATTTGTAAATGGCTTATTAAAGAAAGAGGAGCTTCCATAAATCTTATATCATCTTTAAGCGTAACGTAATTTGTCTTGCGCTTTTTTTGAAGCTCAGCATCTACTTTAGGCCCACCTCTGGTCCTTGTAGTTGTTGTTTCTATTTGAACAATATTTTATTTGCCTAATAATAATAATAATAATAATAATTTATTCATTAGGTCGATTTAACTAAAGTTCATATAACCAGACTCAGCGAGTCACCGTGGGTGGGGAAATAGAATGCTACCGCGATAGATCGGCTCGGTCTTTGTACTCTTTTACCTATCCCCGTCCCCTTCTCCACAGTAAAGAAGTCACATTCCCTAGGCCCCTACAATAAGTAGTGGTCACTAAGGAGCACCGAAGGAGATGCGGTTCTAATTAACCATCCAATAACGTTTACTGTACAACACTGAGCCGTAAACGATAAGCAGTGGCCGAGGATTGAAGCCAGGTCTAAGACTGCAAATTTCATTACAGTCTGCAGTCCTTACCGCTCACGCAAGCACGCCTGCTTTATTTGATTTACTTGTTTCTCACGATTAATAATTTTTTTTGCACGCATGAAATTAAATACAATTTTTCATATGTAACTGACTCAAGCTAATCTCACTTGGAATAGCTGACTACTTTAATGTCAAACCTGACTGAAATTTGTAGACATTTGTAAGTGGTTCTGTCACTAGAAATCGTACGCACCGATGCCTATGTGTTGACGTAACAAATTACCTCATGATACCTCAAGAACTGACGAAATCTGTTCAACTGACTCAATTTGTTGTATGCATGCTACAGTCTGCATAATAAATATAACTAATTAATTCTACAGTGTGTCTTATACTTTTAAACTCACCACGGTTTTTGGTGTCAACTTCTTCTAAAGAATGACTTTTTCGACAAGATATTTAGTTTTTGGTGGACAAATGACTTTTAATTATCTGTTAATTATGATTGACCCACATGATTAATATCTGCTTAAATTGGATTTTTTCACTAAATTATTGTGAAATTATAGTTTTGAATGTTTATTTTGGTTTCGCAAAATGTAAGGAATTTCAAACAAATTGGCGTTTCAAACCAGATTTGCTAACTTTGGGTCCAAAGTAGATGCTGAGCTCATAGCGAATTTTGACCCCTCTCCTTTTGTTTATTTGTCAAATCTTAGTTAAAAGATAGGATAGGCATCATTGCCATATTCAGGTGACCATGAATTGTGCAATTTAAAATTACCAGTTGTAAAATAAACGGCATTTATTAGCATACAGTTTTGAAATTATTCACTAAAATCAGCCAATTAATTTTTGGTTTTGGTTGAGTAAACCAACGACGTAGTAAAGCTTGCTCCCTTTTGGGCCTCCATACCACTCTGAAAGTTGATCTACTGGGAACTCTTGAGCAAGTTTAGGGGCCCAGTCGTATTTGTGTGTTCCATAACGTGTACATCCCGCCATGTGCCACGACCACAATCCAACATCAATTACTTGAAGCAATCTTGGACATTTATGACAAATGTAAAAGCAAGTATGTAAGTCCGGGCTGCATATTACTTGGTGACTATAATAGATGGTCTAAACAGCAGTATCTTCAGCGAGTGACTGACGTTAAGCAAATTATTAAATTTAAAACTTTCATAACGAATAATTGCCTTCATGACCAACCGCTAGACCTGATATTTACAAATCTAACGTGTCATTATCAAGTTCCAAGCGCGCTACCTGCTCTTTCTGATGCAAAATCTGGCCACATAGGTATTAAATTAATACCAAAGAAAAAATTCAATACTAATTGTGTTGCAAAATTTTTTAACAAAGAATATCGCGAATTTAATCAGTGTAACAAAAAACTGTTTCTTAATACCATAGAAGAGTCGAATTGGTCGGAGTTTTACGAGTGTAAGAATATCAACCAGATGACAACCGCTTTAAATAATAATATCCGTTATGCATTCGATTTGGCGTTTCCACTTAAAGTAAAGCAAATAAAGTGTAATGAGAGCTCATGGGTTTCATGAGATGTAAAACAATTAGCTAAAATTAAGAAGCAGAATCCAAAAAACAGTACCTTAACTGAGAAATTACTCGAGGCAATCAAAGTGGCTAAGCACAACTTTAATAAAAAACTTTTGAATCAAATTGCCGAAAGCAAGAATAATATCTACAAAATAGTATTAAAAATCAGTTCCAACTCGGATAGCAATTCTGTGTTACAAAAATTATGCCTTCATAATAATAACAATGATATCAGCAAATTAATCAATGAAATCAATTATCATTTTTCAGCAATCAATAGAAGATATCCTCCCTTACAAAAGATTTTACTCCAAGTGAATTCACATTCAAGTAAAATTAATGTAAATGAAATCGGTGTGCTAAAAAACATAGAGAAACAAAAGTTTAATAAATCCAACGTCCCAAATGGAACTCCAGCGAACATAATTAAAGAACTAGGCTTCAGTTTCACAGCGGAGTTAACGTTTCTGTACAACTTCTCATTTACAAATAATGTAGTCCCTATGGCCTGGAAAACTGGTTACATTACCCCCATACCTAAAGATAGCAAAAACATAACTATAGATAGCCTTAGGCCGTTATCACAAATTGATATCTTGGGAAAGATACAGGAAGGATTTATGTTCGACCGTCTTTATAACCAAGTAGTAAGTAAAATAAGTCCAAGCCAATTTGGTTCGCTAAAAGGATCTTCTACTACTCATTATTTAATAAATTTATTCGACTTTATAAATAAATCATTAGATGAATCCGATTCGTATGTTATTGTTGTTTTCTTAGATCTTTCAAAAGCATTTGACCTTGTAGACCACAATATACTTGTACAAGAACTTGTAAAAATGAATGTAAATGGAAATGACATTATGTGGCTAATGGATTTTCTTTCAAACAGATACCAGTGTGTTAGAAATAAAAATGAACTGTCAGAATTTTGTGAGATTTTTAACGGAACGCCCCAGGGAACAAAACTTGCCCCTTTATTGTTCATAATATTAATTAATATGATACTTACTAATTTTAATGAAAAATATCAATCTAATGTGAATAATCGTGAGAATTTACTCATTGGTTATGTGGATGATTTGACGGTAGCCGAAAAAGTAAAATTCGATTCTGAGCCTCAAATGCAAAATTACTTAAATGACATTAACCAGTGGACAAGTGAACTGAAAATGAAATTAAACTCTATTAGGTGTAACGTAATGCTAATCAATAGGTCACGTAAAAATAAAAATATTCGAACAAAGTTCTCTCTCAATAGTACTGAGCTACCTGTTGTCACTAGTACAAAATTACTTGGTGTACAAATAAACAATTCACTTAAATGGGATGACCATGTGGAAAATATAGTTAAAAAAGCTACCAAAAAAATTTATATATTAAGAAAACTTAAGCACTGTGGATTTAAAAGCAATGAACTAATGCTAGCCTATAAAACATATATCAGGAGTAACTTAGAGTATGCCTCTCAGGTATTCAGCCAAAGCCTACCGTCTAAGCTAATGACTATGATATCAAAAGTTGAAAAAAAATGTTTAGCAATAATTGCTCAAAAATATGTTAGTGAAAAAAATTATAACTGTATAACCAAATTGTTGGGAATCGAAAAAATTGAATGTCGGTATATCAAATTGTTAATTAACTTTGGGAAAAAACTCTTGAAATCTGAAAAATACTCAAATTGGTTAACTCCTCAAAAACGTTGTAATAGCAGACCATCTAGAAATAACCTAAAATACAGAATTATGAAGTGTAATACGGAAAGGTATCGTAAGTCTGCGATTCTTTCACTAGTTAGATTATTATAAATAGGGTACAATAGATTACGCTATTAATTCGTGTTTCTTTACTCCACTGCGCTGAATCTCTGTCGCGTGGGCTCCTTCCTTTTTCAATGGCAAATTACGATTAAGGTTTCAACTTATTGTTATAAAAGCTGTATAATTATATTCTACACCTTTCAAGGAATATATATTCTATGTTTACCCTAAATTTATAATACAAACTATCTCTTATATGTACTATCTTCGATAGTGACAATACATTAACTTGTGTCATTCTTGTGTATGTACTAAACAATTCGATTTTTGGAAATAAAACCCAGCATAATAATAATAATAATAAATCCAAGTAGTTGTGTTTTTCTGCAGGCGACTGCATCAATATTGAAGGAATCCAACTCCATAAAGACCATTTAGCCAAATCTCCGATATGGAATTTACTGCAAAATAGTAAATAGTACAAAGATAGTGTAGCAAACGCTTCAACATTGAGCGATGCTATTTAATGGAAAAATGATACACATATTCAATTAATTCTTACTGTTGAGCATAAATTTGGGTCCGGCGTATTCTTTATAATAGTTATTATAGCCTGCCGCCAAATTCGTTATAAAGTTGAACACTAAAGTTTAGGTTGTTTTTTTATGTTAGCAAGTTGTATTTTTTAAAAAATTATGTTTTATTTTTTAAGTGTTTTTTATGTCCTTGTGAGTATTGCCATAGTTGAATAATTAGGAATAATTTTTAACCACCTTTTTTGTCTGTTACAAATTCTGCTTTAAACCCCTCAAAATCTGTAATTTTCCCATGTTTTACAACTGGAATCTCTGGCGTACTTCTTAGCAAGTGTGATTTAAGTGCAAGCCAGGCAAGATATCGAAAATACTTTTTTAACATTTCCTTTTTTCGTGTCCCCGCATTCACGTACTTTCCGAAATTAAATCCCCCAATTCCAACACCCAAACTAAAAATTATAAACAATTACGTAATTAAAATTTACTTGCCATCTAATTGACACCAACTTTCAAAGACTTTAAAACTCACTGGGTCTACTGCTATTGTCAAACTCTGCAATGTAGCTTGGAAAATCACGTGAAAGTGCAGGCGGTGGATCCCAATGTTCAAAGTCGTCCGCTTCTGTCCATGCAGGAATTAAATTCTGATCAAGCACACAGATGAAAGGGAAAATGTGTTTATTGTGATTTAGACTGGTAATTTATTCGATTTTAATACAGTTTAGAATAAAATATAAATTTCTACCAAATTCATTCCTTGCAGATCCCTGTAGTATATTTTGTGCTGGGTTTTCAGTTTTTCTTTGTGTATAATTTGAAAAGGTTTCGTTTCTGGTTCTAATATTTTCGTAGTGGTGGTTTTGGTTTTGCTATCATCTTTTCCAATTGCAAAACTAATGCACAATATTGCGGTGGATAGAACAGTGAAAACTACGCGTAAACGGTTCATTCTTGAGCGCTGGCTGAAGAATGAACGTACCGTGAGCCCAACAGCAAACCAACGTAAGGTATTTGGTACATACAAACTAAAAGTTGCAGGTAAATTATTGCAAACGAGTTTTTTTGCAGTTGTGAGTAATTAGTTGTTGGTTCGCTATGGCGCATTTTTTTAAATTTTTTAGTAGTTTTACTTGTTTTTTTTTGTTAGCTATAAAAACATTTGTTTGATGGTTCTTCTAAACTTTGACTAAATGTAAAAGAAATATATCTACTCAGACCTTATATTAAATGCGTATTATTTAATTACATTTTAACATTATGTACATATGTACAATAAATAGGTAGATACAGGCGTGTCAAAACAGGAATACAAGTATGAATTTAAATAAATATATTTTTTACTGCTAAATATGATGTGTTTGTGGTTGAAGGGTGTGTGAGAAAATTTAAATTCAGAACTTAACAATTAAATAATGTCCAAGTGCAAAATTTATGACACCTGTATTTCAAGATGCAAATCATATTCTGAACTGACGACTTCTCTAAATATATTTACTGTGCAAGATCCTAAGCTCTTTTTTATAACCCATTATTGTAAAGCTAAATAATAAAATGACCTAAAAATCATGTTGTAATTAGAACATTTTATAGTTTTAAAAATAATATAACAGATTTTCCTGACATTTTAGAAAAATGTAAATAAAAATTCTTGCACATTAAAAAAAAAATTAAAATAAAACATGTAACACTTGAAAATTATGCAAATAAAACATTTATCACTTTTCAAAACATATGTTATTAGAATATTTTGCACTTTTCCTGATCAATTAACATCAACATTTAATTTTTGTTTTAAATTTTAAACTAAATTCAAAATTTTGATTTTAATACCTACTAAGACCGTTAATAAAATCAACATAGTGGTATTTGTATAAAAATAAACTCCTGCCTAAAAGAAAATCCTTCGTCCGATTTTGAAATCTTGAACGACCAAGAAACAGCTAGTTACAGATACAAAAACAGACTTCTTTTACTATTGGCAATATTAGGCAAAGTTTTTTTAATCTATATTGTTTATTTCAAATTTTTAAGCTTTAACTTAGGAAAAATATTTTTTTTTAATTTAAGAGTAGCGGATCATGCTACTCAGGTTTAGACCATGAACATCCTCAAATTATTAATAATAAATTAAATTACGCTAAATTTTAAGTTGTTTCACATTCTAATATTATTCGCCTGAAGCGCTGTTACTGGAAATTAAACTCCTACTTTTGACGTAATATTTCTTGCGCTCTGAAATAGAACAAAAAAGTACATTGCCCCATGAGTTAACTACGTCACAAATTTTTATATAGAAATTTAACACTTTTATAAAATGTAGAAAAAAACCGGTTTAATTGAACGCTTACGTGCGTCAGTAAAGTTTCTAAAGATTTGATCTGTGGAACACATATACTTTCTGCGAATATGTTGAGTACATAGTTCTGTAGATACCACGTAGGGACTTCGAAGGTCTTTTCCTATAAGAAATGACAATTTGTTTAAAATGCAATAAATTAAACAAAAATTGTCTTATAAACCGTTCACTATATAATTTGTGAATGAATAAGTTTTAAATTACAAATTTAAAAAACAGGATATAGAATTAGTACACCAAAGAATAGTAAGCTTACCCATACACTTGTTATATTTTTGAGAACAGAAAAATGGAGTGCCTCTTATTTTTGCAGCTTTGTTCTGTCTAGAAATTCCTTTTCCTTTGCATATGCTCAACTTGACTAGCGTTGTTAACATAAAACAGAAATAACATTTTAATAAATTACGTTGCTAATTGTAAGTCCCGTCCGCACAGCAGGCCACAAAACCTAAATTGCTAGTAATAAAAACTTTAAACTTTCTAGCAATTTGTTTTTTACATAATTACAATTGACGCTTTAAAAAATTAAATACGATTAAATAAAATGTTTAACATATTAATTATTCACAATCTTACAATGTTGCATGATGAGCAAGGAGACAGTGCAGAGTGCGTAGAATATTTTGAAGCTACACATAATTTGCACAAAACTTTAAAATAAATTCTGATTCCGCTTCAAGTTTTGATCTTACAATAAAATACTTCTTTAATAAAAATTAGGTTAGTAAAATCATTAAAAAAATAGTGCACTGCTAAAGCATGAAGCTTGCATGTTTTTAAAATACACAATGTGCAATTTTATATTTATAATTATGTTTGAAAAGGATTTAACATTTAATTACACTATTGTCTTTGCCGACATTAAATTTGCTTAAACTTATGTTTCAGAAAACAAAATTAATCCTAAATCTCGTTAATTTGCAATAAAGTCTATGTCTTTGTTTGTTTAAGTCTTAATTTAATTAACAATTAGTTGATTGATTACTGATGAAAACACATCATTTGTTTCAACTACTGTATCATAATTTTTTAATTATTCTAATATTAACACGAAAACATGATTACAATATTTTAAATGAATTTTAAACTTAAGTTGTTTTAATGACTAGACCTAAAATAAAGTGTATGTTTAAACCTGCAAGTATTTAAAAATGTGAGACGTACAGCTACATGTAATACTATTTATTCTTTTTTATTTTAAAAATCGGGTTTTGCACTGCAACTTTGCCTTCTGACATGTTTTAACTATATACCTTAAACTAGATGTGGGCTTTCTTAAGATCACAAAAATGCCCTGCCAAATTACTAATTTAGCCCTAAAGAGTAGTTCAGTAGTAAATATTATTGTTGACGCCGTCATTCCAATAGCAAAGGCGTAAAACACCATTCCAATATCTGACTCTGAAAAAGAAATACGTTTTGGCTTGCTGTGTTCCGCTGATAATAAACCTGAGCAAACTAAGTCCCCACAATCCGCACCGGATCTAATTTTTTCCCATTTTTCCCAAAACCAATAAATACCAGAAGACAGCAATGCTTTAATGTTTCGAGGGCCGAGGGATCCAATGATGATACTTGTGCATTCCACTTGGAACAGCGTAATAATTAGGCAGTGTAAGAAATTGGTCATTTTCGAAAAAATTGTGAGAATATTTTAAATTTAGATGTTGCTTCATTAATGTTGTAAACCTAGCCCAGTAGCGTTGAAATTCATTTCTTCGAAGAACAAAAGCAAACTTTGTCTCTTCACCTTGGGACATTTCCTAAACTACATTTTCCAAGTCTGAATCGCAAAGGTAGCTTATTTGCATCACAAGTTTCTTAATTCGGTCTTGATACTCGTTTTCATTAATCCGTTTGTAGAGAAATTCTTCATAGTTGACAGCACTCCAGTCCATATACAATTTGCATTCATAAAAATCATGTGCGCATGCGTATAAAAGGAGGCGATATACTATATCTTGAGCCTGTCCAGGTTTTACAGTCCAAAGGTTGACAAGTTCTTTGCAGTTAGAATCGCTTATAAAATCAAAGAGCGTGAAGCTTGCCAATTGCGAAATAGAAGTCCAGTTAGTTTTGTATTCCTTTTGTACAGTAAAGTCTGACTTGAGAATTCCTTTGTAACCGTTAGAAATAATTGTGGCAAGAAATAACCATAATAAAACTATTCCTGCCCCAACGCGTTTTCTAAACGACCCTTTTTTAACTGAAGTAATTATTAATTCAAGGCCGGATTGCTCCGCAAGGGACGCAACAATTCTGCACCAATTGTAGACAAAGCTATGCACAATTTCAAGCAGCGTTATAGTAATAGGGTTTGCTAGTGCAAAACCTCCTGCCAACAAGACTGTACTGCTCAGTATAAAAATCCACACTAGAGTTTGAATAGGACTTGTGAATATATTAAATGACGTCACATCCGTTTGGACATTGTGAGGTGTTATAAATGTGAATGGCTCGCTACGTCCGACAAGAAAACGCAATTGTAATGGTATGTATATGTTTGAGTATGCTCTGCTGCTCACAGTTTCGACCAGTTCAGATCCAACAATGTCAACATATGGGCCTCGCGAGTTTACGTAGGATAGATTTAGGTCTGAGGTAATAAACTTGTACGTTGAATTTGCAACGGAGCCAGGGGCGAATCGGTGAAAAGGTGAATTTACCTGGGCGTTTAAATATTGTTTGTTGACTGGCAATAAATTTGTAATCCACACGAACCTCTTGCCATGATCAATGTCTTGTTTGTAGCGCTTCATTGCGTTTGCAAAGCAGTTAGTTGAATTTTCCGAACAATTCCAATACGAGGTGTTAAATTCATTTTTAGGCAAATACGTGCGATCTAAGCGCACCACAGGTTCAATTTTAGTTTGTTGAATAGCATAGTAAAACGTTTCTTTGTTGGATTGTAAGGTTTCTATTTTGTGATAGACGAGGCCTAATACCATTGGTAGCGTAACACGTAGTCCCATTTCATCTAGCAAACCATCCAAGTTAAAAAGGTTGGGATGATGTATATGCAAAAAGCATTGCTCATTGACTAAAACCATGTACCAGACTGGTAGGACAAGCTTGTAGTCTTGCAACGCGATCAGCAGTGTGCGTACCCACATATCTGGCTTAGCCGTGTCTAAGTCGCAAATGTCGTAGGTGACAATTAGAGCGTAGCATTGAATATACTGTTGTTTTCTTACATGTGTAGTAAATAGTTTTTCCTGGTAGATTTTTAAGTTGCTCGCGTTATGGTTTTCAATGTAGGCATATATAGCACTTGGATATGTTTGTTCTTTGTAATTGACAATGTGACCAAATACAACGTACTGAATGTAGCAGTTTTTTAGGTCATCACTCTCAACGATAGATTTGACATCAAGGAATATTTGAGGATCTTTGAGGTGGTCAGAAGCGTTTCTTTTACAAAATAGTATCGCAAGGTTAACTACAGAAACTGTAATAAAATTCAACATTTTGGCAGTTAAGGAATTTAACTCTGCGCAGGTAAGGTCGCCCTGCATACAGTATGCAGGTCTATTTTTTAAAAGATCAAATATGTGCAATCTGTACAGAAAGATATTGAAATTTCAAAATACAAAAAAATGTAAATAGGCAAAGCAAAAGTCAGCTGATTGTATCGTCTCAGTTTTACGAATAATACTGAGCCTCCACAATTTTACGTTTGGATTTAGTTTCTACTTAAGTTTTTTAGTTGTATCTGCATTTTCCATATTATCTCCTTCACCTTCATTTTAGTATTTTTACGTTTCAATTTGAATCTAAAAAAAAAAGTTTGCATCTTAAACTTTATTTCGATTTCAAGTGTTCTTACCATTGCATTGTTATGTTAGTGAAAGTTTGTCAGTGTGCCTATTATTTTCAGTGCAAGTCAATCGGTCCCTAACGAGCTCTTAAAAAAAATGACCGAGGGTCCCTTTTTCTTGAAAAAACAACCTCAATTTGAGCCAGCCTGAGCCCGGGAGGAAAGACTCGTCCACTAAGCATGGGATTTGAAAAAAAAAATGAGCCCGAGCGTGCCTGCTATGTTTTCGATTTTACTGACCGGAGCTTCGGTCAGTGCAATCGGTCCCACCGGTCACCGGCTCCGTGTCTTACACTGATTATTTTGTTAAAGCAAGCGTATAAGTTTTGTGCCTGGCTGTGTGAGGCATAATTATGTCTTTTATCAAAGACATAATATTACATTGATGAAGTACTCTTTACACAAGCAACCCACTCACAAATTTATTTTCAAGATACGTCTAACAAAATTAAACTTTGTCAGGTGGTATGAAAACAGAAAAACAACTTCAAATTTGATTTAAGTATTTTCTGCTCCTATTTCGAATTTACATGTGAAGAGAGATGGCAACATAAGTTTTAAATTTTGAATTAGTCTTAGAATGTATACAGGTTTTGTTGTATCATTTATCTAATGAAAAATTCATTATTTTCAAATTATAATTCCATTTCAAAGCACCCATTTTGTCAAGGTTATTGAGTTTTCTTTAATGCAGTAGTTTGGGAGCAATTTATTTATCTTCTTTAATGTACAAAGTTGTAATCAGGTATCTTGAGGCTTGACATAATAGGTACATTCAATCAGTAATGTTGTATAGCTCATTTAACTCTAAACCTGCAACTATGCTACTTCACGGTTACCGACCTAATAATTAAGTGTGATGCAAACCACCAATCCAGTGAGTAACCAATAGCTAAACCGACTGTATTTCGCTGTTAGCATAAATAGCTGACTATTTTAGCACAACCTAATTCCTACATTTAATGTTCTATTAACATGTGTTTGCAAACTGTAGAATTTTATATTTGAATGTTTTTAAAAAGTGTAAAATGTTCTATTTACATGGTTTTAAAAAGTGTAAAATGTTCTATTTAAATGTTTTTAAAAAGTGTAAAATGTTTTATTTACATGTTTTTAAAAAGTGTAAAATGTTCTATTTACATGTTTTTAAAAAGTGCATAATGTTCCATTCACGTTTTTCAAAAGTGCGAAATGTTCCATTTACATGTTTTTAAAAAGTGCGAAATGTTCCATTAACATTTTTTTGAAAAGTGCGAAATGTTCCATTTACATGTTTTTAAAAAGTGCAAAATGTTCTTCTCGCATATTTTTAAAAAGTGCAAAATTTTGCTTTTTGCATTTATTTGAAATTGGGGAAAATTGTCATGAGGCATGAATTGTTATTTGCTTCATTAAAACAGAATTGTGTCATTTTAATTCCTTATTTTCCACGGATGAAACACGCATTTTTCTTATACGTTAATGTAAGGGATTGCACTGTATTTCTTATAATATGTAGTACGCTCCGTTCACTATTCAAACTCGAGCTTAGACCCCCCGCGTATAATTAATATACAAACCCGTCCATTATTAGAGACCCGCGCACTGACATTTAATAGTGTGTTAAATAGAACCGCGTACTATTTAAAATGTGGCGGCTACACCCTGTGTAATATTAGAGACCCGCGCATTATTAGAGGAACCTGTACTATTAGAGAAAATATGGCAATTTAAAAAAAAAATAAATTACATAACATTTCTTACAAATATCGTAAATACCTATAACTTTCTGATTTATTAATTATTTCGTACCTAATGGATTATCATCAGCAACTTGAATTTTAAAATACCACCTGCGTAGTGCATACATTGCCAGCATTGTACATACACCACCTGCGTAGTGCATACACTGCCTGCATAGTGCATACACCGCCAGAATAGTACCTACAGGGATCTGCAAGGCAACCGACCGTAGACGAAATTTGGGTCAATCTACCCGACGGTCGCCGGGCAAAAGTGCAACTCACCTGACTAAAAATTCTGCAATCCACCCGATAGCCGACAATTTTCTGCAACCCATTTGACGCCTGAATTCTACAACTGACCAGACACCAAAATTTTAACAGGTGGACTGCAGCCTAGCCAAAGAAAATATCTGCAACCCACCTGACCGTCAAAGACATTCTACAATCTACCTGACGCAGGTAAGTACAACCTACCCGACGGTTGTCGGTTTAATATTCAACTTATTTGACGATTTGTTTGTTTTCTCTGAAAAAATTATTTTAATGTGTTTGAACCATTTTAATTTTTTTGAGCTATTAATTTATTTTAACGTTTGCGTAATCTAAGTAAATAAGGTAATTTGTATACTTATTTTTAATAAGTCATTAAAATTAAATAATCAATAATTAATGTTTATAATGGAGTTTGACGTTTGCATGTGGGAGAGTTTAGTCTGTTGCAGTGTGTTACATATTATTAGGTATTATTTATGACTTGGTATGGCCTATGTGCTATAAAAAAATGCTGACTGCGACTGCAACTGCAATTGAGGTCACGTTGCTTTACATATAATCAAATTAAAAGGTAGGTAGGTACATTATTGGTAATAAACGGTATAAGTATGTGAGCTAGGTGGGAGGAATGATACATAATTAAAATTGAAATTGGCGATGTTTTTATTAGTCTTAAAAAGTTTTTGTGAGTAGGTAGAATTCACTTTTACTACCTAGGGGGTTGGCTTAGATTAATAATTGTAATTTTAAACACGAGAACATGAAAATAAAATCTACATTATGATTTAGTAATACTTATTATAAGGCAATTTGGTGTTGTGTTTTAGTTCGCCTTTGGTGTTGGCGTTTAATATTTATGCATTTTCATTTATTTCATGCTTTCATGCCTATTCGAATTAGTATTAGTCCTAAACATTTTTTGTAGGTAGGTAGAATTTACTTTTAGTATCCAGAGGGTCGGCTCAGATTAACAGAAAAGCTCAATGAGGTGGAAAAAAAATTTCCCTTAAAGACTGAGACTCATTGCCGTTCTTATGAGAAGAGATCATGGGAGGAAAAAGAACGGCAGTGAACGATTTCTTCCTCCCGGGCTCGGTCGGACTCAAATAAGGTAGTTTTCCCAAGCAAAAGAGACCCTCGGTCTATTTGTTTCAAGGGCTCATTAAGGACCGATTGACTTGCACTGCAGAAATACTTTCGAACAGTAGGCTAAATCCCTTTACATATTTACCCTGGCCGTTAGATTTCAGGAGTGAAGAATATAATTGCACTTAATTTGTGCTCGATTGAAACGAAACATTGTGTTGTCACTTTTTGTTTCGAATATAATTTTTGCAATAAATTGTATAGTTCCTAATTGATGTAAACCTGCACATGCGCATAAGCTAACAGTCTAAATTCCAATTAAAATAACTTGATTTTCTAGAGGCTCGGAGAACCTAATTGGATTTTTCAAGATAACCTTGTTTTAAATATTCAAGATAATGAAGTTAATGGTTTCTACTTTTCTAGGGCACTTAAAGTAGCATTTATTTGTAGAAAACGAATGAAACTGCTTCAATAGATTAGCAAACTCAATATTTCTGTTTTAGTTCACATAAAATAATTTTTATTAAGACCATGAAACTTGCAACTAAATGCGTTAGTATTTTATGTATTCTAGTTTGACAAGATACTATTTACTTTAAAAAGAAAAATCGCACAAATTACACTTAAGAGTTTTCAACAGTGTGCGTTTTTGTGTGGAGTTTTAAGTTTAGATATCGTTTTGCAGAATAACTACAGAATTAACATTTAAATAGTTGTTCGTCTGAATGAACAGCGAATGATCTATTTTCTCTCAATAAGCTCCTAATCAGCTTTCGTGCACAACATTGTTTTATTTGCAATTAGTTATAGCTTCCTTTTTCATATTTTTAGGTGGCTTTAGTTTTCCTTTATTTTTGATTATTGATTATGTGGTAATCAACAAGAAAATAAATTATAATTTTAAAGTATTTATTCTGACAAACAAATTAAAGCAGAATTCTTACGGATTTAGAAATAATGAGAATAAACAACAAAAATGAAAATGTAATAATGCAGACTGACGCTTGATTTTGATTTAATGGACTGGAGTCGAAATAAATTGAAAATTTTACTGCTTTTAAAATATGCCCAATTTTTATTTATTCCAAACTGTGTGGGTTTGCAACTTACCCTTAAAAAAAATTTGTAAACATCATATGCACTTTATTGATTTTATCTAAATCCGATTAAAACTTAGATGAGATACGCTCTAGTGTTTCAGCTCTTCCGCTGCCCAACCTCAAGTTGCAGAAGCATTTGCGTGTATAGGGTCGCTCACAAGTGACATCTTGGACAATTTCTAATCATCAGGACCATATGAACCCCTGTCATCATCTTAACCTTTGCAGTAATGTCCAAACTTTTTCCCTGAGATGTCATTTTATGAGCCAAATAGGAGATGTGATAGATATGAAATGAAATTTGACACTAAAAATTTGAATTTGGTTTTTGCTGAACTTTCATTTGAATTGAAGGATAAACAATGGACTGAAATCAGACTCGACAAAATTAAACTCATATTAAAAAAAAGTGTTTTTTGTTAAAACCATTAACCTTGTTTAACAACTTGATATTTCATGAATTGATTCCCATGAAATCATACATATGCATCCACACCTATAATTTATTATTGAAACAACATAATATCATAATAAGTTTTTTTAACTGTTATTTTTAAGTCATTAGCATTTGTGCTGGTGACTTTGGTTTACGATCCAACATGACTATAACTTATGTAGTTACAATATCTTCAGCATGGAAGACTAGTCTGACTACATTTAAATACTTGGGTTTTTTTTAAGTTTAAAGTTTTCTAAAATAAAAACAAATATGCTATGTTAAGCTTTCTACATTTTTATATGGCTTTTATATTTTTAGGTCAACAATTTGGTTAAAAAAATAAAAAGTGGTGTCTCAGATCATATCCAAAGCGATACTGACAAGGAACACGAACCTAGAGCTTTATTGACAACAGGAAATTATTCGCTTGTGTTTTGCAACTTTCAGTAAAGTAGAGTTCCAATTACAACAATTACATGCCAGTTTTAACGATCAATTAATTTCACAGTTGACCTATAATTATTTTCTGCTCAATTTTCGTACGTTTAGATTTTACGAGTTCTAAGTTCCGTGTAATATGCTTAGTAGTCTTAAAATAGTTTAAGTATTGAATTCAGAAAAGCTAGCTTGTGAGTACATTCCCACAATTGCCAGGTTTGTATTAACATTAATGTTAATTTAAAAATAGTTTGGCATCATTTGAAGTGTACAATGATTTTAAACTACCTAATTTTAGACCTAAGTGTAGATTTAAGGGTTTTGTAAATAATACTACGCGTTTATTTTGATTTACGTCATAAACTTGCAAACTCAACACATAAATAATTATAGAAAAACTAAGGCTTTGAAAGGTTTCCTGGGGAATACGAACTTAAAATGTATTTAAATAGTGCAACAGGAGCTATCTTAAAAAAACGATGCATGCTTTAGCATAACAATTATTTAGGCACTTCAATAAAAATAGCCCATGCTTGGGCAATGATTTAACAGGCCCTTTTGGATAAGGTCAATTTTTGGGTAATGCAACTGTACAACAACAAACACAGTAGCTTTTGTAGAGTTGCCTTATTTAGCCAAAATTAAAAACAGCAAAACTAGACATTTAAAACCATTTCGAACTTAAAACATTTCAGCTATCATGCACAACACAGTATTTTATATTTTTTGTTATTAAGTAAGTAAATTAACTAAAATTGGAGCATTATTAGGCTGTCATATAATAACGTTTACAATTACAATCATTAACTATACTGAAACAATTTGCGTATTTCGTAATAACTGGAAGTCTTACGGGTTTAACTGGTCATACCTATTTCATAAAATAATAACATGTTTTAAAAACAAATGGATTAATGACACATGGATTTAATACCGTATTTATTTGGACACTTGTAAAAAGTAATTATACAAGTATGAAAAATAATTGGAAAAGAAGAAAAGTAAACATTTATTTACAACTGGCGTCACTATTACGCTTGCCATTTAGACACAGTAAAAACAAAAGACATCTTTCAAAAATAATTATGATTTTCCAATTCAAAGATATAAATCAACAATTTAAAATTAGCTATGAGACAAATTCATATTATATAAATGATTATGAGCAATTCGGCAGGATCCTCTAATTGTAGCAAATACTATTTTTTGTATCATTCTTGAAGGGAGTCGCATTTCTTTACGAAATGATTCAAAGAAACCAGTAATAGTACCCCTAGCTCCAACAAGAAGTCCCACTACTTCCAATTTCTTAAGTTTGTACTTGTCCGGAAAATACGGAATACATGGGTTATAATGGGCTTGTTTTTCAATATTCACCTCCTCTGCTTGCGTTAAAGACTGCTCCATACGAATTGTTGGGTCCAGAATATACCCAGTCTTCAAATATTTACGCCAGCATATAATATCCACCCTTTTTGAAGCACCATCAGAGACTTCCTCATGTACAATCCAGTCGAGCGTTCTTAAATGAGTAGCAATGATAGTTCGAACTTCATGATGTCTACCAGGGGCGGACTGGCCATAAGGAATTTGCGGAAATTCCGCATGGGCCCCCTACCTGATGGGCCCCCTTGGGCGGAAACTTTGAAAAAAAATATTTATATAACCAACTGAGTTTGTTATCAAAAATTATTAAGGTCGCATACGCCATACGCAGTAAATAGTTGCCTGAACCAGTTTATGCTATTACACAATTTTATTTGTTTATCAAACAATTTTACTTAAATATATTGTCTATGGTTTAAACGATACCGGTATTAGTCGGCCTCTCATTTCAGGGCCCCATAATATTGGGTCCCTCAGTACTTGGCTCTAAGAGTTCTTGGCCCCTAGATGTAATCGACCCCGCCGTTACTGGGCCTCATATTTTTTATATTAGTCCCCGTGAATGAATAATTTATACAATGGTCAAATATTTTATTTTTGCTGTCAATCAGCTTTTGTCAATTTATTAAAGGTAATTATTGCTGTGTAAAACAAAGTTTAAAAAAAAAGAAAAGAATGAATGGTCGTCAACAACTGGTACAAGCACAAGTTTTGTTTGAATTAATTTTTTGGCTGTCCACGTGCACGTCTTGGTAGTTCGATAACTAGATGTGAAGGTGGTTGTACACACTTCTTGCTTGGTCGTATTGTTGCGCTAACGATGTTCCCACCACTTGCCAGGCTAATGACTCTCTTTGGGCGACCTTTTGTTCTCGCTCTTGTTTAGGTGCTTTTGCAGAAATCAATTTAATAACTTCGTCATTTGGTACACTGAGTTTCCTCGAAAAACAAATAAGTCTTATTGATATTTCTTTTGTCGGCCAGTAACATAAAGTTTAGATAGTAGGATATACTATTTAAAGTTTACATTTTTTGTTTCAGGTTTTTGTGTACCTTATACAAAACCACAAAGCAAACTCCGGTGACTAGTAATTACAAATTAAAATAAATAATAGGGCTCAGTAACGGCGACGAAGATTACTTCTCGAGGCCAAGTACTGAGGCCTAAAATGTGGGGCCCAGAAATGATGGGACGACTCAAACCGATGTAAACTTATAGTTTTCTGCTTTCGACCTATACTTACTAAGCTAGGGTATGGTATTTATTGCATCCTAATGTTTAATCATTTATTCTTTAAAAATTGTGAGAGGCTAAACGCTATGCGCTTTAGTTAGAAATGTTGTTGTTTTTGTGCCAAAATACAAGTAAAATTACGCGCCTACAAAATTAGACCGCTTTATGAAAACAATAATACCACCGAATGGACAAATAATTTGGTCAGCCTTGTTTGCTGGTTGTATAGAATTATTTCTACTCGGACTTTTTCTACCCGGATTATTCCTACCCGGACTTTTCCTAACTAGGCTCTTCCTACCCACGACCAAACCTAGGACTTTTTAAACCCAGGTACAAAAGAAGAAACTACGCATTGCAGAAAGACATGCATATAACTTTAGTTTTATTATAACCTTGAGTTATTTTAAATAATATAGACGTGGTGGCAAAATAATCTTTCCTACTTTATTACCGCAGAAATTTTTAATAAGACTAAAAATATAATTATACTTGCGACTTTGCTCAATACAGCCTAGTTTGAATACATTTCACTAAATAAAATTCAACTACGTTTGGCTTTATAGTTAATCGCACCAACACTGCATAACACTGCATCTAGTAATTTTAATTTATATTAAAAAATAACAATTATAAACTCATAAGTACAAGAAAAAAGGATGGCATCGGTCTTTTGGACTGCGATGTGTCCCACTTGTCAGTTGGCAGTTTAACTTTAAGTGTTGCCTTAACTTTAAGAGTTTGACATTTTTGATGTTAAGTTCTTTCATTTTTACGCGCTCAAAAATGTACCTAACCGTAATATTTGTGAAAATCCAGTTACAGTATTCGTGTAACAATTAATAGAGGAGTTCGGTGAAAAGATAAGAAAGGTAGTACTGGAAAAATAATGAAGTATTGTTTATATACATAATTGTATCAGTCTCACTGTTACCTCTGATAAAAAATAACCCAGTACATTCTTAAGATGGTACGCTCATAGATATTATAGGTACTTGTTTTTATTTCTTATCCGGCTCTGTGGCCGAGGGGAGATTGTCTCTATCCTCGATAAACTCGGCGTTTCTTTTTGATCCGCTGAGCGAATCCTTAGCCGGTAGCGTATTTGCGTCTCGTTGCACAGAAGTTAGTGTAGTGGAAATGCTTGGTGGGGGGAGGTGTATGAGAACTGTTTGTGCGCAACTAAGGGGAAATAGTGTACGTTTCCGTTCATTCGTGTGTAGAGACGAAGATGGCGTGCTAATTGTGCCCCGCAGGCTAACAGCTATTTCTTCGTGCAGTAGCATAGTTGCAATACCATTCAGCAGACCATACATTGCGCCCTTCATTCCATAGCATCTGCTACTACTTTCACGCTGCGTCGATATACGGGATGCAATACGTGGGGCACTCAGGGTCCAGGGTTGGGTGTACTCGTCTGCACTTCGGCTTGGTCTCGAAGTGCATTCTAGTGCAAATACCTAGCACTGTAGCCCTCCGAAAGGGAAGAATTTCATTGCTCCTGAAGAGGAGGATAATCTACCTAGACTGCAATAGAGGTCGGCCGTTCTTTAGCCACTATCCTTTTATAATACATATTAGTTCTTAAGATACCAGCTGTGCATTGTAACTGACTTCCTTCGGGAGCGCTCCATAGGTGGTGTAGTGGTGTTTAGACTTCGTGTCGTTCATACTGAAGGGAAACGTTTGTTAACATTCACATGCTGGTACAGAAAGTGCACTGGAAAATAGGTTATATACCTGAGAATCCGATAAGTGCTACATAATAATAATAATTGTTTTTTATTTCTACATTTGACATGGTCGCGGGTAGGAATAATCTGTTTACCTGTTTGCCTACGGCTTAAAAACAATTTCATACAAGTGAGCCAGAAAGTTCCCGCTTGGCAAATATTTTGGGGATAATCGAAGAATTTAAGAATGAAGTGAAACCGAAAGATGAGATGAATGAGATTCAACTATAACTGCTTAAACCTAAATGTAGCTCTCCAAAGCTCGGCGCCTATCCTATAATGTAGGCAAAAATATAGGCAATAGGCAGGCACGCAGACAATTTTAAGCAAAAATAGGCTAGGCGGTAGGCAGGCAGACAAATTAAAGCAAAAATAGGCTAGGCGGTAGGCAGGCAGACAATATTAAGCAAAAATAGGCTAGGTGGTAGGCAGGCTAATGTACATGTTTAAAATATAGGATAGGCTAGGGAGGTATAGTAAAAATTTTGCCTTGTAGGCAGAACTATTCTGCTTAGTATTTTATGCATGCGAAGCATTTCGCCAATTTAGAATTTAGAGCACTAAAACAAAAACGCTAGATAGACTTGAGCTATTCCCTGGCGGCAGCGAATTTTCGAAGTGAAACGCATCTGTATCCATCAGTTAGAGGCTGGGCACAAATAGCATTACCCGAATTTACAAAAATTGTGGACCCACCCACCCACCTTGGCACCCTCTTAAGCATTGCGTAAATGGCTACGTTTAACGGTGTCATCTTTTGCCGAATAACCCAACTCAAAGTGGGTGGCGCCAGTGCAGTTGTGTCCTACCCCTTACATGTTTATTTAATGCATTTGACTTTCAAACCGGTCACGAAACGTCGGCAGACAGGCATTTCGTGATTCAACGCCGACAAACTGTGTGATTGGTCACATTGCGGAGCGGCTCTATGTAAAGTATCTTTATATCTTTGAATTAATAAAAATAAACCAATTCAAGGTATTTGTGACATGAAATTGCTTATTTTGCACAAGTTATTTAAAATCATCTAAACAGGCATATTCCTAGAAATAGGCAACATATAGACAATATGTAGGGAAATTAGTAAAAATATGCAGTATAGGCACTAGGCAGGCAGCAAAAATATTGTGACAACAGGATAGGCAATAGGTAGGCAACCCAATTTATTAAAAAATAGAATAGGCAATAGGTACGCAACACAATTTATCAAAAAATAGGACAGGCTATAGGTAGGCCAATTCAAACGCCGAGCTTTGAGCTCTACAGTAAAAACAAGGGAATTTAGATAAAATTCCTTCATTTGATGTTTGCTTTCTAAAACATTTTATCAATTGCAATACAATGAAATTGCTTCAGTTACACTGCGTCAAATAAATGCTCATCAAGTTAACATACTAATTGTGACTAGTGACTAGTAACAGCTAACAAGTCTACGGCTTAATAAAGCTTAATATTTACAAAAAGTGCACTATTTTAGACGTTTCTTTGGCAGGAGTCAAATTTTAAAATCTTAAACACTAAATACGAAATTGTAACGGTATATCACATTTTAGTATGAATAACTCATTCCCGTTCACTTTATGATCCACCGCAAGCGAAAAGATGGCTTGCACTTGCGTGCCTTAGCATAAGCATAATGGTCACAATTTAGGTAGGTAATTTAAAAATTCCCAGGAAGTTTAAGAGCTTTGGGAGGGAAGAAACAATGAGAGTTTTGGGAGCTTTGACAAGCATGAGTTTTGAAAGCAAACTCTCTGAAAACTCCCATGGAGTTTAGGGGGGAGGGAAAATAAGGAGTTTTAGGGGTTTGACGAGCGGAAGTTTTGGAAGCGCTCCCTCTGAAACATCCTATGAAATTTGGAAGGAAGAAAACATTAGGAGGTTTGGGAGTTTGGACGAGCGGGAGTTTTACGAGAACTCTATCTGAAGCCCCCAGGGAGTTTAGGAGCTTTGGGACGGAGGGAATATTAGGAGGTTCAGGAATTTGGACAAGTTTAAAATTCCCAATTTTTGTAAAATTCTAGAACCACAAAATTTAAAGAGAAAGAAAATTTTGTGGGTATAATTATATATAAATCGTTGTTAAAATACAGACAATTATAATCAATAATTATTATGTTTATCTTCTGTAATTCAGGAAATGTAGCTTCCCTTATTATTTAATTCAACAATTCAATTATTTTAATTCAATTTTGTGTTTGTGTATACAATTTTATTTTCATTACCATTAAAATCCTAGACTTGCTTTTTAGAAAATAGTTATAAATGGCAGCAATTATATTTCAAAGTGGTCGAGTGCGACTGCGGCGAAATGAATGAAACTACAATTCAGTTACTTTATACAAGGCGTAATAAATGTAGAAAAAGTAATGTAGAATTTTTTGGTGTGGCTTGTTTTGAAATTGGCGCGCTTCATGAAAAACCAGTTAATTGTAATTTATACGAAGGTACGCACATGTACTGTTGCAGGAAATTCCTGCTCGTGCATTACCTACCTGAACTTTTTCCACCTAAATGTTTTCAATCTTAGTATTAACTACCTGGACATTTCCAACCAGGACATTTCATGAACACGACCTAAGCTAGGACATTCGCTACTTGGGGCGAAGTCAGAAACAAAGGATATAGAGAGACAGATCAAAGGCTATATAGTCGTTTAATTTTAAAAGCCCTGCCTAGTTCAGGGCCAGTTCTAGGGTATTTGGCGCCCGATGCAATACATTGACAGCGCGCTTCGACTTTTTAAATGTAAGATAGCTTAAGATAGCCATACAAGCAGTTTGCTTGTATAGACGAACGTTTATAGTTAGTTGTATAGTCAAACGTTTATCATTTTGCATTGTTTAGCCGGACGTTTATCATTTTGCTTGTACTGCCGGGCGTTTATTATTTTGCATTTACAGTCAGACGTTTATCATTTTGCTTGTTAAACTGGACGTTTATCATTTCTTCTGTACAGCCAAACGTTTATCAGTTTGCATGTATATTCAGACGTTCATAATTTTACTTTTATAGTCGAACATTCATCATTTTGATTGTTTAGCCGGACGTTTATCAGTTTGCTTGTGTAGCTAGTCGTTAGAGAATTGGTTGTAAAGTCGGACGTTTATCATTTTCCTGTGTGCCGGACGTTTATCATTTTGCTTGTTTAGCCGAACGTTTACTAGTTTGCTTGTATAGCCGGAAACTTTCAAATTGGTTGCATAGCTAGACGTTTATCATTTCTCTTGTACAGCCAAACGTTAATCAGTTTACTTGTATATTCGGACGTTCATCATTTTACTTTTATAGTCGAACATTTATCATTTTGCTTGTTTAGCCTGACGTTTATCAGTTTGCTTGTATAGCTAGTCGTTAGAGAATTGGTTGTATAGTCGGCCTTCCATCATTTGGCTTGTTTAGCCGGACGTTTATCAGTATGCTTGTATTGCTGGACGTTTAAAATTTTTATTTAATAGTCAGACGTATATTATTTTGCTTGTATAGCCAGACTTTTATAAATTGGTTGAATAGTCGGACGTATTAAAATTGAATGTAAAGCTGGACTTTAAATATTATGCTTGTATAGCTGGACGTTTATCATTTTGCTTGCATGGCTGGACGTTTATTATTTTGATTTTATAGTCGGACGTTTATTATTTTGCTTGTATAGCTGTACGTTTTTAATTTTGCTTGTATTGCTGGACGTTTATCATTTTGCTTGTATTGCTCGACGTTTATCATTTTGCTTGGTTTGCTGGACGTTTATTATTTTGCTTGGTTTGCTGGACGTTTATCATTTTGCTTGTATAGCTCGACGTTTATCATTTTGATCTTATAGTCGGACGTTTATCATTTTACTTGTATAGCTGGACGTTTATCATTTTGCTCGTATAGCTGAACGTTTATCATTTTGCTTGTATAGCTGGACGTTTATCATTTTGCTTGTATAGCTGGACGTTTATTATTTTGATTTTATAGTCGGACGTTTATCATTTTGCTTGTATAGCTGGACGTTTTTAATTTTGCTTGTATTGCTGGACGTTAGTTATTTGGCTTGTATTGCTCGACGTTTATCATTTTGCTTGGTTTGCTGGACGTTTATCATTTTGCTTGTATAGGTCGACGTTTATCATTTTGATTTTATAGTCGGACGTGTATCATTTTGCTTGTATGGCTAAACGTTGATCATTTGGCTTGTATAGCTGGACGTTCATCATTTTGCTTGTATAGCTGGACGTTTATCATTTTGCTTGTATAGCTGGACGTTTATTATTTTGATTGTATAGTCGGACGTCTATAATTTTGCTTGTTCAGCTGGACGTTTATCATTGTACTAGTGATTAGCCATTCTGTAACCTTTTAACCTAATTCATATTGAAGAATTCTCTGGCTTTTGGTTTTATAGTTTTGTTCTCTTTAGAAAATACATTTTTGTGATGATTAAGTTTACAGCACTGATGAAAAAAATACATATGTTCTGCAGCTCTTACATTTGGCCCCTCTGTAAATTTTGGCGCCTTGTGCCGCCGCATGGATCACATGGGCTTAAAACCGGCGCTGGCCTGGTTATTTGTCGTAAGTTATAACAAATGCGCAAAGATAAACCTTCCTGAGATTCCTATACTGCCGTTGCAAAGCATACGTTTCGCAGTTTAAAATTTTAAAATGTTCCATCAGCATCGCTGATTAGTGATTAGTAGTTTAAAACCTCTAGCGGCATCTCTGATTAGCTAAAGAAAAGGCGAAGAGAAGAAACGCCATACAGACTATACTTTATCTCTCTATTACCTTTATCTTTGGGGCAACGTAACTAAGCACCGCCCAAAAGGATATCCAAACACATTGTATTTTATTATAATGAGTACAAGGTTTAATTATCATAGAAATGCTACAAAAATAGAAGGAATAATATCTTTCTCATGCTATCATGTCAACGTTTTATTCAATAATAACGGAGACTTAATAATTGCCTATGAAATAAGATAAGTGTAGGAGATAATAGAAGCCTCGATTTAATTACGTCATATTAAGGGGGGGGGGGGTATAACATATCAAGGCAGGTGGGCCCCCAAGATAGAATTTTCCGCGGCCCCTAAAAGACCCAGTCCGCCCCTGATGTCTACTGGTCCTGAGTAAACTTCCCACGTGACATTTCCCTATAACATGAGCGAGGGTTTCTTTCTCTTTGCAGTGCCTACAAAGGGATGATTCTAGCGAACGACCTGGAATAGCTTTTATAGGATATACATTAGCGGACATTTTTAAAGCATTTATCCATTCTGAAGACGTCCAACCACATTTTTCGACAATAATCTTATTGCCATACCGACATTCTTCATAAATTTCTACACCCTGTCCCCGAAGTGCAAACGAACACCATTGATCATATTCTTGATTCCTCAAAACCTCCCGCAAAATTTTTCTTGGCTTTGTTTTGGGACGTGAATCGAACTTAACTTGCATTTCATCCAAATTGAGCTTTAACGAAGCAATGCAACTTTCAATTTCGGACTTTAAATCTTTGACAAATGGAATGTACGGATCTTCACAACTTAGGAGTACAACACAGATGTTGTAATGTTGAATAAATGCCTCCCACGTAGATCGCATTATTTGGAGTCCTCTACACTTTTTAGAGGTGTATAATAAAGCATTGGGAGAATCATGAGAAGTAGCAAGGATATCTTTAGCTGCGCTGCGAATTATTTTATCCAAATCTTCTAGAAATTTTGTAGGCAATTTATTGAACGGCGCCGTTTGCAAAGAGTACGTCAGACACGGCCATAAATATTGATTAATAATTGCAATTTTTTGATTTGGAAACAACATTGGGGTTCCAACTAAGTTTTGCAGATCCTTAGTAAAATTCTTAATTGTTGATGCGGGATCAAAGGAAATTTCGTTTTTGAAATTGACTCCCAAATACCTTACTGTTTCATCTTTTCTAATAGATTCAATGATATTAGTTTCATCAACAACCAACGGGTCTTCACACAATTTACCTTTTACAATATTGATTACCTTGCACTTGTTAATATTAATTTCGTATCCCACTTTATTAAAGTTGGCAATGGCAATTTTGGTCAATTCACGTGCTCCTTGAATAGAGTCTGACACTAACGCTACATCATCAGCAAACCCTCTTCCTTATACCTTAGGCACATCATTGTGAAGATAATATCCATATGCGTCACTCACTTCTCTCTCATTCAGTTCTTTCATGACATGATCGATGGAAATATTAAATAATTGCGGCGAAAGTGGCGAGCCTTAAAATACTCCTTTTTTAACCATAATTGATTGGGACATACCTTTACGCGTTTGAATTTGAGCCTCATTGTCAACCATTAAGCTTAAAATAAGCGATCGAAGTTTTAAAGGAACTAACCTTGATTTAAGGGTACTAGAGGTATGAGAGTGTGATGTTTCCTCAAAAGCTTTACTGACATCTAAGAAAACTACACAGCAATCAAGTTTTTCTCGTTTAGCCTTTTGAAGACAACCATTAACATGATGACAGGTAAATAATAGACGCAAATACAATAAACGTAGAATTTGCTTTTTAGGTAATATTTAAAAGATAAAAAAACTTTAAACTCATTGAAAATCGATTTAAAAATGAAGAGGGTGCAGGGTTTTGGAAAATAATAATTTTTTTGTAAGCTTCTGGTGATATATGAATTTTTTTTAAAAAATTATTATCAAAATCGGTTAAAAAATGTAAGCTGCAGACACAATTGAAGACATACAAACAATTATATTTAAATAAAACGTTCATTTATTAGAAATTAGCAAATTGATGTCTACAAAACTTCCGGTAGCCAATCAAAAGGCCTATCTTAAAATACGATTAACGCCACTCCACGTTTTTACATGCTTATTTTAGAAAAAATAGATTGGGTTGTTTTCTGTCGCCTGGTTTTGACCATTTGCTCCTTAAATATAACAATTTTATTTTAGGTTTAGAATAAAGCCTATTTTAATTTTAGCATATAAATTAAAATGCCTCATTTTTATTTTGCATAGATAAAAGACGATATCGTCGATGAAAAATGAAGTTTGATCATCTCCTATTGGGGCTAAATTGAATTATGACCATCTCCATTCTAATTTAAAATCAGTTTTGACTATCTCAGTTTTTCATGAAATACGGATAATAATGTGTGTTTTAAAATGGTAAAGGGTTTAGTAATTTGAAACCAAGTAAGTACATTGGGAGTCACCTATAAATTATGTTATCAAAATATCCCTATTTTGAGTCTCTATGACCCTCCTGTCATCAGATTACCCGGTAAGTAAATGGCTATCTTTAGCATGTGACACCATGAATATCCAAGGAAGCCGCTTGGCCATAACCATGACGTCATTTATGAGCGACTACTTAATATGCACACCTAAAACTAAAAGTTACTTTGAAGTTATTAGATAAAAATAAACGATTGACGCCGCTACATAGAAAACAAACAAAAAATTATATTTAATAAATGAAATGACAAATAAGTAAAATTTAAGATGCTGATAAAATACTGTAATCATTATATTATAATTGAAGTCACTTTATTAGGCAAAATTAGTTCAGAAAACTATCTGATTCGAGCAATACAGACGACTTGAGATGTCTAATTATTTAATTGTAGCAGTAAGGCCAAATATTTATAATATTTATTATTACTAATAATAATTTTTGTCTGTTTTGAAATTCCATAGTTAGATTTTGTACCTAGACTGCCTTGTACTTTACTTCTAGTAAATATCTCAGTTGGAATCATTTGAATTAGAAGCTAATAATTGCCATATTATTATTGCCGTAATTGTAATACAGTGTTTCACCCTAATTATAAAATTATTGTGTTGCGAGCTAAAAATATTTAATTATAATTACTTATTGCATATCAACTACAAAGATATAATCATTTCTACCTGAACTAGACATAATGCTTACGTTTTATAAATAATTACACATTTCATTATTGTTCGCAAATTTAACTTAATTAATTTAACCTAAATATAGATTTCGCAATAACTCATATGTTTGCCTAATATATGAGGAATAACAATTTTCAGTGACAATTTCATGCAGCTCACTTTCAAGAATTTTGACATATCGTCGACGAAGAGGCAAATATGATTATCCCCATTTCGGAATAAAAGCAATTATGATTATCTTCATTCAGCACTAAAATCAATTATGATCATCTCCCTTTTTCACAAAATACAAGTAATCAAATATTTTATTGATTAGTTAAGAATTTAGTAATTCGAAACTAAGTACATTAGGGGTCACCCATAAATGACGTCATAAAAATATCCTCAATATACGTCCCAATGACCCCCCCGTCATCAGATTACCCGTTACGTAAATGGTTATCTTTACTATGCAACACTATCAATATCCAAGAAGGTTGCTTGGCCATACCTATGACGTCATTTATGGGTGACCCATTAAATTTTTTAAACTTTTAATAATGATTTATTGATGAACTAATTCATGCGTTCATGAATGATGCACTAATTTATTAAATTTATTAAATTGATATATTCAAAATAATAAGCCTTTTATATGCAAAGTACCAATTTTTAATGATAATTTCTGTTTTCATAAATTTTAACTAATAAAAGTGCTAAAAAGACCTAAAAGTTTTAATTTAAATTATAAAATATTACATATTTATTTATAATATATATTTAAATTACCGAATTCACAATATGTCACAACACTGATTTGTACTAAACACATTTTCCAGTTGAAGTGAAAAAAAGTTTTGAAGCGTTTCACTATGTTATTAAGTGCCAAACGTTAAGTTCTTACAGAAAAATGATTTAAGGTGAACATACTTATTCTATCAGAGATCGGCCACAATTTGCAAAGTTACTTGTGTAATCAGACCCCCCCAGTTTATACGGAACCTATATATCTTCTCTTTTAAAACAATAAATCTATTTCACGCTAATCCAGCCTCACCTCCATAGTACATTCTCGACAGAGGTTACTTAGCAGTGATTTTAGTGAAATAACCGCCAGCGAAATAGGAAATAGGAAACAGTGAAGTAACTACCAGGTCTTTAACCACCAGTGACTAAACCACAAACGATAAAGCAAGCAAAATTCGGAAGCGTTTTTAAGGAAACTCCGAAGCGTTCTTAAGGAAACTCGGAAGCGTTTTTGAGGAAACTCAGAAGCGTTTTTGAGAAAATTAAGGAACATAATAAATAAATTTGGTGTATAGATCACGTATAATAACTATTAAGGAATCCAAAAATCTATACTTATATCACAACTCTTGTCACCCTGTGGCACAACTACAAAAGTACTATTACTAGTAAAATGTGAATTAAACTTCATTTAGATGTATTTCATTCAATTTAATGTTATGGGAATGCCCCTATTAACATGAATAAAAAAAATCAATTCAATTTAATTCAGTTAAAGTGAAACAAGTATGACTTATTCAAAAATTTTGAATATTTTGAAGATAATTTATTGTAGTCCTATGTATCTAAAATTATTTAGGTTCAAATAAAGTTTTAATAATGTATGTACAATGAAAGGGGCAGTTTATACAACACACACAAAGAGCATGCTTATAAAGCAAAATAGGTAGGAAGGCCGAATGCGTTTTTAGATGCTGAGCTTAAGCATCTAATGTAGTAGTAGTAGTATAGTAGTATATAGTAGTATATTTTTGAGGGCTTTGAGCAGTGGGGCATACAGCGGCGTCATGTATGTCAGCAGATGTAGAACAGTTGAAAAGTACCCGAGAGTGGATCAATAAGATGAACCAGCTTTTAAAGGTACCTTGGGACAGTTATGCGATGTTTCGGATATATAAAGTACAGTCCGCGTTTGATCAGGTAAAAACACGAGTTAATAAGCAACAGTATTGCGCTGAGCGTTGATCGGCAGCTGTTGCAGACCCAGCGGATGGCGTTTGTACAAAAGCAGGCGTCGGTAAGCTCATACAAAGTGATGAGGACAGTAGAAAATATACTGCGCACAAAGTCGTTAATAGTAGTACGGGTACATTAGCAGCCGGTGTTTCGGGACTTGAAGATAAAGCGAGGTCTTTCGGACGTATATACGCAGGTGGTAGGAGTCTCACGGTCACGGTTGGTAGCTGACTTGCGGGTGCAGAATTCAAACCCTGCGACGTGCATGCTTGAGGACTGAAAAAACTTTTACACATAGTACGTTGCAATGCAGGCACAGAAACATTAGCGTATGGGAACTTTAGAATCGTTTACAAATGACGTAGAGGAAAAATCAAAATATGTTATAATTTTAGGCCATCTTTAATAAGCTAAACCATTGCCGTCATAATTATCTTTAACATGCGATGTCGTGTAAATTTTTTTAAAAATAAATTTAATTTTTTAAATGACTATATTTACAACAGCTACCATTAGTAGTTCAGAATTTTTACCTTTTTAATTTTATAAAATCCTGATAAAAATGAAAAGACAATTATATATATAAACTAAACTGTTTTAGGATGCATTTTGCAAAGAAAAGTTGGACTGAATCTAATTGTTTGTGCCTTTCATGTCGCACGCCTGACGCCTATAGGACAATTATATCAAATGTAAAAAATGCGCACACTCTTACAGGTTGAATTTAAAGTTTGATTTTAATTTAATTTATTTGATAAATTTACTCAAAATCCGCGTCAAAACGACGCGTATTTTTAACGTCTTCAGTTTTACCAAACTCAAAACTTGAGTTTGAGTGCAGATTAAACATGTACCACTGGAATCTGTTAATAATTTCAATTACATTTTAGGAGATTAATTTACTAGCAAAAAAAACTGCAACGTGTTGAGAATAACTAAGGACATTTATTTACGACCTCATTTAACTAAAAATGTTTTCTCATGCCTTCGTTTCACTCCTATCTTAAAAAATGCTGTTCGACAAATCTAGCAGCTGTACGGCGTTAGAATCAAATTATCAGGGCGGCTCCTGCAACTGTTTTTGTGATCGTTTTTAATCTTTTTTCTGTAAATTCATGTTGACAGTATTAACATTTGTGCGGTTTTATTTTAAGTCCATCCGGACGCTTTTTGCATATTTTCTCGTGGACTCTTTTTTTAGTCTGAAAAGGAAATTTAAATGCGCAGAAATCACACTTAAAGGGTTTGATAATCGGTAAATCATGCGGTCGCTGTTTACATGTTTTCTCGTGACCAGTTGTAGTGCACTTGGAACTTAATTTTGAAGGGCAGAACTGACACGAAAATGGTTTAATAATTAATCCATCTGGACGCTGACTGCAGCTTCTTTCGTGAACAATTTTTCCTTTTGTATGTAAAAACATATTTCCACAGAACTCGCAGCTGTAAAGTTTAACTATTCCACCTGAATGCAAGTTACATTTCCTCTCGTGCTTTGGCTTGGAACTCATGTGAATAAATGCAGTTGTGCAGAACTGGCATTTGAACGGCTTGTCAATTAGTACATCGCTTCGACGCTGTGAGCAAGTCTCTTCGTGATAATTTCTACCTGTTTTTATTACAAATCCTCGTTCGCAGTACCCGCAGTTGTGAGGTTTAAGTTGAACTCCACTAGGTTTTATTTGGCAGTTGGACTGGTGACCAGTTTTAATGTTCCCGTTAGAAAACGTTTCAGGGCAGAAATCACAATTGTATGGTTTCTCTTGAGTGTGCGTCCTGATGTGGTTTTCCAATCCTTGCTAATTTTGAAATGTTTTTGGGCAAAGTGGACACTCAACTTGAAAAATGCGACATTTCTAGGCATTTTTTTCGTAAACATTTTTTACATGGGTTTTTACCCTGTCACTGCGTTTAAATTTTGAGTCGCACTGGGAGCATGCGAAAGGCCTTTCTTCGCTGTGTGTCTTAACTTTTTTTTTTAGATTTCAAGCTGTCATTGGTTTTCTTTTGTTTTTAATTCTGTAGTAAACAAGAAACTAATTAAGTATTAAACTGTTCATATTGATGCAAACATTTAAGCAGAATTAAATAAGATTTTAAAATAATCGGAATTTAAATACATCAGAAATGAATTTTTTTATCACGCAGGAGTAGGATAGGCCCATTCAAAATTCCCTGGGAATTTAGGAACTTTGGGAGGGAGGGAACTTTGGGAATTTTGGGAATTTTGAAACTAGGGAATTTTGGCAAAATTCCCTGTGTATGAAGTACCGAGAATTTTGGATATTCCGGAAATTGTCAAACAGGGAATTTTGGGAACTTTGGGAATATTCACTATTAAGGGAATTTTCAAACAGGGAATTTTGGGAAGTTTTGGAATTTTCAATGTTCCGGGAATTTTCAAACAGGGAATTTTGGGAACTTTGGTAATTTTTAGTATTCCGGGAATTTTTAAACAGGGATTGTTTGAGTTACGGAATGAAAATTCCCTAAATTCCCAAAATTCCCTAGGGAGTTTTGGGAATTTAAGGGAATTTTGAAAACTGGAAATTTACCTGGGAATTTTGCTAAAATTCCCTTCCCTCGGGAACTTTGAGTCGGGAGGGAATGAAACGCAGTTAATTTTGAATTAGCCATCCCTAGATGGGGATACACTCAAGGGTAAAAGGAAACGGCAAAGCCTAACAATTAGGGATTGTCTATAAATGACGTAGCGGGCTAGCCTGAAAACAGGTTACAATTCATGTTGAAGGTATGCAGAAAACAATGGCTAAAAGCAAATGCTTAACAGGTCATGGGGTCCTGGAAACGTGGATTTGCAGTTCGTATTTTCCTTCAGCTCGTAACTTACAACTTCATGGGACTGTCCATTCAGACAAACGACCATTTAAATGCGAATTTTGCAGATATTCCGCTAAACGATACTAAAACCTGAAGCTTCACTCAAGAACCCACACTGGTGTAAAACCTTTTCAATGCAAATTATGCAATTTCTCGAGCGTCACAAGTCAACAACTACAAGTGCACTTTCAAAGCCACACGGGTGAAAAACCATTCGCTTGCTCAGTGCGTGCAATCATACAGCATCGATCCAACAGGGGTGCAATAACCGTCCACATGCGCACCCACAGCCTCGAGAAGCCATACGCATGCTCCCAGTGTGATTTTAAAAAAAAACGCAGTGACAAGCTAAAAAGACATATGACATCAATTCACGAAAAACACGTCAACAAGAGTTGCATCCGCATTCGCAAAATTGAGTGTCCGCTTTGTCCAAAAAAAGTTGTACGAACGCACAAAATTGGAAACGCACATTCGAATGCACACACTTGAAAAACCGTACAGTTGTGATTTCTGCGCACAAACATTCGTTACGAATACGTTTTGAAATTTCAATTTTGCAGTTATTCTGTTAACCAGACACAATGCTTGAGAAATGACAAAAAGCCTTAACAACATAAAACGTGGTATGAGTTTCAGTTAATAATTTAATTATTTTCTCAAAAAATATAAAAAGGCCTCAAAATAGTTTTTTAATCTAATTTGTTTTAAACACCTTCAGCCTTCAGCACAATTCTAGAAAATTTTGTATAAAAAACTATTTTAAAATAATTTTATATTATTTTTAATATTATTTTTTTATTATTTTATTTCTCCACGAGGAATAATCACAAAACAATTTAAATGTCAAAACTGCCCTTCTAACTGTGTTTCAACGAACAAAAAAAAGCAAGGGCCACAAGAAAGTGTGCATGCAAGAAGCGACGAGTGAAATTAAATATTATTAAACTGATTAAATTCGATATTCGAGAAAACCATTGCAATTAACTGATACTATGTACGAAGTAATTATAAGATTTTTTGCACATATAAATTTCTAAACTTTTAAATTTAAAAAACAAGGAACAAATAACTTTTTGATTTTTTTTTAAACTTCCGATGACAATAATTATTTATATAATTTATTCAAACTCATGTCAGGTCTCCTATAATTAATTCTTATTTGATTTTCAAAAAAAAAATAAAAGTTATTTGCTGATATTTGTGACATTACTTCAAAAAATGTTGTGTTTTTTATAATCTAAAAACAAGTCTTGTTTTGTATTTGTTTTAATGTAAACGTCACATAAGTTTAAGTTTATTTTAAAGTAACATAATTATTAAAAAAAAACAAACTAAAAGTGAAAATGTTGAGTCACAACAAAGTTTTTTTTGTTGAAAAAGAATAATTCAACACAAAGGTCAATGTGTATTAAATACAAAGAATTGCATAGGAATAACACTCAATTGGTGTTAGCGTGTTGACAGTTCATATTCCACGACTGAGAATTACTTTCCTGAATAATTAATTACATTGCAGAGCAATGAGTGGATGCGAGATGACACTTTTTGCATCTAATTCAATTTCCATCCTTACCTAAAGGTGCCAACTGGTGCTACTATAGTTATAGGCACATATTTTTGTTTCTGCATCTGCCTTGCCGTATAGTGTAGCAGTTCAGAAGCCATACAGTCACCCTTGTTTGACAGCTGGGAATTTCCCTACAACGTATAAACGAGCTACAAATGGAACAGAACAAGAAGTTTCTAGCCTCCAGTTTATCCCACGACCAGAAACATAAATATTTTGGTTTAATTCATTTTTACTCTTGAAATATTAAATTACACATAACTAAAAGAGTGACACAAATGTTTAGATTTCAGTCCTGTCCACCGGATGAAGCACAACAGTTGAACTCAAGAGTGTGACCGATTTTATATAATTTTTCATTAAAACCAATTTTAGTATCTTAATTCCGTGATTGTATTTGTCTAATATTAATTTATTATTTTTTTGTATTTACAAAATTCGCAAAAAACAGTTCTGATGACTTGCAAAAGAACAGTGTAAACTAAACAAAAAGAAAATGCTGCCAGATAACGAGCTTCTTAAACAGCACAGCATCACTCGTCACATCAAAATCAAGTTGTACAAAGTTCCGTTTAGTTCTGCTGAACAAAAGACGTTTGCGTGTTTTCATGGAAACTGCACGTTCTTTGGTAGCAAAGCTGATCTCGTAATTCATATGCTCAAACATAGTGAAACTGTTCCATCAGCTAAACCAGTGAAAGTTAGGAGCTCGGTCCAAGAACGTAAGCAAAAACTAAAAACTAGTTTCCAGTGCAAAATCTGCAGTTCCTATTTTCTATCAGCTTCTAACTTACAACTTCATGGGGTTGTTCATTCAGACGAACGACCATTTAAATGCCAATCCTGCAGTTATTCTACAGAACGGAGCGGGAATTTAGTGCGTCATGTAAAAATTCATACTGGCGTAAAACCTTTTAAATGCAATTTGTGCAATTTCTCAAGCGTCCAGCGTCAAGATTTACAAGTGCATATTCGAACCCACACGGGTGAGAAACCTTTCGCTTGCTCAGTGTGCAAATTCACAGCAGCCAGCAAGAGCGCAATAGCTGTCCACATGCGCACACACAGCAGTGAAAAGCGATACGCATGCTCCCAGTGTGATTATAAAACAAAACGCAGTGACATGCTCAAAAACCACATCACATGGATTCACGAAAGTCACGTCAACAAAAGTTGCATCCGCATTCGCAAAATTGAGTGTCCGCTTTGTCCAAAAAAGTTCTACGCACGCTCACACATGGAAACGCACATTCGAATGCACACACTTGAAAAACCGTACAGTTGTGATTTCTGCGCACGAAAGTTCGCTAGAAGCAGTAACAAAACTATCCATGCACAAACCTGTAGACTGAGGCCTCAAGGTGAAGCCAAAAAAAAGCTCAGAGCTGTGAATACTGCAAACGAAGATTTAATATAAGACATAGCACTATAGCAAATATTTGCACGAAGAAAGTTGCCAACAGTGTCCAAAAAGAAACACTACGAAACCATTTAAATGCCAATTCTGCAATAGGGCATTTATTCACATGAGTTCCAAGCCAAAATCCACGAGCGAGTCTGTAAATTACGACCCGCAGAACCAGAAGCAAACATTATGCGTCATTGTTGCCAGTACTGCGAAAAAAAGTTTTTAACAAATCAAAACAAGATTATTCACGAAAGAAGGTGCAGTCAGCGTCCAGATGGATTGATCATTAAACCGTTTCAATGTCAGTTTTTTTTCTGCGCTTCTGAGTTTTGTTCAGAAGGAACCAAGGAACCAAAACTGTTCACGAGAAAACGTGTCAACAACGATCGGAAGAATTAAATATTAAAATTATACATTATTCAAAATTGTAACACTTAGTTTTACAAAGTTTTGTAAAAAAAAACTATTTTAACGCTTATAAAATGAAAACATAGGTACATGAAACTAACATACTGAAATTTTTTTTCTTTTAAAGTTGTAGAGTGTTTACGGTAATTGAAATCTGACATTAAAGAGAAAAAAAAATAGACTTTTTGGTATTTGTTACATTTTTTTTTGTACTAAAATATAAAAACCAAGTTTAAAAATTTTAAATAAAATTAAAAAAATAGATTGAAAAACATTACAGTTAAATCCAATAAAAGGGCTTTTTAAATAATTATTATTTTTTTAATAATGTTATTTGTCAAAACTCATGAAACTCACCATTTCGTAAGGCTAATCCAAGTTATATTCAATGGTCTTTTAAAAAAAATATGATATGAGCAATTACGCTTGTAATTATACATTCGTGTGCATTTTTTGTTAGTAATGTTTTTAAAACTATTATTATTAAAATTATAGTTTTTTAGAGCCTTGTATCTTCTTTTATTTTTACCTATTTTTAAAAAGATCATTTCGAAATTTTAAAATGCTAGTAAACTGTGTTTATTAAATAAAAAAGCTGCATACCTTTGATGCATTTTAAAAATAACCTGATTACGTTTTTTTAAATTGAAATTTTCCAATTTTAAAAATTTAAAAAGTATTGTCACGATAAAACAATATTTTTGATAAAATTTTGAAAAAATTACCTTTCCAGATTTGACTTAAGCCTTTTTTTTGCAGGAATCCAGAAGCCGATGCCACCTTTATTAAGCAGCTGGAACTTTCACCACAACGTAATTACAAAATATAATGGAAAAACACGAAAAGTTTTTAGCCTCGTGTTTATAATATATCCCTAGCAAAGCTAATCTCGTGATACACATGTTACGTCATAACAAAACGCAATCACCAACTAAATCTGTTGTGCGTTGGGATTTACAAAAAATGCATCTAGTTGCACTCCAATAAGTTAGGGATTTGAAGCAACTAAGTAAGCGAAATCAAAAAACGAATTTTCAGTGTCAAATTACCAGTTTCTTTTTTCCTTCAGCTCGTAACGAGAAACTGAATGGTGCTGTTTATTTAGACAACTGACCATTTAAATGTGAATTTTGGAAGTATTCTGCACAAAACAAAGCAGGAACTTAAAGGTTTATTTGAAAATTCACACTGGCGATCTTGTGTAGATTAAATATGACATATAGATTTCACGCCTTATTTGATATGGCTAAAAGTAATTCTTCACTCCTAAAATGTAATAACTATGTTAGCGCAGTCTCTGGAAAGTTAGCACAACGTTCTTTGAAAGAGTTTTGAGCCAGACGTAATTTGTGACTGGCCCCTTCTGCATACATAATAGTTATAAAAATTACAACACTACATACCCCACAGTCTATCTTGATCCTTTCCAATTTTGTTGCAGTCAAGAAGCAAAGAAAAATCCCGTTTTAAACTTCCAATCCCTTCACAAATATTAGGGAGCTGCAGATGCTACATGTGGCATAAGGAGATCCAGTGAGCTCCCAGTTTTCTTGAGAATAATTATTTGACGAGCAGGTACCGAAATATTTTGTCAAATATTTCTACTGTGAAATGTCCACAATAAAATTTCAATTGGTAGAATTTTCGAAGCCAGCAAATTGCGAATATATTTAAGATTTTGAATGATTTGTGGCTTTTCATTTTTTTTTAATCTTATCGTTAGTTAATCCTTTTTTAACCCCGTACAGCTCCCACTTTTGTCAGAAGGTTTTTTCTTATCGATTATCAAAAGGTCACGAAAAAAAGTGCTCAGTTCAGATAAATAGAAGATAAATGACTCAAGTGTCAACATATTCTGACTATTGTTTGGTGGTAAAGTGAAAGAAATTTTGCAAAAATAAAAAACAGCAAATACTTACAAATTTATTCAAAAATGTCAAGGTAAAATGTGATTTGCACTCACATAAAAATTTTTAATTTGCTAATCCGATGGAGCAGTTTTATTTGGTTCGGTTAAACAAATGCGGCTAAAGTGACGTAAAAATAAATTATCCTGAATATTTGAAAACGTTTGTGGGTTCATAGAAATTGAAATTTTTAATAGCATCATTTGTGGATGACCCCTTCAGTTAGAACAATATATTTCTAATTCTCAAGCGGTTGGTCTGAAACCTTTTTTGTTGACTAGCTCAGGAGTCAGAAGTCAAGGGAACCGTCTAGAGCTGAGAATTTCCCCCAAAATAATAAACGAGCTACACATGGAACCGAGCGAGACATTTCTAGCCTTTAGCATTTTTATCAGGTTTAAATAAAATTAAAACTGTGCGTGGGATCTTTGTTTCAGTATTCACGCAGATACTAAAGTGCGTTTCTTTAATTAAAGTATTTTTCAAGTGGAGTTACTTAACTTGAACGGTTTTATATCAACATAGATTGTACATAATTCCTAATATTTTTGAAGCAGTAATTATAATTAATTAGTTCTTAATTTATTTACAGCCCAGTCCATAAGATAACATGCAAGCGTCACTCCTGCGTAGGGATGGCTAATTCAAAATTCCCTGCGTTTCATTCCCTCCCGATTCAAAGTTCCCAAGGGAAGGGAATTTTGCCAAAATTCCCAGTTAAATTCCCAGTTTTCAAAATTCCCTTAAATTCCCAAAACTCCCTAGGGAATTTTGGGAATTTAGGGAATTTTCATTCCCTAATTCAAAAAATCCCTGTTTGAAAATTCCCGGAATATTAAAAATTATCAAAGTTCCCAAAATTCCTTGTTTGAAAACTCCCAGAACATTGAAAATTCCCAAAATTCCCAAAATTCCCTGTTTGAAAGTTCCCCTAATATTCAAGATTCCCAAAGTTCCCAAAATTCCCTTTTTGAAAATTCCCGGAGTATTGAAAATTCCCAGTACTTCATACACAGGGAATTTTGCCAAAATTCCCTTTTTTCAAAATTCCCAAAATTCCCAGAGTTCCCTCCCTCCCAAAGTTCCCAAATTCCCAGGAAATTTTGAATGGGCCTACCCTACATGGAAGCACAAAATCTCTGCTCACGAAAGAAGGTGCAGTCATCGTCTAGATGGATTAATCATCAAACCATTTCAGTGTCAGTTTTGCCCTTCTAAATTTGGTACGAGGGGCACTACAACTAGTCACGAAAAAACATGTAAACAGCGACCTAATGACCTGCCGATTATCAAACCCTTTGAGTGTGATTTCTGTGGATTTAAATTCCCATTTCAGACTAAGAAACAGGGACGGACTGGGCCTTTTAGGGGCCGCGGAAAATCCTGTCTTGGGGGCCCATATATGTACCTCAATATCTACTACCCCCCCCCCCCCCCCCCACAGTATGACGTAATTAATTCGAGACTACTATCATCTGCTTAAATTATCTGAATTTATTGGCAATTAATAAATACCCTTTATCAATGTAAAAATGAAGCATTGACATGATAGCATAAGAACATAAGAAAGATATTTATTATATTTCTAGAATTTCTATGTTATTATGGCCAGGTCCTCATTATAATAAATACTATATGAAGATTTTTTGGCAAAACGGGATAAGTCCATCAAAGCAAATTTTACAGGAACAACAAAAAACGAATAAATAGTGACATATTCAGTTTTTGTAGCTCAATTTGTTTCTACAGTTACTGCATCTAACGAAGCGTAATTACATGTAGTTTCATAATTTAAGACGGACTCTAGAATTTTTCTGAAAATTTCAAAAATTTTATTCTGCAGACTTATCCTGTTTTGCCAATAAATCAATAACTTAACATAGGGTAAATAGTCCGTGACAAAAAAATTTAATCCTTTTGAATAAAACCAAACGTTTTCTTAACTTTTTCTTTTTCCTACCTATCTACATAATTTAGCAACCTTTGGCAATTTTCAACCGAATTAGACATGCAATGTCATTTTGAAGCTCATAAAAAATAAAAAATACTAAATTCTTCGAAGATTGAAAATTATTTAATTTACTATCTGTTTTGATTAAAATTAGCTTTAAATCTGCAATATTAAATTAAAGCTTTGATAATTTGCGCGTCAATCATAATACATATTATTTTACTCCTAATTGCCGTCATTTTGATCTATCACTTGTTCATAGTTGCAGAGAGTTACCGGTCAAAATTTGACATTTTATGTTTGGCGGGAAATTCAAATTTTCAGTATTCCCCTACTCCTGCCCATCTACGTATTTTTATTGACTTTTGAGTTACTCAACGAAATAACATACAATTTATCATTTTGAAGCCCTTGAAAAATAAAAACTAAAAAATTCCTTTAAAATTGAAACTTATTTCATCTATTTTTTATTTGCAGTTAACTTTAAATTTCCAATTTTTAAATCAAACTTTAAAAATTTTTGCGTCAATGTTAACTAACGTTAAATTTTACCTGAATTTAAAGTTTTTTTTAGTATTACCGTTTTTTTGTATTAAGTTTAGGTGGGAAATGTCCTAGGTTGTGTGGTGGTCATGAAATGTCCGGGTATTAAATTCCCAGGTTATAAATACTAAAATTGGGAATATTTGTGTAGAAAAAGCTAAAGTAGGTAATGCACGAGTGGAAATTGTCCTAAAACCATGCATTCATGTGCGCACCTACTTGTAAATTAATAGTTTGAGTGGCATACAAAAGGATATCACAAACATTTCCATGACATGCACAAGGACATCACAAACGTTTACTTAGCAATAACAAGGACATTAAAAACATTTCCATGGCGCACACAAGGACATCGCAAATGTTTCTTAGCGCACACAAGGACATCAAAAATGTTCCCTGTCACAAACACGGACATCCCAAACGTTTACTGGGCATAAACAAGGACCTCAAAAACGTTTCCTTGACATGCACAAGGACATCAAAGACGTATTTCGGGCAAAAACAAGGACATCACAAACGTTTTTAAGCAAAAGCAAGGACATCACAAACGTTTGCCTGGCATAAACAAGGACATCGCAAATGTTTCTTAGCACCAACAAGGACATCAAAAATGTTCCTTGTCACAAACACGGACATCCCAAACGTTTACTGGGCATAAACAAGGACCTCAAAAACGTTTCCTTGACATGCACGAGGACATCAAAGACGTATTTCGGGCAAAAACAAGAACATCACAAACGTTTTTTAGCAAAAGCAAGGACATCACAAACGTTTGCCTGGCATAAACAAGGACATCGCAAATGTTTTTTAGCACCAACAAGGACATCAAAAATGTTCCTTCTCACAAACACAGACATCCCAAACGTTTACTGGGCATAAACAAGGACCTCAAAAACGTTTCCTTGACATGCACGAGGACATCAAAGACGTATTTCGGGCAAAAACAAGAACATCACAAACGTTTTTTAGCAAAAGCAAGGACATCACAAACGTTTGCCTGGCATAAACAAGGACATCGCAAATGTTTTTTAGCACACACAAGGACATCAAAAATGTTCCTTTTCACAAACACAGACATCCCAAACGTTTACTGGGCATAAACAAGGACCTCAAAAACGTTTCCTTGACATGCACGAGGACATCAAAGACGTATTTCGGGCAAAAACAAGGACATCAAAAACGTTTTCTTAGCAAAAGCAAGGACATCACAAACGTTTGCCTGGCATAAACAAGGACATCGCAAATGTTTCTTAGCACACACAAGGACATCAAAAATGTCCATTGGCATACACAAAGTCATCACAAATGTTCCTAAACATGCACGAGGACATCAAAAAAGTTTCTTTTACACAAGCATGGACATCATAAACGTTTGCCTGGCACAAACATGGACATCACAAATCTTCTTTAGAACACACAAACATATCAGATATTCTCCTTGGCATACACAAGGACACCACAAACGTTTCAATGGCATGCACAAGGACATTACAAGCGATTACTTTGCATTAACGAGGACATTAAGAACATTTCCTTGGTTCAAAAAAGAACATCACAAACGTTTTAAAGGTACAAACAAGGACATCACCAATTTTACATGGCATGAACAAGAACCTTAAAAACGTTTTCTTGACATGCACTAGGACCTTAAAAATTGATTCTTTGGCACACGCAAGGACATCACAAACGTTTTCATGGCATAAACAAGGACCATACAAACGTTTTTCTGACTAGAGTTTCGTTCAGTACGGGATATTCCGTCCCACCTGGCCGGGACGGGATAAGGGTCGGGTCGGGACAAGGATTTTCTGTCATGAAAATTTCGGAACGGGACGGGTTCGGGACGGGATAGACGTCGTCCCGTCCCGAACCCGTCCCGTCCCGATCGGGAAGTCCCGAGTATTCCCGAGCATCCATAACTTATTATTGATGCGATAGGAGTGTAAGCTAAATACAACACAGAAATTACTTAAAGTAATTCACTTTATTTCAGCTAGTGTTGAAAAATACACATTACAAAAAACAATTAGTCAATTAAATAGGTTTTGAGCACTGTACCTTTTAAATTTTAACATTTCATTAGTACGTACATCCTAATGCTAGATTATAGTTCAACTTTTTATTGGCCTGTCACCTAACAGTTTCGCTAGAACATTTTCCGGTTTGATAGTGAGTAACGCTGTAAATTGTTCAGATAGTATTTCTAATGTTTGGCAAAGCTAGGTAGTATTTTATTATAAAAAGTCTGCAGACATTGCTTTTCACTTGCATTTAAATTAATTGTAGTTACACATTTTAATTATTTTAAATTGATGTTGCAAACATTCAGGCATGTAAAAAAGATATTTTTGATTGCATATTATCAATAAATAAATTTAGCATAAAGGCATTGGGCAGTAAAATAAAGGCAATACGCAGTAAACTGGCAGTTAATTATGAAAAGACGTATTAGCAGTAGAGGCAAATATGGTAATAAATATTATAAAATCACTCTTTATTTCCCGACTATTGGCATTAGTAAAACTATTCTTCCTAATCGTGTACCTGTAAAGTAATATATTTGCAAACATATTTTTGGTCTAGCTGTAGAAAGAAACTTTATAGAATTTCCTCTTGCGCCCGAAGCTGTGCGAATCAATTTTTAATAGTTGCAAAGAGAAGTACCTACGAATGCCAGTCGACAGCCTCTCATTCGAAAGTAGCAACATACTTTTATCAGTCTTTTTTTATTTTAATTTAAACTTTAAAAATTGTCATCAAATCAATCAGTCTTTAATTTTAGTTAATAACATAATACTTATAACATATTAATTTATTCATTGAGATATCAGATCACTCAATTTGCACTTACCCGTACATCTTTTCATTTCAATTTTAAATCGTATCAATTTTGTAAGTCCAGCCCTTTCTATTAATCTATTAAAACTTTTTGCTATAAAACCCGGCTTCGTGGCTTAGGGGAGCTTGCTCTGTCCTAAATAATCCTCGGCAGATTCTTTTTTGAATCTGTAGGGGGAACCGTTGCCGGTAGCCAGTTTAGACCCTCTCGCACGAGAATGGTACAGTGGTAATACTTGGCTTGGGGAGGGGAGTTTGAGGTTCGGATGCATGTTCAAGGTACAGAGTTTGCTTTCGTTTATCTGTATCAGTTTAATACTGATGGCGACAGAGGCGATAGCAATAATAGACGACATTAGTCTGCTTAGTGCCGAGCGTAAGCATGAACATAATAAGCCAAATCAACATATCTTTCCGATCCACTCTGCAAGTATAGCTGCTGCGACTTTCGCTCGTGGAGGATTGGAGGGCTAACTGGAGGGGTGGGCGAGCTTGCTTATTTCATTTAGTCAGGGAGTGATGACCTCTGCCTACTTGATTCTACCTACTTGTTCTTCCTCGTCCATGAGCAATTGTGGTCGGAAGGTCTTTAATAAACTCCTGAATAAGGACGTAAAATAAATGATTGCAAAGTGGTCCGCAGGGAGTCGCGACGAACACCAAATACTACAAGTGTAGGTATTTCAGCGATGCGAAGCCCAATGCGATTTAGTATAATACTACTTCGCGGGATCTTTAAATCACACAGTAAAATTTTAATGAGTGAGACTATAACCTTAAAGTTGAAAAATCTCTATACTCAAGATACAAACATTATTATTATTATTATTAAAACTTTTTGGGGTAAAAATGAAACTGCCAATATGTACCACTTCGTGCCTACTGCCAATTGATTCAAAACCATCTACTGCCAATAGCCTAATCAATAATAACCTGCCTATTGTCCCCCACCTTGCTGCCAATAAACCTGCAGCCAATAAATTTAAATAGATAAAAACAAACTTTTTCGTAGTAAAATGACACTAAATGCTCATTTTAATGGACTTTTAAATTATGTTCAAAAAGCTCAAGACGAAACGGGGCAGAGCTGCTTCAGGACAGGACGAGACGGAATGAGGGTCATCCAGTCCCAAATCCCTTAAACCTTGTCTTAAAAATTTCGTGACTGGACGGGAAACTCGAATCCCGTCCCGTTCCGTCCCGTCCTGAACGAAACACTAATCTCGAAGTGCCTATTTTGTTGTCAAGAGCTCAGTATTTTTATTTGTTCAATACCGTTTATCAACTTTATGGAGCGCACATTGTGAATGATTCTCAGTTTTTGCACGTTAAAAGTATTTTACCACACTTTTTGTGGTAACAGCACAATGATTACCAACTTAAAATTTAATTTTTAGGCGACCTGTTATGTTGTTTAGGTCTCCATAATTATAATTATTTTTGGAACAAAAAGCAGCAGTCTTATAATGCTCAAGGTAAAAAGTATGTACAAAGGTAGATATGATAATTTGGAGGCGCCTGATTCTGCATCCGCGCGCTTCAAATTACATTTAGCACAAAAAGCAACAACAACGTTTTTGTGATTCAAACGTTCACGCTGACTTTGGGGAGCCAGTTATTGGCTATATAAATTTTGAATTATGGGCCGGAGGTCGGCAGTTTTAGTAAAAGATAATAATAACTACAAAAAATTTCTTTTTTTGCCTCGTAAAGATGCACCTCTGTAAATTTCAACGCCCAAGGCGGTTGCCTAAATCGCCTAGTCCCAAGACCGGCCTTGTTGACAGCAAAAATTAAACATTTAATCATTGTTTATATTATTCAATGACGGGTTCGAGTACAAAAATTATGGGGCCCAGTAACGGCGGGGCAGATTACTTCACGGGGCCCATACATCTCTGGGCCATGTATTAAGAGGACTCATTAATGTGGGGCCCAGAAATGAGGGGACGACTAATCCCGGTACCAGTATCATCATAGAGAAACTATTTCAGTAAAACGATATGATAAACGAATGAAGCAGAGTATTAACATCAGCTGGTTTTGTTGTTTATTCACTGCGTATGAGGTATGCGACCTTAATAATTTTTGTTAACAAATTCAGAGGGTTGTATAAATATTTTCTTGTCAAAGCTTTTCGTCCAGGGGGGCCCACCGGGCAGGGGGCCCATGCGGAATTTCCGCAAATTCCTTATGGCCAGTCCGCCCCTGCTAAGAAACGAGCTCACGAGAAAATATGCAAAGAGCGTCCAGATGGACTTCAAATAAAACCACATAAATGTCAATACTGCAAACATGCATTTACAGAAAAACTACGAAAAAACTATCACGAACACATTTGCAAGAAACGTCAATAAAATTTACGAAAAAATTTACGAAAAATATAATTTCTAAGTTTTGGAAAATTTGAAAAATATGTTTTGAATTTTAAAATAATTATATGCAATTTTTGTTTGTCTTATATAACAGGAATTTCTTTAAGAATTTAAGCATCATCGAAATTTATCGAATTCTAAAAACTGTAGAAATTACTGTTTAGATATCGTGACATGAAAAGCAACTCTCTAATTCATGTCCCTTTCACACCGCATCCCGAAGAATAATTTTGTTTTACCCAATTTCATAAAAATAAGGTTACAAACAATTTGTGAAAAATTGAGGCTGTGGAAGGGCAGAAAAATTAAATGCGTAATTATGTACGTAATTATTAGTGGACCCCTTTGGACTTTGGACCAAACCATACATTTCTATTTCTTAAGGTTTGACATGAACCTTTTTAGTTGCCCATCCAGAAAGTCGAAGCCTCCTTGTGGAGCTGTGAATTTCTCCAAAACGAATAAATAAACCACACACAGAACAAAAAATGATATTTCCAGCCTCCACTTTAGCCTTCGAGCGAAAACAAGCAACAATTATCCTCACAGTCACAGTTCATTGTCTTTATCTTGTGATAATAAATTGTCCGATACTAAAAGTGACAACAAAGTTTTTCTTTCAGCTGCCGAGTCCATCAAGTTTAGTGGCAATTTGATGCTTCACTCCTGAAATCTGAAGGCCACTCATTTATTGGAGCGTCAATAATATCAAAAATATACAAAAGAATAATTATAGATGAGTGTGAATTTATGCTACGGCCTCTGTGTGCTTCCAGTAAACAAACTTGCTTGTTGATTAGTTACACAGTGAAGGAGAGATTGCATTCAGTTTTACTGATTTCCAGAAAAACAATGTGAGTATAGCGCTGAAATATTTTTAACTCAATTCTAATTTTAATCCTCGCCAAGGCCCAATTCTGGGAAAATGTTTCTTGACATTCTCTTTTCTTCAAAGCATAATATGCTACATGGCACACCAGTACTTTTCCATTATTATTTCTTTTCAGCACTGCATTGAAATTAACTTGAGATACTCACCAACTCAATTCTTGTTCAACTCTGTTTGTATAAGATAAGACATTTCGATTTTGAATCTGCTTCAAATTTAATTATCTAATTTCAATTCATCACTACCAAAATCTGACAGTTTTTAAGGCAGTCACTATGAAGTTTTACCACAAAACGCAGAAATATAATTGAGCCACACGTAATTTTTGACTTGCTTCTACACGTCTCAAGTCTTGATAAGCCTCTTAAACACAGAAATCAACAAAATTTGTAAACAAATAACTCCTGACGAACAGCAATACACGGAAGTTAGAATTAAAGTAAAACAAAACATGAACACAGAAGAGGATAAGAAGCTCATTTTGATGCAAGGCATAACTCATCACATTCAAATCAAGTTGCACAAGGTTCCATTTAGTTATGATGAAGAAAAGACGTTAATTTGTTCATTCGGAAATTGTGCATTCTCCAGTAGCAAAACTGATATTGAGATTCACATGCTGAAACATAACGCACAACCGACTACATGCGAAATGTCTCATCATGCGAACTTGACACCCGCTGAAAAATTGCATTTTATTCGACACACAGAAGATTGGAGGAACTCGAACCAAGTTAAACAAAAATCAAAAACAAACTTCCAGTGTCTCATCTGCACTTCCTATTTTCCTTTAGCTCATAACCTGAAACTTCATGGGGCTGTCCATTCAGACATGAGACCATTTAAATGCGAATTCTGCAGTTATTCTGCAAAACGATACCAAAACTTGAAGCTTCACACAAGAACGCACACTGGTGAGAAACCGTTTAATTGTAACCTATGCCATTTCTCGTGTGCCCTAAGTCAACAACTATTAGTGCACATGTGGACGCACACTGGTGAAAAACCATTTTCCTGCTCCATTTGCAACCATGCAGCGTCTAGTAAAAGTAGAATAAACACTCACATGCGGTCACACAGTGACAAAAGGCCGTACGCATGTTCCCAGTGCGATTCCAAATTTAAACGCAGTGATAAACTAAGCCGCCATGTGAAAAATGTTCACGACAGAAATGCCAAGAATATTCGCCCCCAGCAGTTTGAATGTCCACTTTGTCCAAAAATGTTTCGAAATCAGCCAAAATTGGAAGACCACATCCGGACGCACACTCAAGAGAAACCATACAACTGTGATTTTTGCGAATTTACATTCACCAGCAGCAGCGGCAAAATTAGTCATGAAGGGAACTGCAAAATGCGTCCTGGTGGAGCAAAGGTGAAGCCTCACAACTGTAAATACTGCCAACGTGGATTTTCAACGAAAACAATCAGAAATTACTACGAAGAGAGTTGTCAACAGCGTCTAAACGATGGTATCATTGACAAGTCATTTACATGCCAATTCTGCACAACCGCATTTATTCACATGAGCTCACAACGAATGCACGTAAATGTGTGTAAATTACGACCTTCAAACGAAGTGCAACTCAAGCGTCACGGCTGCCAGTACTGTGAAAATACATTTTTATGGAACCACGAAAACATTGCTCACGAAAGAAGGTGCAGTCAGCGTCCAGATGGTTTAATTATCAAACCGTTTCAGTGTCAGTTCTGCCCGTCTACATTTCATTCAAAGGGCACTAAAAGTGGTCATAAGAAAGCGTGCAAGCAGCGACCGGACGGTGTATTTATTATTAAACCCTTTGAGTGCGATTTTTGCGCATTCAAGTTCATCTTTCGGAGCAAGAAAGTAGCTCACGAGAAAATTTGCAAGATGCGTCCGGATGGATTGCAAATAAAGCCGCATAAATGTCAATACTGTCAACATGCATTCAGAGACAGGTCTTACAAAAACAAGCACGAAAACAATTGCAAGAAATGCCCTGACGATTTAATAAAAACACCGCACAGCTGCTAGTTTTGTCAAAAAGCCTACTCTAATTCGACATCGAAACGAAATCACGAGAAAATTTGTTGCGTTCGGGTTGATAGGAAATAAATGACTTTTGGCAATAATACAGAGTACCTAAATCTTGAAGAAATTTAGGAAAATAAAATGGATTTTCCACCCTGCACTAACACAATTCATTTGGCAACATTTTTCTAGTCTTCTTGCGTAGCTCCGTATAAATTGTGTTTGTCTTTAGGAATTCAAGGACACTGTTACATAATAAGTTTATAATTAAAACAAATTCTTTAATACCTTGTTGTTTTGTGCCACATTAAAAAATAAGGCCAGCTTTGGCAGCCCCTGCTACATTTTCACAAAAAAAAACATATAAATGAAACAATTTTTACACTACATAAATATGCAAATAATTTTTTTGCACATTTGAAGAACAAGCAAAAAAAAAGCCAAAAAATGTTTTGCACTTATAAAACAAAGCAAATATATTTTTTGCAGATTTCTAAACTATGCAATTATGTTGTTTTAAATTAAAAAAAACAGGCAATTACTTTTTTTGCACATTGAAAAAGCATGCAAATAATTTTTTTGCACATTTAAAAAACATGCAAATGATTGCCTATGTACATTTCAAAAACACGCAAATGAACTTTTTTGCACATTTTCAAAATACGCAAATGAACTGTTTTGCACATTTCCAAAACACGCAAATAAAACAATTCCTAAGTTTTTTAAAATATGTAAATTTGAAAATTAACGAAATATTTAGAATCAGCTAAATATTAGGAACATTTTAAACTTTCTTTACCAAATTTATTTACTAGAGAAAACGTTTAATAAAATAAAAATGGTCGTTTTTTACATGAAATCAAATTTCTGCCAAAAATTTAGAAATATAAGGATACCAATATCCTACTTTTATTAGAGATGAGTAAAGCTTTGATGTGTGGGAGTTTTATGAGAAACGATGTTGAAAAATATTTCATGCATAACATATTTAAAATTTCCTTGCATTGTAGTAATTGTTGTTAGTTTTTTTAGTTGCATCATTCATCGTACGGTAAACGGATTACGGTTTAAAAATTTGAACTAAAATAATATGTGTGCCGTTTAAGTGTTGTGTAATTTCATTGCAATATTTAAATATTGCAAAATGGCATGCGTTTAACGAAATAATTCACACGCTTAAATCAATAGATACACGAACCTACATTTAAAATAATTATTAGCAAGGCCAATAAAATAATAATAACAACAGAAAGAAGGGAGATGTCTCAACATTAAAGGTATTTGACCCATTTAGCTGTGTTAATTAGGAATGATTAAATTGTGAAGCTTTCAACCTACTGATTTGATAACTGGTTTCTGAACAAGCTATTGGACTTATGCAATAAATAAAAATTCAATTACATAATCAAGAGTGTGTTAGATTGTGCGTTGTTTTTGTTAGTGAATAACAAATACAAAATATAATTAATTCATGATGTTTTACGTGTTGTATAGTAGAATCCGGAGATAAGGGACGCCGCGCCGTTGGACTGACTTTTTTGTCCCGTTTAGCTGATTTTCTGTTTAACAATGTGAGAGATTTCCCTTGTAAGAGAATTGTTAATTGAAAAATATTATTTTATTAGGAGTAAAAGCAATGCAAAAATTAAGATATTTACAGTAGGCGACGGGGAGTGATTTCACGTTTTTGAAAGCTCTTATTGTTAGATTCTTTGATGACCCTATGACAAAGAGTTTCTTTTTATTTGTTCCCGTCATTTTTGCGCACACCTATAAATAAACATAAATCAAACATAAAGTTATTATAAAGTCCAAAATAATAAAAGGATAAAAAGAACAATTCAATAAATTTATAAACAATCAAATTTTAAAACTTACAAGTGTGGTAACTCAATCTTTCTTGTGCTTGCCTCCAGCACACTTCTTATCCTTGAAAGCCATGGTCTTGTTTTTTTAAGTAGTAAAGACATTAGGGAATGTGGTTTTGCGCAAACATCTAAAACGTCATACAGTGAAATTCGTTTAAACGGGATTCTGTTACAAGGAAAAACCGCAACATGGGACAAATAAAAAATATACAGTTGGCCAGCCTATGTTTCAGTTTTAAAATAATCAGGTTATGAAGGAACCGCTAGAAGGGATCATTTGGATTTAAGGGACAGAGCTTCTGGCATTTTTGGGTCACCTATAAAATTAAAGAAAATTAATAAGAATAAAACAGAGACATTTAGAGCAACACTGTTCTTGACAACTTAACTTCACTTATGTTGTCTGGACATTTACACCATGTTTAATCTAAGTAGGTTATCGTATGTAATTACATATGAAGATATGCTACGAAATATAAAGCAGTGACTTGCTAAATTATCAATACACACTCTAACATTCGACAAAGTACTAATTATGTAAACGTAGTCAACCTTGTCTTTCGTGCTAAAGATAATTATAGTAACCAAGTTACAGTCTTGTTGGGTCGTAAACTAAAAACACGTGCGCAGATAAAAGCGACCAAACAATAACAGTTAAAAGATGTTATTACTTTTAAGCAGACTTTTAAACGGTTTTCCTGTAGTACAAATTTTGTGTGTACTACCCTACCAGTTTTGTAGTACAAATTTATAAAAGTAATTATACTACACTAGGAAACATTGGGTTGTAGGAAAATTTAAGTTTTCTTATAAAAAGGTGAAAACAAAGTTTTGTAGTAGTGTTTTACATTAAAGGGTATAAGTGTACATTTCTACAGGAATTTCAGTTACATAATGTGACTGCAAATCCTATTCAACAATCCATGCGATGACAGATATAACCTATAACTGGATAACCCAGTTACTTACACGACATGAGTCAATTCTAAGCATAAATTAATCATACAATTAGTTATCTTCAAATGCCATTGTTAAGCCCACTAGTGAAATTATATTAATGCATTACAAAAATTGAGGCATTAATTCCAAATTAATTTTTTTAACATACTAAGGAATTGCGTACGTTAATTGTAAAATCATAAGAAGTGTCAGTAGGAAAGTGTTGTCACCGTCCAGAGGGAGCCAATATCCAACTGTTTTAGTGTCAGGTCTACCTGTCTACATTTTATACAGTAAGCAATAAAACTAGTCACAAAAAATCGTGTAAACAGCGACCGGATGATTAATTTATCACTAAAGCTTTTAAGTGTGATTTCTGTGCATTCGTGTTTCTTTGCAGAAGCAAAAAAGTATCCCACGAGAAAGTAGGCACAAATAAAATATGAAACAATATAATGTGTTTAAAGTACACATCTGGCAGAACAGATAGGGGCGCACACAGGTGAAAAACAATTTCAATCACACAACGACCACTCAAAGTAGAACTACATATTGTTCAAAAACCAAAACTAGTATTAACAAATATGCTATGTTTTCATCCCAGCTCAGTAATCGAGCAGACCAGTTAAATTCAGAGTGCGAATGATTTTCAATTGTTTTTAAATAGTACGAATTGAGTGTCATTACTGTGTGATTTAATTTACCTAATAAAACAAAAAAGCGTGTATTACAAATAAATTACGGTGTGCACAGAGCAAGTAGATAACTGTTCTAATAATTTTCAAAGCGAATATAAAAAAAATAATATGGTGTTGGAGAAAGAACTTCTAAGAAAACATAGCATCACTCGTTACATTATAAATCAAGGTGCAGAAAGTAATGTTTATAGTTCTGCTAAGCAAAATACGTTTGCTTGCTCCCATAGAAACTGCAGATTCTTTGGTAGTAAAGTTAATCTTGAGGTACACATGGTGAAGCACAACAATACCGAGAAATTGGATAAATCTACTTTGCGATGGGAATCAGAGAAAACGGATTTACCTTTAAAAAATCATGGGGCTGCCGATTTAGACGATCGACCATGACCATTTAAATGCGAATTCTGTAACTATTCTGCAAAACAAAAGAAAACTTTAAAGCTACACATAAGAATTCACACAGGCGTAAAACCTTTTAAATGCAATTTGTGCAATTTTGTGTGCGCCCAAAGCTCAGGATTAATTACAAGTGCATATTCGAAGCCACACGGGCGAGAAACCTTTTGGTTGCTCAGTGTGCAATCATACAGCAACTAGCAGAGGCGCAATAACTAAACACATGCAGACTCACACAAATGAAAAGCCATACGCATGCTCCCACTGTGACTTCAAAACAAAACGCAGTGATGCGTTGAAAATGCATATCACGTCGCTCCATGTCAGCAAAAGACTCAATTCTGTCCACAAAATTAATTGCCCATGGTGTTCTAGAAAGTGCAACAGTCAGTCAGAATTAGAAAAACACATGGGGACGCACACAAAAGAGAAGCCCTACAATTGCGATTTCTGCCCCCCAACATTTGCTACAAGCAGTGCAAAAAGTGGTCACGAACAAAACTGTAGACTGCCTCCAGGTGAAACAAAGATTAAACCTTACAACTGTGACTACTGCAAACGAGGAATTTATATTTTTTAATTTCATGCATTTTTTTTACTTTTTATCTATACGACTTTATTTTTCATTTGTTAATCATTTTTTTAAAACTATAATTTTTTGTCACTGTCTTTTAGGCAAGAACAATTGTGAGCTAGTGTGCATAAAAACATTGACATTCTAGAATTCTTCATAGGGAAAACGAAATAATTACAAGTACAAGTTCGGGGGCATAAAACTAGCATTGTTAAGCCTATAAGCCATTAAGCAAAACGACTGATGGTTACATTTGTAATTATATGTCTATGACACCAAGTTTTGGCGCCACGTATACGTGTCTAAAATTTAGCTGTTTAATTGCTCCGCGATTTGCTATTTCATAGTTAATAGATGGCAGCACTATTTTAAATGTGTCTTCAGAACCTCGTTGCTCCGACCTCAGTCCAGTCGCTCTGATGAAGGTAGAGGTTAAAGTCCTGCGAGTTGAAACGTTAAAATTTGTCTGGATCATTTTTCTGAAATGAAGTTGAATAGCTTCTCTTCTGTGTGAGTCTACATGTTAATTGTCAGATACTTTTGATTTCGCAATTAAGCATCGTAAAATATGTCATAATGCTAGAGTGTATGGTTGTTTTATAGCAATGCTGTCCATAAAGAACTATATGTTATGCAAGATTTTTCAGTTAATACTCTATTTTTTGGAAAACGATTATAATGCATTATTTAATTATCACAGACGAGTCTAGTACACTTAGCAATGTCATGATTTTCCAAAAGAAAGAAACATTTCTATAAGCAGTGACATTTCCAAAATCAGAAGCGACCGTCCGCTTGTACCTAATATAATTAATTATTGAATAGTAACAGTACCTTATTATTATAGCATGAAACATTTCTATTATTATAAATATACGATACCACAGTTTAAGTGAATTTGAAGAGTAAAGTACAATTAACTTGCAAGTTTTGTAATTAGCTTCAAAGTTCATTTTGGTGCACATACAATGTTCAGCACTGTAAATCGGTGTTTTTGTGCTTGCTTTCTTGCTAAGTGTCTATCTATTCTAATCACATACTTCAAAGTTATATTTAGGAAAAATAAGGTACACGATTGCATTTATTATAAATTCAGTACACGTAGCAATATTTAAATTATATTTTTACTACAGACGAGTAATTGGTAATTTTATTTACATGAAAGAAAGATACGCCTCATAAAAAGTCGTTGCTTCTTAAAGTTAATTTAAAATCAAAATACACTGTTTCTGTTTTAGGACTTGCAAGAACTGGTACTAAAAGAAGATAAGCTTAGTTATTACAATAGTGACGTGACATTGAACGCGGAAAATTTCAGAAGCTCAAACTTACCAATATGGACTTATTTTGTGACTTTTGAAAATCACTCAAGTGCCCAAAAGACTCAATCAGTAGTGATATTTTAGCACGAGAAGCCGTCAAGGATTTGCAGTGGATTCGTGCCAGGATTATAAAATATACAGAAGACACTCGAGATCTTAAAGGTGAACTAGAAAAGTGGATTAAGCAATCCAAAATTTTGGAATCAGATTTCAATGGAGGAAGTCAGCTCCCGTCCATTACTATTCTGACTTTTGCAGTACTTGTAGATCATGAGGTAATAGGGGAATTTTGCGATTCATTACTTACTGTTTCAAAAAACATGTAAATGGAACATTTTGCAGCTTTTAAGAATATGTAAAAAGAATATGTTGATTTAAAATCATGCAAATAAAAATGTTTTTGTATTCAAAAAGTATGCAAGTAAAAGCTTTTGTCCGTTTTAAAAACATGCAAGTAAAACACGTTTTGTCCATTTTAAAAACGTACAAATGAAACAACAATTTTTAAACAATATGTAAAAATAACATTTTAAACTTTTTCACAATTTTCACAATTTTGCTTTAATTCTAAGGAAAGCTTCAAAAAAATCGAAAAAGTGGTTTTTGTATGGAATTAAAATGTTGCTTAAAAGCAATTCCTTCGCCCTGGCCCAGATAGCCACAGTAATTATTAATTTCCTTAGCTAATATTGACTTTTGCCCTATGCCCAATTAAAAGAGCGTTTGTCCCCTCTGCTTGTAATTGTAACTATAATTAATTGATTAACTATATTAAAAACTATAATTACTAATATGAATTGCTTAATTTTTTTCATCTTGCCGCATCCATTTAACATGACTTGATGAGCCAACATTGACTTTTATAATAATAACATATCATTAATCAAAAGTTTAATTATTAAAATGTAATAGGTAATTTGTTTACTCCAGTGCAGTAAAAAAAGTACGAATATTTGCATTAGGAAACATGTTTGTAAGCATCAGAAGTAAGTTTGCATCCAGGTTGAAGTTGCGGCTGCTGAAGTGGACATATCTCACACTTAAAACAGGAACAGATTCGTCAGTCCCGAAAAAAAGTTTTAATTGCATACTGTTTAGAAAATTTGAGCCCAGCCGAATACATTTTAAATTAGGAAAAGTTTTTTCAAGGCTCAGTCCCTTTTCGCCAAACATATGAAATTGCTCATTTCCATTTCCAATTGCGTTGCATTCTAGTGTGAGATGCTTCACACGGCGCATTTGTGGGATTTGAATCAGTTTAAAAACTCCATGCAACACCATTTTTTGACAAGTAGCTACGGAGTGCATTAAAATTCTATTCATCACATTCACTCCTGCAAGATAATCAATGTAGCTTTGATACAAATCCGTGTCACAATTTGTTAAGCCGCAAAAGTAAATTTTTTGTAGAGCAAGATCATCTTGATGTTCGTTTGCAAGATTCATGAGCGAAAATTCATTATGTATATCGCCAATTGAAACGTCAAGCTTTTTAAGAAGGTGAATGCGATTAACTGGGTGAACAAGATAATGTAGATACTTTGTAGGCAAAAGTATTTCAACTAAATTTGGGCACATTTCCAAAATCTGTGGGATAATACATTCTGGAATGACAGATTGGCATTTAAAAACCAAAAGGTTATTTAAAATATTTCTACTTTGATCCGAGTTTGTTTCTTTCAAAATGGCATTTCTTATTTTAAATTGTTTTTGAGGATGTTCCAAGTCCGCCAAATAGTTCCAACTTTCTTCAGGTCTAAGACACAGACCTTGTAATGATAGTTTTTGAAGGTTTGGTGCTTGAGTCAAGAGTAACCGCTTCAAAGAACAAACAGTCTGAATTCCCTTCAACTTGATTTTCTTAACGGAGTGTCCGTGCGAATTCAAAAAGTTATCGACACTGTTTCGATCTGCATACGCGAAGGAAAACGAATTTGAAGGAAAGTTAGTGGATGTGCTCATGACTTGTATTAAATTTTCTACAGAATAACGGTCTTCCCCTATCTCTTTTATAAATTTAATTTTGACTTTTTTGTACCATTGGGCATTTACGGGGCGCTTATTTAATGAAATGTGAACACTTTTTTGCAACGCTTTTGTCACGTGGTGTGACCAACAGAGGGAAAGAAGACGGCAGTTTAATAATGTTGGTCGGTCGCATCCGTCAAGTATCAATTCGAGTATCTGTAATTTTAATTATTCACATAGTAAATTAAACCTAATAATGTCATTTTCGAAAAAAAAAACATTCTAAGCAACAAATAAAACCATTGATTGCACTGCAGGACATTAGTTAACTTTTTTAGTGAAAGCTCGCATTTTTCATAGTTAACTTTTTAACAAAAAACCAAGCGCAAACAAGCCCTCGTGGAGTGCTTCTCCGGGCTTTGCCTAATTAAAGTACGGAGCTTTTCTTTTTAATGTGGAGCTGGGCCAGCGAGGCCCTGAATGATCTTTCAGTAGGTAGTGAACTTTTGTAGCCAAGTTAACTCCAGTCTGTCCAACAGTGATTTTGATTACAAAATTTTTAAGTAATTATTTTATGATTCTAGGAGCGTGCAAATTGATTAATTTAAACGTATTATTAAAACATAGCCAGAAACGTTTCTTTAGGCTTTATTTAGAAATAGTAATGTAGGAATTTGGGTGCATTTTGTGCAGTGCTTTAGCCCCAGCCTGCCAAAAATCAAAAAAACTGAATTATTCAAAGTTTGCCACGCTCTCTCTTAGGAATGGCCAATTTCAAAACTCCCTGCGTTTCGCGCCCGGAGTATTAAAGGCTCCCCAAGGAGCATATAACCCCCAAAACTCGCTTCAAAACTCCCTAGTTTTAAGACTACCTTAAACTCTCAAAACTTCTAAGGGAGATGTAGGAGTTTTGGGAGTTTTGGGAGCGTACATAATTATAAATTAATAACAATTATTAACACATTTTTTATAAACTAAATTTATAAACTTGCAGTACGCGTTTTTTTCCGCTGGTTATTGTAATGTTAATCACTATGAAGTGACTCTTGCTGTGAAGGTTTGGCATGAAATTCAAAGAAGCCGTGTGTTTGGGAGTTTTGAACCTTCAAAACTCCTAAAACTCTCAAAACTCCCAGTATGAAAACTCCCAGCGTTTAAACAACTCCCTAGGGAGTTTTTAGAAGGAGCGCTCTCAAAACTTTTGCTTGTCAAAACTCCCAAAACTCCCAATATGTTCCCTCCCTCCCAAAGCTCCTAAACTCACTGGAAGTTTTAAATAGGCCATCCCTACTCATATCTTATCATACAACATTTTTCTTATATTTTAAGAATAAAAAGGTCGTATTTATACGACTATCAAAATAATTATATCAATCAATTGACTACTATAAGCTCATATTTGAATAGTTGAACTTACGTGATCAATTTGAAAAACCATATTTGCCGAAGAAGGCGACGGAATTTGAATACACGCATTGGTTTGCATTTATTCTTAGTAATATTTCTCCTGCTGTCTTATCTTTGTCTGGCAAAGTAGCATCGGATGCTTCAAAACTGTTTATTTTGTCGCTGGCATTTGAAGTTTCACAGTGTTTGGCGAACGAGAATTGAGCTAATCCTTCCTTGTAATTCATAATAAACTACCAGATTATTACGATTTTATTTAAAATTTAAATTGTACAAAGAGTTTGCTTTTACAATCAGTATGAAGTTGAAATTTGTTTCTACGCAAATTATTATTTATTCCTTTATCACGTAAATATATAATGTTTTATTACTTGACAAAAAAGAAACTCGAATAACTTGTGTGTGTGTGTGTGTGTGTTTGTCGTTCAAAGGGTTTGTTTTAGAGTCAAATGAATATGTAGATTAAATGAACGAGTGAGTAAACTACTCAGTCACTTCTGCTAATCTATTGTTATTAAAAGCTTCTGGAAGGGGTGTATAGATTATTTACCATATTTGGCTACTAGCTACATGTTGGCCTTAGGCCTTTCTATGTATAATTTAGGAATCAATGTCAGTATTAGTTTTCTTTTTAACCCTGTAGTTTACTTTGTAACTTTCCATAAATTATATTTAGTGAGAAGTGCATGTACATGGAAAAAGGTTTCAGGGTTGGCTTTAAGAATTTCTTTCTGTATTTCACACGCATATGTACCTAACTAAACTTGAGCATCCTAATCCTTAAATGTTACCAGATAGTAAAAGGGTCAGATATTCTAATTATGTACCTACGTACCTACAGATGCATGCTACAATTGCATCCAGTCGAGAAATTAAACAATCTCCAAATCCTGTCCCTGTCCTATTCACTCTGCCCTTTCCACGTACCTTTACAATTTATTTTTGAAAAGGTTGGGGTTGGGCTGCGGAAGGGTAAAGAAAGGGATAAATTAATATGTAATTACATAGTACCAGTGAAGACGGCAACTAAATTGTGAGATTGTCAGTTACTTAGAAGTAAATGGCATGGGGCCTTGCATATAATAGTCGTGGATGAAAGTAGTGATCAAAATGGTCTGGTCTGGTCCGGGTTTTATGGTCTGGTCCGACGGCTGGACCAGACCAGACCAGACCAGACCAGACCAGACCACTTCGGACCAGAAAATCTCAAAACAAAATTTTTGTGAGAAATTTTGCCTAAAATTTTCCTCCGGATTTTTCAAAAAATAAATATCACTCATTTAAAAAATATAATACAGAATGCAATATTTAATTATACATATACGTAATTAATTCAATTAAAAAGAGCAGAAATCAAAACTATCCCGTCGAATTTTCTTACAAATTCTGCATATAGTCGGACGAGAAAAATATGGTCTGGTCTGGTCTGGTCCGAAATCCTCAGACCAGATCATACCAGACCAGACCAGATTTTACTGGTCTGGAACAGACCATTTCGTTCACTAGATGAAAGCAGTTATTGGATTCATCACAACTTGTAATGTAAAGTGGGGCAAATCATTATTTTGGTTTGAATTGGGCAACTGTTAAATGATGATTTTCATGTAATGATGACTGCGCACATTGTAGGCAATGCGCCAGAGTGGATTTGTGTAATAGTTGACCGACGGCTAAAGTGGACTTTGCATGCAGTGGGATTTGGCTTTGTATCAAGTTAAGATTTGGGTAAAGTGAGCCGTGGCTAAAGTGGGCTGCGGCTGAACTGGACTTTGGCTGCTCCACACCACACGAATCCTCGCATGCTACGAAGCCTGCTCCTACAATTTTGGCCGAATTTTTAAAAAATTTGTAGTTATGTGATTTCTGCAACATTATCTAAAAATTTAAATAAAGTATGAAAATTTTTTATTTTTTTAATAAAATTGGGGTATTTTGAGTGCCTTCAGAGATGGGTTTTTAAAAGTATTTCGGAAAAAAAATTTAAAATCATGAATGTTCTAATTTCATTTTAAGACAATGTCCTGGAGATCACAAAACTTCAAATTTATTGAATATGAGACAAACATTTTAGAAACTACAAGGTTGCAAAGTTGAAAAAAATTGAAGTTTTTGAATTTTGGGGCGTGATTGTGAGCGAACGGCGCGAAATGCAGTCAAGTTACTTTGGATGTGTAGTTGCCAAGTGCAGGCAAATCTATTATGGGTATTGTTTTTAAAATCGAGAGAGTAATGCGGCGGCATTTCCTTGTAAGTTGATATATTTTTATCCCTGTAATAATTAAATAAAATCAATACATAATTACCGTATTTCCTCTAATAGTACGCGGGTCTCTAATAATTCGCGGGTCTCTAATAGTACGCAGGGGGTAGCCGCCTCAGTTTGGATAGTACGCGGATCTATTTAACACATTATTAAATGCCAGTGCGCGGGTCTCTAATTATACGTGGGGGTCAAGGCTCGAGTTTGGATAGTACGCGGGGCGTTCTATCCAAACTCGACTTTTTATTAGAGGAAATACGGTATGTATGTATATACCTGTAATTTTATATGCAAACCTACTTGATTATTTATTATTCGATTTGAAAATCATTGACTCGTCCATCGCTAGTTCACATAGGCGCTGTCGTCAATAGATAATTGCTATAATAAAACTGTATAATTAATTATCTTTATGCAAGCAAATATTTGCTGTCAGCTCAGAACTATAATTATTTGTCACTGCCCAATCCCATGTAATTAAACTATTTACAGTTTAATCTATAAGTGATGGCAACTTAATTATCACCAGGTTAATACTGCAACCTTTTTTTATTTAGTTTTGTTGATTATCATAATATTACCACGTACTCAAAATAATTTTCAAGAATTCGGCAAATCCTAACGTCTTGCAATTGGTAATTAATATTAATCACTCTGTGAAATATTAGTTCGCCATTTTGATTTCATTAGCTTTAAAATAAGCAATTCCATTCTGAAAATGTAACTAAATGTGCAATAAAGTAATACTAATATATTTATTTTACAATTATTGAAACAGCGTTGGCTGCAGAATTATGTTAACTAAAAATTGTAATAAATTTATTTGTATCCAAAAAACAATACTATTTTAGGAAGTTTACATTTTTGTTTTTAGAATAGTTATATTTTAATCGTTTTCATCTGAAAGTTATTTAAAATAGAAATTGTGGCTTTCATCTTTCCAAAACCACAAATCAAAATTATTATCCGTTTAGTAGTTGTTAAACATAAACAAAATTAATTACCAACTAATGAAAAACAAATTTAAGCCAACTCACATCTATTGTCGTTAGAGCTTGCAAAAGTCTTGTCAAGACCAAGACTCTTGAAATCAAGACTAGGCCTGGTCTTTAAATTTCATAAGTTTTGATATCAAGACTTTTAAAAGTTTTGTTCACTCAAGTCCTCCAAATCAAGACTTTTCAAAGTCTCACTGTTTTAAGACTCTCAAAAACAAGACTTTTGAAGGTGTTAAATAAAGCTTAAATCTTGACAAGATTTTTTTAACTTCGTCTAAAAAGTCATTTTTAAAGTTAATATGTTAGAAATACTAAATTTAAAGACAGTCTTGAAATTTCAATGCTTTTAAGACTTTTAAATGGTCTTGAAAATGGCGAAAGACTTAGTCTTGATTTTGTAAGCCTTAATTTTCATTGTCGTCCTATTTAGAATTGCTATCACTAAAGTGTTATCCCTATAGTGCTATCCCTATAGTGCTATCCCTATAGTGCTATCCCTATAGTGCTATCCCTATAGTGCTATCCCTATAGTGCTATCCCTATAATTAGTGCTATTCCTATAGTGATACACCTATAGTGCTATCCCTATAATGCTATCCCTATAATTAGTGCTATTCCTATAGTGATATCCCTATAGTGCTATCCTTATAGTGCGATCCCTAAAGTGCTATCCCTATAGTGCTATACCTTTAATTAGTGCTATTCCTATAGTGATATCCCTAAAGTGGTATCCCTATAGTGGTATCCCTATAGTGCTATCCCTATAGTGCTATCCCTATAGTGCTATACCTTTAATTAGTGCTATTCCTATAGTGCTATCCCTATAGTGCTATCCCTATAATTAGTGCTATTCCTATAGTGATATCCCCATGGTGCTATCCTTATAGTGCTATCCCTATAGTTCTATCCCTATAGTGCTATACCTTTAATTAGTGCTATTTCTATAGTGATATCCCTATAGTAGTATCCCTATAGTGCTATCCCTATAGTGCTATCCCTATAGTGCTATACCTTTAATTAGTGCTATTCCTATAGTGATATCCCTATAGTGGTATACCTATAGTGCTATCCCTATAATTAGTGCTATTCCTATAGTGATATCCCTATAGTGCTATCCCTATAGTGCTATCCCTATAATTAGTGCTATTCCTATAGTGATATCCCTATAGTGCTATCCCTATAGTGCTATTCCTATAGTGCTATCCCTATAGTGCTATACCTTTAATAAGTGCTCTTCCTATAGTGATATCCCTAAAGTGGTATCCCTATAGTGCTATCCCTATAATTAGTGCTATTCCTATAGTGATATCCCTATAGTGCTATCCCTGTAGTGCTATTCCTATAATTAGTGCTATTCCTATAGTGATATCCCTATAGTGCTATCCCTATAGTGCTTTCTCTATAATTAGTGCTATTCCTATAGTGATATCCCTATAGTGCTATCCATATAGTGCTATCCCTATAATTAGTGCTATTTCTATAGTGATATCCCTATAGTGCTATCCCTATATTGCTATCCCTATAGTGCTATCCCTATAGTGCTATACCTTTAATTAGTGCTATTCCTATAGTAATATCCCTATAGTGGTATCCCTATAGTGCTATCCCTATAATTAGTGCTATTCCTATTCCTTTAGAGATATCCCTTTAGTGCTATCCCTATAGTGCTATTCCTATAATAGCTGTCCTATCATGGAATCTCAAATGGCCCCCCTTAATGTTAAGAGCGCCATTTGTGTCTGACACAAATCAGTCTAACATCCCTGAGTAGGTACATGACTAAAGTATGTATTTTAAATTGATTAAAAAAATCCATGACAATGGCATGGAAACCCACACATAGGCCTGAACTTTTAGCCTACTACATACCTAGGAAAACAAAACATCAAGTTATCACTTGAGAGTCGCCAAACCATTAAATTAAAAACAAACAAATTTTACGCAGTGGTAAATCCGAGTTGTTGTTCCATAGTGGTTTAAGTACTACGCTGTTGACAACACGGCAACTAATCATATTATTATGTATTAAAATTGATGATTGATCTGTCAAATCAAAGCTAAAGATAACAATGGGTGAACAATTATTGAAATTGTGATTAATTGCAGTTGTATCCTTGTAATCTATAATTATTTTAAAGAGTCGATGCCGCTGCAATGGAGGAGATAAATAGTATAAAACAGGAGGTAGTGGTTAAGTTTATAATTAAAGCGACCCAGTCATCTGTGTGAATTGCAGTGTTAAACCTTTCAAAAAATTTAAAGTTTTTTTATTAACTGATATTTTTTTTTGATTTCGAGTTTTTTTAAAAATCAAAACAGTAAAATGAAATTGTTAGTTTTTGCCACTGTGGCAGCATTGACTCTTGTGTCCGTGTCATCAGCTGCTGTTCGTCCGCATCCGGACATTATTAGAAAGATATTTGAGGCTCGACTATCTAAAGGTGAGAATTAGGCAATTATTAAAAAATTTATATTTTTTCATAGCTAATTGGAATTAGGTATTGGCAATAAATAATAATGATAAATATTTAATTACTTCTTTTGCTTTTTATTAAATAATTTTCAGAGGCTGTTCCTCATGGTGAAGATTTTGAGCAATTTCAGGAGCTTCTGACCGATGGCTACAGTCCACTCTCTACATAGCGTACCTCCTCATAGCGTATACCTCCACATAGCGTACTTTTCACGCATCCCTGGCTAAATCCCTATGATTTTAATGCAATAATACCTCTATATAGTGTACCTCCACATAGCGTATACCTCCACATAGCGTACTAATTTTGCTGGCCCAAAACACTCATCATGTGTAAATTTCGTCGCTACATAGCGTACTTTCAGAAATTTAAAAAATTTTAGCGCTCAGTTAAAAAAGTTACTATTTTTTTCTTGATCTAACTGATTTTGCAAACTTATTCAATCAAAATTGAAATAATAAAAAAATATGTAGTGCTATATTACCTTCACTGTAACTATAATTTACCTTACTGCTAATTCATCCTAATGCTAATTTAATTGCATATAATCCAGTTACTAACCAAAATTATTTTATAACAATTTTAAATTATGTAAATTGCTAATGAAAAATCAAAACTAACTAAATGCAAGATATCAAAAATAAATCAGCACTATCTACACAGTGAGATTTTATCCTTATCACTGCCACTTTTGCCTGTCACAGGGTCCACTCACCCACATTGACGATTGTCCACTACCACTAATTCACTTTGAAACAAAGTGCAAACCGGCCTTTTGAATTTTCATGTAAAGATATAGGAATGAAATAATTAAATATAGGTTGGTTTAATACCTAATCTGTAATGATTAAATTAAATCAAGTAGTTTGCAACTTTAATTTCACAAGCTTCAAAATGAGCAATTCCAGTTTAAACATTAAAGATTTGCAATACGAAGCAAAGGCATTTTCAGCAACAGCTTGAATGTCATTAGGGTAAAATCAAGTGATGACTCGGTAAACATAATTATTATGTCAAGCTTTACACTTCAAAATCAATGCTTAAAATTGGAATTCGTTGCCCTAGACTTATCACGAAAAAGTTTATTAACTAACCTACGCTCGAATTTGTTTTACAAATATAACGTACTGCTTTTAAATTTAAATTGACTTTGCTGGTATAAATTAAAATAACTTTGCACTAAAATTAATAATTATTAATAAAATAATGTATTTAAAAAATAATTTTGTTGCTAAAATTACAATAATTATTCTGAAAACTGCCATTTTTTTTCTCAAGAAAGAAAGCAACTGACTAGTGGTATTTATTTTGATTTAAAATTCAGAACTCGTCATTATATTTCCTGAAACAGGTGGCATAAGATTACCCATGCTGAAAATGATTTCAAAAGCGGATAAATGGATAATCAGTATCATTAGCATGTAATTAAATCTTGTATTACATCACCAAATAATCAAAGTTGCTTTAGAACTAACCAAACGATTGAAATAATGTGTCTCATGTCACCCTTATGCACATTTTTAAAACTCATCATGTATTTCTTTTTATTTACTTTGTAATCATATTTAGAGCAGTATTTGTGGTACCTCTCTTAATAATTGCATCTATCATCGGTGGACTAGTTTATTGTTTATTCTGCTGTCCAGGGTGTCCCATGTACGAACGAAGACAGCGAGAGCAGAATCAAGAAAGATATTGTAAGCGTTTGTTCAGCAGCTCATTTTCAATTCACACATTTCATATTTCAAATGATGCTTTGTATTTGTTTTTCATTAAAGCGTTAAACTGATTATACTAAAATTAAAAATAAAATTTCCTATTTTTAAGGTGTGTTGATGTTAGTAATAATTATTGTGATTTTAATATTTCCTAAGATTTTGAAAATATGAACCAACATGCGATAATATTGAACGTTCCGGATCCACCTCCAGCTTTCAGTGAGACGCAGGCGCAGGAGCCGGCGCCTATTACGCCTTCTAGTGTTTGAGATATTTGACGAATTAAGAAAATGCTTTAAAATCAAGGAAGAAGCCATTCTTTAGAAAAGTCAAATTACATATTGTAATTATATGACATTATTGAACACCTAATGATAGAAAAGCTTTTTGAAAAAAACATAATTCTAATTTTTAAAATATGCGTTGCAACAAAATTTAAAATTGATTTGTATTATACACATGAGAAAGATTGCAGTTTTGAAAAAATGCTGCTTTTGCTCTGCAGAAGGTACACAAAATTAGAGTGATAGTAAATCAATAATGAATTTAGTTTTAAACTTGTAAAATTAAAGTCAAAGCGACTAGCCGAAAAGAATTTCTCACGCGTTGTCCTTGACTTCTCACACACCTGTTTGATAGCCTTGTAAAAACTTTAAAATTTTTGTGTAACAATTTATTATTCGATTTTTAAAATTTGTGTTTTTTTATTAACTGTATAGAATTTGTTTGTAATACAAAACCATTTCAAAATTTATTCCTATAAAATAAAAAGAAAAAAGAATTCATTCCTAATCATTTTTTTTTATATTATTCTTAGATAGAAGAAATATCAATTCGGCAATAAAATGTTCTTAAGAAAATTGCTTAACAATAGAATGTCATTGTAAAAGCAATAAGCGCGAATACTAAATTTAAAAGTCGAAGAAGCAATCATGCTAAATATAATGCTACTTGCATTTCATTTACAAGATTTAGAAAATACCAAACACCGTTTTGAAAGCACCATAATCCTTGCGATCTGCATTTTGCCCCTTGTCACTTTGGCAAGGACCCAAAGTTGTTTGGTTTCAAGCTTTAGTGATAAAAATGACCTGGAAATCAACAACACTGTGTGCCATTGCGCCTTTCCTTGTCCAGACCCAGATTTTAGCAAACTAACCGGGCTAACCGGGCCGTGTGTAACGTGTGATAATAAGACAGTAGATCTTAATTTTACCATAGAAATACGTTGCAGTGATGAGGATAATGTCTGTAAAGATTCATATTACTGCAATACTACTACGCATGTATGTGACGCGTGTCCAAATAAGGGTATAAATTACAAATGCAGATGGGAATATCAGAATGATGATGATGATACATTAGGCAAATGGATCAGTAGTGTTATGTAATAAAAATTAAATTACATTCTGTTTGTTTTTATAGCCTAATAAATAGGGCTCTTTTGTAAATACGAACAAGCCTAATGTTTGTAGTACATTTTTACGTGGTTAACAGGGATAAAAGCTTAATCATGACTTTTACTTTTTTATACAGCTTGATCTGTCTGGTTATTGTTTTTCTAATTGGCGTTGTAATAACTGTTGGAGTTGTAATTTGTTGCTGTTTCTGTAAAGGTTGTCCTATACACTCGCTAAGGCATGAACATGATGAACACATTCAGGATGAGAACATGAGACGTTTTCCACGTTTGTTTTATATTTTTTTTACATTTATTTCTACTTTTATTTTCTGCTCCCTTGTTTAGGCATTAGGCAGAAGAATAAGTAAATATACATGCATTAATAAATAATATTTTTTAACAAACGATTCTTAAGTTTGGTATTCTTGTTTAATTTTTTTATATTTTAGAACCAATGGTGAACCCACTGATTGACAGACAAAACCAATTGGACCGTCAACCTCCAAGTTTAAGTCAAACCGCAGTTAACGAGCATTTGTGATATTGCTCAAACAATAGAATTAAAAGAAACCACAGAATTGAGACGAACTTTGGTTTTTAGAATTTATTAGATGCCTTTAAATTATCTTTTATAATCTCAAATTAAATTCTTAATCCTACATATCTTTGTTACCAATATTAAAATACAGGGTAAGCCACTTGTTTCTAACAATAATTCTGAAAGGCTATAATTGTTAAGCTTATTATTCGATTTAACTGACCTATAATTTAAATTACAGACAATGTTTTAGAGACTTGATTGATACCACAAGCAAACAAATACACTTAGACCTTGATTTCACTAGAAAAGTTAACCATCGTTAGCCTTAAGAAACTCGCTTTCAGATTTAACAATGGTTAACTCTGAAAGCGTGTTTCTTAAGGCTAACAATGGTTAATTTTTCTAGTGAAATCAAGGTCTTACATAAGCAAACGAATTAGTAATTATGTTTCTTAAGGATTTATTTAAAGTAGTTTCCCTATAGCCTTTTTTAAGCCCTGATATGTAAGTCACCCAAGTGCATTTTTAATTTGCATCGTAGAATACATTTTTGAAAATTTTGAAAACCGTCGAGTTCAAGGCTTGAAAATTCCTCATTAGATTCCTCATTGGATTATTTTTTTGTAATAAAGTTAAACAGTAGATAATTCCCATAGTTGTAATTAGTTTTTTTTCCTTCACGCAGCAATTTAGCATTAAAAATTGAAATAAAGTATTTTTCGAAATACATTCGTTGGATATTTTTATAATAGCAAAAGTTTTTAACGCGTTGTCCTTAACTTCCTACACACAAGTTTGATTGCTTACTAAAAAAATATGCAAACTCTAGTGTAACAATTTTTATGTTTTGGTTTTTTTAAGCCCTCTTTTTTAAAATAAACATTATAATTAGTAATAATATTTTTAAAACAAAAATATTTCAAAAAATTCAAAATTAATAATTAATTTAAATAATTTAAAAAAAAATCAATTAATTTTACTTTTTCTTTTTATTTGGATTTTTTCAGAAAATACTAACTCGACAATATATTATTGTTCATTGGAAGACACGTTAATTCTAGAAAGTCATCGTACAATCACGAGGCGCACATACTAAATTTAAAATGTTAGGAATAATCCTATCTGCATATGATTCAAAAAATATAAAAAGTATTAAACAACCACAATGTAAAGGTATCGTACATTGTGCGCTCTGCATTTTGATTTTATCTCTTGTCACTTTGGCTAAGACCCAAAGTTGTTTGGCTTCAAGCTTTAAGGATTGGAATGACACAGATATCAACAACACTGCGTGTCACTGCGCCTTTCCCTGTCCAGACCCAGACTTTATCAAACTAGAGCCAACCAGGCCATGTGTAACGTGTGATAATAGTACAGTAGATTTAAATTTTTCCCAAAGAGTAACCTGCAGTGATAACGATGATGTCTGTAAACATGCATATTACTGCAATACTACTACACATTTCTGTGACGCGCGTCCAAGTATTGACAGAACTTTAAAATTCAGGCGGGAATATGATGATAATCCAATAGACAAATTTTTCGATAGCGTTATGTAAAAAAATTTTGCTTGTTTTTATAATAAAATAAATACGGCATTTAAAACTTTTCATAATTAAAACGTAACCAAATGTTTTCTAAATTTACACACGTGGTTTCGAAAAAATTAATCTCAACTATGACTTTTTCCTTTTTAATAATTACAGACACACCATTCTTGTTATTGCAATTATAATTTGCGCTGCAGTACTTGTTGGAGTGATCATTTGTTGCTGCCTTTCTGAAAGTTGTCCATTAGGCAACCGAATAAATAGGGAATATTAATATAAACTCAACTAGCATTTAGGCATGAGACATTGACTGCGTTAGGGTCATCGGCCTTCCAAGTCAAATTCAACAACATTCAAAAACTATGTATTGATAAGGATACATTTTTCAAACTTAATTCAACAATACAGCTCAAATTAGGATTTAACACGCACAACTAAAAAAGCTTTTTATAATTATTTAATTAAGCAAGATTGAATTGGGTACGTAAATTATCGTGTAGTTATATTCAACGTTAGTATTAAAGAAATTCAACAAAAAAAATAATTACGTAAACAAATGTGTTAAAAAATTAGGAAAAAATAAAATAATAATAAAAATATTTGGTTAAACTCAAAACCATTCGACATTTATTTTTCAAAACAATTACCATGGGCAATGTCATATGTGCGAACAGTTGCGTTCGGAAACATTCTTTGAATACTTGTTTGTAGACTTTCATGAAAAGTGGGAAACTCCAATCTCACTTTCTTCACATTGGGAAAATACAGTAGGTGGTCGCCAGGTCCAAAGATATTTACAACACAAACATTGGCCATCTCGACCCTCGAATAAATTCTTAGAGAATTTAAGTTAGGAAACGCATCTGTAAGACTCGTTCCTTCTGGAAATAGTTTATACGGTACACCAGTCCCATGCTGTTCCTCATATTGAAAAGTCAAATGTTTTAATCCATGCATCTGTGGGATTCGAAAATTCTTGAACGTACTATGCCATACAAGTTTTCTGCATGTAGCTGAGCAGCCGCCCAATATCTTTCCTAGTATGTCTACTATTTTCTCAAGTTGCTCATTATTTCCTGCGCACCCAAAAATCACAATTTCTTCTACTGCCCAATTATTTTTGTGATTGTTTGCAACCAGCTCCAGTGAGTCAGTATTACTGTCATAGAAACTAATCTTGAGTCTTTTGACAAGATGAATTCGATTTGTAGGTTGAACGAGACATTGCAGGTTTTGCTGGTCCACAAAAACTTCGATTAAATTTGGAGAAGATTCCACAATCTGGTGAATTAAACTGTGAGGTATAATGCTCGAGGATTGGAAAACTGAGAGATTCTTCCAAACTATGCCGCGTCCATTTAAAATCGCAGTTGTGTCCATGAGTAACACTGTGCGTACATATTCTTCTTCAGCTTCAAATTGCAATTCAGGCTCAACTTTCGCTTGAGATTCTTCAGTCCAAATACCAAGCGCTCCCACAAGAAGCTCCTTCACGTTCAGCGCTAGAACACAAACTAGTTGGGTCAAATCATCACAAGATATTTCTCCCTCGATGTGTAGTTTCTGTATGCGAGCAGCGTGCCTCATGAAAAGGGGCTCGAGCGGTTGTGTAACTATGTCAGCGGAAGTATTGCGGAACATTCTGAATGACAACGAGCTGCAGGGGAACTCGTGCGAATTATTCATTACTTCAACAAGATCCCTGATAGGCCGTTTTAAATTCCACCAATAATAAAAATGAGCTGGGTCCGGTATTTCTGGAGGGGGTTTGAAAGACGGGTAGAATTTGATCGTCACCAATTTTTGCAAAGCTTTCACGGCAAGGTTTGCCCAGCGCCAGGAAATTAAGCGGCAGTCGAGTAGAATTTCTATATCGTCCAGTCCGAGAAATATAGTTTCTGCAATCTACAAAAAACAAATAAAACATTTACATGAATCAATTGCATTTTAAATAAAACCCGGGTCTCTAATACCATTCCGGCCCCAAAAATAACCCAAAGGTACAAAGTCATGCTTTAAATAGATGGCCAGCGCTATGAACATTCGAATTTATATTGGAATACTTAGGGAAAAATATTATTTAATTATTTTAAGTTATAGTTAGACTAACGTGATCAATAGCAAACACTTTCTCCTGCAATAAGGAAGTCAAATCAGGAACGTGTAAAACAGGTGGACTGCATTCATTTCGAATTATTTTTGTATTTTCATTGCAATTACAATCTTGATCAGTGTGTAGCTTGTGAGCCATAAAAGCTTTAAATCTCTCGGCTGATATAAATTGCGGTTTCATATTTACTCGTTCACAAACTGCCAGAACTTGGAAAAAACAGTCTAAAATCCTGATTTTTTAAAAGTGAGAATCAGAGTAGCTTAGGGTCCCTTTAAACAGAAGCAGATTGCAAATTTTAAATAATAACTAACGATAAGAATAGTTGCTAATTTTAACTGTCTCATTTATTTTGTGACTAACCGACCAAGGGATATAAAATACTGAAGTGAGTCCCTGTTGCGTGTAGAAGCGTGAGTGTTAAACCAGAAATAATTTAAAAATAATAATGCTTCGTGAGCTTTTGATTTTAGAAAGTCATTCGTTGTTAACCTTCAGGAGTGGAAAAGTACCCTGAATTTCCCAAAGATGAAAAAAAAGGCATTAGTACAAAGCAAGGAACCCATTCAAAGTTCTGGTGATTGTAAAATTCCATTAGGGAATTAGGTCGGTAAGCAGTTCTAATCATACTACTACAAACTATAAGGTATACTAATTATATTGTAATATACTTTATTACCTATATTTAAAAATACTTTAGAGTTTCAATGCGAGGGGCTGGAGGGTGACAACCCCAACCCCAACCCATGAGCCATCATGCTGTCAAAGAAACAATAACCGTGTCAATAATTGTAAGTACCGTATATCTTGCAATAGTACACCCCACATTTAATAATATAATTTAGACCTTTTAACCCTACAAATAGAAGATAAACTGTAAAATTTTGCTCGTCAACTCTACTATATTACCCCTTACGGCATTACCCCCACTTTATTTTGCATGTGCTTATAAGTACATATACGTATTATAACTTTACTAGTAAACCTTAGAGTTTCAAGGATAAAAGGGTTTGTCAATAAATGATGTCATGCAAGTATCAATAAATTTTAATTAGACCCTGTAACAGCCTTTGTCACTATCAACTACAGCTAGTGGAAATAGGTTTGCGTGATGAGGGGTGTTTTGAATTGAAGTGCATATAACTCATAAACAGTTCAGAGCAAATAACATGTAAATGTAAATAACTGTAAGTGACTTTATTAGTTATCAATTGCAATGCATGAAAAAGCTGTAGCTCAACTGGATTTCTAAAAATTAAATAGATGCAAAAATTAATTAAAAAAAATGAAGGAAAAAAGTTTGCGTGATATTGGATTCGTTTAAAACTAAATCTATTAAATATCTAGTATGACCTCTCTTTGCGGCCAAAAGCTCCCGAATCCTATTTGGAACAGAGTCGACTAGCTTTATTGCGAATTCAGGGCCAGGGCTAATCTTCTCCTACTCTTTTTGTAGGACAATGATCAATTCAGTTGTGTTATTTAGTACAGGTTTGAGCAAAATTGTTGACATTCTTATTCAAAAAATCCATGTACACTTCTTAAGTCATAGTAATGGGGATATAGACTAACGTTCTGACTCCGTGAGCTGAAAAAAAGCCCCACACCATTACGCTCACTGAAAAACACAACTAGTTAACTACATGGTCAAATTCGGTTTCATATGCATAACACTGCGAATTACGCAGACTTATTTCCACATAATGTACATACTTATCATTAACGTGTGATGTCATCTCATCTCTGTATCCAACTAAGCAAACCCGATGACCCTAAATTCTTTGTTTACAGGGAAAAATGCAGGTTAATAATTTTGGTTTTATTTCTGTTAATTAAATGTACAATGCCTTAATTACTTTGAACACTGTGGTGAAACTACAATATTTCAAAGCACGTCAAAAAAATAGCTAGTGATTTTCTGTAATTACTGAAAAATAAATACCTTTGATTTCTTCAACGCTTATTGTAGAAAGACCCTCAAAATTCCATTTAATTAAGGAACCATGGGTGTAACAGTAGTAGTATGAGCAGTGATTTTGTAAATATGACCGGCTTCATGGCTTTATAAATTTTTGTAACTTACAACGCTACAAAAAAAATGTATCCTTTGCAAATTATTCAGCAGAAAATAAATTGAGAAAATGTCAAAATTTATTGCGAAGTTAATTTTAAGAACAGATCTTTTTATTGCCAGTAATCAAAATAATTTAGCGTGTCGTAGATAGCAGGTCAACTTGCTGGTCATATTACTGTTCTGTATTAGCTTTTACAATTATTGACATTGAAGAAACTTGATTGCTCCTTATCAGTAGACTTTTGTAAAATAAATTTAGGTTTTTTCAAATATTTTCAACTTTTTACTTAAAATTGGTCATAGAAGTTTGTTTTAAAAAATAATTGATTTAACACAACCATTTGGCTTTTATTTTTCAAAACAAAAACCAAGTGCAATGTCATATGTACGAATATTTGCGTTTGGAAACATTCTCCCAAGACTGTTTTGGAGACTTTCATCAAACGTACGGAACTGCAATGTCACTTGCTTCACATTTCGAAAAGAAAGCTTGTCGTCGCCATGACCAAATAAATCTTCAACACAAACATTAGCCATCTCGTGCACTGAGTTTATTAATATGGATTGTAAATTCGGAAATGCATCTCCTAGACTTATCTTGTCGGGGAACAATTTGACCGCTAAACCAGTTCTATAATCTACTTCATATTTAAAAGTCAAATGGTTTATTCCAAGCATTCGTGGGATTCGAAAATTCTTTAACGTATCATGACATACAAGTTTTCTACATGTAGCTGAGCAGCCATATAATATTTCCTCTGCAATGTCCACTAGCTTCTCAAGTCGCTCATCGTTTCCAGCGCATCCATAAAATTCAATTTGTTCCACTGCCAAATTATCTTCATGATTGTTGGCAACCAGCTCGAGTGATTCTGTATCGCTGCAACAGAAACTAATATTTAATCTTTTGACGAGATGGAGTCGATTTGTAGGTTTGACAAGACATTGTAAATTGTGTTGGTTTACAAACACTTCAACTAAATTTGGGGAAGATTCCAAGATCTGGTGAATTAAACTGTTTGGTATAGGATCCGAGGATTTAAAAATTGTGAGATTCTTCCAAACTGCGCTGCGTCCGTTTAAAATCCAAGCTGTGCCCAATAGTGTCACTTTGCGTATAAATTCCTCCGAGTCGTCTAATTCAAATTCAGCGGGCAACGCAATTTCATCTTGGGGTTCGCCGCTCCAAATACTAAGCTCTCCAATAACAAGTTCCTTCACGTTCAGCGCTAAAACACAAACTAGTTGGGTCAGATCTTTACACGAAATTTCTCCCTCTATGTGTAGTTTTTTTATGCGAGCAGCGTGCGTCATGAAAAGGGAATGAAGTGGTTGTATTATTTTGTCAGTGGATTTATTGCGGAATATTCTGAATGAAAATGAGCTGCAGGGGAACTCTTGCGAATTATTCATCACTTCAACGAGATCTCTGATTGGCTGTTTTACATTCCGCCAAAAATAAAAGAGAGCTGGGTCCTGCTTTATTCCAAATGGTTTGAGGGACGGGTAGAATTTGATTGTGACCAGTTTTTGCAAAGCTTTTGCAGCAATATAGGACCAGCGCCAGGAAACTAAGCGACATTCAAGTAAAGATACTTTGTCTAGTGCGAAAAATATTGTTTCAACAATCTGTTAAAAATGTTAAAATTTTTTGATAAATGTTTCTAGAAATATGATAAGTGGTAGCTTTTAACGGTTGAATTAGAATTAAGTATTAGTGGAAAATATAAAATAATATAATTTGACCTACATGATCAATTAAAAACACATTTTCCTCTAATGAGAAAGGCAAATCAGGATCGTACAAAATTGGTTGGCTACATTTTAGTCGCATTATTTGTTTATTTTTAGTGACATTACGATCCAGATCAGTTTGTTGGTTGTGGGCGATGAAAGGTTTAAAACTCCCGGGTGTTATAAATGGCGGTTCCATAATTACTGGTTCACAAACTGCTGTAGGTAGAACTTGGGGACAACGAAACCCGACAATTTTTATTATTCAAAAAGAAAAGCAGACTAGCTAAAATTCCCAGTGAACAAAACAGATACAGCAAATATTATCTGAAACTAGTCACTTTAGTTCTGTGACCAGGCTGACCACAGTATCAATGAATTTAAGAAAATTAAAGAGTCCCTGTTGCTTGTAGAAGCGTTGATAAGTGTGAAGGCAAAACTAATTCGGAAATAATGTGTTTCATCATAATATTGTGATGTAAGTGAGTCATTGCATTTGGTTGTTACCCTTTTGGAGTGGAAAAATACTATGAATTTTACAGGAATGAAAAATAGAGATTAGTACAGAAACAACATTCTCAGTTGTGGAATTAGTGTAACATTCCATTAGGAAATTAGGTGAGTAAGCTGTTCTAATTATATACTGCTACAAATATAATTATTAACTTTTGAGTTTCTATATGTATATGCGAGGGGCTGAAGGCTGATTACTTTAACCCTAGGGACATGATTCTGTGTAAGAAACAAGCCCTTGAGTAAACGTGTGTACTTTATGTACGTCTATACGATTGAAGCTCACAGTTTTCATGCCGAAAACTGAAAAATCAAGGACTGAAGAACACTGGGATGATTATTGATTTTATTTGAAATTGGATTAAATATAAGTAATTAAATTAATTTACAAAAGTTTCAATGTTTTATTTAAAGTGCTATTGATTTTTTATTTCTAATATTTTATTTTCAACATTTTTATTTAATATTCAATGATAATATAATTTAACCACAGAGCAAAAAGGTAAATTAAGTTACTGTGTTGCACTACTACAGTAGCATTACAGCTCATTATATAAAACAAATATTTTCTTGTTCAAATTCACACATTTTTATAAAACAACATTGTAAATAAAAGTAGAACTTAAGCATATAAAAGAGGATTGTAAATTCTAAATAATCCTCTAACGAGGGAATGATTTCACATGGAACCCGTTGATTTCAAAAAGTTATGTCTACAAAACTCAGGCTATTTTTAAATAGTGGGGATCCAAAGTAACCCGACTGCATTTTGCGTTGTTCGGTCACAATAGCCCGCCAAAGTTTAAAAAAATTTAAATTTTAGTATTTTGCCGCCCTGGTACTTGTACAGTTCTTGTACGATTTTGATAAAATATTTTTTCTGGTCCTTAGGGTTTTTTCTAAAAAGCATTTTCAGGATTTTTAAAAATTCAAAATTTGTCATTTTTTTTTCTTAATTTTTAGAAAAAACAATATTTTTGACGCCTAATTGTATGAAACCAAATTTTTTGAAAAAATGAAAAAATTTGAATTATGAAAAGTCCTGAAATGACTTTTCAGCTAATAGTCTAAACGTTAGAAAACATCAAATTACGTGGAAATCAGATGAGAACTGTACAAGCTACAGGGTGGAAAAGTAATAAAATTTGAATTTTTTAAATTTTTGGCGGGCTATTGTGACCGAACAACGCAAAATGCAGTCGAGTTACTTTGGATCCCAACTATTTAAGAACTTTTAACTTAAGAATTTTTAACTATAACAGAAAAAAGTAACGCCACAGAGCACACTCTGATTTCCAAACGATAAAACATGAATTAGATTACTTTTAGGTTATTTAATTTTATAATCACTGTCACTGCATTATTGTTATTACTTTTTTCATTAGATAGTACAGATTTTAAGCCGAAAAGTACCCAGTGTACAATACACATTTGCCTATTATTTCTAAAAAGTAACTCAGTGATTTCTTAAAATTCAAATGATTTTAAATACTTGTTAGTTAACATTTAGTTAGCCTAAAAACTGTCTGCCTTTTATTTTTTAGAAGGAGAATTTAATAAGCTGCCATTTGTACCAAATACTGCGTTTAGAAACATTCTCTCAAGACTTTGTTGCAGAATCTCGTTAACGGGAGCTCGTGACAGCAACATCACTTCCTTGACATTTGGGAAAGACAGTTGGTCGTCGCCATGCCCAAAGATATTTTCAACACTAACTTTGCCCCTCGCGTGCACTAAGTTTATTAGGAGGGAATTTAGGTTGGGGAACGCACCTCCAAGACTCGTCCCGTCGGGGAATAATTTAAACGGTAACCCAGTTTTATAGTCTTCATGATAATTGAAAGTCAGATGTTCTACTTTGCGCATCTGTGGGATTCGCAAATTCATTAGCGTATTATACCATTTAATTTCACGGCATGTTGCTGCGCAGCCCCTCAGTATTTTTTCTATAATGACAACTAGTTTCTCAAGTTGCTCATCATATTCTGTATCTGTGTCACCACAAAATGACATTTCTTCCACCGCCCAATTATCCCCATGATTGTCCGCAACCAGTTCCAGTGACTCAGTATCCCTGTCAAAGTCATAGAAATTAATATCCAGCTTTTTGACGAGGTGAAGTCGATTTGTAGGTTTAACGAGGCATTGCAGGTTATGTTGGTCCACATACACTTCAACTAAATTTGGAGAAGACTCCAAAACCTGACGAATTAGAGTGTTTGGCATAGTACCGTTGGATTTGAAAATGTGTAAGTTTTTTAAAACTGTTCTGGGTCGATTCAAACTCAAACTTTTCAAGGTTGTGTCTAGAAATGTCACCTTGCGTATCCTTTCTACTTCGTCTTCTAAATCATATTCGGCGGGTAATGGATTTTGAGCTTCAGATTCCTCTATCCAAATACGAAGCTCTCCAAGAAGTAGTTCCTTTACGTTTAGCGGTAGAACACAAATTATATGAGTCAGATCATCACTAGAAACATCTCCTTCGATGTGTAGTTTTTCTATGCGAGACGCATGCGTCATGAAGAGTTGCTCGAGTGGTTGTGTAACTAAGTCGTCGGGTTTTTTTCGGCAAATTCTGAAGGAAAACGAGCTGCAGGGGAACTCGTGCGAATTATTCATTACTTCAACTAGATCCCTGATAGGACGTTTTATATTCCACCAATAATAAAAATGGTCTATGTACAGTTTTAGTGGAGGGGGTCTGAAGAATGGGTAAAATTTGATAGTGACCAGTTTTTGCAAAGCTTTCGCAGAAAAGTATGCCCAGCGCAAGGAAACTAAGCGGCAGTCGAGTAGAGTTGCTTTATCGTCCAGTCTAAAAAATATTGTTTCTGCAATCTGCAAAAAATAAAAACGAACATTTAAACATTTTAATTTTTATAATTAAAACGCAGGTCTTTGTATTTAATACCAGCTTGGCCTGAACAATAACACAAGGAAACAGAGCCATACTTTAAGTAAAATGCCAGAGCTTCGTTTAGTCACAATTGAATTGTAATAGGGAAACACTATAAATAATTGAATTAGGTTATAGTTTGACTAACGTAGTCAATTAAAAACACTTTTTCCTGCAATAAGGAGGTTGAATCGGGAAAGTGCAGAACAGGTGGACTGAATTCATTTCGAATTATTTTTGTAATGTCAGTGCAATTACAATCCAGATCAGTGTGGAGACTGTGGGCGATAAAAGCTTTTAATCTCTCGGGTGATATAACTTGCGGTTCCATAATTATTAGTTCACAAACTGCATTGCTGTAAAAACGGGATACACTATAACTAAAATTTTATTTTTCAAGTGAAAATCAGACCAGCTTAAAAGTCCCTGTGAACAGAAGCAGATTGTAAATAATAACTAGAAATAGTTGCTAATTAAAACTGTGTTTTGTGACTCACCAACTAAGGGCTAGTTATGTATTTAGTATAGTAAGTCACTGTTACGTGTTGAGGCGTGAGTGTGAAAGCCAAAAAAATGTGTGAACAATGTGCTTGATGAACCTGTGATTTGTGATGGTAATTCACGTTCATGTTCAACGCTCATGTTAGCTCAATATCATTAGTTGTTAACGTTAACCCTTAGGAGTGGAAAAGTACTTTGAATACTTGAATTTCCCAAGGTTTAAAATGAAAAATAGCCATTAAAGTACAAAGAACAAGGCAACGCTCTCAGTTTCGGAATTGGTAACATTTTAATAGGAATTTGGGTGGGCTGGCAGTTCTAATTATACTACCGCAACCAAACAATTACTTCACTACTTCGGTGACCCTAATTATACTATGTATTTTAGCTATATACTTTTAAACTTCAATGCGAGGCCGAAGGCTGATAGCCCAACTCCAGGGTCGTAATCCTTTTAAAGAACGAACCCCTTTCATAAGACTAAAAGTACCGTATATCTTGTAATAGTACACCCTCGTTTCAAATTTGGACCTCTTAGACCGGCTTGCTACTGAAGACCCACGCACTGTGATTATTCATAGTTTTGTACATAGACCTACGCTGTACTGAAACAGAGACCATCAAAACACACGTAAAATGAAATTGTTGCGCATTACAATTGAATATACGGTAGTTTATGAAGATCTTAAAAATAGAAAGGAAGCTGCAAAATTTTACTCGTCAACTATAATTTTTTGCCCTTAACCTCCATTTTATTGTTCATGTGCTTGACACGTATTAAAACTGCACTATTAAACTTTGGAGTTTCGAGAATATAATTAAGGGGTTGTGAATAAATGATGTCATCGAAATAATATCATGTATAGAACCCTTAAACTAACTTCCACTGCCAACCAACAGCTTAACCATGGCGTGAATTTCTACCTTTAACATAAGATGCCATCGCAGTATCCAACCAAGTAATTTCATTGACTCAACATGTGACGTCAATTAGGGACCATCCCTGATACTATAAAGATACTTTTATTTCCCAAAAAAAATTATATTTGTCTTTGTTCGTATCACTTGTACACACAGGGCCGGAGAATGCAACCAGCGTAGGCAGTCCCTGTTGCTTGAATTTTCAAGCAAAAACATGTCAATGGAACATTTTGTACTTTTCTAAAATATTTGTGTACAACGAATATTTTGACTTTTAAAAAAATGTATTTAATTAAATTATTTTGAACTTTTCTGAGTTAAAAGTAAAAAGAAAAATTCAAACTTTTCGAAAGCGTGTACATACAACATTTTACTTTACTAAAAAAAATTAACAATAAAATCAAAATAGTGGGTTTTGAATAAAAACAAATTGCTGCCTGAAACCAATTCCTTCGTCCAGTCCTGTAGTCACACGGGCGGTAAACTGAAAGCTAAAAATTGATTGGACTTCGACTTTATTGAACTGGAGATTAACTGATATTTTTTTGTGCGATAATTATAAATAGAATGGTTCAACTTAAATCCTGGGAAACAAAAGAACATCATCGCATTCTAACTTGTTAGTGCGCGCAAAGTCGACAAAGTGTACTTTGCCTTTTAAAAAAACAAGTATGTTGACAGGTCAGATATTATATGCAGTTACACAACACAGTGATGATTAATGCTACTTTTGAACAATTCATAAACCAAAATGTCTTCTACATACAAGTTTATTGACAACATATACCTTGGTATTTATTTAATGCATTATATAGCAAACAAACTCAATGAAGTCGTAATTACTTAACGTTTTCACATATTTAATCATTTTATTGTATTTCAAGCAAGACTCACGCATTATTAATAATTCAGTTTCAAATGTCACGACGTCATAACGACGTATTACGTAATTAGGTAATTTAAAGTGCAGATATTTGTATGGCTACTTGTAACAAAGCAATTTGTATTGAGTTGACAGAAAAATATATTAATCAAAATATTCTACCAACTATCCAGTCACAAGTGTTTATGCAATTAGGTGTGTATGTTATACAATAAAGTATTTGGGCAGTCACAATTTTTACATAACTGAAATAATTTCAAAATCAAGTTTAAATATTTTTACACACAATTAAATTTTTGTAATTATACTTCAAAGTAAATTTGTACAGCATGTAGTTGTATTCTAATATAATATTATACAGATGTTATAAAATCAACAAAATTCATGTTGTCAAGTGATTTTTCGAGTGGACAAAAATTAAATTTATTTTAATATTATTTAGTTTATATTTTTTAAATCCAATTTTTCCAATAACTTATACATGTTAATGTACCTACAATATCTGAATGGAAATCTTTTCTGGTCGTATGGACTATTGTATTCTTATTTACAGCTGAATTTGAAAAAAGTTCACAAGATGTTTTTACGTTTTGCAGAGCAAGTAATCGAGACATTGTAACTTTTTAAACTAGTTTCTAGATTAAAAATTTCAATCGATATTTCTACTAAAAAAATAAAATTGTAAATCTAATTGAATTTTCATTAATAACAGAAAAAAGCATAACTGCTGCTTCCAAAGTAACCCAAACAGGTAAATTCCCCAGCTGCATTTTTTAATAGCCTAATATACTGTGTTTAATTCTGGGTTTCATAACATAATCAATAATAATATAGTTCGTATTATTTTGTGTACCTAGGACAAAAATATGGAGTATTTATGTCAAAAAATGGAGAGAGGCAATTTTTAAATTAGTAAAAGTGGGAAATATGCAGTTTTGATTTTTTTATATCACTATAATTATACCTTACAATAATAAATTGAGTAACCTATATCTATAATTAAATTTAAAATTAGTGATTTACATATCAATTGAAATTAAAGAAAGCTAAAAATTGGGAATCCATTAGGTCAATTTAATAATATTAATGGCACAGTCCCTGGTTGGAAAACGTACAAACTTCCGTGTAATATTTTTCAAGTTTGAGTTCTTTTTCAAATCCTGGCCTAACGTATGTCCCATTTCCTACCAGATTTAAATTCACATTAAATCCATTTAAATTTGTCAACTCAATTAATTTACTAAAGTCCTGGGTCCTCCCGACGCGACTTAGCTTTATTTTCCACATTGTATATGGACTCAAAAGAATATCGCCATTCAGAGTTTTCTCATAAATTCTATTTATCGTTTTAGGCCTGCCATCCGGTCTGTTTTCAAAACTAAAAATGAACGCAAGTTCTGGGCCCGTAATTGCATATGTTTTGGAGCCATACTTGTAGTAGGAGTTCCCCATGTGCGTCATCTCAACGTTAAAATATTTAAGTTCGTTTTGAAGCTCAGTCGCTAATGCTTGTTGAGTTGCAGTTTCTGAATTGAATTTGAGCTGGAGGCCGATTCTATTAAACTTAACTGCATTATGGTTATGAGGGGTTTTGGAAATATCTCCTTTGAATAGAACCGTCTTTCCCTCCAGCAGTTCTTGAATATATTGGCGATATGCGTCGTACTGCCAAATATAGAACGGCGATGTAGAAGCTGACACATCAAATTCTGTTTTTACTTGAAAGCGGTCAGTAGGCTGGTACATATTTCTGTTTTGGCTCACATTAGATTGAATTTTGTTTAAATTAGCAGCAACGTCAGTAGCTAAATTAGTCACTAAGGTGGGTGAACTATAATTTCTATAGCTGTCTAATAACTGGATTTCTTCTAGATAGGTGTGCGCAAAGGGAAAGACCCACTGTTTGAGGGACCTCAGAACGAGTTGATATTCATCCTGGAGAACGTTACTTTGAATAGTGCATTCCAATTGGGTCATTGCAAGGTTAATTTCAGGATCCTCGCTATGTATATTTTGAAAAGGGGCAGAGTTGACTTCTAAAATAAAATTAGCTAAACGCGACTGCTCTTGAAATTTTTCTATTTGCTCAAACACATTAATTAGGGTGGTAAATGTGTCCTGTATGCTCTCAATCACGCGCAGTACTTTTTCTTCTTCTTCAAAGCCTTTTAATTTGCTCCCAATTTCGTACCTAAACGACTTTAATTTTCTTACAACTTCCCATTTTGCTAAATCTAGGCCGGTAGCTGAGCGCGTTGTAAGACTTTCTCCTAGACCTCCTAAATCACCGTTGATTCTGTCCAACATGGTAGCTGTCTCTGTTTTCATATGCTTTGTGAATTCATTTATTTGCTTCAGTTTATCTGCTGACCCTTCAAGAGCAAGAGACACTTCATCTATTTCGTTTTGCTTATCGGCTAACTTTGAGTAAATATCTGCGCCAGCGCTCAAAATGGTAGTTGCTCGTTCAAGATTCTTAGTTATTTTCTCAACGGCGCCATCTAATTTGGTGCTAGTAAGAGCTTGCGCAGCGTGGTCAGCTTGTGAGGCATTTATTGCAGATGACACGTCTATTATTGCTGTGTCAATCGAACTTTGAATTGAAACAGACGACTGTTTTGAACCCCGTAATCCTTTGACCTGAATGATTGTGGGATTAATTTTAATAAGTAGGTGGGTCAAATTAACATCGTTTTTAAAAATATTTGCAGTAGCTTCAAGTTGAGTTAGAGTTTTTTCAACAAGGTCATTTTTAGTAGTTTCAACCTGATTTTGAAGATTTGCTTTAACTGAAGCCATAGCAGGCGGAAGCTGTACTGTTTGAACTTGTGTTGGTCTCCCTCCGGTAGAAATAGATTCTGTAATAGAGGCACCTGCGCCAAGGACTGCACCTACACCCATTCCAATTTGACCAAGGAATGAAATGGCAGTTGTGGCTATTTTTATAGCGCTAAAGACACCGTGCAAAATCATATGATTTTTTAGCTGTTGTCGTTTTTCATTTAGCTGAGACATCTCAACTTCAACAGCAGATTTGATGCTTTCAATTTCCGTGAATATAGAAATAAGAGAACCATTGAGGTTGCTCTGGAGCTCGGACACTTGTGGGTTGATAACGTTAGAAATAACGTCATTTGCTTCTGCTGTTTTCGCCTGGATGCTATCATTGTATCTTTTATGCGTTACTTGCATAATTGAAAGTGTTTTTGTTGCAGTAGAAAGTGTTTGAAATTTAGTGATTCCTCTTGCAACATCGTCTAAGTGCGAATGCATGTCAATAACAAGGTTAGACTTGGCCCCCCCTTGGTTCCAACTTGAAATGCGGCTGCAGGTGGCTGCGTAAACCTGAAGAAGTGCTTTTTGACTTGCAACTGTGGGAGAAGTGTGGCCTAGACAGCCTGCGCTACTGCTACCAATTTCTATTAAGTTCAGAATCTTTGAAGCAAATAACCTGTAGAATTGAAGTAAATCGTAAGGGTGATCACTTTTCTCCACTTGACTTTCTAATGCAATAAGCTCGTGTAGGTAGTCAATTGACTGTAAAGTCTTTTTTATAGCACAGTTTGTATCAATTACATTAAACATTTTCAGTATATTACGTAGAAGAAAGGTATTGGATTTTATTCCACAATCACGAAATTGTTTTAGTACTTTAAGTTGATCACTTAGAGTTTGAGAATTGGAAAATGCAGTTTTTCTACCTAAAATGTTATCACCAGGTTTTCCATCTTGCCCGTCTATCTGTTTTCCTCCTTCAAACTGTAAACTGTCTGCAAAATTTTGGTATTTATTTATTGACAGCTCGTAATTCCGACCGAACCCATGTCGCCCACCTTCGCCACCTTGACCTCCTGGCCCATCGTCACCAATCATGCCCCTCCGAAAGAACTTTTTCAATTTTGTTGATGATTTTTCTGCTAATGGAAACACATACTGAATTTCGCCACTGATTCCACCAAGTCCTCCAGCTCCACCACCTCCCCCATTGAATCCAATGCCTCCCAGTGTTCCGTAAAAGCGATAAATTGCACATTTGGACCAACGGTCACAAGCTCCCATTTCACAATCGATTTCTACACATGACTCTTTGACAAATTCATGACGGTAGTAGGAGTCAACGGTGAATGATACACCACCATTCCACCAGTGTGTAGAGTACTCAAACTTAATCAGATTTATGTCAGCTTCTTTACCGTCCGATCCATTCGCTCCGTCTCCGCCTTTTTGTCCTTTCCCTCCTTGCCCACCGATTGAGTGCACCTCTAAGCTTTTTCCAGTAACTGCCAAACCAACTCCTAAGAAGTTTCCACCGTTCTGCCCTGGCTCACCGGGAGCACCCGGAGCGCCATTGGCAACAGGACTACTTGGGGTATTTCCTATCGCACCTAAAAGAGTAATCGTACGATCGCCTTCAACAACCCAATGCGGCGCTGTGATAACTAAATTCAGACCATTCGCTTTGCTGTCATTTAAATCTGTGTCTATGTAAATTGTGTGAGAAGAAAATATGAGCAGGTGGCTGGATCCTTGTTTGAGCGGTAGGCATTTGTTTATGACTTCAGAAAAACGAACAAATATGCCTTCAAAAATGGTAACGGTGACGTCACCGTTTTGACGCTGCGTACATTGAGGCGCCACACTGTTTGAACTGTCAATTATTGTATTTAAATGCGACACAAAATTATAAAGAGGAAGAAGCCATACTTGCGCATCGGGTGTTACTTTTATTCCTGTAACATTGCGTAACAAATCAAGACTGGCTCCCTCCATTTCTGCTGCCTTAATGAGAGATTGCATTTTTTCAAAGCCAGGTAGAAAATTTGAAAAGTTATTCATCGTTCCAAACACAAACTCAGACAGGGTAATCTCGGAAATAATATTTGAATACACATATGGCGCCAGAGCAGAATTAAATTTCACAATGTATCCTTGAATTGGTGATTGAAAGCTTGCTAAATCTAAATGAGAGCTAAACATATTCACAATCACGTTTTCCACTGAATTCTTAAACAATAAAATGTTCCGTAAAATCCGTGATTCAATACTTTGGCCAAGCAGCGTAAAAATATGAATTGACAACGGTGTAAATGATTTTACTTTTGCAAGCCATCTCCATGTGGTGTAAGAATCTACCTGGACATTTGTCAAGTTTGTGATAATAGTTTCAAAAATGTGTGCTCCAGTAAATAATGTTTCATTGTCTTTGGGAGCTAAAATATGCATGCTTATATTTTGGGCTTGGTGTCTAATGTGTGTCATAAATTCAGGTACGGACATATTTGTGGATTGAGTTTCATTAAAATCTAGAATAGACTGATACTCTGCAAATATTTGCACAAACTGAACCTTAAACTCGCTTGATAACTGTAACTCAGAGAATCGTAATTCAAAATAATTTTTAAGAGAATCGCTTAACTTAAAAAATATATTCGAAATTAAAATGTCCACTATATGCAACGTTGACCTAATTGTTACATTTATATTGTTTTTAAATAATTCTAACAGCAGAAACCATCCTGACGGTTTAATTAATTTGACACTCTCAGTTTTAACAAACTTTCGAAAAAAATCAAGGTAATCTCCATGAATCAGAATTTTGTTATGTATAGAGATATTTAGACCTAAATAATTATTTTGCAAGGATGCTAAGCTAACGTTTAAAAATGTCTTAGCGGATTGATTTGAAGATAAAGAATTAAAATCATTTAAATTTTGAATTGCAGCTACACATGTCGATAACCTGTTTAGTGTCAGATGGTAGTTTTGAAGGTCAGAAGCTGCAAACCTTGTAAGTTGACCCGCAAAATAAGCTTCTAAATAGTTACCTACTGTGCCAAAGGAACTTTGTATTTCGTCATTTATGTCATCTGTTATGTATTCAACGTCACTTATAGCTTTATCTGTTAACGAAAATCCAAAATCTTCATCTTTCCTACTACACATGACCAAATGATCATTGATAATGCTTCTAATATGAGCCTTGTTTTCTTGAACGTCTTCGTTGTCACTTAGTAGGCCTACCCTGGTTGGTTGCCTGAGTAAGACTATTTTTGTGGTCATATTGTGAACATTATCAGTTTTTAAGAGCGCCGTCATCAGCTTCAGCTCCTGGGCGTTGTATTGCGATGTTTGAGTTTGTTCGTTGGCAATAAATTCTTCTATTTCACCAATAATGACGTCATCCTCCTCGTCACTTTTTGTTTTCGTGACGACAAGTGCGATGGAGTCTTGATATTTATCAACGTCCATGATTAAATTCGTCATGTGTTTCATGAGTTGCCGGAAGTCGCTCCTCTCCTGTCCAAATTGAACCGAGTCATGTTTTATGGTTATGAGAATTTTTAATTTTGTGGTTTGGTGGGCTATTTTTCTTAAGAAATATGTGATAGCGATTTCAATGGTTGAGTTGCGATTATCAGCAAAGCCTGGACAGTCATAAAAAGCGGTGCGGGTAGCGGCGTCATAAATTCGATTAGGAAAGATTGTTTTTGAAATTGTTGTAGTTTTGTGGGAGCTAATTAGGTCGCCAGTATCTCTTATCAGTATATTTTTTCCTCTTGCAAATGGCTTGTAAGCTTCCATCTTGGTATTGTCTCCAGCTATTAACAGTGCAAGTGTGGACTTCCCTTACCCTGAGTTTCCAACTACAAGAATTGTTTCATCATCGGTTTCATTCAATTTTTGGTTACCAGTTTCAAGTAGTTTTAGTATGTCCCGTGTCACTTCCGTGCCTCTTGTTGTATTAGCTAAAAATTTTCAAAATAAATAATTAGTATTTTGTGGCCTACCGATTTTTATATTTAGATAATTCCTTAGAAATAAAATTTCAAATTAAAATTATGTGTTGTGTTTGCTATAATGGAAGTCCTCTCAACTAGTAAAAGTGATTCCTGCTACAAAAAAACATTTTTCCAAAACATTTTTTTATATATATAATTATATATATTTATTCATCTGGTTGATATCTGGCCTGAGCCCTTACAACCCCTTCAAATTACAATTAATAGTGCGTTTACATACAAAGGAAACAAAGATATAAAATGCTTTTAATTGCCATGTACAGTCGAATCCGCATATAGGGGACGCTGCTGGACCGGAAAAATTTTATATATAAATATATGTATATATATAATAAATATATATAAATATATATAAATATATATATATATATATCTTTGTTTCTTTTTTTATTGCGCCTGTGCTGGTTGTAATACATTACCCGGTTTTAGCCAGTGGGCAGGTTTTTCATTCAAATAGGCGGCTTTTTGCTAATCCTACTCACAGGTAAATGTTTTCATCTGTAATTCGCTAATTTCAAAAATACAAAGCTATCTTCAAAAAATGAATCAATAATCTTACTATATAATCTGACTGATCGTTTTCGTGTAACTCGCTTTCCCATAGTAAATCGAGTTCGTTTTGTTTATTGACTAGGGTGAGTGTGCCTAATAGTGGCCACCCTCTAATTGTGGCCACCTGCTCTATTTGACAAGGCCGGCACAACAGGAGCAAAAAGTCATTAGGCATAGAGAGATACTAAATTGTTCTATCTACATTCAAATTTTAAGTCGCGAAATTCAAACCACTGGCACTCAGTAAAATCGACAAGTCAGACAGCTTGATTTTCTGATTTTTCACATTCATACCCGTCCTGTTCAAATTTGATTTAGGACTACAACAGTAACCATTTCAAGTGCAATTTTTTAGTTGTAGTTAACACCTATTATAAGTAAGTAATCAATGTCATTGAATTGAAATTTTCATTTTCAAGGTTGCAGCTAAAAATGAAAAAACGAAAACTCACAGCTATCATCGAAGTGCCGTAATTGTGGCCACTATAGGTTCCTAATTGTGGCCGGGTCTAAACTTAATAAATTACACGGTTTCTTCTATCGAACATAAAGATTAAAGTTAACAAAACACAAAAAACAATTTCGGTTGGACTCTCATCATTCCCAAGCGATTCCACGGTGATTTTAGAAATTTTCAACAGGATCGATCAACCTATCTAGTTTAGCATTGTAGCAAACGGAGAGATTCCAGGAGCCACCCAATGTAAATAATGACTTCATTTACAGAATCTGGGATTATAGGAAGAAAACTCGTCATTTTTACGCATTAAACAATCAAGTTGATAGTGTGCGTGTTAGAAAGAACGTCAGAAGGATGTAAATGTTAGCTAACTGAGATTTGCAATAATCTCCAGATGATCGACAGCTTAAGCATGAGAAATGGAGATACGCCGGTTGCTGCACATGGATGCAAGTTGTGCAGTTTTCTTTGAAAATGATAGGCTACTACTGCTTTAACGTAATGGGTGCCTAAATTGAATTTAAATACAAACATTTAAGGATGGCCACAATTAGGACTCACCCGGCCACAATTAGGGCACTTTAGATAATTTTCAAAAATCCTGACTTTGTGAACATATCCACTTGTAACTTAAAAACCCTATGATTTGCATTCACGATTATTTTTACACTTATTCAGCGAGATTAAGCCAACAATTCTGTGCATTAGGTTTTTATCTGCGAGCTCTGGTTCAGAAGTTATGATTTTTGAAAGTTTAACTTTTATGAACCCGGCCACAATTAGGCACTCTCACCCTACATGATAAAATATACGCTCAGTTAATCCAACGTACGAATAGTCACAGGGTAAATGTCTCCGCATCCAATACAGAAGCACCCGGGTTCGAATCTCGGTCAGCGTTAATATTTTTTTGTTTTTTTTGTGGCCTGTTTGAGTCTCCAAACTGTAGTAAAGCTGTTGTCGTAAATCGTCATTGTTGGTTTTTAGTGCTATGACCATGACGACCGTGGTAATAAAAATACGTCACTTCAAAATGCTTCCAACACTGACTTACCGCGTAGCATGCAAGATACTGAAATCGCAGTAAGAAGTTGAAAACAAATATTAAAGTTTAAAAACAAAAATGTATTTGTGGGGTGATGATTATAAATTATTTTCTTAAAAAACAATAAAAGTTACAATAAAGAGTAATAAAAATTTTTCGTTTGGTTGTCGTGAGGCCCCACAGTATACCACATAAAACTTGAACCGTCTACTCTGAATGTCAGTGTGAGTGCAGTGTGAGTGTGAGTGGTTGATGGAATCAGTAATAAATAGAAATTACTTCCACTATGAATATTGACTATGCTAAAGCTCTGCGCTGATCATCGACAAAATAATAATAATAATTAAAAAGTCAAAGATGACAAAAAAATAATTACTTTAATATTATTTTTGTTTCCAAAATGTTTAGAAACAAAAAATAATATTTTGTTGCTGATTCTTCCGCTATTATTTTTCCTGGCAATCAACAAATTATTCAAGTAAATAATAGTACCTACTCCATAGCAACATCTGCTGTACAGAGTGTAAAAAAATGATTAAAAGGCGCGAGGAAATGATGTAACAGCCACGCAGACAAGTCACATCCAACAATGATTTTTTGAAAATATTATAATTACCTATGTTAATACGTGACGTCTAGCGTTAGCGGGGTAGTCTGGGGGGGGGGGGGGGGGCAGCGCCCCCCTGATTGAGAACTGGCTGCAAATATGAATCTTAGTAGGTAAATATAATAACGAGAAAAATGTAAGGTCGGCATGCGACCTCTCCCCCACTTCCTTTCCCGGAGGTACCCTTTCCCCACTCCACAACAATAATATAAGTTTAATCATCGGGCTACCATTGCTTGATGTTGGAACTCGGAGCCTGTATTAATAAAACTAACAAAAGCTCTGCACAGTTCCACAGGCCCAGAGTTCCAACAACAGGCAATTGTGGCCCGATGATTTAACTTATATTATTGTTGTGGAGTGGGGAAAGGGTACCTCCGAGGAAGGAAGTGGGGGAGAGGTCGCATGGCGACCTGGCCTTTTTCTAGTTTTAAATATTGCAGGTACCAAAGTAACTCGACTAGAATTTGCATTTGGTCACTGTGACCCTTCAAAGTTCAAATAAACGTAATTTCAGTCGTTAGAAATTATGCTTAAGACCTAATCAGTATTTTTGTAAGTTTTAAAAACAAAATTTAAATTTTTGTAATTTAAAAAAAACAGAAAAATTACAAATAAAAAGAGTTACGATTAAAAAAATTGGGATTTCGTTTAAATCAAATAAGAACGGTTAAAGTTATGAGCTGGCAAATTTTCAAAATCTTAATTTAAAATCCTTTTTTTTTTAAGATTTGGCAATTCAATGTGACTCAACAGCGCAAACTGTAGTCAAGTTATTTTAAATCTGCATTACTAACGAGGGAACGTTCAAAAGTGATCACGCCGAATTGGCTCCATATATTTTTTTATAAAAAGAGCATGTGAAAAAAACTAGATTTGCTTAAGAACATGATGCCAATGGGCATTTTGACTCGCTAAGTGGGATTTTTGAAAGTATAAATTTGCTAATGGTAACTAAACGGGTGCCATATTAAGTTGACCAGAAAAAGAATTCTCAATTATTTTGCCACCCTGTAACTCCGACAATTTTTGTCCGATTTTCAAAACAAGTGTAGTTTTGTATGTTCCAAAACATTATCTACAAAGTGATTTCTGGGTTTTTGAAAAATTACAAAAACGGAGACAAATAACTCATTTTCTGAACAAATTTTTTTTTTTCGAATTTTTCAAAAACCCATAAATTACATTGTAGATAATAGTTTGGAACATACAAAACTACACTTTTTTTTAAAATCGGACGAAAATTGTAGGAGTTACAGGGTTGCAAAATAATTGAGAATTCTTTTTCTGGTCAACTTAATATGGCACCCGTTTAGTTACCATTAGCAAATTTATACTTTCAAAAATCCCACTTAGCGAGTCAGAATGCTCATTGGCATCATGTTCTTAAGCTAATCTAGTTTTTTTGACATGCTCTTTTTATAAAAAAATATATAAAGCTGATTCGGCGTGATCACTTCTGAACGTTCCCTTGTAAGAAGCAGAGCCTATAATTATTTTAAGATATGCCTTTTCGAAATTACGGCGTACCATTTTTGTGCGTATAATTAATGTCAGCATGCAATTATATTTTTATTGACATGTTGTAACTAAAGCTAATTTTAATAAACACGTTATGCTTGGGGTACACAATGTTAGACCTTGATTTCACTAGAAAAGTTACCCATTGTTAGCCTTAAGAAACACGCTTTCAGAGTTAACTATTATTTATTATTATATTATTGTTAAATCTGAAAGCGAGTTTCTTAAGGCTAACCATGGTTAACTTTTCTAGTAAAATCAAGGTCTAAGGGGACTATGAGTTACCTAGGTACAGTATTTTAAGTTTTTGATTTACGTAACCTATGCAATCGGAAGGTAGAAAACATCGCTATGACACAATTAAAATACTTACTACTTCTTGGTCGGCGATTGGAATGATAAGCAGGCTCCTGGGTGTATGAAGCCTGTAAAAAAAATTAAAAAATACATTTTTACATTTCTTACACACCGAAAATGCTTTGATTTATCTAATTGTTATTACTTATTCACCCTCAAATATTTTGTATTTCTTTTTTCAAATATGCAAAAATATAGCTATTAATGCTGATGACAGGAGGGTCATATTCATATAGGTACCTTAAATGGAGATTTTTAAATGACGTCATTTACAGATGATCCCTAACGTACTTAGTATCTAGTCATTGAGATTTTAACTAATCATTAACATATCACATTAGCCATATTTCATGAAAAATAGAGATGATCATACTTGACGCTTTACCAACGATATCTACGATATCTATTGATTAGTTTTATTTTAACAGACTTTTACGTGTTATTATATTAATAAATGCATAAATACGATAGTTATTTGCAGTAATCCAAAATGGGCGAAATATACTTCATTTGGCGTTCAAAATAGTTCAGAAGCGCACAAAAATAACGTTCAATTTTAGGAAGGGAGGTGGTTGAGACTAAAATATAAAAACTTACAATTACTACAGGCTACATAAGACGCTACATTGTGCAATTAGTAGGCTAGGGAACGCAGAATGTATGTACAACACTGCACTTCATTGATAGAGATTGGAGATAATAATTTATTCCATTTTTTACTTATTTATATGCGGAATCACTTACGAAGGAGGCTCTGACCCGCCAAGTCGGCCTTATACATTTTTTTTAAAGAGCATGTGAAAAACAAATTAAAATACTTAAAAACAAGATGCGAATTGGGGCTTGTTAGGTTAGATTTTTGAAAGTTTAAAATTCCTGATAGTAGTTAAACGAGCCTATATTTAATTCACGACAATTTAAATTTTTAATTTCTCGGACCCTGTAGTTCCTACAATGTTTGTCTGATTTTAAATAAAAGTGTAGTTTTGTAAGTCGCACAAAATTATCTTAAGAGTAATTTCTGGGTTTTTGAGAATTCAAAAAATTGTTTTTTTCGTAAAGTGTAATGCACATTAGTTTTAAAAAGGAATAAACTAAAATTACTTTAAAAAAAATTAGAAGTATAAATTATCTTAATTTTTGCAAACCCCAAGAATTACTTGTAAAATAATTTTCTGCAAAATACAAATTAAACTACACTGTCATGAAAAATCGGACGAAAATTGTGGAAGCTTTAGAATGCCAAAGATTAAAACATTTATCTTCTGATCAATTAAATATAGCACCCATTTAATTACTATTAGCCAATTAAAACTTTCAAAAATCTGACTTACAGAGTCAAAATGCCTATTTAAATCATTTTTTGAAGAAATTTTAATTTTTTCACATGCTCTCTTCAAACAAAAATAAATGAGGCTGATTCGGTGGGATCACCGCTGACCCTTTTTTCGTTGGTTACACAACTAAACTTCAAATAAAAATGTCATGTCATATATTTTTTTAATTAAAAAAAAGAGCAAGAAAAACATTATATTTATGAATCAATCGTACTTGATAGGCAGTTACTAAAATAAATGCAATATTTTGATGTAAAAATAATTTTTAAGGATTTAACGTTTTCGCAGAAAACGTAAATATAATTAATTATTATCACAGCATGTGCTTTTAATAGGTAACTGCCAAAATTAGTCAATAATGCAAAAAAATTGTCAATAATGCTTATGCTTCTAAATAAACTATGTGTAATGTGTAAATTAAAAAATTAATTATATTTCGTTCGAAATTCAAAATTAATAAAATAATTAAATTAATTATAATAAATGATGAATTTCATTTTGTATTTTTTATGTGATCAAAAAATCAAAATTCTAGTAAAATTTGAAAACTATAACTAATTTTCAGTACCTACTAATTGTATAGTTAAACTTTACCAATGTACAAAATTTTAGTTATCATAAGACCTTTAGGTAAAAAAAAAATTAACTTACATTGATATTTTTGTTTTCGAACTATTGAATAAATATTTAAGTACGAACTGAATACTAATTACACTGCACTAGGGCGAAGCCCTAAACTATAAAAGGAATGGGGTAACAAATTTTCAAATTCCTGAACGTCATGGGTGGTCGACCCTTAACTTTGTATGTAATATGTAATTTTATTTCGTAGGAATAAAAAATTAAACTTACCACGTGGTGAAAATCGTCATCTTGACTGTGATCCGGAACTTCTTGTTGTAGGACTGGGATGACAAAACAAAGTGTAAAAAGCACAAGTACAAGAATGGCTACAGCAGCTGCTACAAAACCACCAGCAAGTTTGAAAGGCCTATTTGATTTAGCCATAGGAATAATTATTTTAGATTCCACACTGTCTAGCAGTGTGTTCCAGCCACTTTAGTGTTAAGTGTTAGTTATGCCTCTTGATTGTAAAATTTTTAGAAAGTTAAATTGTTAATTGTAGTTGGTTTATTGAGTGAATTTTAAGACAGCAACGTGATTTCTCACTCAAGTCTTTAGATTGAATACAAATTGTCAAATCCAAGTCCCATTTTTATATAGAACATTTCAATTCATTCAATAAAAACAAACTGATACGAAGTAATTCCAGAGAAATGATAATTCCGGTCTTCTAATGTATATGCCCATTCAGCTTCAATTAGGTTAAAAAATAGTCACATCTCTTTTTGGAAGCATCCAAATCGTCCTCATTATTTTTAGCTAACACCAAAGTGCACTATCTACATAACAAATATATTAAATTATCGTAGCTATAAAAAATGTAGGTAGGTAGAACATTTTGCACTTGTCAAAAACGTGAACAGTGAACATAGAACATTTTGCGCCTAAAAATAGAGGTATAATTAGGGATTATATCGCAGCTTTTATAGAACAAGTAAATATAATAGATTTTGTGCTTTTAAAAAATTTAAATACAGTTATTTAACAGTTATAAATTGTACATCATTTTGTATTTATAAAATACATGTTAACAATATATTTTACAACTTTCAAAAACATATAGGTGAAACATTTTGTTGTTTTAAAAAACGTAAATAAAAAATCAATGTTGAACAATATATAAACAAAAAACAGTTTTAAAATTCCAAAAACATGTAAAGACAAAATTTGCACATTTTGAGGAGCTTGTAAGGTAATATTTTGCAATTTTTAAAAACATACACACATAAATTTTTATCCCTCCCAAAAAACTGTAAATAGAGCATTTTGCAATTTTCCAAAACATGTAAATAGACAATTTTGCGCTTTAAATAAAATATGTAAATAGAACATTTGGCACTTTTCCAAAACATGTGAATAGAACATTTGGCACTTTTCAAAAACATGTAAATAGAACATTTGGCACTTTTCAAAAACATGTAAATAGAACATTTTGCACTTTTCAAAAACATGTAAATGGAACATTTTGCACTTTTCAAAAACATGTAAATAGAACATTTTGCACTTTTCAAAAACATGTAAATGGAACATTTTGCACTTTTCAAAAACATGTAAATAGAACATTTTGCACTTTTCAAAAACCTGAAAATAGAACATTTTATAATCTAAGAAAAACTTGACATCTTGTTACATATATTAAATCATGCCCGTGTTCAATGTTTAACCCGCGTACTAATCAAACTCAACAACATCAAGCGTTCTTTACATTTAATTAATCTAGAAAAATGCATTCAAAAATTCATATTTATTACCGAGAGACGTAACTATAAGAGACACGTGCACTATACGAGACCCGCTTTTCATTAAATAACACACCGGATATTAGGACATTATGCGATCTTCAAAATGAGGCAAAAATAACGTTTCCAATTTTTTAAAATCTAATAAACATTGTATTCCTTTTAATTCACATTTTATAAAAAATAATTTATTATACAGTTTTATAACAACATGTTTTGCCATTTCATAATTATTTTAATTAAAGTTAAAATTTTAAAATTGGTAATTTTGCTACTTCACTTACGACATCATTACATTTACATATTTTATTGTAAACAACTTTAACTGTTTCGATTTATCTATTCCCAAGAAATGGAATCAATGAGAAATTTCATGTGAATTTGTAGCGGCTGATTACCCAGGAAAAGCAATGTTGCTATATTGAACTTAAGGCAATGACATAATTCGTATTAGAGAAACTGCACCCTTTAAATAGGAATATGACGCATGTCTGCGAAAAACTGATATAATTTTTAAAATTTTGAGGGTGTTATAAATAAACGAATAATTCTCTAGATTTCAGACTGCGCAATATTTAATCATCGTGATCTTGTTGTCGTTATAAATATTTAGCTTGACTTTTAAACTGTGCTGTCAGATTCCTAGGTTGAATTCTGGAGAAAAAATATGTATCTACCTCTACTTCTTACATAATAAGTTTATTCATTTATTCCTATGCACGATTAAAGTAGGTACATCATGTACAACGTGACGTACATATCATCTGTGAAGAACCAAAATGACCCACATTCATTATTAGTATCCAACAAAATGAACTATCTACAGAAGCAATTAAAACAAAATGCTCACAAAAGCATGTAGATACAACCTTGTGCATTTTTCAAAAAACAAATTAATAAAACATTTTGCAATTTTCAAAAATCATGTAAATAGAACATTTTCAACTTTTTTAAAACACTTAAATAGAACATTTTACAATTTTTTAAAATCATGTGAAAAGGATATTTTGCACTTTTTAAAAACACTAATATAGAACATTTTGCATTTTTTAAAAATAATGTGAATCATAGGACATTTTGCACTTTAAAAAAACTTAAATAGGTTTGCAATTTTTAAAAACACTTTAGTAAAACATTTTACACTTTAAAAAAAATGTAAATGGAACATTTTCACTTTTCAAGAAGCATGTAAATAGAACGTTTTTCACTTTTTAAAAACACTTAAAAAAAATGTTAAATTTTCAAAAACATTAAATCAGAACAGCTTACTCATTTTAGAAACTCGTAATTAGCATTCTAAAAATAAATCTTATTTACTGCATTTTTTGATATAGCCTATTTTAATTCTAAAATAAATTGGAAATGGTTCATTTTGGTTCTTTATAGACAATATTTCATTATGTAATGACACATTAATGTAAATCAATGAAGCAAAATTAATATTCATTTTGTATAAAGTATAATTATTTTGTTGACGTTATATGTGGTTCTGTCAAGTGGATTCTATCTGATACTCTTTGCCCTCTGCAATGTTATACATGCTATTTCTGAGTATTCTGAGAGTACTTTGTCCTCCTTATAAAATATCTGAATTTACTTTTGAATGGGCTAGAATTTGTCGGACCCTGTAATCAAATCCATTTAACTTGAACTTACAGTTTTTGCAGTGCAAGTCAATCGGTCCCTAATGAGCTCTTAAAAAAAAGTGACTGAGGACCGAAACGTCCTTTTCTTTTTGGCCTCATTTGAGCCTCCGTAATATTTAACACAGGCCGTCCTGAGCTAGTCTCAAAAGTATAGACCTGTTTTTGATACATTTAAATATAAGAATTACTAATATTATAATAAATATACTAGTGAGACGTCATACTGTGCATTATGTGATTTTCTACACTAACCTAACACGAAAAATAGCACACACACTTTTAGTGTGGAGCACAAGAAACTAATATGTACCTTGCATCTTTGTGTGACCTAATTAGGTAGTTACTAAAATTTCATGATCTGTAGAAACAAGTACTGTCACTACCCTTGTTATTTACCATGAAAAAACGAAATAAAAATTATGGGATTTTTGTTTTAAATGCAAGAATTTTTATTTACAGGGTTTTTTGAAAGCGCCAAACATTATATGTGTTCCTTTTTAATGAATGCAAAATATTCTAATCACATTTTTAAAAAGTGTAAAATATTCTATACATAGTTACCTATACTTGTTTTATACAAGTGGACAATACAATGTTGACGTGTTTTTGAAGATTGCAAAATATTTCATACGCAAATATTAGAAAAGTGCAAAAATTTGTGTGTATTTCATTTTTTCTGAACAATGCAAAATTTTGTATTTCTGATTTTTAAAAAGCCTTCAATATAATTATTACTATTAATTATCAAGTTAAAAAAAGTTTTATATCATGCAAACGTGTAGATACATGATGTATATGCAAGAGATAGGTTATTATTTTTTTTCAGGCGCTACTCTCATCAAACATTGTGACATTATGATTGCAAAGCGCATAATTTACTAGTTTCATTATTTCAGGATTATGATGTTGTAAATATCGTGTTTTGTTATGATACATTACATTTTAATTACAGATAAAAATAGAAATTAGTTATATTGCTTCTCTCTTGACGATATTAGGCTTAAGTATCAAAGTATTAAAATAATCCAAAATGTAATTATAAATTTAAAATTTTGCAATCTACGTTATGTTTCCTTACTAGTTAGTACAGTTCTGTTTTATTTGTTTTCGGCTTTATAGTACGGCTCCCGAATTCTGCATCTCCTGTAACAATAGAATAAAACTATACGTATATTAAAACATAAACAATGTATTCTGCAGTTGATTCTAAATAGATGTAAAAAATTGTCACAAATTCTCACGTTCAATATTAGCGAATTGATACAGCCGAAAAAAAAACTAATTAAGAATTTAAATATTTTAAAAAATTATTACATTTTTTGTAATAACAAAAATTGAAAAACAAAAAAGACTTCTGAATTAAGCTTCCAAGGAAAGTACCCCAAGTGTGAAATCTTAAATGGAGCAAATGATAGTAGATTATGTACTAGGTGGTGGTTCGCATTACAACGTGCACATGTTATTAATAGGTTTGCATATGTTAATTAATTTTAATTGTGTCGTTTATTCTGGACCCAGCCCCACGTATTTGTTTGTAGCCGCACGTAATATCTGAAATGCCTTCTGACTTTTTTTTTGCTCTAAAAGGAAAAGAACAGGAAACACAGTGACAAGATCAGAATTTTTTTTCTCTTTTCGAGGGTTCAAGTTGAATCTTTCTATTTTTATCCCTGTTCCAGTTTAAAGTCAAAGCCAAGGAAATTTACAGCCTCCAGTCTACTGTGTAATTATATTTGACGAAAGCAAGGAGATAAATATTTATGCTCTGTTTCTGTATTCTTTTCTTTTGCTACTTTTCCCAACTTTTAACAACACACGAAAAATCGTGTGTTGCAAGATATTTTAATGTATTAAAAATTAGGTTTTACCTTTCAAAAAACATTTCAAATGTTACTGAACGTATAGTAAAGAGGTGTTAGCATAAGTACAGGTGCTAAAGTACAAAGATAGACATTTTAGAGAGTTTGAGTCAAAGTATATTTCAAGTTTCCCAGCACAGCAGCGTAAACTGTAAAGTTATTCTCGCCCTTGATTTATTAGTTTTGCGCGGCACATTTTGAGCTACAAATACAACTAAATTAATATTCTGAATTTTAAGAAGTCAGTCGTTGAAGACAGTTACAGTTGTCAGTCACTTCAGTGTTCTTGTCATGTTTAATTCAGTTTTCACGAGTCAGTGTCTCTTACACTTTTAATAATTTAATTTAGTAATGTTAAGAAGAATTTAAATTTATAAAATAGAAATTATGATTGTAGATTATTGTGCAGAAAAATAATTATGTAAAAAATTATCATTGGTTTTTCTTACATTAAATTTAAATTGGAGCCCCTAAACAAAATGAAATCAATTTCAAGTCTAGCTCCGAAACGACTCAGAGTCGAGACTTTTAATAATGTTGAGAACGGAAGTACCACAGAAGACGTCATTACATAGTCAGTCAGCTTCAGGTGGATCTGAATCCGAGGTGGCCATCTCTGGCCCCTGGGGATGCTGATACTGTTGTTGGTTGTTGAATCTTTCGTCAATATATTTACAGATGATGTTAGTGATTCCTGATTTTACATAAAATATAAACACTCGTAATTAATTGAAGTATATTCACTACAGTAATATTTATCTTGTATAAGAAATCAGTTAAACATCAAATTAAACTTCACGATTAGATCCCACAATTTTTCATACATTAAATTCAGTTTATGATTTATTTTTTGTTTCTACTCCTCAGATCCTGCCTTAGATAGGGTAAGGTCGTCTAATTGTGATAATCAGGTAATTGTGATACTATAAAACCGTCTCCTAACGAACGACAGCCAATGCTTGAATTTTGTGTTACTTTAATCAACGACTCAATGAGTGTGTAATAGTTGATCTCTGCCGTGAAATTCAGATATCTTGTTGAAGAAAAAAATCAAAACATCTATGATTGCCATTTAATTAGTAAAAAGAGTTTGTTTTCATTATATTTAAACCTCTCTAATTACTGTTCCGAAAATATTCTCAATAATACTAATGCTCCATCCAGACTATGATAGGTATACGATTACAGTCAATTGAGGTTGGTTTGTCAATTGACCGTAATCTATTATCAATAACCCTCATAGGCAGTGTGTTTGAGTTTCGCGCTTTTGAGTGTAAACTCAATGACTATCATAGGTGCCTATGATCATAGTCTGGATGGAGTATAACTATGCGAGAGATAACCATGGTTAATAGGCACAAGATAAGCTCAATTCAGATTGAATTATAATTTGGTCTTTCTTTTGGTACATTATTTTCGAAAACGTAAGTCGCATCGGTGTGACGTGTAAATGTGATACTAATGCTATTAAGCGTGGAACTGCAGTATTGGAAAATACACTGACTTTGACCTGAACTGTGCTGATTTGTGTGTAAATAATGGATATTTAACTGCAAAAGCAGGTTGAAAGTATTATAATGTCACACTTTGAACGCTAATTTTTCATACACGTAATTTAGCATGTTATATGAGTTTTAAAGTTATTAAGCTTATTAACACATTTAGTTTGATACTATCAACGCAATAAACTTTGGTGGGCATACAGCAAAATAAAAATCCGGCGCTTCGCGCCGGATTTGCCTACCGTGGGCCCGAAGTAGATGCTGAGCTTACAGCGAATATAGACTTTAGTCAATTGATGCATCTTCTCACATTATTTACATACAATACACTCTATACCCTCCAAAGTGCAATATTTTAGTGACGACATTGTTGGACGATCCTAATATGTACAATAATATTATTTTATGCTAAAAATACTATATTACATAATGTTTAAACTGATAACGGGTTTTTTTAAATGATGACATTTAGACGACTTTATTTATGGACAATTATTGTGTGTAGTAGGGGAGTGCGTATGTGTGATCGGGTTCATTTTTTTTCAACTTTAAAAATCTGTAACTTTTTTTGTACTTCCTCCAAATTCACTGTTTGTGTACTCAAATACTAGCCAGTTCATTATCTATATACCCTTAAAATATCAAACCGATAAACTGAAAATTCAAAGACTTGTACCAAATTGTATGAAATAACTTCAATAATTTTCAAAATTACAAAAATGCTGTTTTTGTGATCACCGTGTCCCAAAATGTGATCATGTTAAAATTGCATTAATATTACAGTGAAAGTTAGTGCCTTTTATGTGATCACACTAGAAAACTTTCAGATAAGATGGAAAATGAAAGATAATGCGATATTCGGGTCCATTTATGAGAGTTTAAATAACACTACATGCGTAAAATACAAAATCACATGTTTTGGGGTGGTCTGCAAATGGCGTCACAAAATTAATGACATTTGGTCCCACCACTATTTTATCATTTAAGTGGTTGCCCATAAATGATGTCATCGAAGTTTCTCCATTTCTACGACCCTATGATTACCCTGTCATCAACCGAACCATTGTGTAGAATAGATGGATATCTTTAACATACGTTGTCATCAAGATCCTAGCTGACCCACTAACCGTACCCCTGACATCATTTACGGATGATCTCTTACCATTGAGTAAGCGACTATTTTAAAATGGAATGTCATGAGTCATTAATATCTGGCTAGACCAGCTGACCCGAACGATGACATTATTTAATGGCGATTTTTAGGGGTTACCCATAAAGGATGTCCTCATCTTGGTGGGTAAAAATAAAATAAACGATAATTTGGCATCTGTAACATGTGATAACAGCAATTGCATAAATGATTGAGGAATTCCTGAACTAGTGGATTTATCTTGAGCAATAATGCTAACGATACATTGAATTTTAATACCCACCCATTTTTCTAATTTGCAAAAAATCAAAATTTGCTGCAAGGGATGGTTCATAAATAATGTCACCCAAATTAAAATTTTATTAGGACCCATTCACCTATATGTCATGATTGTCATGACATCAACATTACTTAAACCGCTATATGTAATATGTCTTTAAAATCTGACTAGACCCACACCCATCCGGACGACATCATTTATGGACGATCCCTAATGATGTAAAACAGCATTGTCAACTTATTTTAATAAGCTGCTCGATAAACTGAGTTGATTCGATGCTTTTAGCCATCTGCAGCTCTGATCACATTTAGAGCTCATAGAATGATCACATTATAGCACAACTCCCGGATTTGACACTTTGACCTTTCATCTATTTTTGTGGGAACTCTCCGTACGAAAATCTCAAACAGTATCTTCAACTAGTTGGTAATGAATGTATCAATCACGTTGCACACGTTGTTTAATTCTAAAATGTACAACACTAGAAATTTTGAAATTTGAAAACTCGGAAAAAAATTCGGAATACGAGTTATTCTGATATTTGGACTTCGGCGATTTTACTCTGCCCAGGTTTTCAAAGTTTCGCACCCTAAATTATACTGTCGTTAGTTAAGAGTACAAGCTATCATTACCGGCTAGTAAAGGATTTCTGATGCAGCTTGTGCTTTAGCACCAGCCACTGATCACACTTAAGGCATGATCACATATACGCACTCTACTGCTATACTGATAGAAGTAGATTTTGAAGATTTAAATCTACCAAATTTTGCATTCAGCACTAACAAGGATCCCTAAAATGGTGATTTTGTGATGACGTCATTTATGAAGGATCCCTGTATGTATGCTAGAAAAAGACGGTGTTAGAGATATCTATTAATTTGATTTTTGAACTAAAGACAGAAGAGATTTCTATAATTGAAATAATTTAATGACGTCATTTTTAGATGATCCTTGCATGGCTTCTAACTTGTGTAACCCTCGAAGTTGAAATATAATTTATAAATAACTTATGTATAAGATTTACTGGACACTAACAATTCCGAACTGCGTGCCATTCGGTTAAACTATGTTCCTTAAAATTGAGAATTTGAATGACGCCATTATTGGTTAGTCATCAACTATCTATAAGCTTCGTTCGTTTGAACACAGCATGAAGTAAAAATAGTTAGGGTGGGTTTTCTAAAATAGAAATTTCTAATGAAGTTATTTATGAACGGTCACTTCCCTTTTACGATCAACGTGCGTATGTTTACAGCATAAAGTTAAGAAGTCGTGAATTTCACCCGTTTTTGATTCCACGTTAAATATATCATGGTATATTGCAATTGGTGTTTGCCGACATTCCGTGCATGATGCAGATAAGCATAGATTTTTCTAAGTGTAATTCAAATACAAGATAGCAACCCTAAAATATTAAGTTCGTATGCTTGGCCAGCTTTGGGAACGGACACAAATGACGACACATAAATTTACCAAAATTATAAGCCTATCCAACTGCTTGTCACCTTTTTAAGCATTGCTTGAATGGATGTCCTTACGGTGGAATGTCAAGTGACCCACTCTTAAGGTAAGCAACGCCATTTGTGTCTGACCCCTACCAGCCTTAACGTCGTTAAAACAAAAAGCAGCTGGCTCTTTTGCAAGACACGAAACGTAGCAGGACTTTCTCTTGGAACGACAGAAAACAAAGCTAACTTGCTGACGGGACTCTATGTATCTTATGTGTTGCATATCTGACACGCTTACAGATTCGTATCAGAGATTTCTTAGCTCAGGCCATTACTGATTCATTGCTGTAGACAGGAATCTATAGCAGAGGCAACCAAAAGTGAAGGCTGGCAAGGATAAATTTTGCATGCAAACAAATGGCAGCTTTATCCTTGCTAGCCTTCACTTTCGGTTGCCTCTACAGTAGGTGTCGCGTGCTCCATTCCAACCTTAGGTTCGAGGCTTTAAATTTTTTGGACGTATTTAACGATTGATCCTGAATCCTTCCCCCCCCCCCCGCCCTTCTGAACCTAAAAAGGATGATTTGTTGAGTAGGGGAGCATTAGTTTGCGGTTGGTAAAGCACTAGGGATAAGAAATATTTATATTTTTAAGATTGTGACTTGTTTTAATTCTTAAACCCCCCCTCCTCTAAGAGACAATTCGTGGGGTTGGGGATGCAAGTATTTAAAGTTTTCTAATAGTTTTAGCAAAGAAATTAAGATTTCTGGGACGTCATTAGGAAGAAAATTAAGATTTTTGGGACGTCATTTGTGAGTGACCCCAAGTACACCCCCTCCCCATAGCGGATACTTTGAGGGTGGGGGTGCAAGTATTTGAAGTTTTTTAATGGTTTTAGCAAAAACAAATTAGATTTTAGGGACGTCATCTGCGGTTGACCCTAAGTACACCACCTCCCCTTAGGGGATACTTTGTGGGTGGGAGGTGCAAGTATATAAAGTTTTTTCATGGTTTAAGAAAAAATAGTTGAGATTGTTGGGACGTCTTCTTGGGTGACCCCAAGTACACCTCCCCCCTTAAGGATACTTTGTGGGTGCAGGTAACTTCTGCGGGTAGCTTGTGCTGATGACTTGTGCATGTTTCTGGTGCATTGACTGGCGCCTGTAAGGAAACCATTTAGCTGGTGCATTTGGCTGATGCAAAGCGGCAAATCACCCGTTTTTCTCCAATGCTTTTAGATGGCTAAAAAAGTTGGTCCAGTCAACTGTTATTTGTGAAAAACTGGTTAGTTCGATCGCTCTCAAAAACAATAGGGCACTTCTCATTTGCATTTGTGGCCATTTAAAAAATATTTGACGAATATCGCTTAAAAACTGTGACCTGTAGCGCATAAAGAACAGACAGACGGACAGACAGACAGACAGACGGACGGACATAGCCATTCCTATAGATGCTTAAGCTCAGCATCTAAAAACGACGATTTGAATGACTTGTCATTCACAATTACATAAATACAACAAATAAAGTTTATTTACTGCGTTTTTAGAGTTTAACCGTTTTAACCGGTTAAAACCGGTTAAAACCGGTCCCCTAAATTTTCGTTTTTGGGCCAAAACGGCTTTTACTGGCTAAAACTCATTTAAGCGCTAAAATTGAATTAACAGCGACTAGCAAAATATGTTTTTATTTTCCATAACGCCTGTAAGATGAAATCAATACCTTTTAGGCTCTTTTATATATTTTTAGGCAATAATAAGGGATGCAAAAAATTGCATTTTACATAGTCAGTTAAATTTAAACTGGTAAATGTTCATAAATCAATTTACCTGAATCACTGATTAAAAATTTTGATATTTGCTCCATACATAACTGATATTTGATAAAAATTCTTATTCAACAATGTTAACTACATTTTTCAATGGTACCGCTGGGAATGCTTCAGATGAGCGTATTTTGTCGACATTTGCCTCTATTTAGACGGACTAGCGGAATCGTCTTTCCCATGACCGCTTAGTTAAGCTTTAAATTATTTTTTTAGAAACTAATAAAAATCATATTTTTATGAGAAATAACTCATAATTTGAATGCAGTAACACATAGTCATTAATAGCATTTTTCTATCTTTTTTATTTTTTTCTAATGCACTTGTAGTGATTTGGGGGTTTTAGCCAGTTTTAGCCGGTTTTAGCCGGTTTTTGCCAGTTTTAGCCGGTTAAAACCGGTTTTAGCCGGTGGCCAGGTTTTTATTCAAACTGGCCGGCTTTTTCCGAACCCTGCGTATCACAATTACCGGACTTAACCAATTTCCAACTAAAAAATTGCCAATTAAAAAATCAGAATAAATTAATGGAACACAACATTTTAATGATGGTCACTGCATTTTTCCCGAAATTAAGAGCAATTATTTCTACTTTCTACATACGCTTGAATATTCATAATTCAGTTGATATTGCAAACGAATTCTTTTTCTATTTCACTATCTCGTCACACAGTATGTGGTGGATAAAAGAAACTTGTACGACAGTGCTAACAAGATTAGATGTTAACTTCAACAGGTTCATTAGTCAATTTTAAAATATTTGAGAGTAGGAAAATGAGTGTCAGCTCAACAACCCCAACAGTTAATCTGTTAAAATCTACATTGGGCCTGTTAAAAAATGTATGCCACTGTAATTGTATGTAAGCTTGACTAGTGGTCCATTGCTCTGGAGTAAGTCCAATAGTTAGGACTAAAAGGTACCTATGAGGAAGGTTGCGGGTTTGAATCCATTTTTTGATGTTATTGTTTAACTAATTTTTCAACAGCACGGTCTAACAGTGATTTAGGTAAGGCCTTATATAACTGCATTGTTAGTTAAACGAAAAAGTGTTTGGTAAAATAGTTGATTTTATTGCCAATTTACATGCATTTATTGATACAAAGCACATTTTAAAGTAAGAAAATAAGTTCAATAATCCTGTTTTGATGCTTCGTCTTCGTCTGCGACCCGCGCTACGAATTCCATTTCGCGATTTGCCGGTATTTTATGGTCTCGCAACAATGCAAGGTTTTTCAGCTGGAATACAGTAAGCTAGGCAATAGCAAAATTTGAATTAAAATAATTTTCTAAACATCTTTAATAATAAATTTTCAATTAAAAAATTTTAATCTGGTTAAATTGCTAAGTGATAAGTTTAAAATATGTCAAATAACACACTTGCGCAGCATTGAGTTCGACCATATGGACACTCTGGATGATTCATATCGTTGCGTGATTCCATATTATGGTTGAGGCATTCTTCGAAATCTTCCCCATCCCCGTCGAGCCAGGACACAGACGGACTCACCAGAGCCAAGATGACAATGAAGATGTTGAGCCAAGACGCCCCAAATATCCCCTTCATTTTCCTATTTGATTTGCCACGATTCTTAAGGAACAGTTTGTTTAGTGAGGAACGGAGCAAGTTTGGGAAGAGGTTCAAGAGGATCTGATTTTCTTCGTGTGTCACATTTCCGTTCTAATTTTCAATTTATTTTCAACTGATCAATGGACGAAGAACACAAAAGCCATTCACTATTAAATTCAGCAAAATGACAAATTAACATTGGGACCTGCTCTATTCAAATGCGATAGTATTAGGGATTAATAATTCCAATTCCGAGCACGTCACCAATTGCAGTAATGAATAATACATAATTGCAATTAATTAAATTGAATGAATGCACATTATGTGATTGTCAATCAAATGGATTCCCAAATTTAACAACCAAATACTCGCACAATCAACATATTCAAAGTGGAGCATGAATGTATTGACACACATAAGCTGATAAAATGTTTTCATATTTTTTTAAACTGACTTCTTGTATTTCCCTAAGCAGTCCAGTAAGAATTAATAATGCCTAAAAATCCAGTAGTTATGGCTATTAGGAGTTTGTTAGCAAAACGCGCTAAGTCCACACTTTATCTACTGGCGTAATGCGTTTTGCTAACAAACTCTCCATATGTTGCGTAATGCGTATATAGTTTTTTTTTTAGATTTTGTCGATTTTTTCTACATTTAACACTTCAAGTATGAGGCATATGATATTAATAACTTTAATTAGCAATGTGGTGTCAATTTGTCAATATACTATTTTTATAAATGTTGTTTCTATTTTTAAAGTTTAACTTTGACCTTACTCATGCAACACAGTAACCTATACAATTAAATATAACACACAAAAAATCTCATGTTTTTAACAAATACACTTTCTCTGCTTTGTCAAGCAATTCGTCATTTAGATAATCAAGACAATTACAGCTAAAAGTTATTTAAAAAAGACCCTGCAGTTAAATAATATAAAATAGTAGATTATTTACCTGTTGCCCAACTGCTTAATGTATCAGTCAGAATTTTAAAAATGAAAATGTAACAACAAAAAGGAAGTGCAGTCCGCAAGTTGAAGGCCAAGTTCACGCACGATCAGACTTGTCAAAAGGGATGTCAAATACTTGTACAAGACCAAGACTCTTGGGTACCCAAGACTTGCATTCCATGGGTACCCCAAGAGTCTTGAGTACCCAAGTACTTAAATTCCTGGGGTACCTCAAGAGTCTTGGGTACCCAAAGACTTAAATTACTTGGGTACCCCAAGAGCCTTGGGTACCTAAATATTGAAGTTACATGGGTACCCAAGTATACAAAATCCTTGTACAAACCCAAGACTCTTGGGTACTAAACGCAAGGAATTCTTGGGTTTTGGACAAGAGTCTTGGGTTTTTGATTCCTTGGGTGCACCCAAGACTCTTGTTTTGGCAAGCATTTTATTAACTTGGGTGGGTGACCCAAGAGTCTTGGGTATTCAAGAATTAAAATTCCTTGGGTACCCCAAGACTCTTGGGTACCCAAGGATTAAAATTACTTGGGTACCCCAAAAGTCTTGGGTACCCAAGTACTACAATTACTTGGGTACCCCAAGACTCTTGCCTGAGTAAAGTTGTATTTCATTCTGAAACATTATAAACAACAAAATATGGAAAAAGGCTTATATGGAAAATATGGCATATCTATGGGTGATGTAGTCGTTTATAAGGTTTATTACTTCACGATTATTCTGTAATTTAGAATAATTTGTAAAAACTTATTCGCTTTTTTTACTCTTATTGTTTGATGTAGGAATTTAAACTCAGCATTTGCTGAATGTGAGGATGTTAAAGATCTGGATTCTGTCGAATTGGAATGAAATGCAACACCTACACCCCATTACTATACAGCTTGCCCATTTATTGTTACTCTCGCATCCTTACTTACAACTTATTGATATTCTGTTTTAGTATTTTTATTTATGCTTTCAAAACTATGATTTTTAAGTCATCTATAGCGATATTAATTTTGTAGCATATAATTACTTACTATAATTACTACTTCCAGCTCATGATTACTAAGTAGGTATATAAAGTTTATGATATTATAAAATGTTAGTTCATAGGTTTGTATACGCGTTATTAGCTCCTGCTTTGAGGAAAACTAACTGTAAAGTAATATTTAGTATTTATAATCACCTTCTTGAAGGATTACTGCTTTTCTTGTTATGGTTAATATGTAGTATAATTTTAGTATTCAATTAATTTCACAACATTTAAATAACGTTGATTCATAGTTTCGTAGGTTTAAATAGGATTTAAAGTTAACGTTTAAATAAAGGCAAGCATCAACGCATACTATAAATTACGTTTACCATCAACGTTGAAAATAGGTTTATTAAAAACTTTATTTTGCCCGGACATCTAAACCATATTTCAACTAACCTTCAACTAAACCTAAATCATATATAATCATACGTTTCATAAACCCTCCTATTTACATTTTGCAACGTATTATAAACAACTATTTCACTTCACAATGTTGCTTGAGAACTTTATGTAATATATTTGTTGTTGATTAAAGTAATAAAACCCTGCATAAGGATAATAATAATATCAAGGGGTCCAGAGTTTGGTGTTTAGTGTCTCAGTTTAAGAAATTATACTAATTTTTACTAAAACAGTTTTAAAAAATATTGATATCGTTTAATTGGGTCATAGGTCACATTGTACAACGATTTTAGTAGAATTTAAAAATATTAGCATTGGCAAACAATGTTTTAACCTTATACTTTACCTCAAATAATTTCATACATTTAATTAAGTATCTAGTTCGCATAAAGCAAGACAACTAGATTAAAATATTTAATATTGTAAGAATTCGCTTACGTTAAAATATTAATTAGCCTATACAAATATTTTAACACTATTATTATTATTTTATGTTTCTTTTTGTAAAGTTGCTGTTTAAGTGAGGTGTTTAGTAGAGATTGCTGTCACGGCTACAAATGTTGAAGTTTTCATCATTAAAAAAGACAGGTATACGTTATCTATAAACATTTTGAAAATTATAATTATAAAAATAGTATTATAAATAATTACACTATGTGGGCAAGAAAGTATTTTAAGTAAAGGAATTAGTTGTATAATCTATAAGTGTAAAGATAAATATTCAAAACTTGTTATATTTCTTGTACGTAGGCGCAATAACTAATTTTTGATTTTCGCGACAACAGCAAAAAAATATAAAGTATACACGTAAATAAGTGGAACATTTTCGTGGTATTTGACTTTTTAAATTTTACATACAATCGATTTATTTATTTGATTTATGATGCAGGTATAACGTGCAGATGTTTTACTTGTAATTTAGTTTTATAGACTATGTATTTAGCAATAGACTAAACACATTTTTTAAATTATATATGTAGCATAAATAATTTTAATCCGAGAAATTAACATAAATTAAATCCTTCTTTATGAATTAATTTTAAATGTGACAGGCCACCAGATAAACTAGATCTGTATCATCTAATATTGTAATTTACATTCTAAAAAATAGCAACTACCAATTCCTTTTTGATTTTGTATTTTGCATTGGAGTAAAGCTCAGACTTACTTTTATGTCTACAAAATTTAATTCCTGCATTACCTTTGCATAAATTACCATAAAGAGTAAGAGAGAGAAAAACGGCGGCAAGTAAGCAAAAACTGACCATAGTAAATAATATTAAGATTTTGTGAAAATTAAATAATAACTGCACAAATTGTACGTTTACATTATTGGCATTATATACCGCGTAATTAAACAATTATTAATTAAAATCTTATGTAATTTTAAAGTAAAATTGCACTGCTTTTTTTGTCTTTAAATCAAAATGGGTTACTTGTCTAATGCAATGTTTTCATACAAATACAAAGTGAGCCTAGACAAATAGTCTGATCATGGTTGTTCCCATTTTATTTGTTTTTAAACTTCATCATGGCTAGTGTGTTATTATTAATTAAGTGGGTGAATACAATTTTACCGTATTTCCTCTGATAGTACGCCCCGCGTACTATCAAAACCCGAGCCTCGACCCCTCGCGTATAATTCGAGACCCGCGTACTATAAAAGAATCACGCACTGGCATTTAATAGAGTGTTAAATATACCCGCTTACTATTGAAATTGAGGCAGCTACCCGCCGCGTACTATTACAGATCCGAACATTATTAGAGACCCGCGTACTATTAGAGGGAATACTGTATTTGTTTACCCTGTTTACAAGGTTACACTATAAATGCTTTATTGATTGAAAAAAATCTCTTTTATATTTTATTCTTTACGAACGTTTTAATAGACATGTGGATATGATGATACAGCATCTTGTTTAAATTCAAATGATAAAGATAATTGTTATATTTCCTCTGACGCAGTTCCAGTGTATTAAACTGCAATATACATCATGTAATAAAATGCTGACAAATAAACAATTGTAGCAAGTAAATGCAAATTTCACAAACAAGAAACGTATTCATAACAATCGCAGCAGAATAAGAATGTAATATGTCGTGACAGCCATCCGCCAAAACAATTCACCCATAAAAAATAGTTTGCCCACCTGCATATATGTGCGCAATAAAAAGAATAGGATTTGTGTGACCATTAGCCACAAACGTTAATATCAGCTAACAACGTTAAAACGCGTGCATTTATGTATGCAATAGTAAATTCTAGCCACAGAAATAATTAAATCAAGCCACTTGACAGAAACCTATTAAAATTAGGTAAAACAAAATAAAATCGTGAATGTGGAAAACATCTGTTTTTTTTCAAAACTTATAAAATAAGTGTTTAAACGTGACATTAAAGTTGCATTTACGATGTATATTACATGTACTTATGCTTTTACCACATATACAACTTCACAAGTTGTTTAATGTGTAATGTATGTTAAGTTTGAGTAATTAAAATATTTGTATTGCTTTTACCTAGTAAGGTTTACTTCTATTAGCATTTTTTCCCTAGGTTTAAAATTAATGTTACAACTTATATTTTTATTATTTAACGAGCGTGAAATTAAATGTATTTAACTTTGAAATCACACATGTCACATTTATTTTTCGATATAAATTATTATTATTTATTTTATTTGATTGTTTTACGTTTCATAGTACAGTCTTAGTTTGGGCATGCAGTTGCAATATATAGAACTCTATTGTATGCAGTTTTTTTTAGCTGCAGTGAAGAAAGAGTCCGCTTTTAAAAAAGTAAGCAAAGGCTTTTATAATGGCAGGATCACGTTAAATTGAAATTTTAGCTGAAGTCTTACACATAATTTTTTTACAATTGTAAGAGGCTTGACTATTTTTAAAGTAATAACACCAAAATGTAAATGGTCACAACCGGGCAACTAAAAACTCGCTATACTATTTTTTTTCTGAAAAGAGCTAAAAAAAAAAGTAAGATTGTAGACACAAATTTGCTAATAGTAATAAATGGACGCCATATTTCAATATTTGTTTAAATCTTTAATTGTGTCTGCATTTTTGTAACTGAATCAATTTAATTTGAATTTTTTTGACAGTTACAATATTGTATGAAATGTTGTTTTTGGGATTTTTCAATTAAAAAATTTTTTTTGTTTCAAAACATCAAATGTTGTTACTACGATTAAATCCACAAAAATTGTTTTAAAACATTATTTTTTCAAACTTTTGAAAACTTTAAAGTATTGTCATATTCATAACATCACATCGAAACTTAGTGTTGGGTTTTAAAGTTCCAAAAACTATTTTCTTTAAAAAATATAAATATCACACACCTTTTTGTGCTTTTTATAAATAGCGCATTTTTATAAAAAAATTTAATTTTAAAAATTGCAGACACAATTAAAGACTTAAGACTTAAATATGGCGTTCATTGAATTACCATTAGCAAATTTGTGTCTTCAACCCTACTTTTTTGGTATGCTTTTTCTAACAAAAATAGTCTGGGTGGTTTTAAGTCGCCCAGTTGTGACCATTTTCGCGTAGGATTAGGTTGTACAAATACAAATACGAATACACATTTATTTAATGTTTCTCAGGTGATACCCATACCATTCACGAAATTACAACAGTAAACTTGATTAATGGTTTTAAACCTTTTATTTAATTTACATTTAAGAGAATACGTTTATATACAGATGTCGATACTTACGTGCGCGAGGGGAGCAAGATATTTTATTTAGAAGTAGCCACTCTGTGCATATATTTTAAATTCTGAAAAATTAGGATATTATTTAAATACAGTTCACGAAGCACCATATACAAACAATAAAATTAAAGTAAATTGTAAGAAGAACAAGCCCATGGATTAGCTTATGAAGAAGCAAAAATGATTGGACTTCAAACTTCAAGTCCAATCATTTTTGCTCTAATATTCTAATATATTATTCTGCTGCTGATGTTTTTAATTTTAATACGAATACAAATACGAATACGTATGTATTCAATGTTCTTCAAGGATTACCTATAACATTCATGAAATTATAGAAGTAAACTTGATAAATGGTGCATCAAAGATTTTAGTGTATTAAGCATTCAATAAAAGATAAATATTATTTGTTAAAATTTCTAGTAATGTCAATCAGCGAACAAAATTAATACTTTTAAATTAAACTTTACGATAGGTGTAAACTATAGTAATATTAAAAGCACAGGTGCGACTCTGACACGAACTTAATTGGGTTTGACAGTCAAGACGGAGGTCAACACAGTCTTTAAGTCCACTTCTTTTAGTAGGTTTTTCTAACGTGTCAAGAAACAGACTTTCGATGTAGGGGTGTACGTTTATGAGAAGGTAAAGAACAAGGGATTTCAAAAAGATTCAAAAGTCTTGACCTATCAGAAATGTAGTATGTAAAGCTGTTTTTTTTTGAGCAATTAGGTATCTGTACGTTCAAAGTCTTGCATTTACAGTCAAGTTCTCTTTTACTTTTTAAGCTTAGGTAAGAAGGTATTTCCTAATGTTCAGTTGTTCACGGAAGAGATCTTCAACAATACATACGTCTAAATTTCTTAAGTGGGATGACTTTGATAGAATAGTATTGCAATTCTTGGTTTTCGTAAAGCCATATTTTATTGCAAATTATTCTTTTGTCTACGGTATAACATTGTAAGTTGATGGTTGGACAGTTGTGTTGAGTTTGTCTAGAATTCTTGCAATTTCGGACTTTTGAACATTTTGAGATGAGTTAATTGTAATATTAAGGCCAACAAAAATTAAGTTAAGTTTTCTGTGAGCACTAGTTTTGTCAAGTAGATCGTTTTTGACCTGAACGACCTCGGAGCTGAGTGTAGCAATGTTTAGTGTTTCAGTCTTCACGTGATTTTTAAGTTTAAAGGTTTTTTTAAACTTCCACTGCTACCGCGGTCTTGACACTCCTAATTAAATTTAAATTAGCTGTAATAGATTTAAATAGTTAAGTAGTATTTTGTTCAAATTCAGTTGTTGATTCATGACATGACTGAAGTATTTTAATCAGATCTAGGGCAATTTTCCTGCTAAAAATAGTTTTTTCAGTCATCACTGTTGTTGTATGTGGACAAGTGCTGGGTGGAGCAGATCACAGGTTTGTATGTTAAGTATATAGAGAGAGCGTGGTGGATTAATTGAGTTAATTCATTGTCAAACGAAATTACCTTTAGTATTAAGTGATTGTAGCTTGTATAGTAAGTCACAGGGAACACGACAGTATGTAATTAATTTTGGTAAGAACAAAATTACACTAAAAAATTTTACAAAATAGTTTAAAATTTTTACTAGCACATTTAAGTACTTCTTACTTAGTCGCAACTTTTAGCTCTTCTCCGTGAGATTAGGTTGTACTTTTGTACTATATTTATTTTTAAAACAGGAATGTTATTGTAAGAAAAATAGAATACACTATATTTTATTGAAAAAGACAGCCTATAGGCTAACCAGTGTAAATATCCCTTGTTGCATGTGGTACAAAAATGCATTTAGCTGCTCCTGACAAGAAAGCTATGCTACATGGTTTATCTGAACTCAAACGTAATTTCAAAAGTCATACTACTTTTAAATAGTCTAGAATTTATGTATCTGAACGGTATTTTGCTCTGTTACGACAAAGTGAGCTGCTTAAGTTTAAGAAGGTTTTAATATTTTAAACAGTTTTATACATTACAGCTTCGTAAGTTCTACAATTTTTATCTTATAATTATTATACTCAGATATTTTTATTTTTAGACTGTTTGCTAGAAAAATACATTTTCTGGACTACAAAATTTAAACTTTTTTATTTCTCTTCACACAAATAGAGAAATTTATTTTAAAGGCTTACTTATAACTTGTAATCAACATTTTTACAAATATATTAAAATTCAAAATTTTTAAAACACCGACCAAAAAAAATCTTAGTTCTCGAAAAATGCAAAAATTATTACTAGGCAAAAGGTGCCTAATTTTTTGAAAAGGGAATTTTTTAAATCTCGGCGTACTACTTACTACTCAGCAATGTTCCCTCGTAATACACATACTTAGTAAAACGGGCATTAAACGTGGGACTATAAGTATGCAAATAGAAATCACAGAAAATAAAACTAATTTTATTTTATAAACCGTATTATGTCTTTTATAACTCAAATAACCACTGGTAAACTCATTAGCAGAGGCAACCTTAAGTGTGAAAAGTAAACCTTTATCCTCATTTAATGTTTTCGACATGTCTATTCTGTTGAAATTAGAAAAGGCATTAAACAATTTTAAAAAAATTACTTCATTACTGCGTGTTTAATTCTGCCACCTTAACATATTTTACAGTTACAACCGGAGAAGTATCAATTAATTTACAACAGGATGATGCCAAAGCGACTACGATTTTTGGGCAAAGGAATACGAAGAATAACCAGCCTGCTTCTTACAACCCTTACAAAAACGTTGCTGCCATTAATCTTGCTAATTTTGGTGTTTTTAATTTAAAATTGCATTGCTCAAACGGAGCGCGGCATTCAAATTTCAGCGCTCAATATAATTAACAGCAATTTTTCTCGACTCTGTGCCTCAAGAGGTAGCGAATTTAATGGCAACTGCAACGAATATGCTCCAGACGAAGTAGACACCCAAAAATGTGAGCCTGGAAATGATTTAAGTGAGAATGCTACTCTCATTTTTGGAAGCAGCCAGGGCATTGCGCAACTCTCCGTTAGTCAACCAACTGTACGACAACATTTGTTTAAACTGTAAACTTTTTCAATATAACTAAAATTAAACATTTAAAAATGGTTATTCAGCCGGTTTTTGTGATTCTGCACTCAAATTAGTAGTCACAGATTTTAAATTTTAAATAAACGTAACTAAAAAGTAACTTATGCGCCTCTTTGATTTCGTAGCAGGTGACAATAATTCAGAAGCAGAAATATGATAAACGAGCGCTGGACTTTTTGTTTGAAACAAATAAAATGTTTTGGGGTGGCAACAAAGGAGTCATGTACACAGCACCAGTTTAATGCGAAGCGCCAACAACAATGGTACTCAGTGAGCTAGAGTCTTTTATCCTGTGCTTAGCAGTTGACTGGATCTACGACCATATTTATCACGCGGATAATAACAAAAATATATTAATCATGACAAATTTAGATGAAACAATGAAAAAAATTCTGTTTACCACTGAAATATCAGCTACACATGCCATTGTTGTAAATCCCTTGAGTGGGTGAGTAAAAAAACCCTCAAAGTAGAATTCAATTCGTAAAGTTTAAAATCACATATCTGCACAGGTAATGTCTGAACTTGTTTAGGTGGATCTACTGGGTGAATTCAGCGACTCGAACAGTTGAGAGGGCTGGAATGACCGGGTCGCAACAGGAAGTTATTACAAATACAAGTCCTGCATGTTCCTATGGTCTTGCATTAGATTTGACTGAGAATCGACTCTACTGGACAGCAAATGAAAATCCGTGCTCAATTTATTTGATGAATCCGGACGGTTTAGACCAAAAATTAATTTATCGAGCAACTGAACTAACTTTTCTAGACAGTTCTTTCCGAGCCATTACAACATTTGGAAACAACGTGTACTGGAGGGTCCATAATACGACGAAGGGAATTTACAAAACTAGCAAACTGGGCGGCAGAAACGCGACATTAATATATTCGCATACTGGAGTAATTAGAAAAATAAGAATACAACTAATCATTACTGTATTTTTTCATATTTAAACATCCAAATTCCTACCTTTAGGATGTGTCCAACTAGTAATATTTTATTAACTGCATTTTCTATTATGTTATTATCACTGCCTAATGTTGCTGTCCATAATTTCACATGATTTGAATGTTTTAGAGCGATGCGTTATACACCCTTTAAGCGTATCACTCTTCCAAGCAGCCTCAAGGTGTCAATTATTGTAAAAACCGGATGGGTGGTCAGTGTTCCCATCTTTGCTTTCCCACTTCATCAAATGGAATTGTGTCTAAGGCCACTAAGTGCTCTTGTCCAGATGGTAGCACGCTTTCTTCCAACCAGCTTACTTGCACTTTCACAAGTTATGACAACACTGTATGATAACGTTATTTTGTGACCGACCCATAACTAGTGTTACCCTTTCGTTGTTATTCTTACATGCATGCAAATCACATTTGTTTAAATTTAAATTAAAGTTGTTTGATATACACTACATGTATAAAACAAGTGGTTTCAACTTTTCAAAAATATGTTAAATAAATATTCTTCACTTTTGCTAATTGCTAACAGAACACTTTACAATATTAAAAAGCAAACCACTTTTGATAATATGAACGTTTACAAAAATTCAAATAAAACCAAGAACTATCAAGTTTTGCTGCTTTCAGTTTAGTTGTGCCGGAGTGTTGGTATTTTCTAGGTTGCATTTAATATGTAGACTTTCCAGAAATAATTTATTTCCATTAGGGTACGAATTGTTAGGGTCAACCGCTGGGTTACTAGTATAAAGGGTACAATATCCGAGGGGACGACTGCCAACTGAACCCATGCATAAAGCTAATGAAAATATTACTATTTTAGTACCCACCTAACCCCATGTTATTCTAATGATGTTATTTAAACGGCTATCTTGAACAGTAACTATGTCAATAATACCCGTTGAGGGCAATTTACGCTGCCAATACCATCTTTTATAGGCATTAATATTACTTATTCAAATAACATTTTAATCACATATATACATCATTTATAACAATTATAATACTGCATAAATTATTTACTGCATTTACGCTTACAATGCTAATAACGCAGACGTATTGATGCATGTCAAAAAAGTACACTTTATCTAAAAGGTCAAGAAGGTCATGTTGTTGGTTTAAACGATTTCCCTCTGAGACTTCGTCCATCGAACGCAAAAGTTTATTTTTCCGCATTATATGTAGTCTGGAACTGCTTATATATTACGGAATGAAAAAAACATATTCTTTTATTCGGTACTAGCACTTTTCATCCCGAATGGATGTTTTTCCCTTTTTCCTCACGATTTTTTCCTTGGTTTTGGTAACAGTAATCATTTCGTGGCCTTCATTAGGATGCAGTACCCACCGGAGCACATTTCTTCTAATTATAATCTTGCCGACCTATGTATCTTCAGGTTCACTTGGGCGACGAATGACGTTGGGACTAGCAGCGAACGGGGCAAATGGCGACGTGACACTTCGATGCAAAACGAGTGGTGACATTCCTTATTCATTCACCCACTACACTGTTTCCCCCTGTAGCGATAAAGACAATTTGAGTAATAATTAGGGTTCTAAAACATTACATACAATACAAGTATAAAACCAGTGTTTTACAGTTTTCAAAAATATCAAGATTATCTATTCCGCAATTTTCAAAATCTCGTAAATAAAACACTTTACAGTTTTCAAAAACATACCAATTGAAAAAAATTAACCTTGAACCTTTAAAAAAATTACCAATAAAACTTTTAGGAAGCTTTAAACAACTTATAGATATGCATAGCAATTTCATAATCATTTTCATTTTAATTTTCGCTTTTGCTAAGCTTACTTTTTGGCTCTAGCTTAAATTGCAAATATGTCGCTAATTTCCTTTTGCAAACATTTCATGGAATTATTATTATGCGATTACAGACAACAGATTTAGATTAAATGTGGGCTGTCATATCAAACTGCGCATTTTGATCCATTTAAAGTTTGCAACCATCAATCAGTGCGAGTACTCAGGTCAGTTGGTACATATTACATATATAAATGACAAAATTGAAGATATTTTCGGCATAAAGGGTCAATTCCATTAAATATGTAATACCTTCTGTTGTACTTACGTTCATTTTACTGCGTACAGGTAAAATAATTAATTGTTATGTTTACATTTACTTGAAAAAACGTAAGTTAAATTTGAAATTCACTGTTTGGGAGTTAGGAATACCTATTTTGATTTACTTAACAGAAATTTAACAGCCTAATTTAATTTTGCCAATCAAATCAAAAACCCTGCTGTTCGTAAATACTTAACTAGTTCAGTTCTGGCCTTACCCATGCATCACAGTAACTTATATGGTTAACATATGCACATCAAATCATCCTATATTTAAAAAAAATTACTCGTCTTGTTTTTTCAATCAATTCTTTATTTAGATTATGAAGACAATGACAGCTAAAATGTTTATTCAAAAAAGACTCCGCAATGAAATATCATGTCCTCTTGATTACAAGGAAAATGACTTTCTATCAGAGTAGTGATTTTAGCAATATGCTTGACACAGTGAATGAAAATCTCGCAGAATTTTAAGTCACACGTAATTATTGCCAATTAAAAAATCAGAATAAATTAATAGAACACAAAATTTTAATGATGGTCACTGCATTTTTCCCGAAATTAAGAGCAATTATTTCTACTTTCTACACACGCTTTAATATTCATAATTCAGTTGATATTGCAAAGGAATTCTTTTTCTATTTCACTACATAGGTCACACAGTATGTGGTGGGTAACAAGAAACTTGTACGACAGTGCTAACCGGATTAGATGTTAACTTTAACAGCTTTATTAGTCAATTTTAAAATATTTGAGAGTAGAAAAATCGGTGTAAGCTGAAAAACCACAACAGTTAATCTGTTAAAATCTACATTGGGCCTGGTAAAAATTAAAAAGTGTATGCCACGGTATATGTAAGCTTGACTAGTGGTCCATTGCTAAATTTGTGGAGTAAATCCAATAGTTAAGACTGAAAGGTACATATGAGGAAGGTTGCGGGTTTGAATCCATTTTTTGATGTTATTGTTTAACTAATTTTTCAACAGCACGGTCTAACAGTGATTTAGGTAAGGCCTTATATAACTGCATTGTTAGTTAAACGAAAAAGTGTTTTGAAAAATAGTTGATTTTATTGCCAATTTACATGCATTTATTGATACATAGCACATTTTAAAGTAAGAAAATTAGTTGAATAATCCTGTTTTGATGCTTCGTCTTCGTCTGCGACCCGCGCTACGAATTCCATTTCGCGATTTGCCGGTATTTTATGGTCTCGCAACAATGCAAGGTTTTTCAGCTGGGATACAGTAAGCTAGGCAATAGCAAAATTTGAATTTAAATAATTTCCTAAACATCTTTAATATTAAATTTTCAATTAAAAAATTTTAATCTGGTTAAATTGCTAAGTGATAAGTTTAAAATATGTCAAATAACACACTTGCGCAGCATTGAGTTCGACCATATGGACATTCTGGATGATTCATATCGCTGTTTGATTCCGTAGTATGGTGGAGGCATTCTTCGAAATCTTCCCCATTCCCGTCGAGCCAGGACACAGACGGACTCACCAGAGCCAAGATGACAATAAAGATGTTGAGCCAAGACGCCCCGAATATCCCCTTCATGTTAATATTTGTTTTGCCACGATTCCTAAGGAACAGTTTGTAGAGTGAGGAACGGAGCAAGTTTTGGAAGAGGTTCAAGAGGATCTGATTTTCTTCGTGTGTCATATTTCCGTTCTAATTTTCAATTTATTTTTAACTGATCAATGGAAGAAGAATACAAAAGCCATTCACCATTAAATTCAGCAAAATGAAAAATTAACATTGGGACCTGCTCTATTCAAGTGCGATAGTAATGGGGATTATTAATTCCAATTCCGAGCACGTCACCAATTGCAGTAATGAATAATACATAATTGCAATTAATTAAATTGAATGAATGCACATTATGTGATTGTCAATCAAATGGATTCCCAAATTCAACAACCAAATACTTACACAATCAACATATTCAAAGCGGAGCATGAATGTATTGACACACATAAGCTGATAAAATGTTTTCATATTTTTTTACACTGACTTCTTGTATTTCATTTAGCAGTCCAATAAGAATTAATGATTCTTGAAAATCCTGTAGTTATGCTTAGTCGAGTCTTTATCCACTGGACTTAACGAGTTTTGCTATCAAACTCATCATATGTTGCGTAATGCGTATAGTTCTATTCTGGAATTTTTTCGATTTTTTTGCACATTTTACACTTTAGGTATGAGGCATATGATATTTATAAGTTTATTTAGCACGCTTTACTTTACTTTGATAATGTGGCCAGCGCCGGCAGCCCCTGCTGCTGGCATTTTTCCAAAAATCATGTAAATGGAACATTTTGCACTTTTTAAAAATATGTAAAAAAGAATACTAAGACATTTAAAAAACATGGAAATAAAACATTTTTAACTTCCTCAAAACATGTAAATACAACGTTTTGCAATTTTCTGAATCAAGTCAAAAGAACATTTTTTAGTTTTTGCGCTTTTCTAAAACATGTAAATACAACATTTTGTTTTGTTTTAAAAAATACCTGTAAAAAGAGTAGTACATATGTTAATTGTTAAATACTTTAGAATTACTTGAAAACACACTTTTGAAGTTACATGTACGTTAAATGCATCATTAGTTTCACAAAAATTCAGCTAACACTATTATTTTATCTAGGACAAACTATGACCATATCTATTAATGACCTAATTTATGGACGATCCCTGATAAATAATACACAATAGTATGTTGCTTTGAGTTTTTTTAACAGTACATTAAAAGGAGTAAATGTTCACGATTTTGATAGCAAACAAGCTAGTTTTATTTCTTTGGAGTTTTTTGTTAATAAAAATATCAAAAAGGGCTTCTACAAACGCGAAATTAGTTTATGAATTTAGTTTAAATTAGTTCTCATATGTGGCTGCATTCAATGTGGTATGTGGTTGCACGTATGTCAGAAGCAATGCGTCTTAACTACCTAATAAAATGTCATCTGGTGAATTATAATTTTATCTAAACAGTGCACTGTGTGCACTGCAGTGTGTTGACCCACCACAAGTATTATAATTGTTTTAGTCGATCCACACAATAAAACACAATTAAAAGTAAAATTGAGTTATACAATTAAAATTCCAGCATTACTTAATGTATATAATATATGGTCACCCAAGAGGACGTCCCAACAATCTCAACTATTTTTTCTTAAACCATGAAAAAACTTTAAATACTTGCACCTCCCACCCACAAAGTATCCCCTAAGGGGAGGTGGTGTACTTATGGTCACCCAAAAATGACGTCCCTAAAATCTAATTCGTTTTTGCTAAAACCATTAAAAAACTTCAAATACTCGCACCCCAACCCTCAAAGTATCCCCTATGGGGAGGGGGTGTACATGGGGTCACTCACAAATGACGTCCCAAAAATCTTAATTTTCTTCATAAAACCATTAAAAAACTTTAAATACTTGCATCCTCTACCCACGTTGTATCACCTCAGGAAAGGGGGGTGTACTTGGGGTAACCCACAAATGACGTCCCAAAAAATCTTAACTGTTTTTGCTAAAACTAATAAAAAACTTTAAATACTTGCACCCCTGACCCACTAAGTATCCCCTTAAAAAGGAGGGGTATACTTAGAGTCACCCACAAATGACGTCCCAGAAATCTAAATTTCTTTGCTAAAACTATTAAAAAACTTTAAATACTTGCATCCCCAACCCCACGAATTGTCTCTTAGAGGAGGGGGGGTTTAAGAATTAAAACAAGTCACAATCTTAAAACTATAAATATTTCTTATACCTAATGCTTTACCAACCGCAAACTAATGCTCCCCTACTCAACAAATCATCCTTTTTAGGTTCAGAAGGGCGGGGGGGGGGGGGAGGGATCCAGGATCAATCGTTAAATACGTCCAAAAAATTTAAAGCCTCGAACCTAAGGTTGGAATGGAGCACGCGACACCTACTGTAGAGGCAACCGAAAGTGAAGGCTAGCAAGGATAAAGCTGCCATTTGTTTGCATGCAAAATTTATCCTTGCCAGCCTTCACTTTCGGTTGCCTCTGCTATAGATTCCTGTCTACAGCAATGAATCAGTAATGGCCTGAGCTAAGAAATCTCTGATACGAATCTGTAAGCGTGTCAGATATGCAACACATAAGATACATAGAGTCCCGTCAGCAAGTTAGCTTTGTTTCCTATCGTTCCAAGAGAAAGTCCTGCTACGTTTTGTGTCTTGCAAAAGAGCCGGCTGCTTTTTGTTTTGACGACGTTAAGGCTGGTAGGGGTCAGACACAAATGGCGTTGCTTACCTTAAGAGTGGGTCACATGACATTCCACCGTAAGGGCATCCATTCAAGCAATGCTTAAAAAGGTGACAAGCAGTTGGATAGGTTTATAATTTTAGTAAATTTATGTGTCGTCATTTGTGTCCGTTCCCAAAGCTGGTCAAGCATACGAACTTAATATTTTAGGTTTGCTATCTTGTATTTGAATTACACTCAGTAAAATCTATGCTTATCTGCATCATGCACGGAATGTCGGCAAACACCAATTGCAATATACCATGATATATTTAACGTGGAATGAAAAACGGGTGAAATTCACGACTTTTTAACTTTATGCTGTAAACATACGCACGTTGATCGTAAAAGGGAAGTGACCGTTCATAAATAACTTCATTAGAAATTTCTATTTTAGAAAACCCACCCTAACTATTTTTACTTCATGCTGTGTTCAAACGAACGAAGCTTATAGATAGTTGATGACTAACCAATAATGGCGTCATTCAAATTCTCAATTTTAAGGAACATAGTTTAACTGAATGGCACGCAGTTCGTAATTTTTAGTGTCCAGTAAATCTTATACATAAGTTATTTGTGAATTATATTTCAACTTCGAGGGTTACACAAGTTAGAAGCCATGCAAGGATCATCTAAAAATGACGTCATTAAATTATTTTAATTATAGGAATCTCTTCTGTCTTTAGTTCAAAAATCAAATTAATGGATATCCCTAACACCGTCTTTTTCTAGCATACATACAGGGATCCTTCATAAATGACGTCATCACAAAATCACCATTTTAGGGATCCTTGTTAGTGCTGAATGCAAAATTTGGTGGATTTAAATCTTCAAAATCTACTTCTATCAGTATACACACAATAATTGTCCATGAATAAAGTCGTCTAAATGTCATTATTTAAAAAAACACCTGTTATCAGTTTAAACATTATGTAATATAGTATTTTTAGCATAAAATAATATTATTGTACATATTAGGATCGTCCAACAATGTCGTCACTAAAATATTGCACTTTGGAGGGTATAGAGTGTATTGTATGTAAATAATGTGAGAAGATGCATCAATTGACTAAAGTCTATATTCGCTGTAAGCTCAGCATCTACTTCGGGTCCACGGTAGGCAAATCCGGCGCGAAGCGCCGGATTTTTATTTTGCTGTATGCCCACCAAAGTTTATTGCGTTGATAGTATCAAACTAAATGTGTTAATAAGCTTAATAACTTTAAAACTCATATAACATGCTAAATTACGTGTAGTAGGGGAGTGCGTATGTGTGATCGGGTTCATTTTTTTTCAACTTTGAAAATCTGTAACTTTTTTTGTACTTCCTCCAAATTCACTGTACTCAAATACTAGCCAGTTCATTCTCTATGTACCCTTAAAATATCAAACCGATAAACTGAAAATTCGAAGACTTATACCGAATTGTATGAAATATCTTCGATAATTTTCGATATTACAAAAATGCTGTAAATGTGATCACCGTGTCCCAAAATGTGATCATGTTAAAATTGCATTAATATTACAATGAAAGTTAGTGCCTTTTATGTGATCACTCTAGAAAACTTTCAGATAAGATGGAAAATGAAAGATAATGCGAGATTAGGTTCCATTTATGAGAGTTTAAATAACACTACATGCTTAAAATACAAAATCACATGTTTTGGGGTGGTCTGCAAATGGCGTCACAAAATTAATGACATTTTGTCCAACCACTATTTTATCATTTTAGGGGTTGCCCATAAATGATGTCATCGAAATATCTCCATTTCTACGACCCTATGATTACCCTGTCATCAACCGAACCATTGTGTAGAATAGATGGATATCTTTAACATACGTTGTCATCAAGATCCTAGCTGAGCCACTAACCGTACCCCTGACATCATTTACGGATGATCTCTTACCATTGAGTAAGCGACTATTTTAAAATGGAATGTCATCAGTCATCAATATCTGGCTAGACCAGCTGACCCGAACGATGACATTCTTTAAGGACGATTTTTAAGGGGTTACCCATAAATGATGTCAAAATCTTGGTGGGTAAAAATAAAATAAACGATAATTCCGCATCTGTAACATGTGATAACAGCAATTGCGTAAATGATCGAGGAATTCCTGAACTAGTGGATTTATCTTGAGCTACACACCACAATAATGCTAACGATACACTGAATTTTATTACCCACCCATTTTTCTAATTTACAAAAAATCAAAATTTGCTGTAAGGGATGGTTCATAAATAATGTCACCCAAATTAAAATTTTATTAGGACATAACCCATTCACCTATATGTCATGATTGTCATGACATCAACATTACTTAAACCGCTATATGTAATATGTCTTCAAAATCTGACTGGACCCACACCCATCCGGACGACATGATTTATGGACGATCCCTAATGATGTGAAACAGCATTGTCAACTTATTTAAATGAGCTGTTTGATAAACTGAGTTGATTCGATGCTTTTAGCCATCTGCAGCTCTGATCACATTTAGAGCTCATAGAATGATCACATTATAGCACAACTCCCGGATTTGACACTTTGACCTTTCATCTATTTTAGTGGGAACTCTCCGTACGAAAATCTCAAACAGTATCTTCAACTAGTTGGTAATGAATGTATCAATCACGTTGCACACGTTGTTTAATTCTAAAATGTACAACACTAGAAATTTTGAAATTTAAAAACTCGGAAAAAAATTCGGAATACGAGTTATTCTGATATTCGGACTTCGACGATTTTACTCTGCCCAGGTTTTCAAAGTTTCGCACCCTAAATTATACTGTCGTTAGTTAAGAGTACAAGCTATCATTACCGGCTAGTAAAGGATTTTTGACGCAGCTTGTGCTTTAGCACCAGCCACTGATCACACTTAAGGCATGATCACATATAGGCACTCTACTGCTATGAAAAATTAGCGTTCAAAGTGTGACATTATAATACTTTCAACCTGCTTTTGCAGTTAAATATCCATTATTTACACACAAATCAGCACAGTTCAGGTCAAAGTCAGTGTATTTTCCAATACTGCAGTTCCACGCTTAATAGCATTAGTATCACATTTACACGTCACACCGAAGCGACTTACGTTTTCGAAAATAATGTACCAAAAGAAAGACCAAATTATAATTCAATCTGAATTGAGCTTATTTTGTGCCTATTAACCATGGTTATCTCTCGCATAGTTATACTCCATCCAGACTATGATCATAGGCACCTATGATAGTCATTGAGTTTACACTCAAAAGCGCGAAACTCAAACACACTGCCTATGAGGGTTATTGATAATAGATTACGGTCAATTGACAAACCAACCTCAATTGACTGTAATTGTATACCTATCATAGTCTGGATGGAGCATTAGTATTATTGAGAATATTTTCGGAACAGTAATTAGAGAGGTTTAAATATAATGAAAACAAACTCTTTTTACTAATTAAATGGCAATCATAGATGTTTTGATTTTTTTTTTCAACAATATATCTGAATTTCACGGCAGAGATCAACTATTACACACTCATTGAGTCGTTGATTAAAGTAACACAAAATTCGAGCATTGGCTGTCGTTCGTTAGAAGACTGTTTCATAGTATCACAATTACCTGATTATCACAATTAGACGACCTTTTCCTATCTAAGGCAGGATCTGAGGAGTAGAAACAAAAAATAAATCATAAACTGAATTTAATGTATGAAAAATTGTGGGATCTAATCGTGAAGTTTAATTTGATGTTTAACTGTTTTTTTATACAAGTAAAATATTACTGTAGTGAATATACTTCAATTAATTACGAGTGTTTATATTTTATGTAAAATCGGGAATCACTAACATCATCTGTAAATATATTGACGAAAGATTCAACAACCAACAACAGTATCAGCATCCCCAGGGGCCAGAGATGGCCACCTCGGATTCAGATCCACCTGAAGCTGACTGACTCTGTAATGACGTCTTCTGTGGTACTTCCGTTCTCAACATTATTAAAAGTCTCGACTCTGAGTCGTTTCGGAGCTAGACTTGAAATTGATTTCATTTTGTTTAGGGGCTCCAATTTAAATTTAATGTAAGAAAAACCAATGATAATTTTTTACATAATTTTTTTTCTGCACAATAATCTACAATCATAATTTCTATTTTATAAATTTAAATTCTTCTTAACATTACTAAATTAAATTATTAAAAGTGTAAGAGACACTGACTCGTGAAAACTGAATTAAACATGACAAGAACACTGAAGTGACTGACAACTGTAACTGTCTTCAACGACTGACTTCTTAAAATTCAGAATAATATTAATTTAGTTGTATTTGTAGCTCAAAATGTGCCGCGCAAAACTAATGAATCAAGGGCGAGAATAACTTTACAGTTTACGCTGCTGTGCTGGGAAACTTGGAATATACTTTGACTCAAACGCTCTAAAATGTCTATCTTTGTACTTTAGCACCTGTACTTATGCTAACACTTCTTTACTATACGTTCAGTAACATTTGAAATGTTTTTTGAAAAGTAAAACTTAATTTTTAATACATTAAAATATCTTGCAACACACGATTTTTCGTGTGTAGTTAAAAGTTGGGAAAAGTAGCAAAAGAAAAGAATACAGAAACAGAGCATAAATATTTATCTCCTTGCTCTCGTCAAATATAATTACACAGTAGACTGGAGGCTGTAAATTTCCTTGGCTTTGACTTTAAACTGGAACAGGGATAAAAATAGAAAGATTCAACTTGAACCCTCGAAAAGAGAAAAAAATTCTTATCTTGTCACTGTGTTTCCTGTACTTTTCCTTTTAGAGCAAAAAAAAAGTCAGAAGGCATTTCAGATATTACGTGCGGCTACAAACAAATACGTGGGGCTGGGTCCAGAATAAACGACACAATTAAAATTAATTAACATATCCAAACCTAATTATAACATGTGCACGTTGTAATGCGAACCACCACCTAGTACATAATCTACTATCATTTGCTCCATTTAAAATTTCACACTTGGGGTACTTTCCTTGGAAGCTTAATTCAGAAGTCTTTTTTGTTTTTCAATTTTTGTTATTACAAAAAATGTAATAATTTTTTAAAACATTTAAATTCTTAATTAGTTTTTTTTTTCGGCTGTATCAATTCTCTAATATTGAACGTGAGAATTTGTGACAATTTTTTACATGCATTTAGAATCAACTGCAGAATACATAGTTCATGTTTTAATATACCTATAGTTTTATTCTATTGTTACAGGAGATGCAGAATTCGGGAGCCGTACTATAAAGCCGAAAACAAATAAAACAGAACTGTACTAACTAGTAAGGAAACATAACGTAGATTGCAAAATTTGAAATTTATAATTACATTTTGGATTATTTTAATACTTTAATACTTAAGTCTAATATCGTCAAGAGAGATGCAATATTTATATTTTTAACTGAAATACAAATGTAATGCATCATAAAAAAAACACAATATTTACAATATCATAATTCTGAAATAATGAAAATAGTAAATTATGCGCTTTGCAATCATAATGTCACAATGTTTTATGGGAGTAGCGCCTGAAAAAAATAATAACCTATCTTTTGCATATATATCATTTGTATCTACACGTTTGCATGATATAAACATTTTTTTTAACTTGATTATTAATAGTAATGTAATAATTATATTGAAGGCTTTTCAAAAATCAGAAATACAAAATTTTCCATTGTTTAAAAAAAATGAAATAGATCATTTTGCACTTTACAAGAATTTTTGTATGAAATATTTTGCAATTTCCAAAAACACGTAAACATTAAATTGTCTACTTTTAATTATAATACAAGTATAGGTACCTATGTATAGAACATTGTACACTTTTAAAAAATGTGATTAGAATATTTTGCAATCATAAAAAAGGAACAAAAATAATATTAGGCGCTTTCAAAAAACCCTGTAAATAAAAATTCTTGCATTTAAAACAAAAATCTCATAATTTTTATTTTACACAATCCTGGTGAATTCATATCTCATTTATGTAACACATTAGATATTTACATTGTTTTCTCACGGTAAATAACAAGTGTAGTGAGAGTACTTGTTTCTACAGTTCATGAAATTTTAGTAACAAGTTAGGTCACACAACGATGCAAGCTACATATTTATTAGTTTCTTGTGCTCCACACTGCAAGTGTGTGTGTTATTTTTCGGGTTAGGTTAGTGTAGAAAATTATATAATGTACAGTATGACTTCTTACTAGTATATTTAAGTATATTAATTATAATATTAGTAATTTTTATATTTAAATGTATCGAAAACTGTAAGTTTCAGTTAAATGAATTTGATATTAGGGTATAAAAAACTCTAGCCTATTCAAAAGTAAATTTGGATTTTTTATTAGGAGGACAAAGTACTCTCAGGATACTCAGAAATAACATGTATAACATTGCAGAGGGCAAAGAGTATCAGATAGTTCACTAATCCACTTGACAGAACTACACATAACGTCAAAAAAATAATTATACTGCATACAAAATGAATTATATTTTTGCTTTATTAATTTACATTATGGTGTCATTATATAATTAAATATTGTCTATGAAGAACCAAAATGAACCATTTCCAATTTATGTTAGAATTAAAATAAGCTATATCAAAAAAATGCAGTAAATAAGATTTATTTTTAGAATGCTAATTACGAGTTTCTAAAATGAGTAAGCTGTTCTAATTTGATGTTTTTAAAAATGTAACAAATTTTTGGTAAGTGTTTTTAAAAAGTGAAACACGTTCTATTTACATGCTTCTTGAAAAGTGAAAATGTTCTATTCACATTTTATTTAAAGTGTAAAATGTTCTATTAAGGTGTTTTTAAAGTGTAAAATGTTCTGTTGAAGTGTTTTTAAAAATTGCAAACCTATTTAAGTTTTTTTTTAAAGTGCAAAATGTCCTACTCACATGATTTTAAAAAAATGCAAAATGTTCTATATAAATGTTATTAAAAAGTGCAAAATATCCTTTTCACAATATAATTTTTAAAAATTGTAAAATGTTCCATATAAGTGTTTTTAAAAAGTTTAAAATGTTCTATTTACATGATTTTTGAAAAGTGCAAAATTTTCTACTTAAGTCTTTTTGAAAAGTGTAAAATATCCTATTTACATGATTTTTAAAAAGTGCAAAATGTTCTATTTAAGTCTTTTTGAAAAGTGTAAAATATCTTATTCTACATCATTTTTCAGAAGTGCAAAATGTCCAATTCGCATGATTTTTGAAAAGTGCAAAATGTTCTATAAACTTGTTTTTTTAATGCACAAGGTTCTTCTACATGCTTTGATGAGCATGCTGGTTTAATTGCATATGTAGATAGTTCATTTTGTTGGATACTAATAATGAATGTGGGTCATTTTGGTTCTTCCCAGACGATATGTACGTTACGTTGTACATGATGTACCTACTTTAATCGTGCATACGAATAAATGAATAAACTTATTATGTAAGAAGTAGAGGTAGATACATATTTTTTCTCAAGAATTTAACCTAGGAATCTGACAGCACAGTTTAAAAGTCAAGCTTAATGTTTACAACGAAAACAAGATCACGATGATTAAATATTGCGCAGTCTGAAATCTACAGAATTATTCGTTTATTTATAACACTCTCAAATTTTTAAAAATTAATTTATATCAGTTTTCCGCAGGCATACGTCATATTCCTATTCAACGGGTGCAGTTTCTTTAATACGAATTATGTCATTGCCTTAAGTTCAATAATTATAACAACATTGCTTTTCCTGGGTAATCAGCCGCTACAAATTCACATGAAATCTCCCATTGATTCCATTTCTTGAGAATAGATAAATCGAAACAGTTAAAGTTGTTTACAATAAAATATGTAAATGTAATGATGTCGTAAGTGAAGTAGCAAAATTACCAATTTTAAAATTTTAACTTTATTTAAAATAATTATGAAATGGCAAAACATGTTGGTTTAAAACTGTATAATAAATTATTTTTTATAAAATGTGAATTAAAAGGAATACAATGTTTATTAGATTTTAAAAAATCGGAAACGTTCTTTTTGCCTCATTTTGACGATCGCATAATGTCCTAATCTCCGGTGTGTCTTTTAATGAAAAGCGGGTCTCATATAGTGCACGTGTCTCTTATATTTACGTCTCTCGGTGTTAAATATGAATTTTTGGCATTTTTCTGAAATAATTAAATTTAACGAACGCTGGGTGTTGTCGAGTTTGATTAGTACGCGGGTTAAACATTGAACGCGGGCATGATATAATATATGTAACAAGATGTAAAGTTTTTTCTAAGATTATATAATGTTCCATTTACATGTTTTTGAAAAGTGCAAAATTTTCTATTTACATGTTTTATTTAAAGTGAAAAAGTTCTATTTACATGTTTTATTTAAAGTGAAAAATTTTCTATTCACATGTTTCTGAAAACTGAATAATTTTCTATTTACATGTTTTATTTAAAGTGCAAAATTTTCTAATTACATGTTTTTGAAAAGTGCAAAATTTTCAATTTACATGTTTTATTTAAAGTGAAGAAATTTCTATTTACATGTTTTATTTAAAGTGAATAATTTTCTATTTACATGTTTTAAAAAATTGCAAAATGCTCCATTTACAGTTTTTTGAGAGGGATAAAAATGTATATGTGTATGTTTTTAAAAATTGCAAAATATTAACTTACAAACTTTCTAAAAAATGCAAATTTTGTCTTTACATGTTTTTGAAATTTTAAAACTGTTTTTTTTATATATTTTTCAACATTGATTTTTTATTTACGTTTTTTAAAACAAAATGTATTACCTATATGTTTTCGAAAGTTGTGAAATATAATTATTGTTTACATGTATTTTATAAATGCATAATGCTGTACAATTTATAACTGTTAAATAACTCTATTTACATTTTCTTAAAAGCACAAAATCTGTTTTATTTACTTGTTTTATAAAAGCTGCGATGTAATCTCCAATTGAACCTATGTTCTATGTTTACGTTTTTGACAAGTGCAAAATGTTCTACCTACCCACATTTTTTATGGTTACGATAACTTTTTACATTTGTTATGTAGATAGTTCACTTTGGTTTAAGCTCAAAATAATGTGGACGATTTGGATGCTTCCAAAAAGATATGTGACTATTTTTTAACCTAATTGAAGCTGAATGGGCATATAATTACATTAAAAGTCCGCAATTATCATTTCTCCAGAATTACTTCGTATCAGTTTGTTTTTATTGAATGAATTGAAATGTTCTATATAAAAATGGGACTTGGATTTAACAATTTGTATTCAATCTAAAGACTTGGGTGAGAAATCACGTTGCTGTCTTAAAATTCACTCAATAGGCCAACTACAATTTACAATTTACCTTTCTAAAAATTGTACAATCAAGAGGCATAACTAACACTTAACACTAAAGTGGCTGGAACACACTGCTAGACAGTGTGGAATCTTAAATAATTATTCCTATGGCTAAATTAAATAGGCCTCTCAAACTTGCTGGGAGTTTTGGAGCAGCTGCGGTGGCCTTTCTTGTACTTGTGCTTTTCACACTTTGTTTTGTCATCAAAGTCCTACAACAAGAAGTTCCGGATCACAGTCATGATGACGATTTTCAACACGTGGTAAGTCTAATTTTGATTCCTACGAAATAAAATTACATATTACATACAAAGTTAAGGGTCGACCATCCATGACGTTCAGGAATTTGAAAATTTGTTACCGTATTCCTTTCATAGTTTAGGGCTTCGCCCTAGTGCAGTGTAATTAGTATTCAGTTCGTACCTAAATATTTATTTAATAGTTCGAAAACAAAAATACCAATGTAAGTTAATTTTTTTTTTACCTAAAGGTCTTATGATAACTAAAATTTTGTACATTGGTAAAGTTTAACTATAAAATTAGTAGGTACTAAAAATTAGTGATAGTTTTCAAATTTTACTGGAATTTTGATGTTTTGATTACAGAAAAAATACAAAATGAAATTCATCATTTATTATAATTAATTTAATGATTTATTAATTTTGAATTTCGTACGAAATATAATTAATTATTTAATTTACACATTACACATAGTTTATTTAGAAGCATAAACATTATTGACAATTTTTTGCATTTCAACGTTATTGAATATTACTAATTTTGGCAGTTACATATTAAAAGCACATGCTTTGATAATAATTAATTATATTTACATTTTCTGCAAAATCGTTAAATCCTTAAATATTTTTACATCAAAATATTGCATTTATTTTAGTAACTGACTATCAAGTACGATTGATTCATAAATATAATGTTTTTCTTGCTATTTGTTTTTTTTATTAAAAAAAATATGACATGACATTTTTTATTTGAAGTTTAGTTGTGTAACTAACAAAGAGGGGTCAGAAGTGATCCCACTAAATGGGCTTCATATATTTTTGTTTTGAAAAGAGCATAGGAAAAAAAGTAGAGTTGCTTAAAAATATGATTTAAATAGGCATTTTGACTCGCTGACCGGCTGAGTCAGATTTTTTTAAGTTTTAATTGGCCTATAGTAATTTAATGGGCGCCATACCTAGTTGACTAGAAGATAATTTTTTTAATCTTTGGCACTCTGAAGCTTCTACAATTTTGGTCTGATTTTTAATAACAGTGTAGTTTAATTTGTAATTCGAAAAAAATTATCTCACACAAGTCATTTCTGGGGTTTTGAAAATATAAAAACATTTATACTTCTTACATTTTTTTATGAGTAGTTTTTTGCATTCCCCTTTATTACAAATTTGCATTAAAAAAATTAAGTTTTTGAATTTTCAAAAACCTAGAAATTACTTTGAAGAAAATTTTGTGCGAATTACAAAACTAAACTTTTATAACAAATAGGAAAAAACATTGTAGGAGCTACGCAGGGTGAAAAAATTCAAAAATTCATGTTGTCGTGAATTAAATATGGCGCTCGTTTAGTTACCACAAGGAGTTTTAAACTTTCAAAAATCTGACTGAGCGAGCAAATATGAGTATTCGCACCTTGTTTTTAAGCAATTCTAATTTTTTTCACATGCTTTTTCAAAAAATAGTACAGGGTGGCCCATTTAAATCCAACAATTCTAACAGGCTATAAAATCCATTATTATTATGAAAATAAACTGAGCAATATACCAAAATAGAGACAATTTCTGGGAGATTTGTTTGACACCTTAATCATCAAAATCGATTATGTAACAATAAGTTGTAAAATGGCCTAACTAACAAAATCACAGTTTTTAGATGTTTTAGATCTTAACATTATTTTTTAACAACTTTGATTTAAAATTAAAGCGTAAAACAACGCTGACTATGCCCACAAAACAAAACCTGGCTAAAAATTTTAAATTTGAAAAACCAATTTTTTAAATTTTAAAAAAATGTAAGATTTAAAAAATTTTTTAAATTGTAAAAAATTTTTAAATTTTAGAATTTTTAAATATTTTAGTTTTTTAATTTTAAAAAAATGTAGGATTTTAAAAACTTTTTTAATTTTAAAAATTTTGAAATTTTAAAATTTTAACATTTTTTAGTTCTTAAATTTTCAAATTTTCAAATTTTTAATTTTTTGACAGATTTTTTAGTAGAGATAGTCTGCATTGTGTTACGCTTTAGTTTTAAATCAAAGTTGTTAACAAATAATTTTAGGATAAAAAACATCTAAAAACTGTGATTTTCGTTAGTTAGGCCATTTTACAACCTATTTTAAACCGATTTTGATGATTAAGGTGTCAAACAAATCTCCCACAAATTGTCTTTATTTAAGTGTATTGCTCGGTATATTCGAATTATAAACTTGGATTTTATAGCCTGTTAGAATTGTTAGATTCAAATTGGCCACCCTGTATAAGGCCGATTCGGCGGGATTACATCTGAGCCTTCCCTCGTAAGTAATTCGGTATAATTCAAAATTAGTAAAAATTGTTATATAGTATTATGTCCTTCAATGAAGTGGAGTTTTGTATATTCTCTGTTCCTTATCCTAATAATTGCACGATGTAGCGTCTTATGTAGCATATACATACCGTGCTCGCGTGAGCGGTCAAGACTGCAGACTGTAACGAAATTTACAGCCTCAGACCTGGCTTTGAATCTCGGCCACTGCTAATCGTTTACGGCTCGGTGTTGTACGGTAAACGTCACTGGATGGTTGATTAAAACCTAATCTCCTTCGGTGCTCCTTAGTGACCACTACTTACTGTAGGGGCCTAGGGAATGAGGCTCCTTTACTGTGTAGGAGGGGACGGGGATAGGTGAAAGGGTACAAAGACCGAAATGATCTAACGCGGTAGCCTCCTATTTCCTCACCCACAGTGACCGGTTGAGTCTAGTTGTATGAACTTCGGTTAAATCAACCTAATTAATAAATTATTGTTATATATATTACGTAGCCTATACTAAGTTTTTATATTTTAGTCCCCCTTTCTCTCTCCCCTTAATTTAACGTTATTTGTGTACGCCCCTAAACCCTTGTTAACTCCAATTGACATTTATCATATTTATGAACACATTATCACATTAACATGTACAAGTCTAATAAAAATACAATTTTATAGATATTGTATAATTATTGTCGGCGGAGACTCAAATTTTATCATCTCCATTTTTCATGAAATACGGCTAAAGTGATATGTTAATGATTAGTTAATATCTCAGTGATTAGAAACTGAGTGCGTTTAGAATCATCTGTAAATGACGTCATCAAAATATCTCCAATTTAGGTACCTATATGATTTTTTTGTCATCAGCTTTTCCGTTGCGATAATAGCTATATTTTGCATAGTCGAAAAAATGGCAAAAATTACTACTTTTGTTGCCCACTTTTAAAATTGATTTTTTTTAAATAAGAGATTTTTGAATGTTTTCAAATCCTGAAATAATTTTTTATTTACGAAATATTTAAGGGTGAGTTAGTAATAACGATTAGATGAATCGAAGCATTTTCAGTGTGTAAGAATGCATTTTTTATTTTGTTTACAGGCTACATACATCCAAGAGCCGGCTTATCATTCCAATCGCCGACCAAGAAGTAGTAAGTATTATAATTTTGTGTCATAGCGATGTTCTCTATCTCACGATTGCATAGGTTACGTAAATCAAAAACCTAAAATACTGTACCTTACTTATAGTCCCCTAACATTGTGTACCCTAGACATAACATATTTAATAAAATTAGCTAATTATAGTTACAACATGTAAATAAAAGTATAATTGCATGCCGACATTAATTATATTATGAACTATAAGAACAATTCGCCCTAATTCCAAAAAGGCATATCTAAAAATAATTATAGGCTGTGCTTCTTAATAGTGCAGATTCAAAATAACTCGACTACAGTTTGTGTTGTTTTGCCACATTGACCTGCCAAATTTTAAAAAATTCTAAGTAAGATATCAAAAAAAAATTGAAAATTCGCTAGCCTATGACTTTAACTATTCTTATTTAATTTCAACGAAATCCCAATTTTTTTATCGTTAAACTCTTTCTAATTATTTGTAATTGTTTTATTTTTTTAAATCACAAAAATTTAAATTTTTTTTAAAAACTTACGAATACATTAGGTTTTCAGCATAATTTGAATAATTTCTAAGGACTAAAATTAATTTTTTTTTAAACTTTGGAGGGCCAAAGTGACCAAATGCATATTCCAGTCAAGTTACTTTGGTACCTACGATATTCAAAATTATTGATTTATTTTTTTTTAGGTAGCTATGTATTTTTGAAATTAGCGAATTACAGGTGAAAATATTTTCCTGTAAGTAGGATTTGAAAAAAGCCGCCTATTTGAATAAAAATCGGGGTACCTGCTAATACCGGCTAAAACCGGGTAACGTATTCCAACCAACACAGGCGCATTAAAAAAAGAAACAAAGACATAAAAATGCGGTTATTGCTATGTAAAGTCAAATCCGCTTATATAAGAGGTACCGCTGTACCGGGAAAATTAGTGTTTTGTAGCAGGTAGCACTTTTACCAGTTAAGATGATTTCTATAATTATAGTAGACACAACAAGTCAAAATATAGTCAAGAAATATACAATTTTGCTTAATAAATACAAATTGTTCAGATTATTTAAAATTGGCAGTAAATGTTCAGATAAGATAAAAGCAGTGTAGTTGTGTGGTAATTATAGTAGTGCTCCACTTGTTTGTCTTGGTTTGTTCTTATTTACTTTTATCATTTTTTTTAAGATTCCCTTATAGGTGTACTAAAATACCACAAAATGGTCTAGAATTTTTCTCTTTTAACCGAATTCTCCCTTATATGGGTTCCCTATAAATTCGGATATTTCTAACATATAATTAAACATAGGCTGGCCAACCAAATATTTGAATTCTGTCCCTTTAGGCAAGACTTTTCTTTCATCTGGATCTTTTATAAACGGATTTGACTGTATTAGATTAAATAAATTATGCACTTGAGTAGTTTAATTGGAAAACATTTTTAATAATTATAAATAATGTCTTACTTAATGCTATTAGGTGATTTTATATTCTTTGTTAAACGTTCTTAGAAATTCAGCTAATCCGATTTCGTTTAACTATTTTCATAAGATCAAAATGAACGAGAGATAATTGAAAGCCTAACTAGTCGATCACGGAAAAAAACGATTTTTTTAGTCAGTCTCACAAAATTACAAATATTAATAAAGTAATTATCAGTTCATATTACCACTTGTGTTTGTTGACTAGATAAATAGCTACTCATTGAAGCCCAGTAATTATCCCTCTAATCTAAAGAACGAACCAACTTTAATAATATAAAAATGTAAAATTCGGTATGCCTAAAAATACTATTTATTTTGAACATTCTAAGCTAATACAACAAGAAGCACGGAAGTAACACGGGAAATACTGAAACTACTTGAAGCTGGTAACCAAAAACTAAATGAAACCGACGATGAAGCAATTCTCGTAGTTGGAAACTCAGGGTCAGGAAAGTCCACACTAGCACTCCTAATAGCAGGGGACAATACTAAGATGGAAGCTTTTAAGCCCTTTGCAAGAGGCAAAAATATTTTAATCAGAGATACTGGCGGCCTTATAAGCTCCCACAAAACTACAACAATTTCAAAAACAATCTTTCCAAATCGAATTTACGACGCTGCTACCAGCACTGCTTTCTATGACTGCCCTGGCTTTGCAGATAATCGCAATTCAAGCATTGAAATTGCTAACACATATTTCTTAAGAAAAATAGCCCACCAAACCACAAAATTAAAAATTCTCATAACCATAAAACATGACTCGGTTCAATTTGGGCAGGAGAGGAGCGACTTCCGGCAACTCATGAAACACATGACAAATTTAATCATGGGCGTTGATAAATATCAAGACTCCATCGCACTTGTCGTCACGAAAACAAAAAGTGACGAGGAGGATGACGTCATTATTGGTGAAATAGAAGAATTTATTGCCAACGAACAAACTCAAACATCGCAATACAACGCCCAGGAGCTGAAGCTGATGACGGCGCTCTTACAAACTGATAATGTTCACAATACAGTGGACTCTCGTTTTAGTGGCTACCCCTATAGTGGCAACCTCGATGTAGTGGGGAATTTTAAAATTCCCGTCAAAATCCCTATGCTTTCTATAGTAAAATATGCCGATATAGTGGCTTTCGATTTAGTGGCAACCTTGATATACTGGTGGCTGAAAAACGTCCGCTAAGCCACACTCCCAAGCATATCGTTGCCTTTATAGTGGCCATCGATTTTGAGGATCCATACACTCCACCTATGTCACCACACTGAAGGCACAAATTCCGCGGCACAAATATTCATACTCGAGGCTGACGCAAAACAAATACGTTTTGTTCAGCCTGGCATTACACGTGCAACTCAGTTGTAAAAATCAACGTAAGTAAGTATTCATTGAAAGAAATTTTGTACTTCTAGTGGGTGTTTCACCTTACTGTTATACGAGTAGTGGCCATTTGCCATTATATGAGTAGTGGCCGCCAGCCATTATACGAGTAGTGGCTTTTGGCCACTATATGATTAGTGGCCTAACTTTATAGTGGCCAAAATTTTCAGGTCCCGTGAAAAGCCACTATATCGAGAGTCCACTGTATGACCACAAAAATAGTCTTACTGAGGCAACCAACTAAGGTAGGCCTACTAAGTGACAACGAAGACGTTCAAGAAAACAAGGCTCATATTAAAAGCGTTATCCAAAACCATCTGGTCATGTGTAGTAGGGAAGATAAAGATTTTGGATTTTCGTTAACAGATAAAGCTATAAGGGACGTTGAATACATAACAGATGACATAAATGACGAAATACAAAGTTCCTTTGGCCAAGTAGGTAACTATTTAGAAGCTTATTTTGCAGGTGAACTTACAAGGTTTGCAGCTTCTGACCTTCAAAACTACCATCTGACACTAAACAGGTTATCGACATGTGTAGCTGCAATTCAAAATTTAAATGATTTTAATTCTTTATCCTCAAATCAATCCGCTAAGAAATTTTTAAACGTTAGCGTAGCATCCTTGCAAAATAATTATTTAGGTCAAAATAGCTCTATACATAACAAAATTCTGATTCATGGAGATTACCTTGATTTTTTTCGAGAGTTTGTTAAAACTGAGAGTGTCAAATTAATTAAACCGTCAGCATGGTTTCTGCTGTTAGAATTATTTAAAAACAATATAAATGTAACAATTAGGTCAACGTTGCATATAGTGGACATTTTAATTTTGAATATATTTGTTAAGTTAAGCGATTCTCTTAAAAATTATTTTGAATTACGATTCTCTGAGTTACAGTTATTAAGCGAGTTTAAGGTTCAGTTTGTGCAAATATTTGCAGAGTATCAGTCTATTCTAGATTTTAATGAAACTCAATCTAAAAATATGTCCGCACCTAAATTCCTGACACACATAGGCCACCTTGTTCAAAATATTAGCATACATATGTTAGCTGCCAGAGACAATGAAAGTTTATTTACTGGAGCACAAATTTTTGAAACTATTATTACAAACTTGACAAATGTTCACGTAGATACTTACACTACATGGAGATGGCTTGCAAAAGCAAAATCGTTTACACCATTATCAAGTACTGTGTTCACTCTGCTTGGCCAAAATATTGAATCAAGGATTTTAGGGAACATTCTAGTATTCAAAGATACAGTTGAAAACGCGATTGTGAATATGTTTGGCTCTCAATTAGAATTGGCAAACTTTCAATCAAAAATTCAAGGATACATAGTTAAATTTAATTTTGCACTCGCGCCCTACTTGCATTCGAATATAATCTCAGAGATTACCCTGTCCGAGTTTGTGTTTGGAACTATGACCAACTTTTCAAATTTTCTACCTGGCTTTGAAAAAATGCAATCTCTCATTAAGGCAGCAGAAATGGAGGGAGCCAGTCTTGATTTGTTACGCAATGTTACAGGAATAAAAGTAACACCCGATGCGCAAGTATGGCTTCTTCCTCTTTATAATTTTGTGTCGCATTTAAATACAATAATTGACAGTTCAAACAGTGTGGCGCCTCAATGTACGCAGCGTCAAAACGGTGACGTCACCGTTACCATTTTTGAAGGCATATTTGTTCGTTTTTCTGAAGTCATAAACAAATGCCTACCGCTCAAACAAGGATCCAGCCACCTGCTCATATTTTCTTCTCACACAATTTACATAGACACAGATTTAAATGACAGCAAAGCGAATGGTCTGAATTTAGTTATCACAGCGCCGCATTGGGTTGTTGAAGGCGATCGTACGATTACTCTTTTAGGTGCGATAGGAAATACCCCAAGTAGTCCTGTTGCCAATGGCGCTCCGGGTGCTCCCGGTGAGCCAGGGCAGAACGGTGGAAACTTCTTAGGAGTTGGTTTGGCAGTTACTGGAGAAAGCTTAGAGGTGCACTCAATCGGTGGGCAAGGAGGCGAAGGACAAAAAGGCGGAGACGGAGCGAATGGATCGGACGGTAAAGAAGCTGACATAAATCTGATTAAGTTTGAGTACTCTCAAAGCTGGTTTGGTGGTCAAGTATCATTCACCGTTGACTCCTACTACCGTCATGAATTTGTCAAAGAGTCATGTCCAAATTGGTCGTGTGGTAAGGGAAGTTGTGGCAGTTGGTACGAATGTGCAATTTATCGCTTTTACGGAACACTGGGAGGCAATGGATTCAATGGTGGAGGTGGTGGAGCTGGAGGACTTGGTGGAATTAGTGGTGAAATTCAGTATGTGTTTCCATTAGCAGAAAAATCATCAACAAAATTGAAAAAATTCTTTCTGGAAGGCATGATTGGTGACGTTGGGCCAGGAGGTCGAGGTGGCGTAGGTGGGCGACATGGGTACGGTCGGAATTACGAGCTGTCAATAAATAAAAACCAAAATTTTGCAGACAGTTTACAGTTTGAAGGAGGAAAACAGATAAACGGGCAAGATGGAAAACCTGGTGATAACATTTTAGGTAGAAAAACTGCATTTTCCAATTCTCAAACTCTAAGTGATCAACTTAAAGTACTAAACCAATTTCGTGATTGTGGAATAAAATCCAATACCTTTCTTTTACGTAATATACTGACAATGTTTAATGTAATTAATAAAAACTGTGCTATAAAAAAGACTTTACAGTCAATTGACTACCTACACGAGCTTATTGCATTAGAAAGTCAAGTGGGGAAAAGTGATCACCCCGACGATTTACTTCAATTCTACATGTTATTTGCTTCAAAGATTCTGAGCTTAATAGAAACTGGTAGCAGTAGCTTAGGTTGTCTAGGTCACACTACTCCTACAGTTGCAAGTCAAAAAGCACTTCTTCAGGTTTACGCAGCCACCTGCAGCCGCATTTCAAGTTGGAACCAAGGGGGGGCCAAGTCTAACCTTGTTATTGACATGCATTCGCACTTAGAAGATGTTGCAAGAGGAATCATTAAATTTCAAACACTTTCTACTGCAACAAAAACACTTTCAATTATGCAAGTAACGCATAAAAGATACAGTGATAGCATCCAGGCGAAAACAGCAGAAGCAAATGACGTTATTTCTAACGTTATCAACCCACAAGTGTCCGAGCTCCAGAGCAACCTTGATGGTTCTCTTATTTCTATATTCACGGAAATTGAAAGCATCAAATCTGCTGTTGAAGTTGAAATGTCTCAGCTAAATGAAAAACGACAACAGCTCAAAAATCAAATGATTTTGCACAGTGTATTTAGCGCTATAAAAGTAGCCACAACTGCTATTTCATGCCTTGGTCCAGTCGGGTTAGGAGTAGGTTCAGTACTTGGCGCGGGTGCTTCTATTGCAGAATCAATTTCTACTGGAGGAAGACTAACACAAGTTCAAAGAGTAGAGCTTCCGCCTGTTATGGCTACAGCTAAAGCAAACCTTGACAAGCAAATGGACACTAGTAAAAATGAACTCGTTGAAAAAACTCTAACTCAACTTGAAGCTACTGCAAATATTTTTAAAAACGATGCTAATTTGACCCACCTTCTAATTAAAATTAATCGCACAATCATTCAGGTCAAAGAATTGCGCAGTTCAAAACAGTCGTCTGGTTCAATTCAAAGTTCGATTGACACAGCAATAATAGACGTGTCATCTGCAATAAATGCCTCACAAGCTGACCACGCTGCGCAAGCTCTTACTAGCACCACATTAGATGGCACCGTTGAGAAAATAACTAAGAATCTTGGAAGAGCAACTACCATGTTGAGCGCTGGCGCAGATATTTACTCAAAGTTAGCCAATAAGCAAAACGAAATAGACGAGGTGTCTCTCGCTCTGGAAGGGTCAGGAAATAAACTTCATCAAATTAATGAATTCACAAAACATATGAAAACAGAGACAGCTACCATGTTGGACAGAATCAACGGTGATTTAGGAGGTCTAGGAGAAAGTCTTACAACGCGCTCAGCTACCGGCCTGGATTTAGCAAAATGGGAAGTTGTAAGAAAATTAAAGTCGTTTAGGTACGAAATTGGGAGCAAATTAAAAGGCTTTGAAGCAGAAGAAAAAGTACTGCGCGTGATTGAGAGCATACAGGATACATTTACCACTCTAATTAATGTGTTTGAGCAAACAGAAAAATTTCAAGAGCAGTCGCGTTTAGCTAATTTTATTTTAGAGATCAACTCCGCTCCGTTTCAAAATAAACATAGCGAGGATGCTGAAATTAACCTTGCAATGGCCCAATTGGAATGCACTATTCAAAGTAACGTTCTCCTTGATGAGTATCAGCTCGTTCTGAGGTCCCTTAAACAGTGGGTCTTTCCCTTTGCGCACACCTACCTAGAAGAAATTCAGTTATTAGACAGCTATAGAAATTATAGTTCACCCACCTTAGTGACTAATTTAGCTACTGACGTTGCTCCTAATCTAAACAAAATTCAATCTAAGGTGAGCCAAAACAGAAATATGTACCAGCCTACTGACCGCTTTCAAGTAAAAACAGAATTTGATGTGTCAGCTTCTACATCGCCGTTCTATATTTGGCAGTACAACGCATATCGCCACAATATTCAGGAACTTTTGGCGGGAAAGACGGTTCTATTTCAGGCAGATATTTCTAAAACCCCTCATCACTATAATGCAGTTAAGTTTAATAGAATCGGCCTCCAGTTTAAATGTAATTTAGAAACTGCAACTCAACAAACATCAGCCACTGAGCTTGAAAACGAACTTAAATATTTTAACGTTGAGATGACGCACATGGGGAACTCCTACTACAAGTATGGCTCCAAAACATATGGAATTACGGGCCCAGAACTTGCTTTTATTTTTAGCTTTGAAAACAGACCGGACGGCAGACCTAAAACGATAAATAGAATTTATGAGAAAACTCTAAGTGGCGATATTCTTTTGAGTCCCTATACGATGTGGAAGATAAAGTTGAGTCGCGTCGGGAGGACCCAGGACTTTAGTAAATTAATTGAGTTGGCAAATACGAATGGATTTAGAGCAGATTTAAATCTGGTAGGAAATGGGACATACGTTAGGCCAGGATTTGAAAAAGAACTCAAACTTGAAAAGTACTACACGGAAGTATGTACCTTTCCTAACCAGTGGCTATGCAATTAATTATATTTAATTGACATGATAGATCCCAATTTTTAGCTTTTCATTCTTCAATTTTAATTTCTTTGCAAATAACTAATCTTAAATTTAATTATATATTAATGGTACTGAATTTATTATTGTAAGGCTTAAATATAGTGATTTTAAAAAATCAAAACTGCATATTTCCTACTTTTACTAATTTCAAAATTGCCGCTCTCTATTTTTTGACATAAATACTGCATATTTTTGTCTTTGAGTACAGAAAATAATACGAATTACATTATTTTTGAATATGTTATAAAACTCAAAATTAAACACGGCATTTAACTATTGAAGAATGCAGCTGGGGAATTCACTTGTTTGGTTGCCTTTGGAAACAGCAGTTCTGCTTTTGTCTATTATTCATGAAAATTCATTAAGATTCACAATTTTATTTTTTTAGTAGAAATATTGATTGAAATTTTTAATCTAGAAACTAGTTTAAAAAGTTACAATGTCTCGATTATTTGCTCTGCAAAACGTGAAAAACATCTTGTGAACTTTTTTTAAATTCAGCTGTAAATGAGAATGCAGTAGTGCATACGACCAGAAAAGATTTCGATTCAGATATTGTAGGTACATTAACATTTATAAGTTATTGGAAAAATTAGATTCAAAAAATATAAACTAAATAATATTAAAATAAATTTAATTTTTGTCCACTCGAAAAATCACTTGACAACATGAATTTTGTTGATTTTATAACATCTGTAATATTATATTACAATACAACTACATGCTGTACACACTTACCTTTAAGTATAATTACAGAGATTTAATTGTGTGTAAAAATATTTTAACTTGATTTTTAAATTATTTCAGTTATGTAAAAATTGTGACTGCCCAAATACTTTATTGTATAACATACACACCTAATTGCATAAACACTTGTGACTGGATAATTGGTTGAATATTTGGATTCATATATTTTTTTTCGACTCAATACAAATTCCTTTGTTACAAGTAGCCATACAAAATATCTGCACTCTAAATTACCTAATTACGTAATACATCATTATGACGTCGTGAAATTTGAAATTGCATCTTCAACAATGCGAAAGTCTTGCTTGAAATTCAAGAAAATGATTAGATATGTAAAAACGTAAATACGACTTTATTGAGTTTGTTTGCTATATAATGCATTGAATAAATACTAACGTATATGTTGTCAATTAACTTGTATGTAGAAGACATTTTGGTATAGGAATTGTTCAAAAGTAGCATTAATCATCACTGTGTAAATGCATATGATATCTGACCTGTCAACAGACTTGTTTTTATAAAAGGCAAAGTACACTTTGTCGACTTTGCGCGCACTAACAAGTTAAAATAAAATGATGTTCTTTTGTTTCCCAGGATTTAAGTTGAATCATTCTATTTATATCGCACAAAAAAATATCAGTTAATCTCCAGTTCAATAAAGTCGAAGTCCAATTAATTTTTAGCTTTCAGTTTACCGCCCGTGTGACTACAGAACTGGACGAAGGAATTGGTTTCAGGCAGCAATTTGTTTTTATTCAAAACCCACTATTTTGATTTTATTGTTAATGTTTTTTAGTGAAGTAAAATGTTGTATGTACACGCTTTCGAAAAGTTTGACGTTTTCTTTTTACTGTTAACTCAGAAAAGTTCAGAATAATTTAATTAAATACATTTTTTTAAAAGTCAAAATATTCGTTGTACACAAATATTTTAGAAAAGTACAAAATGGTTTCCATTGACATGTTTTTGCTTGAAAATTCAAGCAAGAGGGACTGCCTACGCGGGTTGCATTCTCCGGCCCTGTGTGTACAAGTGATACGAACAAAGACAAATATAATTATTTGTTTTTTTGGGAAATAAATGTATTTTTATAGTATCAGGGATGGTCCCTAATTGACGTCACATGTAGAGTCAATGAAATTACTTGGTTGGATACTGCGATGGCATCCCATGTTAAAGATAGCAATTTACGCTATTGTTAAGCAGATGGCAGTGGAAGTTTTTTTTTAGGGTTCTATACATGATATTATCTCGATGACATCATTTATTTACAACCCCTTCATTATACTCTCGAAACTTCAAAGTTTATTAGTGCAGTTATAATTAATACGTGTAAAGTGCATGAACAATAAAATAGGGGTAAAGGGCAAAAAATAGGAGTTGACGAGTAAAATTTTGCAGTTAACTTTCTATTTTTAAGATCTTCATAAACTACCGTATATTCAATTGTAATGCGCAACAATTTCATTTTACGTGTGTTTTGATGGTCACTGTTTCAGTAAAGCGTAGGTCTATGTACAAAACTATGAATAATCACAGTGCGTGGGTCTTCAGTAGCAAGCTGGTCTAAAAGGTCCAAATTTGAAACGAGGGTGTACTTTTACAAGATATAAGGTACTTTTAGTCTTATAAAAGGGGTTTCTTCTTTAAAAGGATTACGACCCTGCTGGAGTTTGGCTATCCTATCAGCCTTCGGCCTGGCATTGAAGTTTAAAAGTATATAGCTTTAATACATAGTATAATTATATATACCGAAGTAGTGAAGTAATTGTTTGGTTGCGGTAGTATAATTAGAACTGCCAGCCTACCCAAATTCCTATTAGAATGTTACCAATTCCTGAACTGAGAGCGTTGCTTTGTACTTTAATGGCTATTTTTCATTTTTAACCTTGGGAAATTCAAGGTACTTCTCGACTCCTAAGGGTTAACAACTATTGATATTGAACTAACATGAGCATGGAACATGAACGTGAATTAACATCACAAATCACAAGTTCATCAAGCACATTGTTCACACATTTTTTTGGCTTTGACACTCACGCTTCTATAAACAACAGTGACCTATTAAATAAATAATTAGTCACTAGTTGGTGAGCTACAAAACACAGGTATAATAAGCAACTATTCTTAGTTATTATATACAATCTGCTTTTGTTCACAGGGACTTTTAAGCTGGTCTGATTTTAACTTGAAAAATAAAATTTTGTTTAGATTGTCTCCTGTTTTTACAGCAGTGCAGATTGTGAACTAATAATTATGGAACCGCGAAGTATATCACCCGAGAGATTAAAAGCTTTTATCGCCCATAGTCTCCACACTGATCAGGATTGTAATTGCACTGACAGTACAAAAATAATTCGAAATGAATTTAGTCCACCTGTTCTGCACGTTCCCGATTTAACCTCCTTATTGCAGGAAAAAGTGTTTTTAATTGACCACGTTAGTCGAACCATAACTTAAGATAATTATTTAATGTTTTTTTTTCATAATTATCACAATTTCAGGTTAAATGTTAGAAGCGCTGGCCTTCTATTAAAAGCATGGTTTTGTTCCCTTGGGTTATTTGTGAGGCGAGGCTGGTAATAAAGACCTGAAATTAAATTTAAAAAAATGCAAATGTTTTATTTATTGTTTCATATCTTGACAGATTGCAGAAAGAATATTTTTTGGACTGGACGACAAAGCAACTCTACTCGACTGCCGCTTAGTTTCCTTGCGCTGGGCATACTTTTCTGCGAAAGCTTTGCAAAAATTGGTGACTATCAAATTTTACCCATTCTACAGAACCCCTCCACTAAAACTGTACATAGATCATTTTTATTTTTGGTGGAATATAAAACGTCCTATCAGGGATCTAGTTGAAGTAATCAATAATTCGCACGAGTTCCCCTGCAGCTCGTTTTCCTTCAGAATTTGCCGAAAAAAACCCGACGACTTAGTTACACACCCACTCAAGCAGCTCTTCATGACACATGCGTCTCGCATAGAAAAACTACACATCGAAGGAGATGTTTCTGGTGATGACCTGACTCATATAATTTGTGTTCTACCGCTAAACGTAAAGGAACTACTTCTTGGAGAGCTTTGTATTTGGATAGAAGAATCCGAAGTTCAAAATGAATTTTCAGCTGAATATGATTTAGAAGACGAAGTAGAAATGATACGCAAGGTGACATTTCTGGACACAACTTTGAAAAAATTGAGTTTGAATAGACCCAGAACAGTTTTGAAAAACTTACACATTTTCAAATCCAACAGTACTATGCCAAACACTTTGATCCGTCAGGTTTTGGAATCTTCTCCAAATTTAGTTAAAGTGTATGTGGACCAACATAACCTGCAATGCCTCGTTAAACCTACAAATCGACTTCACCTCGTCAAAAAGCTGGATATTAATTTCTATGACTTTGACAGGGATACTGAGTCACTGAAACTGGTTGCGGACAATCATGGGGATAATTGGGCGGTGGAAGAAATGTCATTTTGTGGTGACACAGATACAGAATATGATGAGCAACTTGAGAAACTAGTTGTCATTATAGAAAAAATACTGAGGGGCTGCGCAGCAACATGCCGTGAAATTAAATGGTATAATACGCTGATGAATTTGCGAATTTCACAGATGCGCAGAGTAGAACATCTGACTTTCAATTATGAGGAAGACTATAAAACTGGGTTACCGTTTAAATTATTCCCCGACGGGACGAGTCTTGGAGGTGCGTTCCCCAACCTAAATTCCCTCCTAATAAACTTAGTGCAAAGCGAGGGGCAAAGTTAGTGTTGAAAATATCTTTGGAAATGGCGACGACCAACTGTCTTTCCCAAATGTCAAGGAAGTGATGTTGCTGTCACGAGCTCCCGTTAACGAAATTCTACAGCAAAGTCTTGAGAGAATGTTCCCGAACGCAAGTTTTCGTACAAATGGCAGTTAACTTCATTTTCGTTTTTAAAAATGTAAGGCCGTTAGTTTTCAGGTTAACTTATTATTTTGAAATAAAAATTTTTAATACTAAGTAATTATGTAATTATTGTAATGCTGGTTGTAAAAAAAGTCATTTTAAATAAAACAGTATATAATTTTAACGAGTGTGTATAGTGACATTATCTAAATTTTAACAAAAGCCGCAACCGATTCAAGATTTTGTCGTGATGTTAAAATTAAATTTATTTCAACAATTTAATTTTTATTATTATTTTGAAAGGAAGTTTAACAGTAGACAAAGTTGTATGCTGTTAAAATGAATTTGGTAACAGGTTAACTATCTAAAAAAATTGTGTAGTATAGTTTTAAACTGTTGTCATGATAACCTTAGTGGCAGTAAAGAACCTTTGGTTTCTTCAACGCTTTAACTTAATTTAACTAAAGGATTCGAAAGTAAATATGCGCGGATTTGAATTGCATAGGTAAATTTTAAAGTCAAAACAATGACCAGGAGGGTGTGCATTTTTTTAAATTATTATAATTAGAGTTTAAATATAATAACAATACAACGCAAAAATATTTTCATTCAACGGTATTAGGCAAGACAGTTAATTAGCTCCTTGTAACCATAGTAGTAACTTACGTTATTAACACTGATATTTTCTATGACTTCCCAGAATCAATAGGAAGTGTGTTATAATTAATTCATTCCAATGGGAAACATATTTTTTTTACCGCAAGCAAACATTGAAAAACAGTAGCGTTTTTAAGTTTGTGTTTTCATTTGCACGGCGTTCCATGTTAAATATTTGGATATTGAGAAAAACATAATTTTTGACTATAAGACTTGAATACATTTTTATCCACACATAGCATGTTGTTTTTTTAAGCATACAGTGCCTAATACTTAATACTGTATCTCACGTTATTAAGTATACATATATTTATTAGAATTAAGGAATTTTTATGACTCAAATATTTGCATAACTTGCAACTACAAACATGCACAGCTAGAAGTTGTATGAACCTAAGACAAAAAATGATCACGAATTGCAAACTAGAAAAAAACAGATGTTTATAGCCAATTTCAAAATTTGCAGACTAAAATACTAAAAACTATAATTAATTAAATGTTAGGCTTCAATATCTATAATGCTCAAAACTTATTAATTTGATAATTTTTATTCTGCTATGTGTTAATTTTAACTCTGTGAAATAAATTAATTTCTTCATAAATTTTAGTATATATTTTTAGTGTAGCAATAAAAAGTAATGGCCGCCTGGCGATACTCGGGACATTCCAATCAGGACGGGACGGGTTAAAGAATTAAAGACAGGACGAAGTCTGTCCCGTCCCGAACAAAACTTTACATTTTTAGCTAGAAACAATATCAACTATCTACACAAATATTGAATTATGTCTTTCTATCATTTATGTAAATTACTCTGCACTTTCAAAAAATATTTAAATAGAACCTTTTACACTTTTTAATCACATGGAATTAGTAAATTCTGCACCTTTTTGAAAACTTAAAATAAGAAAATTTTGCACATTTAAAAAAAAAATTAAATTAGACCCAATCAGAACCTTTTACACTTTTCAAAAACATGGATTTAAAAAATTTTGCACCTTTAGGAACATATTGAGTGAGAACATTTTGCACCTTTTCAAAACTTAGAATTAGTACATTGCTCGCCAACATATATCCTCACCACTATATATCCACTATACATATGTACGCGCTCAAAATTGACCCGATCCGGAACTGACCCGATCCGGTTAACAAAAAATTCGCAAAAAAAAATTTGCAAAAAAAAATTCGCAAAATAATTCGCAAAAAAATTCGCAACCCGCCGTGCGGTTTTTTTAGCGCAAAACTGTGCGATTTTTTTGGCGCAAAACTGTGCGGTTTTTTCGGCGAGAAACTGTGCGGTTTTTTCGGCGCGAAACCCGCCGTGCGGCGCCAAAACGACGGGAAAACGGCATGAAATTAACTAAAACCAACTACTTATATACTTGGTTTTTTGAAAAGCAGAAAACATAATTATTATTTAGGTGATTTGGGAAACAGCAAAATGTTCCATACCTGAATTCTTGAAAAGTGCAAAAGTCGTCTATTTAACGTTTTTTGAGCAATTGCAAAATTTTGTATTTAAGGTTTTTGAGAGGCTCATAATTAAATTCTTATTGCTTGTAAAAAGTTTTTGAAAAGTGGTTCATATCGTGGAAACATGTAGGTACACTATTTATGCAGGAGACCAGTTATGTATCATGTTTTTTAGACACCCCACTTTCATCAAACATTATGACGTAATGAATTCAAAGCGCCTAACTGCAAAATGTACTATTTTTATCTTTTTAGGATTATATTGCAAATATTTTGTTTTGGTAGGAGATATAACATTTTTATTTTAGTTAAAACCAAACTAAGATTCTTTTACGTCTGTCCTGACAATAATATGTTTATGTATCAAAATCTGACATTAATTCAAAGATATAAGAATCAAATTTTGCCATTTACAAAATAGGTGCAATGCAATAGGCCATGTAAGGAAAAATACCGTTTTTAATTGTTTAATTTATTTTGTATATTAAAATCTTTGGTTATGCTTCATATTAAATATGAACTCATCGCAAATCGCGAATGCTGGAAATAAATTCAGTAAAGCTAATTTTATATTATGCCAGCCTTTATTCACAAACTGTTTAACTAGACTTTCGGTAGCTAAACAATTAGTCGCGAAATAATATGTTAAAGGCACTGAACATCCCATCCCGCAAAGTTATTATATACATTTGTAGCGTACATTATATTATGCTATTGTGATAATAATTGTATGAATAGGGTGAGGGTGCCTAATTGTGACCGGGTTCATAAAAGTTAAACTTTCAAAAATCATAACTTCTGAACCAAAGCTCGCAAAGAAAAACCGTGTGCACAGAATTGTTGGCTGAATCTCGCTTAATAAGAGTAAAAATAATCGTGAATGCAAATCATAGTGTTTTCAAGATACAATAAGACATGTTCAAAAAATCAAGATTTAAAAAAATTGTCTAAAGTGCCCTAATTGTGGCCGGGTGAGTCCTAATTGTGGCCATCCTTCAATTTTTGTATTTCAATTCAATTAAGGCACCCATTACGTGAAAGCAGTAGTAGCTGATCATTTTCAAAGAAGACTGCACAACTTGCATTCATGTGCAGCAACCAGCGTATCTCCATTTCTCATGCTTAAGCTGTCGATCATCTCGAGATTATTGCAAGTTGCAGTTAGCTAACATTTACATCCTTCTGACGTTCTTTCTAACACGCACACTATCAACTTGATTGTTTAATGCGTAAAAAGGATGAGTTTTCTTCCTATAATCCCAGATTCTGTAAATGAATTCATTATTTACACTGGGTGGCTCGTAGAATCTCTCCGTTTGCTACAATGCTAAAAACTAGATAGGTTGATCGATCCTGTTGAAAATTTATAAACCATGGAATCGCTTGGGGATCATGAGAATCCAACCGAAATTATTTTTTGTTTCTTGTTAATCCTAATCTTTATGTTCGATAGAAGAAACCGTGTAATTTATTAAGTTCAGACCCGGCCACATTAAGGAACCTATAGTGGCCACAATTACGACACTTCGATGATAGCTGTGAGTTTTCGTTTTTTCATTTTTAGCTGCAACCTTGAAAATGAAAATTTCAATTCAATGACATAGATTAATTACTTATAATAAGTGTTAGCTACAACTAAAAAATTGCACTTGAAATGTCAACTGTTGTAGTCCTAAATCAAATTTGAACAGGACGGGTATGAATTTGAAAAATCAGAAAATCAAGCTGTCGGACTTGTCGATTTTACTGAGAGCCAGTGGTTTGAATTTCGCGCCTTAAAATTTGATTGTAGATAGAACAATTTAGTATCTCTCTATACGTTATGACTTTTTGCTCCTGTTGTGGCGGCCTTGTCATATAGAGCAGGGGGCCACAATTGGAGGGTGGCCACTATTAGGCACTCTCACCCTACGCTTGGAATTTTAAATTCTAAATCCTGCATTAAAAGAATAAAACAAAATGTTGTTTTTGCATAATTACAAGTGTTAAGTATTTTATTAAATTAAAACACAAAAGCTGTGATTTTATACTACAATTTGGTAAACACTTACTATTACTATGTACTTTTATATATATCGTCAGTGAAGAACCAAAATTACCCATATCCAATTTGAGCTAGATTCAAAATGAGCTATATCATAAAAAAAATGAGAAATATGCGTAAAATGTTAATTAAGAGTCTTTGAAAAGTGTAAAATGTTCTAATTTCATGTTTTTCAACAATGTAAAATATCCTGTTTACATGTTTTTGAAAAAGGTGCAAAATGTTCTAATTGTCTAATTCCATGTTTTTGAAAAAGGTGCAAAATGTTCTAATTGTCTAATTCCATGTTTTTGAAAAAGGTGCAAAATGTTCTAATTCCATGTTTTTGAAAAGTGTAAAATGTTCAAATTCCATGTTTTTGAAAAGTGTAAAATGTTTTAATTCCATGTTTTAGAAAAGGTGCAAAATGTTCTAATTTAATATGTTTGAAAAGTGCTCAATATTATATTGAAGTGCTCTCAAAACATATTTGAATACTTTTGTAGATAGTTGATATTGTTGTTAGCTAAATATGGAGTTGGGTCATTTTGGTTCTTCACTGGCGATATACCGTAAGCTTAAACAAAAATCAAATAAGGGCCAGTTCGTTTAAATAAATGGTGACAAATTAACTTTTCTACACTGAATTCTGTTCCACAGCTACTGTCAACTGTACCTGACGAAGCGTTTTTACACTCAAGAAGTTTCATAACTCTAGGCGTGGACTTTTGAATTTTGTCGAACCATTTCAAAAAGTTTAAAAAATCTCACACGACACTGTGAAATAACTACGTTACATAAAATGTGTTTATTGTTAACAAAATATCTATAAAGTATGCACCAAATTCGAATGTTATTATGTCCCCTCAACAATCATGCTTTCAGAACTTGACTTTCAAGTAAACAGTAGGTCATAATTGTTTTACTTGTTCATCCGGATCTCAACGTAAGCAGTCACAGGATTTAGTTCTTGAAGGGTTTCTGAAATTAAATCGATTTAAAATTTATTTAAAACATGCTTTAATTAATTCCTAAAAATCATTCAGGTGGAAGACCGACGAACAACGTAAATTTTCGTACAGTTGATCACTCTGATAAACGTATTAACTTGAAATCGTCAAATCGTTTTAAAATGTTTGAATTCAAGAAAATAAAAACCACTATACCTATCATATTTTCAAGGCTCATCTCAGGGTCCATATCAGACAATAATGATAATATGATCTTCGTCCGGTGAGTAACTTTCTGAAATCCGTAGACAGCTGCCGAGGCAAACTGATCTAATCCAGATTTTCCCCGAAATTTGATTTCAAATTTATTTAAATCTGAAACAATGAAGCGTATAATACTCAGCTATGCTTATTCAGCTCAATCTATCCCCCATGTGCTAACAATTTTACAAAAGTTTTAAATATACTCACTTTCACAGTCTCCAATGTATGGCCAAGTCCGTTCAATTTCCTTCTTATTCTCAGTCTCCAAACGTAATTTATAAAATTTTGCTTTGCCGTAACAACTTGCACGCGATTTTTGGGATATCCCAGTAAAGAAACAGTCCACCGTCTCCGGATCCCAATTGTTATCAAAATTATCTGAAGTGATTTCCAATCTCTCTAATTTTGGAAATGCCGTCCAGACCCAGTTCCCAACGTCTTTTGAAGAATTGCAGTCAAAACTTAACTTGGAAACATTCGGGAACAGCTTTGGCACGCATCCCACATCACGTGGAAGAGTATAAAATTCCAAAGTCGTCACTGTTGGCACAGTATCCCCAGGAACTGTTGTCACGCCGTCCGGCCCAATATGCTCAAGGGAAAAGAATCCCATCAGTTTTTTAGTGTCTTTTTTAATATGATATTCAGGTAGCCTAACCGTAAGAAGACGCGGAAAATAATCCGCTGGAATATTATTGGTTTCTTGGGTTCCCAAACCAAGCGCTTTAAAATCGTCATCAGAGACATCTTTTTTGGTAGTAAGTTCCCCAGATTTAATTGCTTGTCCAATGACATCTCCTACAAACTTAAATTGGAAACCAACTGGCCTTTTTTTATGCCGGAATTCATTTAATTCAAGGTACTCTAAATAGGGTAGCGAGGGAACGAAGAAATTAAGAATTTTTGTTGATGTCCTTACACCAAGTCGAAGGCGTTTTAAGGAGTCTTTACTCGCACTCAAAATAATATTCATTGCCATCCAATTGAACCTATATCCTTGAATGTGACATAGATAGGCACAATATTGGCTTAACTGAAAATTTGGAAGCTTTTTTTCGAAAATGGTTTCCATCACAAGTTTTCCAACCTGTTCTCTTGCTTGAGTTTGACGGAATCCAGGACAAAACAATAATTCTTTAATAAAATGATATTTTTTCATTTCAATCAAGATTTCGAGCGCTGCTTCACCTACACAGTGAATAGCCTTCAAGTTTGGACACACACTGATGAGGTCTCTTAGAAACTGGACCTTCTCGTCATTAAATGTTGGACATTCACCAACTGAAATCGATTTTATTCTGAGTGTTGATGGGAAGGAAAGTCTCAGTTGCACTGAGTTTTCTTGATAATTTCTATCCAGGGTTTCATTTTGAGAATACATTACCCTCAGTTTATCAATATCTAAGCAGGTCAAATGAGGCATGTGAACATAAAGCAGACTTTGAAGTGTTTCTATTGAGATCCAGTACCCAATCGACAATTCCCTCATCTCCATTCCATACAGAGATAGAAATTGGAGTAAATCTGCTTGATAAGGAACTGCATAAGGTCTTTGGGATGGCAGATGCAGGATCATCGAACTACAGTCTGAATGAAAGTGAATTCTAGCAGATGGGAATTTTGAAGAAGTTGTGATAAGTTGATTTAGATCTTCAAGAAACATCCAAGGCTTTTTGTACCTAACATATTTTAACATAGCTACAGAAAATCTCTTATTTTGACACTCGTCATCCGAGTCCTTATCTTCTTTACAAATTGCGTTCCCATCATTATCAGTGGTCACTTTAGCATAGTTCAGAACAATCTGACACAGATTTCGCTTAAGTAGAACCCAAGTGGCTGAATCTCTCCAACATCGATTCACCAGACGAAAATTGAGCAGATCTTGAGCAGTCAGAATTTCCAGGTTGTCAAGTATTTCAGGAAGAATCTAACAAGTAGGTGGAAAGTATATTTTTTAAAATAAATATTTAGATTTAACCTACCTGACTGAACTTTCACTAAACTACGAATTTAATTTTCAAATACTCTGTTGGGCCACACTGCTGCAGTTGCAGTCATACTTTAATTAAATATCAAGATGCATATTTTATTTTAATCATAAATTACTTACATCATCTGTAAATATATTGACTGGAGCACAAGCATCATTTTCGGACAACTCGGAAATGGGAAAGGATCCGTCAGAAGCTGACTCAGCTTCGTCATATGTTTTAATTCCGTTCTCATCATCTGTCAAAGTTTCCGTATTGAGTCGTGTTGAAGCTGGATTTGAAGTCGAATACATTTTGATAATTACAGACTCAAGATTGAAGAAAAACTGTAAAATATTTAAACAATTATTAGAAAACACAATAAAAGTTGTATGGGATATCCCGTCCTGGAAACGAAAATTAATTTATGGGTCTAATTTTTGGCAATGATGAAAGTAATAGTTGCGTATGCACTTTAATTTATTCATTGGTCCAAATTACTGTATGCGTTTGTGTCAAGACAATTATTTAAGTTAAAAAAATATAACTATCTATGTATATAAATGTACCTTTATTCCTTCATTGTTTGTCAAAAAAAGCCTAAAGTAGTTACTTTTTATTACTCGTAAGCAGCTCGTAATTTACTTTAATTGACAATGACTGACATACTGTACTAATTGTATATAAACAAAAACTTTAAATGAAAATGAAAACTAATGTGAATAAACTTAGAAAATCCAATTACAATTCCACTTTTAAAATAAGGTGATGATGAGAGCAAAATAAAATGTAGTGTGTTCGCTTTCAAGTCAGTCTTAATTGTGTGCCCTTATTTTTTTGCTTTTCTAAAATTTCAATTTTCTTGTCATGAGAAATGCATAGTACAATAGTTTCAGTTAAGTGTTTATAAATACTCCTTCAAGGCTGAAGGGTGGAAAGTGTACCAAATATACATAAAGTAGCATGTACACGTACTACATATAGAACACATATAGAACAAATAGAAAATAGCAATGATACAATTCAATATAGCCTGTATTGGAAAATAACCGTGCCTGCGTGTCGAGTCAACAAGGTAATAAATAAAGGGTTTAGTGATAAGAATGTGGACTAAGGGTCAAGTTTCCCTTTGTCAGCTTAAACCTAAAACAAACGGCTCCAATGCTAATGATAGGCAAAGGCTTCTAATTCTGACTGTTAACATGAACTAAATAATTTTGAAATATTTATCTCTTTGTTAAAAGAGATGTTACAGTTTGATACCAGAAAAATCCGGCGCTTTGCGCCGGATTTGTCGACCGTGGGCTGGCCCGAAGTAGATGCTGAGCTTCAACAAAGGAGCAAGACAATTTAAATAACACTAAAAGATGATATAAGATTTATGGAAGCTCCTCTACAATCAATAAGACATATACTAATGTTCTTAGCATGTAATTTATATAGCTGAATTTTTTTTAAAAATTGCACTATTTACAAACACCGTCATTATAGACAATCCCTGAATATCTGTTACGCTTATAGGTAAGTACGTGAAATGAAGTTAAAATAGGATGAAAGCAAATTTAACGTTGAGACCTGAGATACCAGACACTATGGTATTTGAAAGACGTTATTATGGACGATCTCTGAACATGTATAACACATATAGGTCAGTCTGTGACATGTAAAAGACATTTTTACGTGACATCATTTGCGCGTCACCCTCAACCTGATTACCTAATGTAAATGCGATAGCAGCTGAGTGGGGCTGTATAACAGAAATTTTAACGTGGCGTCATTCGAGCGTCACCCCTAGCCTGCTTACCTAATGTTAATGCGATAGCAGCTAGGTGGGACTGTCTAACATAAATTTCCACGTGACGTCATTTGCGCGTCACCCCTAGCCTTATTACTCAATGTGAATGCAATAGCAGCTGGGTGAGGGTGTCTGAAAGAGATATTAATCTGACGTCATTTGCGCGTCACCCCTAACCTGCTTACCTAATGTGAATGCAAAAGCAGCTGGGTGGGGCCGTCTGACATAAGTTTTTACGTGACGTCATTTGCGCGTCACCCCTAGCCTGCTTACCTTATGGTAATGCGATAACAGCTGGGTGGGGGTTTCTAGAAGAAATTTTCACGTGACGTCATTTGCGCGTCACCCCTAACCTGCGTACCTAATGTAAATGCAAAAGCAGCTGGGTGGGGCTGTCTAACATAAATTTTCACGTGACGCCATTTGCGCGTCACCCCTAGCCTGCTTACCTAATGTTAATGCGATAACAGCTTAGTGGGGCTGTCTAACATAAATTTTCACGTGACGTCATTTGCGCGTCACCCCTAGCCTGGTTACCTAATGTTAATGCGATAACAGCTTGGTGGGGATTTCTAGAAGAAATGTTCACGTGACGTCATTTGCGCGTCACCCCTAACCTTCTTACCTCATGTGAATGCAATAGCAACTGGGTGGGGGTGTGTAAAAGAAATTTTCACGTGACGTCATTTGCGCGTCACCCCTGGCCTGCTTAGCAAATGTATGTCGTGCGCTACTTAAGTCCCGAGCCAAGTATGAACCTAGCTGGAAATGTTGCTATTTGGCTTCATAGCTGGGCATATGTCTTGCGCTCAGCTATGTTTATCGTTCCCCCCGTTTTTAGATGCTGAACTTCTAAATTTCTTGACCTTGGTCAGTTAAACATTTAACTGCTAAGCAATGGTCAGTTCGATTACAGTGAAAAAACCATACAGACCTGCCGGCTCGCATTTGTGATTGTTTTTAAAAAGTTCTAAGACAATAGTGTAAACGGTTTGACCTGAAGCGTGGGGCCAACAGACGAACAGACGGACGGACAGACGGACATGACCATTTCATTAGATGCTTGCTCAGCATCTAAAAATGCCGCGCTCGCGGTAATCACCAAACAGCGCAATTTACATAAACATGTTAATATGCACTAGAAGTTTTTTATTCAGTAGTGTGCATTCTGCATGAACTTGCAGTAATTATTGGATTGTTGAACCGTTCTTATTTCGAAATTGGAGATTATTATTATTCTAGCTGGAAATGTAGGTATTCAAACTTGACCCTTTGCCGACGAATGGCGGGGTAAACGAATTAAAAACAAGTTATGGCTCATTTCTACAATTCGGATGTTCTGCGAATAAATTTCAACTGATGCGTAAATCTAAAATACTTCCGCAGAAACGATTAAGATCAATTCATAATTAAAAACAGGTCTAATACCACGTTACATATTTTATACTAAACTAAAAACATTTCACAGCAAACAAAAAATAAAACCAAAACCACAGAAACCATGAAGAATACCAATACCAGAAAGGTAGTTATTATAATTTTTATAGAATGTATGTATGTAGTGGTAATACTGTATATTCTATTTCATTGAACAATTTATTTGTTTAAGTGCAAATTAGGTTCTCTCAACACAATTGTACTTGGTGACAAATAATATTACCTAGATTATGTACTTTGTGGTGGGTTTATTACAACGTATATCATTACACCAGTTTTAATTGCGTTTTTTGCGCCAAAAACCAACATTAAAATTTTCAACTTTCACAATGAGTGGCTAAAATAATTCAGTAATGCATGTTTAATACTAAACGCAAAATTTTTCGAGACTGTATGACAGCATTTTAATAATTCCGAATTAACAACTACCAGACATATTGGAAGTATTTTCTACTAATTATTATGTTATGCACAAGTGCTGTGAGAAATTTAATGTAGGAGGGTTACAGATGGTAGATAGAGTATAGAGTAAGTACGAATATGTATTGATAGTAACATGACGAGGCTGAGGCAGAGGGTTTGCATGTTCTCACATCCTGGTGAGTAGTAATTAAATGACAAAAAGAGCGTTTCATAAATTACGCTTGAAAAAATGTGTCAGTTTCATTTCCAAGCCCAACTGCAAAATCCGTAGCAGTATTAAATAAAATTCTGGACGATCAAATTGGTCGATGTATTAAATACTATTTAAAATTTTGATATATTAGGTAACTTTGCATATAGTAAAATATATTATTTAAGTTTGAGTTAATCATTCTTATTGCATGTTACTTGATTTTTCAAACTTTTAACTTTGTCCGCTAATAAAACTTAATATTTTTACGATTTAAATTAGGTTTCTTTTAGCATGTATTGAATTTATTAAATACCATCGAATATGTTGTCAATTAGTTTGCATCATAATTAATTTTAATTGTAGCGTATCCTGGACCTAGCGCTTAAAGTATTTGTTTGTAGCCGCACAAGTAATATCTGACATGCGTTTAGACTGTTTTTTGCCCTTAAAGGAAAAGTACAGCGAACATACTGACAAGATAAGAATTTTTTTTTCTCTGTTTCCGAGGGTTCAAGTTGAACCTTTCTATTTTTATCCCAGTTCCAGATTAAATCCAAAGTCAAAGCGGAGGCAACTTACTGCCTCCAGTCTACTGTGCATATTAGTGAACGATAGCAAGGACACAAATATTAAGCTCCGTTTCGGTTTTCTATTTTGTTGGTACTGTGTTTAACTAAAAATTATGTATTACAAGTTAATTTAATTTAAAATCGAAGTAATTTTTTACCTTTTAAAAAAGCATTTCCAATGTTACTGAACGAATAGTAAAGAGGTGCTAGTATAATTACATAAGTTGAAATGAAATACATAGCAAGACATTTTAGAGATTAGGAATGTGAGTCAAAGTACCGTGAATGCTCTAATATAACGCGGGTATGTAATACAGCGCGGGTCTCGAATACAACGTGGGGTGTAAATCTTGGAGTTTTAATACAACTCGGGTCGTTGAATTAGAGCATTTGAGATGTCTCAACTGCTGTCTCAAGTTTCCTAGCAAAGCACCATAATATAAAGTTTATTTTATTTTATATAAGTTTATTTTAAAATCAGAATTAATTACATAGTCGGAGAGTAAACAATTTTGGTTTCAGTTCTGCTGCTCTGGATTTCATATTCTAGTTTTTATAGTAATTTTGTACAGTGTCGTGTGAGATGTGTTGAGTCATTTTTTATTAACTAAATTGTTTTTATTGGACTTTTTTCATATAATATTGTCCCCTTTGTTAAAGTAAACAAGTATGTCAATGATATAATATAAGGTAATAATAAAACTCCTATTTAATAACACAAGCGTAGGTAGACGTACCTATAGTTGTAGTTACCCGTAGTTACGCATACTTTGTGAAACTTATTTAATTATTACATCATTTTGTAGTTCGTACGTTTTTAGGTACAAAATTCAAACTACATTCCAGTAATTATTTTACCAAATAATAGTATTTTATTATATTATAATTTTATTTCAGACTCTGCATTTAAGCTTAAAGAAAACTAGGATTAATTGCATTTTGCCGTCCTTACGCGGAATTAATTGATTGTTCCATTTGTAAGGTTAATAATACATATTAGAAAATTACTTTAATATTTAATAATACTGCAATGTTTAGAGCTCAACATATATATATATATAGCTGGTTCCTCCTTAAGTTAACGTTTGGACAAGCACAGACTGTGTAGACACCATAAATATATATTTTTAAATACATATAAAGATATATTTTTGAAGCCCAATTTGTAAACCCTTTTTTAGTGAAAATTTTAGAATTTTTCAAAATCTCAAAATTTTCTTGTAGAATACAGACTGACGATCACAAAAACTCAAATTTCATCAAAATAGGATAAGAACTATACAAGTTTTAGGGCGGCAAAGCTGTAAAATTTAAATTTGTTTAAACTTTGGCGGGCCGCTGTAACCAAACAACGCAAATTGCACTCGAGTTACTCTGCTATTTAAAAGTAGCTACATTTTTTAAAATAATTTAAAATGGAATCTCTGAGAAGTCTGGGTGTGTCATGTCACGTCATTCCCTTGTAAGTACATAGAACAATTTAAGTTAGGTGAAGTCGGTTTGTTCTTATTCGTATGAATATATTATTTTTTAATTCTATCCTCCCATAGGGGTGCTACTGTGAGGAAAGCTAATCTAGAATTTCAAGAAATTGCTTATCGCCATTCATCGTCATCCTCTTCGTCATCTGCCCTATATCTAGAAGTGAAATCTGAAATAAATAAAATCAAAATATATCATTTTAATTATATTTTGCGAAGTCATAATGTAATGCATTCTATTGTTTTCGTAACCAGTAAAAAATTATTTTGTGAGGCCAAGAAATAAAAACTTAAATTGATATTGTATGTGTAACATTAACTGTACAACTCGATGAATGCGTTACTTTGGCAAGTCGTTTGGTCCTCATCGCTCCCATCTGGACAGTCATTGACGGAATTGCACAGCTTCCGTTGAAAAATGCACTTGTTGTTTGACACGCATTTAAAAGTTGCGTTCAAATAGCACGAAGATCTATAGCATTCAAGACCTGAAGAAAAAATTAAAAAGTAAAAGGTTAAAAATCATCTTGCACATACGTTTGCAGTTAACAGGTTTAATACATATCCAGCTTAACATTAGTTATGGAAGTAATTTTTCAAAATAGACCCACGGCCATTTGAATTATTCGTATTTTAAGAAAATAATAATAGAGTTATTCTTCGGGAATGGTTCATAAATGAGGTCATACAAATTATTTCTCGTTTACAAACTCCCATATCATTGCGTGAACGGACTCTTTTAACATAGCATGTCGTCAAAACCTGACTAGACACATGCACCATCTTTACTGATGACGTTATTTATGAACGATCCTCACTATAATTAATTACAATTTTCCTCGTCAGAACTGTCAGCAAAGTCAGGACTTCCATCGCAGCGGCTGCTTTTAAAAGTACACTGCCCACTTTGGCACCGAAATTCGTCACTGCCGCACATGTGATCTATAAAAATTAAATACCGTAATTATATCTTTTTCATAATATATTATATGCGGGTCCCTAAGAATACGCTGTTCTTTAATAGTACACGGGGTGTAGATATGTTTTGTGTTATTAATTATATATTTCTATGTATTCCACCTACTTGTGCAATTATTTATATTTTCGTCACTTCCATCTTTACAGTCCTGAAACAGATCACAGAGTGAGTAACTAGAAATGCACTTTCCGTCCCCACAACGAAATGAAGTTTCCGCACCATCTTTAAAATCATATACACGCACAAACACGAGTAAAAATGTCAATTTTCAAGGCTAAACAACTCAAATTTAGATTTTTGTTTTTAATCTGGTTAAGTAAAACGGTGTACATAAAAGGTTAAAACTTAAATAATTATAAATTGTTTAATTTTACAATAACTATTTAAGAGACAAATGTGATTTCAAAAATGTATTTTAAAGTACAAAAATGGCATAAAGTAATTATGTGTAGGATAATTTATTCCTTTCTTACGTGTGCAGTTCATTTCATCACTTTCGTCTTCGTAATCGGGAGCTTCGTCGCACAGGTATTTGTCCGACACACATTCCCCATCCTCACATTTAAATTGTTTCTGGTCACACTTTACAATTTTTGAATGTTAAATTACTTTTTTTAACAGCTTAAAAAAAATGTGGCAAATAAATATGTACACATCTACAATTTAATTGCAAAAAATATGCATGTTTTTCGCTATGCCCTTACATTTTTATAAGACTTGTTTATAAACATTGGTATAAATATAAAGATGCTTGCTTAGCAACTAAAAACGCATTTCAAATATGTTTTTTCGCCTATTCTGTAGTGTTACAATAAAATAAAATAAATTAAAAACTTACCTTCTTGTGAGCCTAGAACTTCGATTGGGTTTAATATTACTTTTGAAGTTACTGCCAGCGCCAGCGTAAACAATATTACACAATATTTTAAATACATTTTGTAAATTGTATTAATGGGCGCAAACTTATTAAACTAATCGCGAAAAAAACAACTATAAATATCTGAAGTAAGTGCGTTTTGAAACAAATTCTTTAATGGTAGAACGTGTAGTGGGAGTCAGCTCAAAATATACGAGCGTATTGACATTCAGTTGTACGTTTCATAAGCCGTCATGTCCCGCTTTTATTTATGTTGGTTTCCTTTTAAATTCTTGGAATAGGTAATACTGTTGACGAGATAGTTGATTTTGCTTTTACACAAAAAAGAAGATGCGACCAAAGAGGTGGATCTTGATAATTAGCATAGCAGTTTGAGTGCTGACCTTATACCCATACACCTATATAATAACCACATTAAATAAAGTTGATCACAATACTAAAGCATTGAATTCTTGGAAGCAATGATATGTGTAGGTCATAGGACATAGGTACCTACCTTGTAAATTTAATATAATAAAAACTGGTTTTTGCGTTAAACACAACTTTATTTTTTACATCTGCAGGTGTATGTTGTATGTATAGCTTAAATTTTACCTAAGAAACGGGCTGACTACTGACTGAAATTTTATTTAATGGTCTATTGAACTTGTTGTTGCAAACCGAAACGTAAAAATACGCTAATTTCCAGGAATTGGAAATTACAAACTACTTTTGTATTATTTCATGTGTGTTTGTAGCGCGGTGAAACAGTATATTTTTTATTTACATCGAATTTTTAATTTAGCAATTTCATTCTCAAGAATTTTCCTTGGAATTGTGTATGGCATTTAAATTTAGTACACTGCCAACTCCAACTGCCAAATAGATACATGGACTGGCTAATACTCCAAATGCTATTCATCAGTATTCTGAGTGTTTTGCCTTTATACATACTAATTACTTCTGCTGAATTAATTAAATAATTGGTTTGAGTTTTTTAAATCCTGTAATCAAATTCAACTAACTTTAACCTACAATTTTCAACCCAAGTAAATAAATATAATTATTTATTGAGTAGTAGTTGTAATAATTTATTGCGTTTTTAGTTAATTGCCTATACACAAATTGAATTCACAAAATAATTCATAATATTAATTATATATGCTAAGTCGAAAAAACTGGATCAGCCATCTTCTGAGCCGTATAAATCTTTTTCTTTCTTCATTTAACTTGCCGATTTAACATCACTTAATTTTTTAAATACCTTTCATTTATCAGTATTATTTTCAGTAACATCAAACTTTTTGTTCTCTACATCTATCTATGAAATCACTACATAGGTACTTATACAATTAAATATTGATAACGATGAGAAGCACACTCCACTAGTAAAGACCTAAACCTACACAGTTGAAACACTTACACTGGTTTACACTTATGAATTGGATGCGTACAAATATTTTCAGGAAGTAGTTGATTCAGCCAGGTTTACCTCTCTACTCTATAAGTTGAGTTCTATTGCTTCTGTACTGCTTCCTGTCACCTTTAATACCAAATATTCCGATGAACCGAACTACTGCCGTGAGTTGCCGATATTTAAGCTGCCAGGACATTTAGTGGTATGTCCGTACATGGCTTGCTCTGATTTACCGAGGTACGGGTATATTCAAAAACTCCAGTTGCATTTTTTCTTAACATTGATTTTTTCTTCATTATTTGCGAGACTAGTCTGCTTTCTGACATCGTTACAAATTGCAGCATTGTTTGCAAGCACAAAATATTCCATGTTTTATTTTTTTAAATTGCAAAATATTTTCTGGCAGTGTTTAAGTGTAAAATGTGTTATTTACCTGTGTTTCGAAAAGCAGATAATATAATTTTTAATAGAGCAAATTGTTTTATACACGAATTCTTGAAAAGGGCAAAATTTTCTGTTTAACGTTTTTCGAACAATATGCGAAATATTTTATTTGAGGTTTTTGAAACGCCTTGAATGTAATTATTATTGCTTTCAACAAGATTTTAAAAAGTGGTTTATGTCATGGAAACTTGTAGGTACATTGTTTATGCTAGAGGCTAGTTATCATTTTTCTGAGACACTCATCATACATGATGACGTAATAATTTCAATGCGCTTAATTGCAAAATGTAATTTTTCAATTTTTTTAGGATTTTATTGTGAATATGTTGTTTTTTAATAAGATATAACACTTTTATTTCAGTTAAAAGTAGAATAACATTCTTGAACATCTATCTTATACATATGTATCAAATTTTGGCAATAATCTAAAAGTATAAGAATCAAATTTTGCAATCTTTTCAAATCTAATTTACAAAATTTTACGTTGCCGTAACAATTTTCACGCGACTCTTAGAAAATCCTAGTAAAGAAACAGTCCACCGTCTCCGCATCCCAATTATTATCAAAAATACCTTCAGAGATTGCTTATCTTTCTAATGTTGGGAATGCCGCCCATACCCAGTTCCTAAGGTCTCTTAAAGACTGACAGTAAAAAATTAAATGTGAAATATTCGGAAATTGTCAAGGTTTTGAACTTTAACTTTGTATAAAATACTCGGGAAAAGTTAGGTAACCAGTAGACCTGTCGGATTGTGCTGATAACGCCCACGTAAGGTGTGGGGGCCTAATTAACTCAGTGGTATGAACGAGGTTTGAAGAAACTAGTGAATACGCTTCGCTGGGGCAAACTGTACTTGGCGGACACCGCAGATAATAAGGATGCAAATAGGATAATGAAAAGGACTCTGGACTCTTTCAGTAGACGTTCTCCTTACTCAGACTCAGATTCACGATTGTATTTTATTCACTCTAATTCCTACTGAATTAAACTCAATTGACAAAGATAATTGATAATTTTGTATAATTTATGAATTGGTTTTTTGTCTCAGACAAAGACTACCGCATTCTTACAATTGTCAAATTTATATATATTTTAAGTAAAACATCTCATGTGATTTTTACAACATCCTTAAACTAATGGTTCTACCCAGACACATTAATTTAATATCTTTTGGTACTTTACGAATTGTCCTAATGATTAATCTAATTAGAGAATTTCGTGATTTCCACATTTGTTTAATTCTTATAAAGATTCAAAGGAATAAAGAGTTTTGTCGCAGTAATTAAATAAGAGTAATACTGCTACTGTTTACGTCTATTGACATTGATAATGTAAATAGAAACTTCAACTTGAACGCTTGTCTCATAATGCAGACACAGCGGTCAGACGTAAACATTAGTCATCATACATACTCCGCATGTATTATGTTGACGCATCACTCAGCTGAGCACGCTTCAGCACATTCTTGTTTACTTAATGCGACGCGAGCTAGACTCATAAAATTATATTATTATATTATTACTCATGCATCTCTCATTCCCAGACGAATGATATATAAAATATAATTCTTTCTTAATCTCTACGAAGTTACACACGTTACACGTACAATACTTCAACATATATAAGAATACATGTTACTACCTGTGATTACCTGTATGACTAAATATGTATGAATATTGTATGTCGTAATACCCTCCTAATTCACTTTTAATACAACTACAAGGAGTATAAAATGGTAATTCCCAATCTTTTCCATCTTAAAATTACATCTTATACATGAAGAAAAAAATGAATAAATAAAATAAATTTTAAAAATTTAATAATCCTCATCATCAGAAATTTCTACATTCTTGAATACAGGAAATTTTGCGAGAGGTGTTGACGTTAATGTTGATGTTGGTGTAGATGTTGGAGGTCCCTGGATCTGTATGAGTACAGGTGCATTCGCCTTCGTTTCATCCCTTTTAAAACGGTCCATCTCTGCCAGGAACGTATTTCTCGTGAGTATAGAGTTGTCATCAAGTGCTCCGCTCCTATCCAAATGCATAGTGCTGTGGCATCGGGTTGTCAAATTCTCGTGAATACTCTCCGTCCTTCTGCTCCTCGGCGGGGGTATTGGTCTCTCTCCGTATAGATTCTGCAGCTCCATATCTGCAACGTCTAGATTCTGCTTACTATGTACTCCCAGTACATGAGTCCAATTGTCATTTCTCCAACCTCGCTTCCAAAATGCGGCTGTGAGTTTCCACTTGAAATAAAACACGGTCATAGCCATACATATTGAAATGAATACAATAAGTATCAGGTACATATACCACGGAATCGAGGTGTCAATTTTCCATGACGATATGTCTATACTGTTATCTTCTTCAGTAAACGTCTCGTTCAACTTGCTGAGGTTCATCTTCAAGTTCATATGGTAGTTAAGTTGATCCACCAGCATGGGGTCCTCACGTTGACTAAAAATAAGTTCCAGTACTTCACCCTTATACGTTTCATTGTTTATTGTAAACGTGGTGGTAATCACTAGTAGGAAGATTCCATCTAGGCAAGGGGTGATTCTCTTGCTTCCCACAGTTATCTGCATACGTGGAGAATAGATATGAAAATATCTATTGTAAGCCTTCACTTAAACTGCCTCCACGTCATCGTTGTCTGCACTATCCCGACAGTGCTGGAGAGTAAAATGTTAATTTGCTCCTCCAAACGAATTCTTGGGCTTGCATCTCAGTCTGTTTGTTGCTGCGACTTGGTCCATGAAGTTCCAGTCCAGTCCAGTATCGTAGATGCAGTCCTATGCTTTCGATAAAAGTGCGTTTTTCGGTCCAGTGAACTCCAAGTTACATGTCCGGTTTCCGGTCTTCTTTATCAGCCTGAAAGGATCTGCCTTGACCAATGTCAAATTAGGGTTCACAAGTGGTACAATGAATTTTACCAACAAGTTGTACATTTGTGCATCACTTTGACAGGATCAAAATTCAGCCAAATTTAGCAGGCAAAGTTCTCCACAGGGTAACGTAAAATTCAAGAAATCGAATAGTTCTTCATCCATGTGTCCTCTGCTCCATAGCCGTTTTGTGTGTCGGATAATCTCTCCACTCATCGTAAGTCTTGACACTAGGTATGCGATGTCAAACTCTAGTGATTGGATCTCATCAGGTAAGCGATTAGTCGCACTCGCTATTTTGTTCACCTGAGTTGTAATCTTGTCCATATGGTCCTGGAAGAGTTGAAAGTTCTTCGTATCCTTCCGTATTTTTTTATCCAGGTTGTTGAAATGTTGGGCCAGCTCTTCGGTGTGCTGCCTATTCATCTCGGATTGATGTTCCGCCTGGTACGACATCCCAAGTCCAGCGCTCGTAAATACTGCCAATGCTGTCATCACGACGTTAGTAAATACGGATCTCTTCTTCCTGGGTGGTGTCATTGATGTTGGACAAATTTTCTGCATCGGATGAAGGAAAGTCCTATTATATTCATCCTGACATTTATTATTCAAATTATTTCCATAACTTGCAATTGAAACATTCAGATATCTCAATGAATGGCATGGTGATATAAGGCGTATTTTCACATTGTAGGAATTGTATGCTGACAACGCCGGGTGTTCCGATCTTCTCCAGATCACTGGTCCTCCTTCATCGGTCTTCTGTGCTCCGCTACCGATTATCAGCATCAAGAAAAAAATTACACAGAAAAATAGTGGAAGTGTGTTGGTTGTCCTTCCGGAGTTAGATATAGTCCTCTCTTCTTCCCTCCTTAAAGTAGGCAGTGGTACGGTGTGCTCCCTTCTCAAATTAGGAAAAGTCTCCGCATCCCTCCTCACATTCGGAACTTCCAGTCTATTCTTCTTGGTCCTCCAGTTGATTTTGGGAATTCGTCCAATCTTTCCATTAAGCTTCTTGGTGGTGGTAGTTACATCCCTCCTGTTGTGCTCTCCAGAGCCACCTCCAGAAAGTGCTCTAGGGTATTTTCCACGTACATTTGAAAGTGCTCGTCTGCTCGGCTCATGGGTAGTGGAAATCGCAGATAGCATCTTTTGCTTCTTCGCGCTACTTCCCTCCTGGGCGGTATATGTACGTCCATGTGAATTACGCTTTCGTCCTTCTACTCGCTCCTCACATCGTGCAGAGTGTAGAATAGGAATTCTTTTTTCCTCCATTGTCCTTCCCTTCTGTGTGGTGTAAACTCCAGCCAAAGAAGATGATGAGTTTTTCGTTGTGACTTCAATTAGGTCATCAAGATTCAATATCGCTCCACTTCCTTCATCTCGGTTGATTTCCTCTTCAAGAGTAAAAGAGTTACCAATCTCCAATATGTCCAGATTATATTGGTGCTCGGCTTCCTCCATTGCCTTGATATTTTTGGCCAGCTTCTGTTCTTCCTCCTGGATCATGGCTTCCAGTTTGTGGATTCTTGTATAGAAGTCTCCGTGTTCAGGAACTGCCGGTGTGATTACCTCAATTTTCTGGGTTTCTAAATTGGTCTGGTTTTGATTGAAGATTTCCATCCATTCCTTCTTGGGTTTCTTGAAGTCCAACTTCTTCTCCCAAGGAGTCCCTTTCCTTAGAGTAGTGCTGCTGCTACAGTACCAACAGTCATCGTAATTAGTACTTCCATGGGAACATAAATCGAAACTTAACAGGTGGTGTAGATGAATCTTATCTGTCTGCTTGGGTTTTCTTCGCCATTGTAGTTGTCCATGTTCTAGTCGGCGGTAGAATTCCAGATCTGGGTATTTTGCCTCTATCCTCTGCATTTCTTCATCTACTGGTAGAGTTGCCTTCGCTGGATGTGACGGATCCAAGTGTCGGTTCGCCTTGATCTTGTTGTAAATATCCAGAGCATTTCCTCCATCTAATTGGACGTTGACCATGTACACCTGGTATTCGGTTTTCTTTTTAGGTTCTTCCTTTTCTTCAGGTACTGGTGGTGTAGAAGTTTCCATTTCCTGCTCCAGGTATGGTTTCCAGAGAGTCGATTTCGGTTGGCTGTCCAACTTTCTTCTTTTTGGTGGATGTGTTTTGTCGGCTGGCCTTGGTCCAGTGTTCATCTATTTCTTATAGTAGTGTGGAAGTTCTTTACACGTAATAAGGATTGCCTTCGCTATGATATCCCTACCTTTATATTTGCGTAGGTTGATAGCGAATAGTTGTTCCGCTATACGAACTTCTTGATTCGATTTAAGTTAAGATCGTATGTACTTATAAGCACGTTGTTCTTGCTGGAAACGTCTCACCATTTCTTGACGATGTACAAAAGAAGTAGCGTCTTCTAGATCGTCCAGCATCTCCTTACCTTGAACCCGTATGACTTGGGCATGAATATCCCTTTTTGTTTGATGATAGTCAGCTTCACATTCCCATTCTTCTATGGAATCTGGTTCCGATTCTTCTACGGGTCTTACCATGAATGCCCGATACACATGGTTTCCTAGGTATACCATGTCCCAGGTCTCGTCTAGTTCTTTTATCTGATCCTTATCCTTCAGGTTAGCGGAAAGTTTAGTCCAGGTCAAATAAGCTCCATATTCTAGACCAGAGTCTAGAATATTCTGATCTAGTTGAGTAGATATAGCCTTTTTTTCTGTCGCTGTTGTATTCCTTAGTATGATGTGCCGGGCACAATCACGTTTCTTCGCGTACAGATCATCCGTCCTTTTTTTCGAAACATATGGTGTAGCGACATTTTCTAAGGATCCCAAATCATCCCAATCACCGAGTGGTCTTCTCCAATGTACTGGCATGGTTAGCTATGTTCGTTAAGATCCTAATATTATACAGTACTTCTGGAAGTTTTCCTTGAGTATGATGGTATATTGTTGACGATCATCGGGTTCCAGATGACTTAGTATAAAAGTCCGAGCCTTGCGCTTGAGGGCTTCTTTGGCTTCATTTAATAACTGCATGTTGAGATCCTCTAATTTTGAGGCTAGTTCCAGAGCATCATCCGTTTCTGACGCTAAGATCCTCGGTTGATGTCTTAGTACCCTGGCTTTGTTTCTTCGTTGCTTTATTCTAAGCGTCACGTTCCTCACGTCATTCTCGATTGTGTCTGTAGAGGTATCTGAGTCTGTATCCTAAAAGGTCCATTTGACTGCATTCTTCACACGAGACTCCCGATTCCATCTCTTCACTTGTTGTACATGCGAGGATAATACTGCATCTGGTAAATGTCCATATAAAGATATAAAGCGATCTATGCTTACTTTATTATCGGCGGCTTGTCTTTCCCATTCCTTTTCTTCCGGATTCAATAGTTTTTCCAGTTGGTCCGCCTTCTGCTTCCAGTATTCCGCCAAGGCTTCCGAAATATTTATACGTCCTTTCTGGTCAAAGGTGGGACCCACCGGTGGTTTTACTAGTTCGTCCCGGGTAATGGCTAGTGTAGAATTCTTGAGTATTTTGGGTGCTGAAGTTCCTTGAGCTTGAGTATCTTCTTGAGCCTCGGGGAATATCTTCAGTCTAGCCTGCTGGGGAGATGTTTCTTTCTGAACATCTGAATTAGTCCTAGTGTTTTCTTCTTCCGGGTTGACTGTGATGGTGGCCGGTGAGGATGCGGCTTCTTTGATGCTCTCAAGTATTGCTGCCTGATTATTTCTTGCCGTCTTATCACCAGTCATACATGCTACATAATTTGATAGATCTTCAAATTCAGTACCCGTATCCGAGGAGTCAGATTCTCTCGGTGTTGTAATTTCTCTCCTTGCTTCAGGGGTTTGGATGGAGGATGATGTTGATACTAGTGGAGTATAGGGATTGATGGTAGCTGCTGCTTGACGAGCTCTTTCTGCTCTCATGGCCAGTACTCTGTTTCATTCTGCCTGTGTAATCCTCTGCCTCACCATGCCTGGTGGTAAAATCGGTCGAATCGGCTGCTCCACAGGTTCCTCCTCTTCAGAGTATGAGTCGGAGTTCTAATCCGATATCCATCCAATCGGTACTTGTTCTTCGTCTACCTCATTTGGTCTTAGAAGGTAGGCTGTCTGTTGTTCTTTTTCTTCATCTGATGGTGGGTCAGAGTCATAACCCGATTGCTCATCTTGTCCCTCCTCAATTTGTCAGTTAAACTCCCAGTCGGATGACGAGTCTGTTGAGGGTGAGTCAATCCTTGCCATGTTGGCGTAATTAGTTTCTCGAGTGGTGCGGTTGTGTGGGTCTTCGCTCTCGTCACTCTGGGTCCTCCGGTGGGCGGTGCCCAGGTGCACACTAGTCTTCCATCGGGCATCTGTGGGCGTAGCGAATTGTGCTACTGCGTCCTCAAGGCTGTCATCTAAAGCAGCCAGGTTTGCCGAGGGGGCGTTCTTTCGACTTCCATCCTGTCTCTCCTCGCGGTCCTCCTGTTGGGGGCGAGTGCGGTGGGGCGAGTCTCTTCCCCTCTCGTCACGGCTCCTTAGGGCGTTGTCTCGGCGGTCGTCCCTGTCCCGAGTGTCTCTTCCAGTATTGGATCTTTCACGCCTTGATCGTGATTTACGGCTGCTACCTCTACTGCGTCCTCTTTGACTTGAGTTGAACCAGGATCTGTGGCGTGTTCTATCCGAAAGCGGGATGCATTTCAGATAATAGTAGCAATCACGTTTCATGTGACCCCAAATTTTACAATGATCACACGTACCTTCAAATTTCTGCGCCTTATGGGAGGGTCTTGGCACCTCCGGCGGTGGAGAGTTCTCCTTGTAACTCCGACGATGACGTACTACTTCTTCCTCTTCATCGTCATCCCGATCGAATCGTCTGCGTCCATTTCTTTGGCGGCGTTCACGGAATCTTCCTCGTCCGCTTCCTCCAGTCTGTCCTCGCAAGTCCTCTCGAGCAAGGAATACCTGGGGCGGTTCGTAGGGCGTTTTTCCGATGGCTTTCTCTCGGTCTTCATCAGTTGCCTTAAGTAACTCAAACAAAGTAGTCGGTGTCTTCACCGGGGCTACTCTCCATGTCTGCAAGAAACCGATGTATTCCTCGAATTCAGCTAACTTCTCGATGGTGAGTCCCAGGACTGTGCTTTCACCCATGGCTTCTCCCGCCCGGGCAAGGTGGTTGTTAACGGACATCAAGTTGACCATGTACTTGTATCCCTCTCCTGCTTTCATTTTCAGCGAAAAGAATTTCCCTTGTAGCACATGCACATCCTCTTCTTTCTTGGTGGCGTTCATTTTCTTCAGCTCATCGAAGAGATCCTTGGCCTTCTGGAATTAGCAAACCCTCGTAGCAATGTCCGGATGCAGTCCCCCTAGTATTGTTAGGCGGGTGCAGGTATTCGCGGCATCCCAGTTCTGGATCGATAACAGCTCATCCGCTGAGACTCTTGCTAGGTTGGCAGGCTCGGGTCAAGCCCACGTTCCGTCCAGTATTACTCGCAGATGTTGCATCTGGAGGGACATCTTCATTTCTTCCGCCCAGGCCGTATAGTCGGTAGACCTCTCCAGGGGTGGAAAGTCTATGACGGGGCGGTTATAGAACATGGCTGTCGACATCTCAGCTTCCTTCTGCTGGTGGAGGGCGATGGTGCTTTCTGCTTTAGTTAGTCGAGCTACTAACTCTTCGTTCTCTAGCTGGAGACGAACGGTATCGGGACGCAGAGCTATTTGGTTCCTCAATGCGTCTATGCTTTCCCGATACTTAGCTTCTTTTTTAGTGTAATGAGCTTTAAGTATATCTACCTGTTCGTCCTTGTGTACTTGAGCGGCACGGATCAGTTCAGCTTTTCTGTCTGCCTGCTTATCCCTTTCAGCTTCCTTTCCCTCCTTCGGTGGTAGGTCTTGGGATCTGGTGGAGACACCTTTCTTAAGAGTTCCCTGCTTCAACTGGCCAGTGAAAATCTGTAAGATGGGCGAACTTGGTCTTCCTTCTTGGTCTTGGAAACGGGCTTCTTCGGAACCTCTGGTTTCTGGTCAAAAGGGGCTTCGGTCTTCGGTGACAGTTCTGACATGGAAACTTCTTCTTCAGTATCAGTATCACTTGGGTTGTTACACGGTACTATATATCACTCCCTATTAAGTTACTAGTAGTGAGATATCTGTACTTTAATTGACGGTGCTACAAAACTACTACGCGCTGGAAACGTCTTTAACTGCGTAGGTTCTACACTTATGCTTTGTGGCTGACTACTACTCGCTGGAATTCCCTCAACGACGTAGGATGCTTAAAGTCTTTAAATTGAAAATTACGGAACAAAAGGAGCTGGAATTCCCTCAACTACTACTCTTGCCTAATTCTCACTTCACCCAATTATCTTAAGTCTAAACAATTAGTAGGAATGCTCAACACTTTGGTATTGCCACAGTAGTGGAGTCTGTTGAATCGTAATCGGTCTCCTATTGCTTATCTGGTGTCTTAGGGGGAAATTACCAATCTATGGTAATTTTGAAATCTGATATGTAACAAAATATCAATTTCCGGTACTAGTTGTTGCCGCGTATATATACTGCTAAAAAACAATTTACTTTTAACGAAAAAGCTAAACTTGAATTTTAAAGTAAAAACAGTAAATACTTTTCAAACTACGTTTCTTTTCGTTCACAATTTTGACAAAAAATTTACTTTTAAAAACCTCGTTAGAACAAGTGCTGAAAACGTGTTAAGGTTTTGAACTTTAACTTTGTATAAAATACTCGGGAAAAGTTAGGTAACCAGTAGACCTGTCGGATTGTGCTGATAACGCCCACGTAAGGTGTGGGGGCCCAATTAACTCAGTGGTATGAACGAGGTTTGAAGAAACTAGTGAATACGCTTCGCTGGGGCAAACTGTACTTGGCGGACACCGCAGATAATGGGGATGCAAATAGGATAATGAAAAGGACTCTGGACTCTTTCAGTAGACGTTCTCCTTACTCAGACTCAGATTCACGATTGTATTTTATTCACTCTAATTTCTACTGAATTAAACTTGGTTGACAAAGATAATTGATAATTTTGTATAATTTATGAATTGGTTTTTTGTCTCAGACAAAGACTACCGCATTCTTACAATTGTCAAATTTATATATATTTTAAGTAAAACATCTCATGTGATTTTTACAACATCCTTAAACTAATGGTTCTACCCAGACACATGAATTTAATATCTTTTGGTACATTACGAATTGTCCTAATGATTAATCTAATTAGAGAATTTCGTGATTTCCACATTTGTTTAATTCTTATAAAGAATCAAAGGAATAAAGAGTTTTGTCGCAGTAATTAAATAAGAATAATACCGCTACTGTTTACGTCTATTGACATTGATAATGTAAATAAAAACTTCAACTTGAATGCTTGTCTCATAATGCAGACACAGCGGTCAGACGTAAACATTAGTCATCATACATACTCCGCATGTATTATGTTGACGCATCACTCAGCTGAGCACGCTTCAGCACATTCTTGTTTACTTAATGCGACGCGAGCTAGACTCATAAAATTATATTATTATATTATTACTCATGCATCTCTCATTCCCAGACGAATGATATATAAAATATAATTCTTTCTTAATCTCTACGAAGTTACACACGTTACACGTACAATACTTCAACATATATAAGAATACATGTTACTACCTGTGATTACCTGTATGACTAAATATGTATGAATATTGTATGTCGTAATAGAAATAGCTTTGGCATGTATCCCACGTCACATGGAAATCTACCAAATTCCAATGTAGTCACTGTTGGCACAGTATCCCCAGGAACAGTTGTCACTCCGTCGGGCCCAAGATGCTCAAGGGAAAAGAATCTCATTAGTTTTTTAGTGTCTTTTTTTATATTAAATGAACACGGCCGTACCTTTCGGAGACGTGGAAAATATTCCCCCGAAATATTGCTAATTCCTTGATTTCGAAAAACAAATGCTTTAAAATCGTCATCAGAGACAACTTTATTGGTGGTTAGTTCACCTGATTTAATTGCCTGTCCAACGACATCTCCCAAAAACTTAAATTGGGAGCCGGCTGGCCATTCGTTCCAGTAATCATTTAATTCAAGGTATTGCAAATAGGGAAGCAGGAGAACAAAGACATACAGAATGTTTCTTGACGACCTTAAACCAAGTTCAAGGTATTTTAAGTAGTCCTTACTTGCACTCAAAATTATATTTATTGCCATCTACTCGAACCCATTTCCTTGTATGTCACAAAACAAGACACTATATTGGCTTAACTGAAAACTAAGAAGCTTTTTCTTGATAATGGCAGCCTTCAAATGGCGCGTAAAAGGTTTAAAACAAAAGGCTATCTTAGAGAGAATTTTAAAAACCATAAGTGTCTATTCAAAACAAATTTTTTTTTATGAATTTTATGAGCATGCTGGAAGCAATTGAAGCTGCAAAGTGTTCAAATGAAAACTTTTCCTTGTTTTTTCTATGCTCATAGCATAGCTTAGCAGCTAATGTATACTGATTCACGACTATTGAATTTCATTATTTTTATTTCACGTATTTGCGGTAGATATATTTTACAAACGTTTCTCTAAAACACTTTATATAATGTATAAATCAAGATTTTATTCCATAGTTTACTTGACATTCTTAATATCATAAAACGTAAATAAATCAATCAATAATTATAATTAGCAGGAAAATGATGTGGTAATTAGTATTTTTTTATTTTATTTTATTCAGTAAGTGCACATAGAAACAGAAGTCTTAAATCAATTTAAGCATTTTAATGAAGGCTTAAATTACCCAATAACAAACACAGGTTTAAAATATTTCCTGCCCCCGTACCATTCTGGAAGCTGGTTCACAGGTACATACTTGGCAAGCTTTGGTCCCCATTCATATTTGTTTGTCCCATAAACCTCAACGTCCATTGCAAATCGTTTCATTTGGCCTTGACTGAAAAGGCTCAAGATGATTTCTCCGATAAAATTCACTGAATAGATGAAGGTGGTCAAAATCAGAAATTAGATTTAACTAATTAGTACTGTTTTAATTTGGTCTTTCATTTCGAGAATTCCAAATGCTCACCATAAGTTTAAAAATTTAGACAAAAATTACCATTGATGACAATGAGTCTGCTCACGTACTTTTCAAGATACTTTTTGTAGCGAAACGCCAATTTTCTCATAAAATTGTAGGCTAAAAAATTCCCAAAATTAAAACTGTATGAAATGAAAATATCTCCCAAAACTAGGTCTCATTATTTCAAACAGTAACAAAATTGTGTTGTACGTAAGTTTTTTATTAGGCTTTATTTGTCATTAGCACGACTGAAATTAAAATGTTACGTTTTAGATTGGTCAATAGTTCTGGTTTAAATCCTTCAAAGTCCAATATTTTAATATGTTGTGTCACTGGATGTTCCTTGTTGCTTTTGAGTGAGTGGGATTTGTAGCCAAGCCATGCTAAATATCGGAAATATTTTGCCATCTCTAGACGATCCACCTCAGTTCCTTTTAATAATTTTCCCAAGTCCAATTTTCCAACTTCGAGAACCCAAACTTAAAAATTCATTTATAGACAAATTTCTAAATCGTTCTTTTAATTTTATAACAGCAAAAGATTAAAAACAAAAACGCATGAGAAATTTACGTACTGGGTCTGTTGCTATTGTCAAATCCTGAAATGTAGGATGGAAGAAGTCGTTGGTATTCAACTGGTGGGGTCCAATGGTCAAAATCATCTTTGTCATCCCATCCAGGTAACATTGCCTATAAGTCAACACTTCATAATTACAAAATAGTTTTATAATATTTTTAAATTGGTCGATAATGGATCACAAAATTTTAACTTAATTCAGGATCGTTCACAAATGACGTCCGTCATTTGCTAAGCCCATGTGGTTTTACTTGGCCACAGATAACAAAATTTGACTTGGAGCTGTAAACTTACAGTGTCAAGCTCTTCCACACTTCCTTCAAATAGAATATGCTTCGTTTCACTACTATTTTTCAATTTTGTTTCAGTCGAGTTCAAAACTTGACTTGACACCGTCTGGGTTACGAACACCAAAATACTTACAAGAGACGCGAAATTAGTTGCCCTTGAGCCCCTGTCTCGCTGGAAAATTTTCGCTTCAATTCTACGATAAATTAGTACTAAAGATGTTAAAATCACAAAAATAAATAACTTTGTGTTGAAAGGTTATTACTTCATTTTATTTAAAAATAGATAAAAATTTTGTCTTGTGCCGTCTCACCACTTAAGCGCAAGTAACAACAGCTTCAAGTCAAAAGTTGAATAGAGTAGACACCTTTCTTATAGTTGTTTATTAACACGCAAGTTTGGAATCGTACATAAATGATGGCATGGGTATGGTGGGTGGGTTAGTATTAATATCATTGACATGTTGTGTTAAAGTGGTATAATACAGGGATGGGTGCGTCCTAAAAAAGAAAACAACAAATCCGCTACATCAATTACTTAGGGGATTATTTACTTATTCCTACTAACACTCTGCTTCCAAAATCTGGAATCCAGTCTCGTGTATTTACTTACGTAAAGAAGATTCAAGGAAAGAAGAAACTAGTTTTGCAATTTAATTGTTGATTGCATATTGCATTTTTTTTGCAGTAGGCTTGAAGCTAGATCTGGATTTCTGAACACGAACATTTTATATGTATCTCATACAAAAAAGCCTACACATTCATTACCATTTTATTAGAGCTGATAAATGTATAGGATTTTTCGTTATAACAAAATTCATTAATACTATAATTAGGTATTTTATATTCGACAGATGATTTGCTGCAAATGTCTAAACATCACGGAAAGACTGGTTTTTGACTAATTTTTCCGAGAAACACGAATATTACAATCTTGTTTTCCAGTCGTAATTCGTAATTCCATTTGTTATAAAATCCAGCATTTAAGACGCCTGCAATTCGAAAGATTGAATAATAGTGTGTATACAATAGGTGCTAAGCAAAAGTTGTAATTACCGTACTGTTACAAGAAATACAACATTAGATTTTTCATTAAAGAATTTTAGTTAGCATTTTTGGTGTTTAAATATAATTTTTTAACAGTGAATATAGAACGCTTTTAAAGCTAGATCAGATGCGGTATCCATATTGTTTGTGAAGAACCAAAATGGCCCATATTGAATTTAAGCTACAATCAAAATGAGCTATCTCGTAAAAACAAAATGAAAAACATGTGTAAAATGTTAACCATGAGTTTTTAAAAAGTGTGTAAAACGTTTTCTTTACATGTTTTGGAAAAGTGTGAAATGTTCTATTTACATGTTTTGGAAAAGTGTAAAATGTTCTATTTACATGTTTTTAAAAAGCGGTTTGTTTAGCAGGTGATGTCTAGGCCAGTAAGTGATGTCCGACTTTAGTAAGTGATGTCTGACTTTAGTAAGTGATGTCTGACTTTAGTAAGTGATGTCTGACTTTAGTAAGTGATGTCTGACTTTAGTAAGTGATGTCCAAATTTGTTTTTTATTTCAAGTGGAATGAATATAAATCGACGAGAAATGAATAAAACTAACGTTGCAAAACAGTTTTAATGACGTTTAACCGGAATTAATGACAAGGATTTTAATGCGGTCTTCTAAATCCGAGTCGGAAACGGGCGACAGAGATACTTTACCTGAGGGTTTCTCTCGTATCTCAGGACCGGCCCGGCGAGATACTAATAAGTATGCTCGACAAATGGAGGGATTTATGCAGCAAAGAGTATGAGCTTACGCTAGCGATGCTATATGGGTGGGGAGGGTAATGATGCGCTTTCCCAACAATGACTATGGCTATAATATGGCACTAGAATAATTCTAATTAATTATAATAAATATATATTTCAAATGCGAATATCAAACCCGAGGTACGAGATGCAATCACACACAAAACTATATAAATATTAGTTACGTTTTAAGAGTCATATACAGCCCTGTATTTATTTAACTTTATTAATACTTTTTACTGCGTTCGTAACGCCAAATGAAAATGGTCCGTGACCGAAAATGAAAGTAGTATTTACTTTTTAAATTCAATTATTCTTTTCTGGGTAAATTCCCTGTCTGTCGTCGTACGAATCAGATTATATTTCACACAATATTATACTTACCTCGTGGGTTGAATGTAGAGCCGGACGGATTATATTTTAGACTTCTCGTAGAACGTCTTTCTGGGTCACCTTGTGTTCCCTATTTGATTCGCTCGTAGCGACAATATTATATCCCTCGTAGGGTCACCAAAAAGGGTCAGTGTTTGATCACCTAAATATTCGCCCGTAGCGATGAATACACTTTTCCTCGTGGAATGTCTTGGTCCGCTTGGGTCCCTAATATTTTGCTCGTAGCAACAATTCTGCCGTAGCACGGTCGAGTAAGGAGTACCTGTGTCTTCGCCGGAGTCCAAGTAGAAACTGGTTATGGTCATGGTCCGCGAGGATAGAAGATCCTCACGTACCATGCTATAATCCCTATTCGCATTTCCACAGTGTGGAATATTATTTTCCCTTTTGACCATCTACTTAACTAGTGGGATAATTTTGCCTGTAGGGCTTATGGGGAAATATCCGTCCGTCTCTATTTTCAACTCACGATTTACATTTTACATCATAAAATATTATATTTTATATTTTATACAATATACATTTTTATGATCATAATTTTTCTTCTCTCAAAACTTCTGGACCAAATGTTTTGATGCCCTTATCAAAACAAAACATAATTTCAAATACATAATAATAATTTTCACAATTTTATAATGTCTTCTTCTGGACCAAATCTTTTATTATCTTCAATCGAAATATCCAACATCTCACCAACGGAACGAAACAGCCAATAGTATGAACGTCCACTCATCCACATTTTTTTCTCCATATCCTTAAATGCGAGCAACGGTGCAAATTATAGACCTGAAAGAAACTATGATGCGAAAGAAAGAGAACACACACTATTGCATTGATTAAAGTTCCTGTATGGTATTTATTGTTTCATTTGTAATCTTTTTTCTAGACTGATTTTTAACATAATTTGATTCAGTCTTTTGGGAAATATCCCAACTTTTACAGGTAATTTATTTAGTAAAATAAATATTATTTCTGTCAAGTAATAAGTGAAAATTTATATATCAAAAATTCTAAGCTATATTCAAAAAAACTAATTTTTGCTTATGTCTATTATAACGTGTCAAAATGGTAATTATTTCATTAAGTCATTTTGATTTGAGATCACGTGAAAGCAAAATATTATTAACTAATTATATATATAAAATTGTATCAAAAATTTTGTGGAAGTATCCGAACATATAATCTACTATAATGACGAATCAGACGTATCTGACGTAAAATAACTCGAAGATGAATTTCGATAGGTATTTTTCTGGAGAGTCCTACGGGACGTTCCAGCGATTAAGTTTGGTAAGCTTGACCGCGAGTGACTCGAAGCTCGTGAGCTTTGAGTTTTATTGGGAATTCTCTCTCGCTGATAATTTTTGATTTGGCGGGAGCCCTTTTCAATCTGTGGAGAAGTTTCCACGCAATTTCGATTGATTGACAGAGATAAATCAGAAATATCTCTGGCACTTATATTAACAGAGATTTTTTGCTCCTAATCTTCCAGAAGAGGTTTTTCTGGCGACAAATTTTCTGCTGGTCTCGAGTTGACTGACGGCGTGAAGTTCGCTGCCTCGAGCATTAATTTAGGTAAGTGATTTTCATAAACGTAAGGCTCATCGTCTACGATCATTGGTACGGGTTCAGAAAGGGGAGATCGGCGTGCGAATATCCCTGATCGTTCGTTTTCCTTTGGAAACGACATTTCGTAAATTTATAATGTTGAAATGGAAAGGGGAAAAGTAAAAATAAAAAAATAAAAAATTCAAAACCCTCAATTCATCGATATTCAACATTTTTATTTTGAACATTTTATATAACCCGTAATATCATGTGCTCAAAAGTATACTTTTGGAATATCAAAATTTGTAGGTCGTAACCTGAGACGTATCTCGTACTTATATCTATTCTAATTTTACAAAGATCATAATAAATATATTATGCAGTCAATTTTATGGAGATCAATATTTTACAGTCATTTTAACGTAGTCTCTTATCTGACAATAATCACCGATGGTGAGATCATTAAACGTAACACAAATAAATTTTATAACCATCAATACATCAATATCTAAAATATTTTACTAACTTGTACCTTTATCATTTAACCGTCATTTTCTTTGGTCATTTCACTTAAAGCAACAATTCATACTAATTACTAAAGATAATGAAATGACTACAACACTCTTTCACGGGATTGAAATTTTTAAACCATCTGTGACAGACCATCATGGCCATGATCAAAACGGCCATGAGGGTTACCTCGTCGGGGCTTGGAACAAAATTGAGGGGGTTCGCGACAATCTTTAGCCTTATGCCGCATAGATCCACACCTATAACATTTCAATTTGCTCTTTTCGCGATTGTTTTTATGGAAATCGCCATTTACTTTGGGACACTCTAAATATACGTGTCTCTCCTCTATACCAGCCTTAAGGCAGATTTGGCATAAAGCAATTTTTGGGCAGATCACTTTTTCTTTTATTGGTTTACCTTTCCTACTTATTTTTCGGGGAGGAGGCACCTCATCGATTTCTCCATCTGATGAGATCTCTCCCTCCTCTCGAGGCTCTATGTACAATTTATATTTTGGCTTTTTGAATTTTAGAGCTCGAGTTTCTTCCTCGCTGTCGGTCTCCTGCTGATTCGTGAACTTAATCCTATCTATCTTAATTGCTAAATCTAATGGTGGAGTAACGTTGCCAGACATATCTTTCTTGCTCACGGCTTCTTTCATTTCAGGAGTGTCTGCTTGCCAAACAATTTGTAGAGCGTCTGGATCATCATCTTTGTCTGGAACATTATCATCCCAACCTTCTAATATCTTTTCTTCCTCGTCTGATAAAACGACGAGTTCGCCTTCATTGTCACTCAAGTCAAGCATAATTTCCAGATCACTCATTCTACGTGAAATATGAAATACTATTTTAGCCTATGTTAATTATATATGTATGTATATGTACTGTAAATCTTTAGCGTAAGCAAAGCAAAAAAGCGTTTTCAATCGACGTCATACAAAGGACCGTCGAATACGTGAGTAAGTCGTCTCGGTCTAGTGGCAGGCCTTCCCAGAGTCAGGCCGGCTCCTTGTGGAGGCGTCTCGGCTTTGGGAAACCCTTGCGTCTGTACTCTTTGTACATCGATATCGACTTGTTGCCCAACAGCGGCCTGTAATGGTCGTATTATTCTTAACACGTCTTCCTGCGTAAGGATGTCATTTGCTTTTGGCAATACTAATGTAATGGGGACTTTTTGTCATGAATTAATCTTAACTAACTCACCATCCCCTTCTCCCCCTGGAAAAAGTGGACCCGCATCAACAGGCGATTGACAATCGTCGGATGATGTAAACGGTTCTGGAAATTGAAAGGGTGAAAAATGGATCAAAGGAAAAAGAGGGCTATTATTTAGAGCAGGAGTAATATTTTCAGGCATATTATCAATGTTTGATTGTATGCGGAGTATGGAACCAGGAACTTGGTTCCGACTGCTTTGATAACGTTGGCATTGAGTACAGTCTGCAATAACCTTAGATATGAGCTCACCCATGTTCAGGAAGTGATAGTCTTTCCGCATAATCATATGTAATTTTTTATTTCCAAAATGACTTTTCTGATGCATAAACTGAGTGGATTGAACTGCCAATTTTGAGGGTATTACTGGAACATAAGGACCACTCATAAATTCAGTAGTGATTCTTTCTAACAAGTCGTTCTCTCCCAAACGATAAATTTTTTTATACCTACTTGTTCCAACTAATTCGTTGTCTTTATCGAAGCGTAATCGTTGTATTATTTTATCTACATGCTCGTCCTCAGCTTGTAGCTGATGCAAATTATTAATTCTATGTTTTAGTTCTGCACAACGACGAATAAATTCATTTTCTTTTCGGTTACGACATACTATTTTAATAAGTCTACAAGAAAATACGATCTCTTGGTCAAGGTTGTTTCTCGTAGATGTATGCAACAACTTATCTATTTGTGCGGGCAGTCCAGCCAGCAAACGTATTTTAATGTCGAATTCACGTAATTTTAAGTTCCATCCTACCAATCGTGGAGGTAAATCTGAGATTTTCAGGATTGTCGGCAATACCGCGTCAGTGGTATACACATGAACAGTCCGACCTGTAGTGAAGTTACGGAAGTTCCGTAATGCTTGGATAAGCGCAATACCATGCTTATCCAACGTTGAGAAGGTCTCTTTTACCTGTACCAAATAATATTGGAAACGAGAGAGTAAGCGTCGTACGCCGTTCTTATTTTGTACCAATATAGCGAGGATATAATTCTCAGATATATGATACTATAATTCCAATTGAATGGAATGATCAGGTAAAGCCATAACCGGAGCAGTGAGAATCTGATACCGGATAGCATCGAAAGCTTCACGACATTTTGCCGTGAATATGAATGGCGGTGATTTGCGTAGTAATTCGAAAAGAAGTTGCATCACCTGAGAATAAAATTAGACCGTATGACTGAATTAATTTGTTTGCCCAATGAAATCACCTAATTCACCCATATTTTTGGGATACCGAAAAGTCATAATTGAATTTATTCGCTTTTGCTGTAACATTTGTGCATGTTGTTTACGTGTTTTCTCTACCTCGGTTTCTGGTTGGTCAGTATCAGTTAATACTGGAATTGGTGGTCGTTCACCTAATATAGGGCGCGAAACCTGTAACTCGGTTGAATGAAGTGTCAACTTTGGGTAATAATTATTGAAATCAAGATTACATCTTAATTTTGAATCCTCGTATTCTTTGTATTTCTTTTCTATATCTGCCTTTAATGCTGCGCGATTTATTCGGTTATGAAGTATCATTCCCTGTGTTTGTCTACTATCGAGGCGTATGACTACCTCGTCTGGTAAATGGTGATATGTCGCTATTCGACTCTTCGCTTGTAAGCCCATACCGGTCTTACCCATGTTAATTACTGTCATTATTCCTTTTCCTTGAATTAATTTAATGTGTTCCGGGACTATCATTAATCTTAAACTGAAAAGTAACTTGTAATTAGTTTCGGTTACTATGTGACCGTCAAAAGAGCTCTCATCAGTATAAATGTTGATGGGTTTTTCTTCCCCTATCTCTAAGTGTACGTGATCTTGAACGTAAATATTTTTATCGGTCTTTGTTTCTGATAATTTATCTGAATCATCGCTTTTAACTTTGTCTAATGTGTCAGAGCCAGTAGGTCTCTGTTGTCTTTTCTTAATAGGTAATGCTGTCATGATATTTGAAGGTGACGCGTGCGTTACCTGTGTTTCAGCTCCCTTGGGAATCTGCACTTCATCTGACTCATCAGATGTATAGACGTAGTCTGGACTGGGTCTGTTCTCCGTAGAAAACGCGATTATTCCGGACTGACAACTTACTGTTATGTCATATTTAGATAATAAGTCCATTCCAAATACTATATTATCCATCATATTCTCTACAATATAGAATGTCCAATTTATCCAAGTGTGGTGTTCATCCACATAGAATCCCAATGTTACCTGATGATTTGATTGTAATGGTTTACCATCGTACACAATCATGTCCGCTTCGATTTGCTGGCACGATGTGATGATATGATCACATCCCAACAGCTTCACTGTCCTGGGATTGACGATACTGAATGTAGATCCCGTGTCTACAATAACATTGAAATCCATAGCCACTTCGTAATAATTACGGAATGGAAACGATCTTTTCACCTCCTTGGGTGCTTGATTTGTTTTCCTAACATGTAATGTCTTTGGGCTTGCCGAAGCTTGACTTTGAATTAATGTATTATTTGATGTCGATGCTTCTTTCCTAATGTCTAAGTTACTTGAAGTTTCTTTTTGAGTCAGCTCGTAAGCTGCCATCAACCGATCTAACTCCTTATTTTCATCATTATTCGAGGATACTGATGCAATGGGTGATTCTTCACTTTTTCGACTTGATGTCCCTGGTAATAGTACAGTCTCTAAGTCTGGGATACTGGAATCCTCAGCTGATCGTACTCTGAACATTCTGAACCTTGGATTATTTTGAGACATCTGCTGATGTACTTGTTCCAAAGTTTGTGGGTTGGGATTACTGTGGCTCCCACAAATCTGGTTATTTTGAGGCTGATGGTCATTACTCATCGGTAATGCAGGTACGTTTTGTCTCATACCCATATCTCGTGCTGCATCGTAATTATAATCACGATCACTAATATGCATTGCACGTAATTAATGAACTGTATTTGTATAATTTTGATTGAAGTCCTGATGATTGTAGTTCTGATTATAGGACGGGGGTTGGTTATAAAAACCACCTTGATATCTCTGGTTATAATTATTATTATTTCTATTATATCCATAATTGTTCCTATATCTCCTATTACCGTTTCCATTGTATCTATTGTTTCCTCTTCCCCTATTATTATTATAGGAGTTTCTTTGTATGGGAACATTATTCATCTTAGCCCATCCTGCAGCTTGAGGGGGTAACGGGATACCCTGTTGCTGCATGGCTTGCCAACAGTCAATCACAAAATGGCCCGTTTTACCGCATTTATAGCTTGTGGGCTGACCATCCGAGGATATACTATTCTTTTTGACATTAGGATTATATTTCCCTGGGTCAGCTTCATGTCAAACTTGACCTCCGTTGAGTTGATTCCTATTACGGCTATTATTGGGAGGAATACCTCCATTTAATCCTCTAATGTAAATTGGCTTTTTTTGATGTCCATCGAATACATCTTAAACGTTATGGTTCAAAAGACTTTCCGATTGCTGAAGGATATGGCGATTCAAAACTTTCGTAAAGTTATTCATCCGTACAATTCATCATTTTTTTTCGTAATGGCGGAGGAAGGCCATCTAATAACTTTATCAGCTTTCCTTCCTCATTCATATTAGGATCCATTTGTGTTACGCATTGTAACCGTCGATTAACATATTCATTTCCACTTAACTTTGGATTGAAAATTGTCGAGGCAAGCTCTGAAGCTGCCTTACTACTGACATACGCACGATCGAATTTTAATTTGAGAGCTTGGTATATCTGGCTAACAGTAGCGTCCTTAGCTGTCTCCCTGTCAGTCGGGTCAGTTAAAGTAGCATAACTGGCAATAAATCTCGGTTTTTCTCCTATCCACCAATTTCTCGCTGTCCCAACCAAGGCCTTATCTAATGCCTTGTAGATTTTATCCGTAGTTAAAATCTTTCGAGTGGTGAGTTCTTCTTTGAAAATGTCAACCCACCCTCGTGCTTCCTTTTCGCCACTATAAGTTGGGATTCCATCTATTAGTTTGGATTTGGAAATCACCAACTGTTGGTCAGCGTCTAATCCCTTATTTTTAGTCAGGGGGGTTTTCAGAATACCCTCCAGCTGTTCCTAAATGACCGTCATGATCCGTTGACTAATTAATTTAAGATACGGATAATGTAAAGTTAAGAAGGATAGATGTTGGGGCGGTTCCCAAAGCTTAACTTTGTAATGTAGGAGTTTATATTCTAAATCCTCCTTTTCGAATTCTAATGATTCGTCGTGCCAAGATTTCTCACTTGTTGGAGAATCTGAGAATTGAGTTGCTAATTCTATGAAATTAGACGAAGTTGTAGATATATCTAACGTAGGGTCGTCGCCAAAAATAAAAGAATCGGAAAGATCAAAATCCTCTTTCTTTTCTTTTATTACTGTGATGGGTACTGCTTCCTCTTTATCTTTCGGCTGAGAATCGATCTTATCGTCTTTGCCTTTCTTTTCTAGTTTGAAGTTGAACTGGAAATTCACGTGGAATTTCCCGTTAAATACAGAATATGTTTATCAACTCGTAGCAGGTCCTTGGATCTAAAATGTCCTTATTTGTGATTAACTCGAAATCAATACACAGGGTTTAGGATTAATTGTAGTTTCAATACAATATCGACAATTGAAAATGGATTATTTTGGCTTTTCTGACGTATCAGTATTATTGTAGTATATTTATTTATGTTTCACTAGTAAGTGACAATGCTTATCCTTTAATTGATTCAAATATAAATACAATATCTCGATTTAGTACTTTATACAAATACTAGACAATATGTTCTTTTTAGGATAATGTAAAATAAATGCCTAGTCTTTGAGTCTCTCCGTAAGAGTAAATAATTTGTATTCTATTCAATATGTAGGAATACCTATGTATGTAGTACTTAACTACCAAATTCTTATTTTTATTCCGTTGATAAAACAATGCCCACGTCGACGTTAGCGTACGTGAACCAGATGCGTTTCCGCTTTAGGGAACCGAATCTGTTTTTGTTTTATTTTGATTTAAGTCTAATTAATACTTTTAAATTAATCAGGCCTTAAATCTTTACCTTTACAAACAATTTGTAAATTCACAATAATTATTTAACTTTGACTTGAATTAATAAAATTAACACGATTCTAAATTTGTATTTATTTGAAGAATGAATTGATTTGAGAATGAATTAAATTCTATGATGATAATGATGATGGGTGATTATATGCTTTTGCCGTGTGATATGAGGACGAGGGTACATATGTCTCGCGCAACAGCCACCGAATTTTTTTAACTAAAAGAAAGCTTTATAAGCACAAGCAATAACTTATTTGTAGTGTCGTAACACGTACCTTTTGGTCAAATAATCAAAACAAAGTAATAAGTCAGCAACTAAAGAAATCCTTCTGTGTTCACAGCAAACTGTGTGTCAATAACTAAAATCTTCCTTGACTAGTAAGTCAGGGTCAGGAACGTATTCTGTAAATCTAGAATAAATTGGAATTGTCAGTAAGTATCCAATCGTATCTCCAATGGTTATTTCGTCGATAACGTTCAAGAGATATTTTGATTTTGACAATTAAATACACTATAATAATAGCTATGATTGATATTCAGTCATATGGACTTAAATATATAAAAAAACATTCAACGTTGAAGTTGAATTCGATGTATCATCAGCTTTGTCCAGATATGATACAATATAAGAATACTGAACGTGAAAAACAAAAGAGCTATATCGTAATTGGATAACCCTAAAATAATAAGCATTCAACTTTATTGCTTATTTTCCGTATATTGTACTTACTTAGTGTAGGAGTAAATACAATTGTCGATTGAAAATCCCAGTAGAGAAATCGAAAGATTTAGTTTGGTGTTCCCGTAGAATCCAGAAAAGATTCGTAATTCCAATCAAGAGTCCTCAAATTTCGACTTCAAGTTCAACTCCGTAAGTTGCTATAATTAATGAATTATTTGACTTTAATATGTTATGCAATATTATGTAACTGACATTCACGTAGAATCACAACATTCATTTACTTTTGGATAAATTCAAAATTTTGACAGACTCTGAGTACAACAGTCTACTTTCTAAAATATTGACCTATGTGTATTTAAATTTCTAAAATAATCGTAATTTATTTTGATTCCAACTATTAATAAGTAAATAGCTTTAATTTTGTTTAATTATAAATCTACGTTCAGTAATAACTGTGTATATAACCTCAGCATCTACTCTTGGTCTCGAATTGATAATCAATGGCTTAAATTTCTTAAGTTCAGCATCTACTTTGAGTCTCGAATTGATAATCAATGGCTAACTAGTAGTTACCATGTATTTGTGAACAAATTACAACACTAGAAAATTACAACAGTGTAATGTTGTATGGATATGCCTATACTACCTATGTGTCTGTTGACTAACAACAGTGGAAGTGCAATACTGTGAAACGTGGTAATTACTAGTTACTAATAAGTACTTACTATACTTTTCTATTTCTATTTTGACTACTCTGTAGTACTGACTACAAACTCAAACGTTCAACACTTCCCCTGATTGAAAGTTGGAAAGATTTGTAGCTAATTTTTAACCTTTAATATGTATATAGGTATAAATACGTTTTGGTACTTACTTTTAATAAAAGAAGTGACCAACGACGTTTATTTTCTGTTTCAACTTCTATTTTACTTTTCCCCAGATGAGAATTTTGAAATCTGGCTAATAATTGGCTTTATTCCTATTCTAAAGTCCGTGGACTGCTGACAGTGACTTGTTCTTCACTTCTGTGTGTGTGTAAGACTTCTATAAATTAATCAAAAAAAAAATACCTAAGATTTAATTGCTATACTATAATATAAAATACAGCAGTGAGTTAATGTGGTACCACTGCCTGTATTTTCTGAATTTATCCAAATTTTGAAAAGTAAAATTTTGAAAATGTAAAAATTTGTTTAATTTTGAAAGTACAAATTGTTGTTTTTGCTTACAGGAAGGATCAGGCCGTGCTGCGGCAAGAATTCTCTGTAAGTCCGAATTATAAGTGGGACCGGGTTAAAGACTTTCAATCTGTTGATAATTGCTTCCGGAAATAGTAATTTTCTCGGTCCGTGGACTTTCTCGTGGACAAGTCTGCACGTCTGTTAAGCCTTCGTGAAGTTCTATCAAATAATAGAGCAATCAATATCAACTGTTATATTTTCAACAGTGCAAAAGTAATTATACTTTCGATTTTACAGTGTAAAATTATCAAAATATTTAACCTGGACTCGTAGTCCTTAAAATCAAAATTTTACTTAGGTAAGAAATAATGTCTACTTTATTTATTTCTTACACTTTGTTTGTAGAATTCTTTTCTGCGATCCACGTAGGATCCTTACTCGTGGAGAGTTTTCAACCGAAGTGGAAGTGTTTCGCTGATTGAGCCTATTCTTCGGAACGTATCCGCAGTCCAAAATCCGTAGATTTGGTAATAATAATCCGCCCTTATCCGGGTATGACTACGTAAGTCTATTGAAATAAAATATAGAATACGTTATTTTACAATATTACTTAATCAATTAACCTATGTAGATGGTGTTGGTTGATTTGATGGCTTAAATTCAACACCATTAATGACTACTGTTAACTTGTGCTCTGTGACTTACAGTTGTCACTAAATTGCCTGAAATATCGAAGTCAATTTCTCCAAGATGCATGTGCCACCTGAAAAGCCGAATGCCGTAAAGGATGCACACAATAATGGACAAGATAAATTCACTGACTGGTGAATTTTAACAAAATCAAAACGAGTAAGTTGATTTTTCACACTACAAGTTAATCACTCACTCAAACACACCCCTTATAAATCTTTACCTCCATAAAGGGAAGTATTTTAATGGGTTTGATAAAGTCAGGGTGGATAATTCCCTGCAATGAATATTCTACAGTAAGTCAGGGTCTCAATGCGCAGGGGATTGTTATTTGGCAAATGAATAAGCCCAGGACCGGTGCCTGGCACTTTGTATTTATAATTATATATGTAAAAAGTCGAGGTATCTATATTCCTTGCTCGATTTTAATGCTTGATTAATAAAACTATCAAAAGGGTTAATATCCCCAGTAACAAATTGAACACTAATGAATTCGAGTAATTTTGAAGTAGGAAGTTTTTTGCTTCCGAGTAAGCACTGACCATTCAGTCAAATTTCACTTCTTGCTCGATTTTGACATAGAATTTAAGACACAATAAAATCTGGGTTTGAATCCCAAGTAATGATTTTAATACTTTGACGAAATTCAAGCGTTTCGAAGTGAAATATTTTTAAACTTGTATTTTGCACTATTTTTAGAATTCAAGGGATATTTCCTCGCTGCATTTACTTCGATTGGCAAAAGGCGAGATCGTATCTCTTAATATTTGGCTACTAAGTAAGTACACCCTACGAATCCGGAATTATTGTTCCGTCGAGTAATTTATGAATCACAATTACACATTAATAAATGGCACACACAATAATGACAACAATTATTACTTCCACAATAAATCATATATTTAAACTTACACAATATTATGATGTATGATTTTACACTAACAGGCTGCTTACCTATATAAGTACAATGAAGATGAGTGAGTTTTCGTAAAGCCCCCCAGAAGTTTATGAAAATCACTAATATGACTTATTTCACAATGTGAAATTTCTATTTTATTTCGCAGAAAATAACTGGCGATGCCACTGACGACTGGGATGATTTCCCCCACAGTTCCCTATGGGACGATGAAGTTCGTGAACAAACAATACTGTTTTATGGCTAAATTCCAAATTAAAGGTAAAACTTGAATATATTCAGTTTCGAAAACTGGGGATTTTGAATTATTTGATTCAAAATCAGACGGCCAAGTAATGCTGAGCTAGTACTTACTACTAAACACTGAATATAATGTTAAGCTTATGGGCCCTATGTTAAGTAATACTGAAAATCAGCAAGGCTTGGCTTGCTGTGTTAATTCCCTATTTATCCGTGGCCGTGGCCTTCGCCGTATGTACGCAACACTATGTAATGGTGGAATTTCAGTTTTCCATATTTTATGTCACAAAATCACCATAAACCTTCAAATTTTAAACAGATTATTATGCACTCATAAATCAAGGACTCGTGCCTTGTATAATAATGGCAAATACAATTTAATAAGTCGGAGGTTCGTCCTCCGCAGCCAGGTTTACTGACTACTATATAATAACAAATGGAAAAACTGAAAAGTTCGGTTTTCCAACACAATTTTAATAGCAAAATAGAGAAAACTGAAAATTCTGAATACAGAAAGACACGCAAAATATGAAATTATGAATGCCTGGATAAATGCACATATAAGTATGAAATTATGGCGTGATTCTATTTGTCACTTTACAGAATATAAAAGACAATTGTGGCTCTCACCTATTGGACTGAAAATTCTACTATTTTCATCAAAATTCAAAATAATAATCCGACGTTTGGATGCAGAAACTGACTAAATTTTAACCTCACTTTGAAAAGCTAACTTCTACGATTTATTCAATAATGCTACGTAAGCTAAACAAGGGACTAATAAGTCTACAAATAAATTCTATTTTCTACCAAATCAAATGTGTGCGTTGCACTTATTTAACACGTGGTACATACCAAAATTGCAAATGTCTGCTAGATGATTTTCAACGGATGAGGACTCCTTTTCTTCACTTTTTGGCTCAAATCGAAATTGTATTTCGCTGTTTTGACCTTAATTCTGTTTTCGTAAAAACGGCAATATTTTATTGGCACTATAATTAGTTTTGCTGAACTCTCAAAACTTTATTTTGATCAAAATCTTCAAATTTTATTTTCTTAGTCTTGATCCAGTAGGTACTCAAGTGCGGGTTCGCAGCACGTCTTCTCTGTTCCGTGGATCCAGTCGAAGTCTCACTGTTAATATGGGAGATTTTCCCTCTCAATCCTTCAAGTCTACGGCTTTGTGGGTTGCTTCCCTAAATTCCCGTCAATGACTAGGCAATTTCTATATGGCCAGACGGGATGGCTTGTCAGCACTGGTTTCGTCTGCCTTTCTAATTTTTCAATTCAAAAATGCTATATTCCAGTGGAGCGATGCGTAAAGTACACCGTGGCGCTACTTGTACAACTTTCACTTTTAGTTTCGTTACTATTACCTACTACCACTACCAGTGCCACCAAAAGGCGTCACTTTAGCCGTGCTTGAATCGCCCCAACACGTGGTGGCCTATGCTGAATACAGCAAAATCGAAAATATAGGCCCGAATTTCTTCGGACTTGTTTCTAACCTACTTTAATTTTAATTTCAATTAATTACGGGTATTGGAGGGTAGATAAAATTCTACCCCGCACCTTCTTGACAGGGATTTTAATGCGGTCTTCTAAATCCGAGTCGGAAACGGGCAACAGAGATACTTTACCTGAAGGTTTCTCTCGTATCTCAGGACCGGCCTGGCGAGATACTAATAAGTATGCTCGACAAATGGAGGGATTTATGTAGCAAAGAGTATAAGCTTACGCTAGCGAGTCTATATGGGTGGGGAGGGTAATGATGCGCTTTCCCAACAATGACTATGGCTATAATATGGCACTAGAATAATTCTAATTAATTATGATAAATATATATTTCAAATGCGAATATCAAACCCGAGGTACGAGATGCAATCACACACAAAACTATATAAATATTAGTTACGTTTTAAGAGTCATATACAGCCCTGTATTTATTTAACTTTAATAATACTTTTTACTGCGTTCGTAACGCCAAATGAAAATGGTCCGTGACCGAAAATGAAAGTAGTATTTACTTTTTAAATTCAATTATTCTTTTCTGGGTAAATTCCCTGTCTGTCGTCGTACGAATCAGATTATATTTCACACAATATTATACTTACCTCGTGGGTTGAATTTAGAGCCGGACGGATTATATTTTAGACTTCTCGTAGAACGTCTTTCTGGGTCACCTTGTGTTCCCTATTTGATTCGCTCGTAGCGACAATATTATATCCCTCGTAGGGTCACCAAAAAGGGTCAGTGTTTGATCACCTAAATATTCGCCCGTAGCGATGAATACACTTTTCCTCGTGGGATGTCTTGGTCCGCTTGGGTCCCTAATATTTTGCTCGTAGCAACAATTCTGCCGTAGCACGGTCGAGTAAGTAGTACCTGTGTCTTCGCCGGAGTCCAAGTAGAAACTGGTTATGGTCATGGTCCGCGAGGATAGAAGATCCTCACGTACCATGCTATAATCCCTATTCGCATTTCCACAGTGTGGAATATTATTTTCCCTTTTGACCATCTACTTAACTAGTGGGATAATTTTGCCTGAAGGGCTTATGGGGAAATATCCGTCCGTCTCTATCTTCAACTCACGATTTACATTTTACATCATAAAATATTATATTTTATATTTTATACAATATACATTTTTATGATCATAATTTTTCTTCTCTCATTAACAATAAACCTGGCTCCTAAAGCTGCCTGAAAACGGATAGGTTAAATTTTTTCCTCCCGCCTCCGGCGGCCGAGGGAAAAACATAACCTAACCGTTTTCACTCAGTTCTTTCTTATACTTTATATTATGTTTTACTTTTAATTTATTAAACCTATTTTATTGTTGCAGCTGCAGCAACCACGAGCACACACACGATTCACACTATACGCGTGCCGCATGCTTAACAACGTGGTTATAAATACTTCAAATAACATCACTTGATTGCAAAATTAAAGGAAGTAGTTGGAAATATTTAATTACATATGTATAAAATAACAGTTGACATTGCAGTAACTGCCAACTGTTTAAAGAACGCCTTTTCCCTTTGTTCCTTTTCATGCACCCTGTAATTTTTTAAGCATTCGGATATTGGATGTAATTATTAAATCAAAGTTTCACCTTGCAGGACTAATTAATACTTACTAGTTAGTTGTTAGTAAGACCATTTAACATTGGAAATACTATTGAGAGCACACGTTAATAAGTCCTGTGTTTAAGTATTAAATAGTATGAATCTACATCGCATTCAATGCCAGCTTAGTAATTACAAATTAAGTCACTACTTGCTAACATTATAATAAGTTGATAGTCACTTTCAAGGCAAGTAGAATAATAAGGTACAGTCAATCGCAATGGTAAAGTGTGAGAGGGAGTTTTTGATGGTGAGGTGGAAGAACAAGTTGGCGCGAAGTTTGTATAATTACTCCATAAGCTCAGCATTAGCTTTTTCTCAAATTTTAAAATCTGTCTACCTCAAAATTTTGAAAATTAATCCCAATGCTATTTTCATACTAGTTGTTGCAGATTGTTTCGTATTCAATATTACCATGACTTGGTTGTATTTATGATTATAATTAAAATCCTAATTATAATCATGATTGTTATGTAATTTTGCTGACTGTTGGCGATGATGAAAATAATTTAAAATAAACAACCAATCAACCACGCTTATGGCCAGCAGTCAGCGGATCGAACAATTTAATCACGATTAAGCAACTGATTGAGAAACACTGAGAGAAACTTACGTGCTGATTTTATTATTGATGGAGAAAACTGTGACTAATTTAATTAATAAAATTGTGTACTTATTAAGTGTTGAAGCTTGACGTGATCTGATCTTATTTAAAATTGATATCTCATATTGTTGTATTTTTGGCTTCAATATTAATGGTCCTTCTCACGTTAAACTGAACTAGTGAATTTTGTGGTTGTTGTGTGGTTGACTGTTGTGCACTAACTTTCATTTTCGATTTTATTTTGTGATTTGATTTTAATCTCTACTTTTTTTTTTCTGGGCGGAGGAATCCTCTGGATGAAAATATTGTTCAAGTGGGAGTTAAGATTGTTTTGGCTGGGACTGTGAAGTGGAAATTTTATTGTCTGTTCGGCACTGTCACTCAAATTTTGAAAACTGAAACTGGGACTGGCACTTCAAGTTACTACACTACTGTTGGAATTTGGCTGTACTTGTTCAAAGTGGTACTACGATCAATTGTTTATTCCTGGCTGCGACCGGAACTAACTGGTACTCACTAACAACCAAATTACCAATATTTTTTTTTAGAACTCCTGTTATTGGTCGTGGTCAGTCATCGGCACCGTTCATTGCGTTGACCTGACGAAAATTTGAATTTGGCGCGTTGCCATATTTACCTACCAAGGCTGTCTGAGAACTTGTTTACATTGAATAAATTGCTAGGAGTCTGATTTATTTCTTTTTAAATTCAAAGTTGAATTTAAAATTGATATTTTTGAATTTCGTTCTCGACAAAAGTTCAAAATATTATTTTGTGAAATCTGACAGCGCATTTTTTACCATAAATTTTTTTTTGAGATTTCAATTCTGAAGTTGCATTGTTCGTATTAGCGCATTGCCAACCCGCTTGTTTTTTAGGGTTTTGAGAAATTGTCTATCCTATATACATACGTACATATTGAAATCTACTAAATATTCTATTTTAATTATTGTTACATTACAATGGATAGTGAATTGACTAATCAATTGAGACAGAGTTGTCAACTTCAAGGTGTGATGTCTGGTACACCAAATAATGAACCACTTGACACTGAAAATAAAAATGTCAATAATACTACACCTGTACCTGCACCTTCTGTATTTGCTGGTTTGAAATGTACCTTAGGTCCACGACGCCCATATATAAGAGGCGATCGTGCTGATCATACATCTGATACTGATTTTGGCTTGAGATCTACTTTAGATTCACCCAATGATGATGTAGTACCAAAATCTAAGGCAAGTAACCGTATGAATTCCATATTGCTTAAAACGCGTAAACAGCAAGAAATAGATGATTTACAGGCTGAAATGGATAAATTAGATTATCAACAATATCAGCGAGAAATGCGGCAAAAAATACAGCAAATAGCTAGACTTAGAGCTTCTTTGGATTTCGACAACGGGGGTAGTGGCGAAGTAGATGCAGATGATGAAATTGAAAAAACTCAATTTCATCCTAAGGATCAAGATCAAGGTTGCCACAATTCTCCGAATACAAATGGTCGTACAGTGGACTCTATAGTCAATGGTTTGCCTGTTCCTCCTTCTCATGGTCCTCCTTTCTTGGCTAAAAATCCTGATGCGATTATAAAAGGCATGTTACGTTTACCGCGCCATATGACGTCATCTCCTAAGCCAACTACTACTAATCCTCCTGTAACTGGTAAGGTATCTGAGGTATTGCCACAACCCACTACTGCTATTAATGCTCCGATTATTAGTACCACTAGTAATACGGTATTGACACCTACTGTGATGTTAGAGTTATTTCAGCAGTTTATACCTCTAGCTAAAAGTTTAATGAGTAATGACAATGCTGCTGCTTCTACGACTGTACAACAACAATTACTGACTCGACAATCTGTAAAACAAGATCTATCTTCATTTGACGGGGATATTGCTTCCTGGCCTACTTTTATTTCTAAATACAGACATTCAACAGAGGCTTGTGGTCTGTCCAACACAGAGAATATGCTACGATTGCAGAGGTGTCTGAAGGGTAAGGCTAGAGAGTTAGTTCAACTGATACTAGGTTTACCAGAAAACGTTGAAGAAGTCATTTTGTCGTTAGAGAGTACTTTCTATAGACCAGATTTGCTCATTAAAAATTGTATTGCTAAGGCCAAAGCTTTTGATATGCCAAGTGAGACAAATGCTGAAAGTTTAATTCAGTTTTCTAATGTCATCCGAAATATGGTTGCAACATTTGACAGATTAAAGTGTGAGAATCATATCAATAATCCGCAATTGCTTGAAGAATTAATTATTAAGCTGCCTTTTGCTCTTCAATTACAATGGTGTACTCATGCTTTTCATCGTCAAGGTACTGTTAATATCCGCGATTTGTCAGACTTGTTAAAGATTGTTGCTGGTTCTGTTGCTTTGTTACCGTCGACGTCATTGTGTCCTGAGCGTGATAAGAGAAAGTTTGATCACAAGGGTGGTGTCTTCGTTACTACAGAACAGAAAAAACCTAAGTTTGAATCGAAATGCTCATTCTGTACTGCTACTAATCATTCCATAGATAAGTGTGAAGGTTTCTTGGAACTAGATGTTGATGCGCGCTGGAAACATGTCAATGAGACGAGAGAATGTTTTCGTTGCTTGAAGATGGGTCATCTGTTTCGTTATTGCAAGTTTAAAAGAGACTGTGGTGTTGATGGATGTACTCGAAAGCATCATAAATTACTTCATCAACCAATTAAACTTCCAGTTCCTCCCACAATGGAAATTGTTTCACATGCTTCTCAAGGGTGGTCTCAAGATCGCAACGTGCATTTAAGAGTTATTCCAGTTGAATTGACTGGTCTGGCTGCAACTATTTCTATTCATGCTTTACTGGATGATGGGTCCACAGTTACTTTGGTTGATTACCAACTGGCATCTCAACTTGGATTGCAAGGTTCTATTGATCCTTTTTGTGTCTCCTAGATGAATAATACTACTCAAACTGAATCTGACTCGATGAAGGTGACGTTACGTATCTCTGGTTCTTCTGCGGGCTTGAGGAATTATGCTATGCATAACGTTCAAACGGTTAAAAATTTGAATCTACCTTCTCAGTATTTAAACATGGAAAGTTTTAGAAGACGCTGGCCGTATCTTGAAGATGTTCCATTTGATGATCTAAACGGTGCTATTCCTCGGTTACTGATTGGACAAGATAATGCAATTCTATCACTTCCACGAAAATATGTTCAAGTGTCTTGGAATTCTCCAGTTGCTACTAAACATTACTAGGATGGGTCGTGCATGGTGTAAGTAGTTTTCGAGGACCAATGATCAAAGATTGTACATTTCAAATTTCTGAAATAGTAAGGCAAGACAAAGCTGTTCCACATCTTATCAAAGAGTCATTCACTACTGAAAAATTTGAGGTAAATGTTATTTCTGAGATTCCACGTTCAAAGCAAGATATGCAGGGTTTTAAAATAATGCAACACAATCTTCGACGAGTTAATGGTAGATGAAAGACTGGGTTATACTGGAAAGATGACAGTTCGAGTTTTCCAGAAAGTTTGGTGACAGCTGAGAGAGGATTGTCTTTAATTGAGTCAAAGCTCGACAAAGATTCTGTATATGCTCAAGTAGACGATAATATCATCACAAGCTATGCTGGCAAGGGTTCTTCTTTTCGTTTTGGGGGGGAGGAAACTTGGAAAGATGAAACTGAACGTAGTAGTTTCGTTGATTCTTTGGAAATGAAAAATGAAATCGTTGCAAATATTAATCCTAAAAAAGTTTATCGTAAAGTTACTGATTCTCTTAATTTAGATTCTACAATTCTAGCTGTTTGTCGATTCGTAGCTCGCCGTGGATTCCCTACGGTCTTGTACTCGGATAACGGGTCAGGTCCAAGAAAGGCGCATCGGGAGCTACGTGAAGCATTTCAAAGTCTAGATCAGAATAAATTACGACGTACATTTCAAGAAGTAAGTTGATTCTTTATATCTCCGGGTGCGTCACTTATGGATGGAGCTTCGGAGCGTTTAATTAAGTCTGTCAAGACAGCATTGATTTGTGCGATTCGAGTGAAGATTACTACACATGAAGTTATAGGAACTGTGATGACTAAGGCGGAGCATATAATCAATTCGCGTCCTCTCACACATGTTTCTTGTGATCAACACGATAGTTGCGCTCTTACTTCTAATTACTTTTTGCTTCTTTCTTCTAATAGAATTTGGAGTCCTGGTTCTTTTACTAACAAGGATTTGAATTTGCGACATGAATGAAAGTTTACTGAAAGATTACTGGATTTATTTTGGGTTGGATGGTTGAAAGAGTATGTTTCTACTTTGCTTCATCGTACTAAGTGGTTACAGAAGTTTAAGTCCTTAAAAGTTCGTGATCTGGTAATTCTTGTGGATCATACTGGACCACGTAATACTTGGCCAAGGGGGAGAATTTCTAAGATATATCCTAGCAAAGATGATGTGGTTCGTGTAGTGGATATTACTATTTCTGATGGTACTGTATATAGATTTCCTTTTACCAAAGTATGTATTCTGGATGTTGATACAAGGAGCGATGATACTCAATGGGATTTGAATACTGCTGGCGGAGAATGTTGCAGATTGTTTCGTATTCAATATTACCATGACTTGGTTGTATTTATGATTATTATTAAAATCATAATTATAATCATGATTGTTATGTAATTTTGCTGACTGTTGGCGATAATGAAAATAATTTAAAATAAACAACCAATCAACCACGCTTATGGCCAACAGTCAGCGGATCGAACAATTTAATCACGATTAAGCAACTGATTGAGAAACACTGAGAGAAACTTACGTGCTGATTTTATTATTGATGAAGAAAACTGTGACTAATTTAATTAATAAAATTGTGTACTTATTAAGTGTTGAAGCTTGACGTGATCTGATCTTATTTAAAGTTGATATCTCATATTGTTGTATTTTTGGCTTCAATACTAGTGAACTATGTTATGTGCTCTTTCATTTGACACTAAGTTTGATAAAATTAGTCAATGTTTGCCCGACCTTTGACCTGTTGAAGTTGGTACAATCTGTGCAATTTATATTACGGCAGAAATGTTTGGCTGCCAGATGACGTCAAAAATGAGGGGAGCCGTTGGAACCGACCCCCAAGCCGATTGACTGTACCTGTACCTTATTATTCTACTTGCCTTGAGTCACTGTCAACTGTTGACTGTGATTGCATTAAAGATCTAGCACACAGAATAGCGATAACTAATTGATAATATTATAACTAATCGCAATATTACTAATAATTCAGTTAATAATAAGTTCAAAGTTGAAAGCTCGCAAGTATTTTGTTTTTCTTGATTTACCTACTTGAAAATGTTGAAGGTGTCTAGTGATCGAAATATGAAAATGGCCTGGTCTGGTCCTGATTGTTTTGTCAGGCCTGGTCCGACTTCGCCGGTTGCCGGTGTACAAGACCAGTTTGGACCAGGAAATCCCCGCAAAAAAAATTTACTCGCACATGTTACTTTTTTAACTTTGTTTTAGCCTGAATTTTATAAAAGCAAACGTTGCGTAAATTAAAAGTGTTTATAAAAAATCAATATTTAATCATATACAAGTATATAACTATTCCTAATATAGTTCGGAAAACAATTTATAAAATTTGTTTGTCCTGCAATTTTGTATATGGTCGGGTCAGGAAAATGTGGTCTGGTCTGGTCCGAAAAAGCCTGCGGTCTAGTTCGGAACCGTCGAACCAGAACAGACTGGATTACACCAGATCAGATTGTCATGGTCAATGATACTTTCCTCGATAATTGTTTCCTAGTGAATCGTAAAATGTTTAACAGTAAACAAGTTTGTTTATTGCCTTGGCGGTATTTTAGTTGGAGTTCTGGGTGTCAAAATGAGTACAGATTCAGTTTCAAAACGTATCAAGCCTGACAAAAATGTGGATGTCGAGGTAAATGACAATAATGCTGCCTTTAGCCCTGGCTCTACTACGGCAATATCCAAGGTGACCGCCAACAAGGATTGTAACACTTCCGTAGCTGTATTCACGGAGGACGTAAGTGGTTCCAAACAATAAAATAATCTAAATATCTTTAATTAACTGTCTACTGTTATATTAAATATGCGAAGTAAATTAAAAAATTATTTTTTTAGAGTGGCATTTTAGGTTTTTTTGTAGATAGCGCAATTTGAGTTTATTGATATTAGATGATTCGATTCTACCCATACACTGAATATTATAAATGTACCAAGATTAATAATTATTACCTTTTGTAGATCCTTCCTTCGATATTTGACAACCTGGACATTCTGACTGTAGAAGATCTGCTCAATTTACGACTCGTCAATCGTTGCTGGAGAGATGCGGCCACGTCCGTCCTTCTTAAACGAAATATGTGTGAAATAGCTCTGGACTTTGGCAAAGTGGCCTTTGATGACGAGGGAAACGCAGTGGCTCAAATTTATCTCTTGGACATGGGATCCAGGGCGAGTAGTTTTAAAACTATTCTGCCTCATGACAAATTCTTTAATGTTTACAAACCCAGCGGCTTCATTGCAGATCTGACACAAGTCATCTCTACTTCTCCAAAATTCTCATCAACCAGTATTTGCTTCTTTGCAACGTGTTCAAATGGGATTAGGGGTCTCGCTTATCCTACTACAGCTGACTTAGGAGAACTGGATCAGAACCAAAAAGACCTACTCAGCTTCTTGTCACTTTGCTATACCGTTATTTGGAATAACGATTCAAACATACAGAGTAGCAAACTGGATAGATGGGATGGAGCAGGATCTCTCTGCACATTGAGAACAGGCTGTGCGAGGCACGTGTGTCCTCAATGTGGGGAGAGAGCCACCACTTAGGAAGTAAGCAATATTTAAGTATAGTAAAACTTTAGAATGTGAAGCGACACTGTCATTATAAAAGGCAGAGCACAACCGTAGCTCGAGGTTCAGTTTACTTTCGTCCAGCTCAGTCGTTAGACCCTTCGTTGAGTTGGATGATTCGAATTGAATCACCATAGTGAATAAGATTTACTAAGCTTGTGAGAAAGCCTTTTCTTTATTAGTATACATCTTTACAGTGGTTGAGATCTCCTCCATCCAACCAAGTCTAATATTAAAATTATAAGTTAGAAATCTAAGTAATTCCTAAAAGTTAAGTTTTCAAATAGTTAGTCAAATAATTATACACAATCAAAATTTAGTAATCCTTCAGTTCTCTACATATTTAATTTGGAATCAACCTATCACTGAAATAAAGAAATAATTGTCACTAATCTAAATTGAGGTATACTTGGCCGTATTCTTATTCAAGCACCTGCCTTCAAAATGTAAGTCCATTTAAAATAATTATTTAAACCGCAATCGTAAACAGAATCAGAACCTAGAGTCTAGCCAATCCCTGGAACAACTAATTAACACTTATATAGATAATCCATTGATAACAATTATCCCAGTAAATTAGAATCACTTTTAGATAAATTCAAGTTTCATTTAATGAGAATTAACACGACACCTAAATAAACCTATTCCTCCTTTTTTCACTCACGGAATGCAATTCACTGTAATATTCCTATGCTCCTCTTCAGTTAACACCCAGGCATGTAAACCCCACGCATAGAATTATAGATCGAAAAATGAAAGAGCGAGAGCTGAGCTAGTGGTCCAATATTGTTACGAAACCCCCTTCTTTCGCTCTTCTGATATATGAAAAAGGGGATACACGAGAAATACTATGAAAAGGATAAAGTTGCAGGATATAGTTCATTTATAGACAGGGAGCCTTATATTAACATCTCTTCAGTATTTTCATAAGGTTTATTTGAAGGCACTATGAAAACTCGTACATCTTTTCCATTCCTATATCACTACCTAAACTCGTACATCTTTTCCATTCCCAGATCACTATGAAAACTCGTACATCTTTTCCATTCCTATATCACTACCTAAACTCGTACACCTTTTCCATTCCCAGATCAATATGAAAACTCATACATCTTTCCCACTCCAATATCTCTACCAAAACTCGTACACCTTTCCCACTCCAATATCTCTACCAAAACTCGTACATCTTTTCCATTCCTATATCACTGCCTAAACTCGTACATCTTTCCCATTCCCAGATCAATATGAAAACTCGTACATCTTTCCCACTCCAATATCTCTACCAAAACTCGTACATCTTTTCCATTCCGATATAACTATCAAAACTCGTACATCTTGTCTACCTCTATAATACCTTTAAACTATTCCATCTCCCTCTCCCATTTGGATCGTACATTCCTACAACTAGTATCTCTCCGTGTGCATTTCCTTCCCAACAAGTAGTGAATGTAATGTTAATAAATACTAATATTCTAAACATTACTTGTGGGAAAATCCCCCTCCCCCATTAGTATGATTCCCTCCCCAGTTCTCGAGTCTTGAGAACTCAATAGTAACAAAATGGGGCATCATGAGAGGAATGAAATCACATCAGCACGTCTCTAAAAAATTTTTTTTTTTTAACTATAACCATTTTCTTTTCACCCCAACATAAATTTTTTTTTATTTTTTATCACTTTTTTGTTGTACATCTACATACGTACATTTGTACGTATTCTATTCATTTCAGATGCTCTGGTTATGTTTTACAGTATTTGTTTTACAGGTCGAATCTCTTTTATTTCCGGGGTCAATTCACCATATTCAAACCTCCACGTTTCGTTTTTTTTTATCTGCCTAGCTGTTTCTTTCTATTCCACCACACAATTACCGTGTTTGTCAGTACTCCATTTCCAGCCACAAGTTCACTCACCCTTTTAATCGCTTCTCGAATTCATTTATTTATTTGGCCTCTCCTCAAATTCATATTGCCTACGCACTCCTCAGTGAAATTTCCTTTAATCCATTTTACTGCGCACTTCCTGGTAGTCCCACTTAAACAAATTTTTTTTTTACCTACACGTTTCTCAAATAATCTTAGGCCTTTACGAGTAACTTATTCTAGTTGATACATTGAAAGGCAGATTAACTGGTTTCAGCAGGTTCCCAGTGCGTAAGCTGATCAACTCTCTAGTATGTAGCGAGAACCTCCACGCACTACCAAAAGTAACAATGTATCTACTGTAATTTTTTATTCACCATATTTCATGACTAAACGTACCACTCCTTTCACAATCTATATAAGTAAATGTTCCACAACGCCTACGTTCCTTTTTCTGTTTACGTACATAATGTACATGTTTTTATATTTCGTTTTGGTTATCCGTCTCTACATTTCTGGTGTGTTATATTGCCGTATTTGCCACGTGGTTACTATTGTCAGAGACCGAGCCTGTGTGTTATTTGGTATGATAATTGTATTCTTTTGCCTTGTATGGAGTATACTAAACTGGTTTCTTTTGTGGTCACACCTATCTTGTTTCTGTTGTTTTTAACAACAGAAACAGGTTGCTTCTCACATTCTTTTGAATCCTTGCACTCAAACAAACTAGTCCCACTTCCTCGCGTAGCTATCTTGTAAGGGAACCACATACAACTTCAGTATACGTTTGCTTCTTTCCAAGTCTTTTTGCAATGCTGTTTTACTTAATGATACTTTTTTTTATCACATTCCATCAAGTTATTAGCCAATGACCTCTGTGTGCCTACTGTCATTTGCCCAATCTCACTAAAATTTCTTTTTGCGAACAAGTATCTAAGTTTTTTGTAATTTCTGTGTGGATTATAAGACTTGTTTTTACTTGTTTTCTACTCTACTGCTTTCCAAATTTTTTATAGAACGACGATTTCCAACCTAATAATTTTTTTTCTCTTCCGTATGCTGTGGTTACAAACTGGTTTCTTTTTGGTTCTACGCGATTAAGTTTTTAGCTTATATGATAGGATAGTTTATCTAGCTTGTACCTAATTAGTTATGTCCCCATGTTTTCCTCTATAGTTTACAATACATTCTTATGGTAATTTTATTTCTTACATATGTGACGACATATGAAATAGATAGGAAACACCACTAATTATCATTGTCGAACATCCGTGTGTATCTACATCCGTATAAATTTAGGCCTATACTGCATATAGTCCGTAGTTGACGATCATGTTATTATGTTTAGATGCTTCCCCGGTGCAACGTAGCACGCTCGCCTTCCTCCATTCAAAAATCTCTGTGTGACCCAACATATCCTGTGTGAACGCACCATTCCTGTGTGTGATTCCATTCTGTGTGTGCCACCTCCTGTGTGTCTCATCTTCGTTCCCCTTATCACATTTCTTGTTCTTCGCGAGCGTACATTTACATTTAAACATTTTTTTTTATGGTCTGCCTACTTCTAAACATACCGTTGTTATATGAATGTATACTGTAAGTGTCGTACTTTGATTATTTTTTCTTCCCTTTAGATTATTTTTATATTTTTTTTAATTTGGCGTCACGATTTGTACACATAGAATGCCACGACAAAGCAGGCTCTTTCCTAAATCTAAGTCCAAAAATTCAGCTTCCAAACCTACCCATCATTATAATCTTCGCCAGAAAACCAGCACGTTTGTGTCTCCTCGATCATCCCTCGCAGAACTACATCGTTCGACCCCTGAAAAACACAAAATGTCTCAACAACATCATCCTGGATTTGCCCCGCATACCATTTCTCCCATTCCACGCCCCGTTCCTCATGTTTTTCACTCTAACCCTCTTCATAATGTAAATTATTCTCAACACAATCAACCGATGTCTATCCATCAACAGAGTTTCTGTAATTATCCACCTCCTCCATATAATCAGATAATACAACAACGTCCGCCTCTTCTTGCTCACAACCAACCTTGTCCTTTGATGGTCCCTATTATACAACCTGGTAACATTGTTCGTCCTATTCTGGCCCCGCAACAAAATCCAGTCCAACCTACTCCTCCACCAGGAATTCCCAATGCTCCTCAACTTCCACTAAATCTACAGTACAACGGCTCAGCTAATCCTTTTGTTAACTTTCAAGCTAATCCACAAAACCAGTCCTCTCCCGTTCAAAATCCTCTTGTGGAACTTTTACAGCGACAGCAAAATACTCAAGTAGAGTTACACAACAGCCTTCAATCTCAACAATTGATGTCACAACAAATTGCAGATAACCTTCAGCAACTACAACTTAACCCTCCCACCGGTATTGGAAAACTGACACAAATTCCTCGCACATTTTCGGGAGACAAAGATGAAGACGTTCGGGCTTACTTGAAACACTACAATCGCATTGCAGCGGTCAACAATTGGGATGACGCCAGCAAGTGTAAACACTTACCTGCCTATTTAATTCATTCAGCCGAAACATGGTTGGATGTCCATGTCACGGAACGAATAAACCGTGGACAACCTCCCATGACTTGGTCCGAAATTCACAACGCCTTAATTTACCGGTATGATAATAAGACCACTACAGAGAGATTTGTGGAATTAGCCACATCTAAGATAAAACCGGACGAAACTACAGTGGAATTCTACTATCGCATGCTCCAGGCGAGCACGCAAATCCTACCAGATATGAATGACGAGAATCGAATCTCTATTATCATAACGGGACTTGGTCCTCAACTGGAGGCCGACATTAAGAAAGCAAAAATTCGCCGTCTTGAAGACTTACAAGAATTTTTAGCCATTGAGGACGTACAACGTCAAAATCAACAGGCTAAGCAACCATCCTTTGTATTTAATGCGGACGCAATATCTTTCAATTATCGTGTCTGTTATAACTGTCGAGAGGGAGATCATCTAGCGGCGCAATGCCCCTTTCCGTCTAAATCGTGTTATAAGTGTCATGAGGAAGGGCACCTAGCCCGTAATTGCCCTTCCATGATTTAACCCAGTACTACACAACTTACTATCGTCAAATTTCAACATAACAATGTTTTTAATATAATTCCTTTTTATTTTAGCCTTTGTTTTTTTCAGTTTTCTTACCATGTTCCCTTTTATGACAAAAATACACAACGCAAAGGGCGATTCCTATCACCACGAGCTGTTATCTCTCCACAATACACAGCTCAAAAACAAGATTTGCGAGCAAGAAGAAGAAATCAAAAACCTACGTCTTCAGTTGCAGCATCATCAATCTTCCACTTCCCCTTCACATCTTAATATCACATTTTTCCGTGCCCCTATTTCGACACAACCCTCTAGGACAAATCGCAGTTCCACCCGACCACAATCAACGACACTTTCACCCGCTTCTCTCCAATGTTATCATTGCGGACGCACTGGACATCTTCGAAAGGAATGCCGCAGTACCACCCCAGTGACTTGCTTTTTGTGCAGTCGTCAGGGTCATTATGCTAATCGATGTCCAAATAGTAATTCTTGGCCACCAAAGAATCAACATCGCAGCGGCCAGCGGCGAAGCCAACAATAAGCCTTAGCACTTCTACGAATTTGATGTTTACGGATAAGCTATATTTTCTCTTAACATTTTTACATTTATTTTTCTTTTTTTTCAACAAGCCACATCTAACATTCCATTTACCGATATCTTTAATCAGTTTGTGATTAATTTTATGTTTCTGTTTCAGCTTCGTCATGTTTAACCTTTTGTATTTTTGTTTGGGATTACATTGCAAACTTTATTATTTTCCTTCATTTTATTATTATTTTTTGTTTATTTGTTTTCTCTCACCGTTAAAACAATTATATTGGTTTCCACTACAATTAGGGATTATTCTCATTCAACACTTGGTTTTCAAAAATTTATTTCCCTTGAAATTTAAATATTAAATAAATGTAAAATATACAATTTTTTTTTTGGTATATAAAAAAGTATATGTTTCAGCCTCGTGAAACATGTATTCTAGAACATCCTGTTCTTTATCTACAACAACACGATCGTCATTTAGGATATTTGAGTCCGTTATCTCACGAGATTTTAGACCGTCCCACTAACATTAGTTGTAATGATATGACCCCCTACTACTTCGATACCGGCAAACTAGTGTTATTACTTTCTAACCGAACCACTCCAGTTCACCTTCCGTCCCTCCCTACCCCAGGGGGTGGACTCGCCAATATTACTAAACTTCCAAAATTAAGCTTTAAATCAAAAGGTGCATACACGACCGAGGAAATCACAGGTTCAGATTCCCTCTTCTCTATGATACGCAGGATGCAGTCCAGATATTCTCTTGAGGATATCTTGGACGCACAATTAAGCGGTCAACCAAAAAACCCTCACATGGTTCGTATCATTCGTGATCTCCGAGAAACTGTCATTTCGCCGTTTCGTTCTATGATGATTAGTATATTATTAGTTTTTGCTATATTTATCAAAATTGGTGTAATTGGATTTTTAATTTACCATTACCGACACAAGTTTATTGTATTGTATCGAAAATATTGTACGTGTCGAACCTTGATACCAGCATTTCCGGTTATGGAGGAAACCGAACTAGAACCTTTTAATGCTCACCATGATACACCCTGCATTACGCTGTCTGCTGAACAAATCGACGCCGCTGTACAACGATATTTTGCCACCGCTCCTCCATTATCTAGCTATACTCCACCGATACCAGGCGCCTTTACACCTATCTACCCTTCAATTCCAGAGGAGGAAAAAACCACTCACCCTTCATTTCCGTCAACCCCTTCGAATGATGAATATTAATACTGTTTTCTTAAGACTCTTACCGACACAATTAAATTACTTTTCCAACAAACCTTCACAGCATTTGCACAATGTACTAATTAATATTTTTTTTTGTATTTAGTTCCGAGTGGTCCAGCTTCCTTCTCGCCTTGACTCCCAATCTTGTTTGTTCCACTCAATTGAACCTACCTTTTGGATAAATACTCCATGTGCAGATACATATGGAATACAGCTCTATATTTTATATAACCACTGTTCGTTTCTTGGCTTCACAATGTAAATCCACACAATAAATTGCAGACATCTTCATCTTCTTGGTGGTTCTACAACTTGACGACTTGGAGTTTCTATAATACAACTCTTCATATGATCCATTGGTCAGCAAATTAATATAGCTCTGTACCATCGCATCAATTTAATCAAGTCTTATCTCCGCTACCTTACCCGCCACCATTGTCGCAATTGTTTGTTTCTTTTTCGTACATGATTTAATGTTTAAACATTTAAAAAATTAATTACAAGCCATAATTGTATATATGTTATATTCCATGTGTATCCTGTACTTGTTTTATTTATTATTCCTTATTCCTTTTTTATAATATCGACCATTATCCACATATTTAGTTGATTACAACTATCCTGATACCACTAAAATTATATTCACTCGCCTATTATGTTTACGATGATACTTCAAGCTGTGTTCATAAGTTATACTGCAATATCATTACTACTATTGTAATATCTACTGTGCAATGTTATATAATGCTGATGGCCACTATTGATGTAAACAAGTCTCACACTGTTTTTCTTTACCATGTACTCGTTTAAAATGAATGCCTATTCTCAGCTCACTCGGATATAAATTTCATTTACTATTTCATAGTGTTGTTATTTTTGTTTGTTGTGTTATACTGGGTTCATATCCAAAATTATATCGTTATGTATGTAGTCTTCGTGAAAAATTTAAGATATCATAACGAAATCACCAGCGCTTTTGTAATTTTTCACGATAGTAGTTATTTTATTATTTTCTATTGTTTTAGGACACTCCGGTGTCACAAAAAAAATATAAAATGTGAAAATCCTAGTTTTAGTTTACACAATTATTTTGTTAATTTTAAGTATGTATACTAATAGTTTTGAACTCATTTTTACGCGGGGATTTTTATCCCATTTATCCGTATGCTGTCTCTTCCGGCGCCCGGGTTTAGGCCGTGGGCGGCCCTACCCTTTGAGGGGGGGGAATTTTGCTATACCGTTATTTGGAATAACGATTCAAACATACAGAGTAGCAAACTGGATAGATGGGATGGAGCAGGATCTCTCTGCACATTGAGAACAGGCTGTGCGAGGCACGTGTGTCCTCAATGTGGGGAGAGAGCCACCACTTAGGAAGTAAGCAATATTTAAGTATAGTAAAACTTTAGAATGTGAAGCGACACTGTCATTATAAAAGGCAGAGCACAACCGTAGCTCGAGGTTCAGTTTACTTTCGTCCAGCTCAGTCGTTAGACCCTTCGTTGAGTTGGATGATTCGAATTGAATCACCATAGTGAATAAGATTTACTAAGCTTGTGAGAAAGCCTTTTCTTTATTAGTATACATCTTTACAGTGGTTGAGATCTCCTCCATCCAACCAAGTCTAATATTAAAATTATAAGTTAGAAATCTAAGTAATTCCTAAAAGTTAAGTTTTCAAATAGTTAGTCAAATAATTATACACAATCAAAATTTAGTAATCCTTCAGTTCTCTACATATTTAATTTGGAATCAACCTATCACTGAAATAAAGAAATAATTGTCACTAATCTAAATTGAGGTATACTTGGCCGTATTCTTATTCAAGCACCTGCCTTCAAAATGTAAGTCCATTTAAAATAATTATTTAAACCGCAATCGTAAACAGAATCAGAACCTAGAGTCTAGCCAATCCCTGGAACAACTAATTAACACTTATATAGATAATCCATTGATAACAATTATCCCAGTAAATTAGAATCACTTTTAGATAAATTCAAGTTTCATTTAATGAGAATTAACACGACACCTAAATAAACCTATTCCTCCTTTTTTCACTCACGGAATGCAATTCACTGTAATATTCCTATGCTCCTCTTCAGTTAACACCCAGGCATGTAAACCCCACGCATAGAATTATAGATCGAAAAATGAAAGAGCGAGAGCTGAGCTAGTGGTCCAATATTGTTACGAAACCCCCTTCTTTCGCTCTTCTGATATATGAAAAAGGGGATACACGAGAAATACTATGAAAAGGATAAAGTTGCAGGATATAGTTCATTTATAGACAGGGAGCCTTATATTAACATCTCTTCAGTATTTTCATAAGGTTTATTTGAAGGCACTATGAAAACTCGTACATCTTTTCCATTCCTATATCACTACCTAAACTCGTACATCTTTTCCATTCCCAGATCACTATGAAAACTCGTACATCTTTTCCATTCCTATATCACTACCTAAACTCGTACACCTTTTCCATTCCCAGATCAATATGAAAACTCGTACATCTTTCCCACTCCAATATCTCTACCAAAACTCGTACACCTTTCCCACTCCAATATCTCTACCAAAACGCGTACATCTTTTCCATTCCTATATCACTGCCTAAACTCGTACATCTTTCCCATTCCCAGATCAATATGAAAACTCGTACATCTTTCCCACTCCAATATCTCTACCAAAACTCGTACATCTTTTCCATTCCGATATAACTATCAAAACTCGTACATCTTGTCTACCTCTATAATACCTTTAAACTATTCCATCTCCCTCTCCCATTTGGATCGTACATTCCTACAACTAGTATCTCTCCGTGTGCATTTCCTTCCCAACAAGTAGTGAATGTAATGTTAATAAATACTAATATTCTAAACATTACTTGTGGGAAAATCCCCCTCCCCCATTAGTATGATTCCCTCCCCAGTTCTCGAGTCTTGAGAACTCAATAGTAACAAAATGGGGCATCATGAGAGGAATGAAATCACATCAGCACGTCTCTAAAAAATTTTTTTTTTTTAACTATAACCATTTTCTTTTCACCCCAACATAAATTTTTTTTTATTTTTTATCACTTTTTTGTTGTACATCTACATACGTACATTTGTACGTATTCTATTCATTTCAGATGCTCTGGTTATGTTTTACAGTATTTGTTTTACAGGTCGAATCTCTTTTATTTCCGGGGTCAATTCACCATATTCAAACCTCCACGTTTCGTTTTTTTTTATCTGCCTAGCTGTTTCTTTCTATTCCACCACACAATTACCGTGTTTGTCAGTACTCCATTTCCAGCCACAAGTTCACTCACCCTTTTAATCGCTTCTCGAATTCATTTATTTATTTGGCCTCTCCTCAAATTCATATTGCCTACGCACTCCTCAGTGAAATTTCCTTTAATCCATTTTACTGCGCACTTCCTGGTAGTCCCACTTAAACAAATTTTTTTTTTACCTACACGTTTCTCAAATAATCTTAGGCCTTTACGAGTAACTTATTCTAGTTGATACATTGAAAGGCAGATTAACTGGTTTCAGCAGGCTCCCAGTGCGTAAGCTGATCAACTCTCTAGTATGTAGCGAGAACCTCCACGCACTACCAAAAGTAACAATGTATCTACTGTAATTTTTTATTCACCATATTTCATGACTAAACGTACCACTCCTTTCACAATCTATATAAGTAAATGTTCCACAACGCCTACGTTCCTTTTTCTGTTTACGTACATAATGTACATGTTTTTATATTTCGTTTTGGTTATCCGTCTCTACATTTCTGGTGTGTTATATTGCCGTATTTGCCACGTGGTTACTATTGTCAGAGACCGAGCCTGTGTGTTATTTGGTATGATAATTGTATTCTTTTGCCTTGTATGGAGTATACTAAACTGGTTTCTTTTGTGGTCACACCTATCTTGTTTCTGTTGTTTTTAACAACAGAAACAGGTTGCTTCTCACATTCTTTTGAATCCTCGCACTCAAACAAACTAGTCCCACTTCCTCGCGTAGCTATCTTGTAAGGGAACCACATACAACTTCAGTATACGTTTGCTTCTTTCCAAGTCTTTTTGCAATGCTGTTTTACTTAATGATACTTTTTTTTATCACATTCCATCAAGTTATTAGCCAATGACCTCTGTGTGCCTACTGTCATTTGCCCAATCTCACTAAAATTTCTTTTTGCGAACAAGTATCTAAGTTTTTTGTAATTTCTGTGTGGATTATAAGACTTGTTTTTACTTGTTTTCTACTCTACTGCTTTCCAAATTTTTTATAGAACGACGATTTCCAACCTAATAATTTTTTTTCTCTTCCGTATGCTGTGGTTACAAACTGGTTTCTTTTTGGTTCTACGCGATTAAGTTTTTAGCTTATATGATAGGATAGTTTATCTAGCTTGTACCTAATTAGTTATGTCCCCATGTTTTCCTCTATAGTTTACAATACATTCTTATGGTAATTTTATTTCTTACATATGTGACGACATATGAAATAGATAGGAAACACCACTAATTATCATTGTCGAACATCCGTGTGTATCTACATCCGTATAAATTTAGGCCTATACTGCATATAGTCCGTAGTTGACGATCATGTTATTATGTTTAGATGCTTCCCCGGTGCAACGTAGCACGCTCGCCTTCCTCCATTCAAAAATCTCTGTGTGACCCAACATATCCTGTGTGAACGCACCATTCCTGTGTGTGATTCCATTCTGTGTGTGCCACCTCCTGTGTGTCTCATCTTCGTTCCCCTTATCACATTTCTTGTTCTTCGCGAGCGTACATTTACATTTAAACATTTTTTTTTATGGTCTGCCTACTTCTAAACATACCGTTGTTATATGAATGTATACTGTAAGTGTCGTACTTTGATTATTTTTTCTTCCCTTTAGATTATTTTTATATTTTTTTTAATTTGGCGTCACGATTTGTACACATAGAATGCCACGACAAAGCAGGCTCTTTCCTAAATCTAAGTCCAAAAATTCAGCTTCCAAACCTACCCATCATTATAATCTTCGCCAGAAAACCAGCACGTTTGTGTCTCCTCGATCATCCCTCGCAGAACCACATCGTTCGACCCCTGAAAAACACAAAATGTCTCAACAACATCATCCTGGATTTGCCCCGCATACCATTTCTCCCATTCCACGCCCCGTTCCTCATGTTTTTCACTCTAACCCTCTTCATAATGTAAATTATTCTCAACACAATCAACCGATGTCTATCCATCAACAGAGTTTCTGTAATTATCCACCTCCTCCATATAATCAGATAATACAACAACGTCCGCCTCTTCTTGCTCACAACCAACCTTGTCCTTTGATGGTCCCTATTATACAACCTGGTAACATTGTTCGTCCTATTCTGGCCCCGCAACAAAATCCAGTCCAACCTACTCCTCCACCAGGAATTCCCAATGCTCCTCAACTTCCACTAAATCTACAGTACAACGGCTCAGCTAATCCTTTTGTTAACTTTCAAGCTAATCCACAAAACCAGTCCTCTCCCGTTCAAAATCCTCTTGTGGAACTTTTACAGCGACAGCAAAATACTCAAGTAGAGTTACACAACAGCCTTCAATCTCAACAATTGATGTCACAACAAATTGCAGATAACCTTCAGCAACTACAACTTAACCCTCCCACCGGTATTGGAAAACTGACACAAATTCCTCGCACATTTTCGGGAGACAAAGATGAAGACGTTCGGGCTTACTTGAAACACTACAATCGCATTGCAGCGGTCAACAATTGGGATGACGCCAGCAAGTGTAAACACTTACCTGCCTATTTAATTCATTCAGCCGAAACATGGTTGGATGTCCATGTCACGGAACGAATAAACCGTGGACAACCTCCCATGACTTGGTCCGAAATTCACAACGCCTTAATTTACCGGTATGATAATAAGACCACTACAGAGAGATTTGTGGAATTAGCCACATCTAAGATAAAACCGGACGAAACTACAGTGGAATTCTACTATCGCATGCTCCAGGCGAGCACGCAAATCCTACCAGATATGAATGACGAGAATCGAATCTCTATTATCATAACGGGACTTGGTCCTCAACTGGAGGCCGACATTAAGAAAGCAAAAATTAGCCGTCTTGAAGACTTACAAGAATTTTTAGCCATTGAGGACGTACAACGTCAAAATCAACAGGCTAAGCAACCATCCTTTGTATTTAATGCGGACGCAATATCTTTCAATTATCGTGTCTGTTATAACTGTCGAGAGGGAGATCATCTAGCGGCGCAATGCCCCTTTCCGTCTAAATCGTGTTATAAGTGTCATGAGGAAGGGCACCTAGCCCGTAATTGCCCTTCCATGATTTAACCCAGTACTACACAACTTACTATCGTCAAATTTCAACATAACAATGTTTTTAATATAATTCCTTTTTATTTTAGCCTTTGTTTTTTTCAGTTTTCTTACCATGTTCCCTTTTATGACAAAAATACACAACGCAAAGGGCGATTCCTATCACCACGAGCTGTTATCTCTCCACAATACACAGCTCAAAAACAAGATTTGCGAGCAAGAAGAAGAAATCAAAAACCTACGTCTTCAGTTGCAGCATCATCAATCTTCCACTTCCCCTTCACATCTTAATATCACATTTTTCCGTGCCCCTATTTCGACACAACCCTCTAGGACAAATCGCAGTTCCACCCGACCACAATCAACGACACTTTCACCCGCTTCTCTCCAATGTTATCATTGCGGACGCACTGGACATCTTCGAAAGGAATGCCGCAGTACCACCCCAGTGACTTGCTTTTTGTGCAGTCGTCAGGGTCATTATGCTAATCGATGTCCAAATAGTAATTCTTGGCCACCAAAGAATCAACATCGCAGCGGCCAGCGGCGAAGCCAACAATAAGCCTTAGCACTTCTACGAATTTGATGTTTACGGATAAGCTATATTTTCTCTTAACATTTTTACATTTATTTTTCTTTTTTTTCAACAAGCCACATCTAACATTCCATTTACCGATATCTTTAATCAGTTTGTGATTAATTTTATGTTTCTGTTTCAGCTTCGTCATGTTTAACCTTTTGTATTTTTGTTTGGGATTACATTGCAAACTTTATTATTTTCCTTCATTTTATTATTATTTTTTGTTTATTTGTTTTCTCTCACCGTTAAAACAATTATATTGGTTTCCACTACAATTAGGGATTATTCTCATTCAACACTTGGTTTTCAAAAATTTATTTCCCTTGAAATTTAAATATTAAATAAATGTAAAATATACAATTTTTTTTTTGGTATATAAAAAAGTACATGTTTCAGCCTCGTGAAACATGTATTCTAGAACATCCTGTTCTTTATCTACAACAACACGATCGTCATTTAGGATATTTGAGTCCGTTATCTCACGAGATTTTAGACCGTCCCACTAACATTAGTTGTAATGATATGACCCCCTACTACTTCGATACCGGCAAACTAGTGTTATTACTTTCTAACCGAACCACTCCAGTTCACCTTCCGTCCCTCCCTACCCCAGGGGGTGGACTCGCCAATATTACTAAACTTCCAAAATTAAGCTTTAAATCAAAAGGTGCATACACGACCGAGGAAATCACAGGTTCAGATTCCCTCTTCTCTATGATACGCAGGATGCAGTCCAGATATTCTCTTGAGGATATCTTGGACGCACAATTAAGCGGTCAACCAAAAAACCCTCACATGGTTCGTATCATTCGTGATCTCCGAGAAACTGTCATTTCGCCGTTTCGTTCTATGATGATTAGTATATTATTAGTTTTTGCTATATTTATCAAAATTGGTGTAATTGGATTTTTAATTTACCATTACCGACACAAGTTTATTGTATTGTATCGAAAATATTGTACGTGTCGAACCTTGATACCAGCATTTCCGGTTATGGAGGAAACCGAACTAGAACCTTTTAATGCTCACCATGATACACCCTGCATTACGCTGTCTGCTGAACAAATTGACGCCGCTGTACAACGATATTTTGCCACCGCTCCTCCATTATCTAGCTATACTCCACCGATACCAGGCGCCTTTACACCTATCTACCCTTCAATTCCAGAGGAGGAAAAAACCACTCACCCTTCGTTTCCGTCAACCCCTTCGAATGATGAATATTAATACTGTTTTCTTAAGACTCTTACCGACACAATTAAATTACTTTTCCAACAAACCTTCACAGCATTTGCACAATGTACTAATTAATATTTTTTTTTGTATTTAGTTCCGAGTGGTCCAGCTTCCTTCTCGCCTTGACTCCCAATCTTGTTTGTTCCACTCAATTGAACCTACCTTTTGGATAAATACTCCATGTGCAGATACATATGGAATACAGCTCTATATTTTATATAACCACTGTTCGTTTCTTGGCTTCACAATGTAAATCCACACAATAAATTGCAGACATCTTCATCTTCTTGGTGGTTCTACAACTTGACGACTTGGAGTTTCTATAATACAACTCTTCATATGATCCATTGGTCAGCAAATTAATATAGCTCTGTACCATCGCATCAATTTAATCAAGTCTTATCTCCGCTACCTTACCCGCCACCATTGTCGCAATTGTTTGTTTCTTTTTCGTACATGATTTAATGTTTAAACATTTAAAAAATTAATTACAAGCCATAATTGTATATATGTTATATTCCATGTGTATCCTGTACTTGTTTTATTTATTATTCCTTATTCCTTTTTTATAATATCGACCATTATCCACATATTTAGTTGATTACAACTATCCTGATACCACTAAAATTATATTCACTCGCCTATTATGTTTACGATGATACTTCAAGCTGTGTTCATAAGTTATACTGCAATATCATTACTACTATTGTAATATCTACTGTGCAATGTTATATAATGCTGATGGCCACTATTGATGTAAACAAGTCTCACACTGTTTTTCTTTACCATGTACTCGTTTAAAATGAATGCCTATTCTCAGCTCACTCGGATATAAATTTCATTTACTATTTCATAGTGTTGTTATTTTTGTTTGTTGTGTTATACTGGGTTCATATCCAAAATTATATCGTTATGTATGTAGTCTTCGTGAAAAATTTAAGATATCATAACGAAATCACCAGCGCTTTTGTAATTTTTCACGATAGTAGTTATTTTATTATTTTCTATTGTTTTAGGACACTCCGGTGTCACAAAAAAAATATAAAATGTGAAAATCCTAGTTTTAGTTTACACAATTATTTTGTTAATTTTAAGTATGTATACTAATAGTTTTGAACTCATTTTTACGCGGGGATTTTTATCCCATTTATCCGTATGCTGTCTCTTCCGGCGCCCGGGTTTAGGCCGTGGGCGGCCCTACCCTTTGAGGGGGGGGAATTTTGCTATACCGTTATTTGGAATAACGATTCAAACATACAGAGTAGCAAACTGGATAGATGGGATGGAGCAGGATCTCTCTGCACATTGAGAACAGGCTGTGCGAGGCACGTGTGTCCTCAATGTGGGGAGAGAGCCACCACTTAGGAAGTAAGCAATATTTAAGTATAGTAAAACTTTAGAATGTGAAGCGACACTGTCATTATAAAAGGCAGAGCACAACCGTAGCTCGAGGTTCAGTTTACTTTCGTCCAGCTCAGTCGTTAGACCCTTCGTTGAGTTGGATGATTCGAATTGAATCACCATAGTGAATAAGATTTACTAAGCTTGTGAGAAAGCCTTTTCTTTATTAGTATACATCTTTACAGTGGTTGAGATCTCCTCCATCCAACCAAGTCTAATATTAAAATTATAAGTTAGAAATCTAAGTAATTCCTAAAAGTTAAGTTTTCAAATAGTTAGTCAAATAATTATACACAATCAAAATTTAGTAATCCTTCAGTTCTCTACATATTTAATTTGGAATCAACCTATCACTGAAATAAAGAAATAATTGTCACTAATCTAAATTGAGGTATACTTGGCCGTATTCTTATTCAAGCACCTGCCTTCAAAATGTAAGTCCATTTAAAATAATTATTTAAACCGCAATCGTAAACAGAATCAGAACCTAGAGTCTAGCCAATCCCTGGAACAACTAATTAACACTTATATAGATAATCCATTGATAACAATTATCCCAGTAAATTAGAATCACTTTTAGATAAATTCAAGTTTCATTTAATGAGAATTAACACGACACCTAAATAAACCTATTCCTCCTTTTTTCACTCACGGAATGCAATTCACTGTAATATTCCTATGCTCCTCTTCAGTTAACACCCAGGCATGTAAACCCCACGCATAGAATTATAGATCGAAAAATGAAAGAGCGAGAGCTGAGCTAGTGGTCCAATATTGTTACGAAACCCCCTTCTTTCGCTCTTCTGATATATGAAAAAGGGGATACACGAGAAATACTATGAAAAGGATAAAGTTGCAGGATATAGTTCATTTATAGACAGGGAGCCTTATATTAACATCTCTTCAGTATTTTCATAAGGTTTATTTGAAGGCACTATGAAAACTCGTACATCTTTTCCATTCCTATATCACTACCTAAACTCGTACATCTTTTCCATTCCCAGATCACTATGAAAACTCGTACATCTTTTCCATTCCTATATCACTACCTAAACTCGTACACCTTTTCCATTCCCAGATCAATATGAAAACTCGTACATCTTTCCCACTCCAATATCTCTACCAAAACTCGTACACCTTTCCCACTCCAATATCTCTACCAAAACTCGTACATCTTTTCCATTCCTATATCACTGCCTAAACTCGTACATCTTTCCCATTCCCAGATCAATATGAAAACTCGTACATCTTTCCCACTCCAATATCTCTACCAAAACTCGTACATCTTTTCCATTCCGATATAACTATCAAAACTCGTACATCTTGTCTACCTCTATAATACCTTTAAACTATTCCATCTCCCTCTCCCATTTGGATCGTACATTCCTACAACTAGTATCTCTCCGTGTGTATTTCCTTCCCAACAAGTAGTGAATGTAATGTTAATAAATACTAATATTCTAAACATTACTTGTGGGAAAATCCCCCTCCCCCATTAGTATGATTCCCTCCCCAGTTCTCGAGTCTTGAGAACTCAATAGTAACAACTTTATGGGAAGAAAATTACAAAAATTTGTTTCATCGATTGCATCTCAAAGAAAGCAGCTCACAATTTGCTCTACGTCCACATGCCAAATTTAGTTTGCTTGGATTTTCGATGGTTTACGGGGATTCTATTTCAAGACGAAGACGAGGATGACGACGGGAAGGCAAATGCAGATCAATTCAAAGTTATCCTTCCACCACCGTTAACACTTAAAATTAGAGAAATTATAGTGGGATATAATTCACGTCTTTTGGAAATAAACTACAACTTTGTTGAAGAACTCTTTCGCGTTTGTCCAAGCTTAAGTTCTATTAAAAATGTGGGTGTGTCATCCCTTGGAGATTTGCTTAAAATGGGAAAATGTCAACTTATAAAAAGTCTACTTTTTGAGCCCAGAGTTCAGCAAGTGTCACTAGTTCAAGGATTTTTGGAGCATAATCTTTCAAATCTGAAACTAAGCAAATTGATGGTTGTGTTAAAGGATACTTACGGATGCGGTTACGAGTATGATGTTGTGTTAAAATTTCTCAATTTAATTTTGAGCTCAAGCAAGGATTCCTTGAATGTTCTTGAACTTAACTTGAGTCAGTCCGACCACCATCGTAGGATTTTCATCCCGCCGCTCTATTATTTAAAATGTCTTACATTCAGTGATCACGACGACTCATTCAATACCCGAATTCATTTTCTGGGGGATGTCATTGGTGAGGCGATTGTTAGTGGAGATTTAACTGCAGGTCCATTCGTTGATGACTTTGTTGCGATTGCTTTGGAACACCGTGGGAACAGCAACATTCCAGCGGGTTATTTCCCATGTCTTCGCAAAGTGAGTTTGGAAATAGGAGAAATCGAAAATAACTCGGACAAGTTGATGGGATTCTTTTCCTTCGAAAATCTTTTACCTGACGGAGTTACAACTAGTCCTGGGGATACGCTTCAAACAGTAACCTTTCTAGAAATGACCGCATGCCCTCGGTACGGCGAAAACTTGTCAAAATTATTCCCAAATGTTGTGCACTTGAACATTTGGTGTGGGTCTATTGGCGAGCTTCAAAACTGGGTCTGGACTGCATTTTCAAAATTAGAAAGATTCCAAATATATGAGCGAAAGGGTCTTGATCGAGATGCACATTTAGTGGACAGTTTCTTTACGGGGATTTCTCCTGAATTGTGTGCCAAGTTGGAGGGTGAATTAAGTTCAACTGAATTGCAGTCTGAATTGCTGACTGTTTTTGAACGGACTCAGCCATACATTGGCGACAGTAAGAGTAAGTAATGGTGTATTCTGGTAATTAATTTGTTAAGGACTTACTAAATCTGTTCTAGCAGTACTCATTTAAATTTGTGTTTAAATAACTATTGCAGGTTTAAAGGAATTAAAAATCAACTTTGAAGAAAAATTGAATTCAAAGTTTGCTTCGAAAGTAACAGCTGTTTGCGGGCTTTCCCACGTAGTTCACCGGACTGAAATAATATTTACTTTTGGATCCTTCAGGTTGAGCTTCGAAGAAATCCAAGGTACCTTTCTTCAAATACAAATTTATTATGACAACAGTTTTAACTAGGTACCTATAATTTATTTTCACGGTAGTGTATAACTTAAACCGCTCTACAATTGTTTTATGTTTTTGCTTAAATAAAACAAAAAATGAAACTTTTAAATTGTAATAATTTATTTCAGAATCACGTCAACGTTTGGAACCCGTGGCAGCCTTTGTTAAAATTGAGATACTGTAACTCTACATTTGTTTATACAAATTCTCGTTAAAATTACACACTATAATATATTATAATTGCATCTCCGCAATGGGAAATACGACTTTTGAGGAAAGTTTTATTCTAAATCTTATTATTTCAAAAATTATGTCGCACATAATAATCGTGCATTTACAATGTTATATTTTATTCAAAGTTTGTCTTTATTTATAATTTATACCAGGCATTACAATTATACTTGCCGTTAAGGCACTCTTAAAGCCGGTACTTAGGTACCTAGGTAAACTTAAAAAAAATTGATGCTTTTGAGAAGTTGAATTAAGTTTTAGAGCGGCAATTTCATTTAGAATTACTTGTAAATATTTATAATAAAGTTTTTGCAAAACTCCGTGAAAGCAGAAAAAAATCACAAAACAACTGATCGTGTAAATATTTACTCATAATTGTGATAATCAATGGTGTCAGAACAGACAGTCATTAAACAGTGATTTTACTTTATTATACCACCATATGCGATTTAAACCCACCCACAGTAATTATAATAATAATAATAATTTATTCATTTTGTCGATTTGGCCTCAGCCCATACAACATTAATAATTACAGTTTGGTTTTGCGGATAATTTATCTTTGGTTTATATTTAATATAATATGTGTTGTCAATCTTTGATAATGTGCGTTGGTTTGGTTTTTCTTTACGTTTTGTTCCTGTAAGAGAGCATGGTAGAAAAATATTAAATAATAATACAGTGATAATAGCATAAGTGTATTTTGTTTATATTACATTGTCCTAATTTGTTTTGTAGAGATTAATAATATTCTTAGTAGTTAATATTGAAATAAATGCATGTGAGATCATATAATGCAAAGGTAGTAGTATTGTATTAGGTTTATTTGTAAAAGCGGTGGATTTATCAGGGGGTGTGGGTCGGTTTATACTTCTCTAGTGCATTTGTAGTAGAAATTCCGGATTTTTAAAGCTTCATCCCAGAAGTTGAAAAGCTGTTCAAATCCTCTTACATCAAGGAAGCAGCTGAAGGTTTTGTGAGTGATGTTCGTTCTGGTCGGGCTTGTACTCGTCAGTTCCTTGAGAAATTTAGTCCTAGGCAGTTTGTAGTTAGGGCAGTTGAGCATTATGTGAAAGGTGTCTTCTTCTTTTTTCCCACATAGGTCGCAGCTAGATTGTTCTTCTCGCTTCCAGATTCTGTTCATACTATTGAGATTGGTCGTCTTTCCCCTAAGAACGCTTCTAGGAAGGCCACATCTAAGGTTTACCAGAAATTTTACCATGTTCCAGGCCAGATTTAGTTCAAAGTATTCCGATCTTAGGGCATGCGTCTTCAGCAGTTTGTAGTGCTTTAGTGAATTGCATCTCTGCATTTGTTCAACGTCCATGTTGATGCAGTTAAGCATATATTTTTCGAGAATCCGATTTTTTTGCTTCACAAGGTATTCACCGCTTAGCTTCTGGAATTCCTCTTGCAGAGATGCATCAGTGAATATCTTCTTTACTTGTAGCATCAAGTTATATCTTATGTCGTTTGCTTTAGTGCTCATTGCCTTTTTCTAGCTGTTTTTGGCTATACTATTTTCCTTTGCGGTCATAATCTCCTCCAAGAATTTAAGTAGTGCTTTGAATAGCTGCATCTTGATGTTCTGTGCTTCTGTTTTCAGTCGAAGGTAATATCCAGGCGTTGAGTTGGATGTTCCTGTGAGTCTTTTGAGGAATATAGTTTGAAATGTAACCAGTTCTTTGGTATAGCAGAGTCCCCATATTGGCGCAGCCTACATCAAGATTGAACTGACTAGTGATTTAAATAGTCTGATGTGTATGTTTATGTCCGTGAGTTTTGCCCGGTAAAATAGGTCGAAGAGTTTAGATTGCGCTACTCTGGCTTTACTAAGAAAATTCTCTTTTGCTTGGTTGAGAATACCACTCTGTGAAAAAGGGACACCCAAATACGTGTATTGGTTGAAAGTTTACAGCAGTCTTCCTTCCCATTTAAATGCAATTGATTTTGAGATTCTGTTTCCTTTCCTGAAGATCATAATCTTTGTTTTGGATAAGTTGACTTTTAGGTCATGTGCTTTAAAAAAACAGCTGAGTGTGTCGATTTGTTTTTGAAGGTCTAATTCATTAGATGCTAAAAGGATAATGTCATCGGCGTACAGAAGAATAAGTATTTCAAGCGTAAACATTTTAATTTCATGTATATTGCTAGCCTAAAGTATTTCTGTTATTTTATCAATAAATACTGTATAGAGTGTAGGCGACAATGTTTCTCCTTGTCATACTCCTCCTATCACTTTGATCATGTCAGTATATCCTTCTTTACATCTAATTTTGGTTTTGGCTAGATCATACAACTCCTTGATCCTTGCGATAAAACAGTCACTTAGTCCAACTTCCTTAAGCCTTATCCACAACTTTTTTCTCTTGATAGAGTCGAAAGACTGGCTGAAATCAACAAACAGAGCGAATAGTTTTCCTTTCTTTAGAAGGGCTGGTCTATTAAGCTGCTTCAGAATGCTTGCATAGAGTGCAAAAATGTGATCTGTGCAACCCCTGCCTTTTCTGTAGGCTGCTCAATTTTCTAAAAAAATGTCATTTGTTGAGCAGAAGAAGTTCAGTCTGTTTGACATGATGCAGGTGTACAGCTTGGTAATAGTGTTAATAAGAGCGATAGGTCTGTAGTTGCTTGGTACTTCCGAGTCGCCTAATTTAAAGATAGGTGCAGTTATAATTTTGACCCATTCGCTTGGAATCCTTTCGTTCTTAGCTGAGTTGAGTATTTGAAGTAGGTAATTATAAGTAGTGTTGTCAACATTTTTCCATATTTCATTTAGGATTCCATCAGCTCCGGGTGATTTATTATTGGCTAGGCTTTTGGTTGCTTTCAAGAGTTCCATCATGTCTATCTCAGCATCTAATACTGCAGGGTCGCATTCTGGCACTAAATTGCTAGATATCAGTACTTTTTCTACTTCAGTGCCTGTAGTTTTAAAAACCTTGCGAAAGTAGTCATCCCACTGAGACTTGGTGATTTCATTAGGTTTGAAGTTGTATTTCTTGTCTCTAAGCATGTTTACCGCCTTCCAGTAGCTTGTTGAATCTTTGCTGTGGTGGATTTCATTTTGCACAGATTCATAAAATGCTTTCTTTTTGTTAAGGCATAGATTTCGGTTATCTCTTTTGGCCCGTAGAAAGTTAACTAAGCTGTCATAGGCTACACCCCCGTTTAATGCTCCTTTTCTGTAACTGCGCAAGAGAGATAGTGCGATTCTTTTTGCAATACTGCATTTCTTATCAAACTATTGCGGACCATAGTTTTTCCTGTTACTCCTTTCAGTTTTAGTCTTCATCCCGGCGTTGCTCGCCGTGTCGTAAATAAGATTTTTAAAAGTGGCGTATTTGCAGTTGTTGAAGTCAAGGTTTCTACTATTTTCCTTTAGTAGCGCGTGGAAGTTAGTCTCTTTCTCTTTATTTCATCTTATTCGGGATTCGACAGCAGTAGCAGAGATATATTTTGGTTTTGTTTTAGACTTTATTGTTTGCGTCAGTATTGGAAGATGATCTGATTCTAGACACTTAATTACTATAAAGTCATCAATGCATTCGATCATTCTATCATTGCACATGCATAAATCTATCAGACTATTTCCGTTATTTCCAATGAACGTCGGTGCACCAAATCGATCAGAGGGAGTTCTTTTATTCAAGACAATTAGGTCATTGGCGTTCACTAGCTCTATAAGTTTTTTCCCTCTTTTGTTTATGTGTGTCTCTGATGAGTTTTTGGTCCTTCCGAAATTTAGTGCAGGTTCAAAGACGTTCTTGTAGTTTTCAATTCTAGAATTGAAGTCACCCATGAGCAGGCATCTCTATTTCTTTATTCCTGGCGTGTCTGTAATGAGGTTGTCGATCTCGTCATCAAATTTAGGTATTGGCGGTATATATGCAAAGGTGAAAAGTGTTTGTTTGCCTTCCTGCGTAAGTTCAATTGCAGTCTTGTATCGGTCTTGGTAGATTAGTTTGCATAACGTTGTTATGTTATTTCGCATTCCAACAATAAGTCCTCCACTTTTTCTGCCTCGTTCTCCTACCGCAGGGGTCAAGATAATGGTGTCGTTATTAAAAATTCTCTTTAAGTCGTCATTAAGTTCAGAAATCCAGGTTTAGGATAAGCAAAATATATCCACGTCATTTTGTACAATTATTGTAGCCTTGTCTTGTTTGTTTCTCATAAGTCCATTTACGTTCCAGTATAACATTCTATTTACAGTCAGTTTATTATGTATTTGCTTTATGTGTATGGGCCCGCCTCTATCCTATGCAATGTGCATGTCTGTTACCACGTTGTTGCCTTGTGGTTTTGCTGCATTCTTAGCTTGTTGCTCCTCATATTTTGCTTTAGCCATTGCCGCCGGTAAGTCAGGATTGATAAAATATCTAGAGTCTTTTGCCTCCTTTAGCTTCTTCTTGGCTCCCATTACCGTATTTCGGTCTTCATTAGAGCAGAAGGTGACACAGACTTTCTCTAGCGGGATGTTACCTTTAATTTTGATTCTTCTGACCGTGGCTAGGCTTATAGTTTTAAGCTCTAGAGTGTCATAAATGAAATTAGTGACAAGGGTTTTGAGGGTTTCGTGGTTTTCTTCCTTTTGAACTTTGATGCCAGTGAAGATGAGATTGAGTTTTCTGGCCTCTTGTTCTACTCTGAGGAGTCTTTTTTCTATTACGTTGTTCGTCGTGGAGCCGTTTGATGAGATTGGGTTCTGCTCTTATGTTACAATTCTAGCTTTAAGCAGCTCGTTCTCGTCTTCTAGAATTTGTATTCGTGACGATAGCACCTCCACCTTGTTATTTAGTGAAAGTTCGATTGAGTCGAGTCGCTCTTGAATATTGTTTTCCGTTGCTGCTATTTTTTGCGATAAGTTTGTTGTGACCTCAAGGTTTCCCTGCGTGATTGCTGCCAGTGCCTCTTCTCTTCTTGTATACAAATTCTGCCGATTTTTTGTGTTCAGAAATCACTAGTTTACCAATAAAAGACCCGGTATTTTTGCGGTACTTTGACTTGATTCGGAATGAGAAAAATTTTCTTCGTCTAGGGGTGCCAGCCACTGTGTTGTATTATTTCTTAAACCGTGTATATTTCTCGTTTTAAGTTTTTATTTTGAGTAGCACCAAGAGTGTAGTACTGTCCTGTTGGCGGTCTTTCCAAGGATACCCACAGTAATTAAACACGACATATACAAAATTCCCAGGAATATTGTTTACTTGGAAAGGAATATAATTGGTGCCTGTAGAATACGATGTTAATGCAGAGTACATTATATACTAGTTTAACAACATTACAAGTACCTACATTGTAATTTTAATTCCAGGAATTAAACATATTTTCACTTTCCGTATGGAACAATAAAGTCAACAGAACATTAAATAATATACCAGTTTACAGTCAGTCTGTTTGAATGAATTTTAACTTCAAATAAAGTAATTTCTTTAAACGCAAACCAGTTTCTTTCTGTTAATAATTGCAATGCGTGCGTCCTATGAATATGCATAATTAAATCTCTTTCTAAGAATTAAATGCGACACATTCTTATTCACCGTTGTTATTAGGTAAGGTCTGCACTCAAACTGCTATGCTGATTAATACTGATTATCAAGATCCACCTCTTCTGTAACATCGTTTTTATGTGTAGTAGTAATGTGCTTAAACGTGATCGGGTTCATTTTTTTTTCAACTTTAAAAATCTGTAACTTTTTTTGTAGTACATCTTTTACCTTGCATTCATTCAAATACTGGCCAGTACATTCTCTATGTACCCCCAAAATATCAAATATCAAACCGATAAACTGAAAAATCTAAGACTTCTACCGAGCTGTATAAAATAATTTGATAATTTTTGAAATTACGAAAATACTGTAAATGTGATCACCCTTTTCCCGGTCCTATTTCTTATGTCTGGATGGTTTTTGTACGAACATCTTTTGTACAAATTTTCGATGTCCGAATTTAAGTCTTTTGTACGGAATATTTTTGTCCGAAATATTTTTGTCCAAAACATTTTTGTCCAAAATATTTTTGTCCGAAATATTTTTGTCCGAAATATTTTTGTCCGAAATATTTTTGTCCGAAATATTTTTGTCCGAAATATTTTTGTCCGAAATATTTTTGTCCGAAATATTTTTGTCCGAAATATTTTTGTCCGAAATATTTTTGTCCGAAATAGTTTTGTCCGAAATATTTTTGTACGCAAGTTTTTTGTACGACTGTCAAATTGCGTACGAAAGCCCCAATCCGCAAATTAATGGTGAATGGAAATAAGTTACGAGTGTACAAGTAAGAACTAAATTGTGCGACAACTGACTTTCCAGAAGAGGCAGTTTACAAAACAGCTAGAGGCAAGAGGCTAGATGTAGAAATCTGAATTTAGGGGTTGGGCAGGGCAGTTAGATTTGGCAGCCCAAATGTGATCATTTTCGAAATACATCATGTTTTTCACATTAAATCTTGATCTTTACAGCTTTGGGTTGTTTTGCCGACCAACCTACACAGTACTAGAAATTTGGAGATTTGAAAACTCGAAAAACAATTTGAAAAACGAGTTATTCTTAGGGCTTGCAAAATCAAGACCAAGACTTTCGCCATTTTCAAGACCATTCAAGACTCTTGAAAAGTCTTGAAATTTCAAGACCACCTTGAAATTCAATTATTCCAACCTCTTAACCCTGTTTATGACTTTTAAGACAAAGTTGAAAAATTTTTGTCAAGAGTCTTGATTTTTTCAAGACTTTTGAAAGTCTTGATTTCAAGACTCTTGAATTTTCAAGACGTCAGAAAGTCTTGATTTCGAGAGTCTTGAAAATTCAAGACTTTTAGAAGTCTTGATTTCGAGAGTCTTGAAATTTCAAGACTTTTGAAAGTCTTGATTTAGTCTTGATTTCAAGAGTCTTGAAATTTTGTACCTCCAGAAGTTAAAATAATGGCAAAAAAACTGGGTTTTTGTGCTTAAAAAATGATTGTGTACATGTTTTTGTTAGTCTTGATTTCAAGAGTCTTGATTTTTCAAGACTTAAGTCTTGATTTCAAGACTCAAGACTTTTGGAAGTCTTGATTTCAAGACTCTTGAAGTTTCAAGACTTTTGAAAGTCTTGTTTTCAAGACTCTTGAATTTTCAAGACTTCCGAAAGTCTTGATTTCAAGACTCTTGAATTTTCGAGACTTCAGAAAGTCTTGATTTTAAGAGTCTTGAATTTTCAAGACTTTTGAAAGTCTTGATTTCGAGAGTCTTGAAAATTCAAGACCAGTCCTAGTCTTGATTTCAAGAGTCTTGGTCTTGACAAGACTTTTGAAGTCAAGACTTTTGCAAGCCCTAGTTATTCTGATATTTGGGGTTCAGAAATTTTACTCTGCCTAGGTTTTTAAAGTTACGCACCCTTAACTATACTGTCAGTAGTTAAACGTGCAATCATTAAGGAATTTTTTGCGAACCCTACCTACTGCAAATATTTATAATCGTTTATTTCACGATTACTTTATTTAGTGTGTGTCGGACCTCTGACTGAATAAGGTCTGCCGGTAGTCAGTGTTCTTTGTTTAAAGCACAAAAATATTGTCGAAGTTAATCGCGTCTGGTCTAACACGATATAATTAGAATTTATTTAATAACTGTGACATCCTCCTAAGCCACTATCGCCTACATGAAATAAGTGAAAAATACATTTAAAGATTCTCCCCTATTTTAAGTTAAAAGTTATAACTATCAAAATTTAAACCACTTATTATACAATGAATTTTAAATTAATTGTATTTTTCACGCTAGCAGTAGCTTCAAAAGGGATATTAATCCCCACTTCAGGTCCAGCTTTGCACGCGAGTAAGTTTTCTGATAATTTTATTTTATTGTAACACTAAACTTACAAAACATACAGAAAAAAAACTAACTAAGTAAGAATTTAAAATCTTACAATTTATTCCGACTGCAGTCTCAGTACTATCAGTATCAGTATTTTGTTTTTAATTTTTTGTTTTAATTAACCTGATTTAAAACAAAAATTACAATTTGTGTAATTATTACAGCCTTACAAATTTAAATTCTTACCCGTGTCTTTTGTCGGGTATGTTTTTACAGATTGTATGGAAAATACATTTACATTTAGTTGTGGGGACGGACAGTGCGTCGCTAAGAGATCACTTTGTGATCTGTATGACGACTGTGATAACGGAAGTGACGAAAATAATTGTACAAGTAAGTACGTTAAGTGTCTAGAGATTCATTATACTCTGTTTGCCGTACTAATAAAGACCCGCGTTTATTATAGTCTAAAAATTTTCCCGCGTACTAATTAAAACCAGCGCCCTATAATAAGGGACCCGCGAAATATTAAATGATATTTGGCAATTGGTTAATTTCTTATAGATCGCGTATGCGGCAGTGACGAGTTTCGGTGCCAAAGTGGACAGTGTATACATAAACGCAATCGCTGCAATGGATTTCCTAGCTGTGCTGACAAATCTGACGAGGAAAACTGTGAGTATTTTTTTTAAGGATCGTCTATAAATGACGTTATTAGTGGAGTTTGAGGGTTGAAGTAGATTTTGATGACTTTTGTTTTGAGGTCATGAATGCTCTGGATCTTCTTGGGACGGGCATGGAAATCTTTTTAAATGCGTGTCGAACGACAAGTGCATTTTTCGGCGGCAGCTCTGTAATTCTGTCAATGACTGTCTGGATGGGAGCGATGAGGACGCAACGACTTGCCAAAGTAACACGTTTGATAAATAACCCGTTTATATATTACGTTGCACCAAAAATGGTCTCAAAATCTCCATACACAGTGCGATTGGTGAATAATGCCAATAATCGCCACAGTTGATAACGTATTATGTAACCCGTACATACCTATTTACCCCCATTATTTTTTTAGTAAAATTATTTCTACGCATGGTTACGTAGAAGTACTCATGCGTACACAGAGTGTAAAGCTATAATTATCTGCTGAATAGGTAATAATTAACTTATTTGTGCCATCTAGATTTGCAATGTGCTAAGGGCGAGATTCAGTGTGGAGCAGGACATTGTGTTCGTCTCGACGAAGAGGCGTTCTGCCGAGGCTTCGATTTGTGTGATGGCAGTTACAAAACGGAGAAACCTAATTGTATTTATAAATATTGCCTAAATTATGAATTAGGTGAAGTAGACACTGTTTTAGTAAATTTGTGTTGTGCTTGCTTTAGGTACGATATGTCCATCCTACATGTTTAAATGCGAGTCAGAAAATAAATGCGTTCACAGAGCAAGTCTTTGTGACACGGTGCCGGACTGTGAGGATAGGAGTGACGAGAGCGAGGTCACTTGTCAAGGTTATTACATAGCATATTATTTAATAGTTAGATTTATATAGTTCATTTTAATGTGTACTTAATGTGTACATATTTTTGAAATCTTTTTGTTTTGTCAATATTTTCCCAGTCCTAAAATGTGATCCAGGGTCATTCCAGTGTCAAAATGGCCAATGTGTCGAAGATAATTACGACCATACAGTGGTTTGCAACGGACATCATAACTGCAAGAACGAATTTGACAAGTCTGACGAGGCAAATTGTATGACTTTATCTTTCTGTTTATTTTTAAATGCATTATAGTCCGATTAGTAGATCAAATATAACGTACAAATAAAAGTTGGAATAACTTTTGCTCAAATTCTGCAGGTACAACCTGTTCTCCACAAGCTTTTCAATGTGGGAGTGGGGAATGCGTTCACAAATACAAACTGTGTAATTCTATAGCTGAATGTTCTGATGGAAGCGACGAAAATAAAATTAACTGTCCACGTAATAAAAGTTTACCTAGTTTTTTTAAGTGTTAAGTTACCAGAAATAAAAATTATTTATTTTATTATATTGCTTTGTAAATCTTTTTTTATGGCAATTGAAAAACACACTAAAAATCTTGAGTAACTAATAATTATGTTCTACATCAGTACTTTTTCTATCCGTGAAACACTAATTTATTAAGCAGTATCACCAGTTTTAAATCGGCCTAATATAATTGTACTTTATTTTGCAGTTAAAATTGCTTTGAATAATACTACATGTTTATAGTCCATTCTGGAGACTTTATTTATTGATTGGAGAGAGTAGTTAATTAGTGGGAAGATGAGGAAGAAGGATTAAGGGTACTGGGAATCTGTAGGGTGGAGGTGGGAGGCTGGGGAGGCTGGGAGCCAGGCAATGGAGAGAGGGAGAGGGAGAGAGATGCATAGGGAGCAATGTAGATTAGTAGGTAGGTGTGTAATAAATAAATCCGTAATGTATAATGCGATTTGAAGTAATAGGATGCAATTCAATGAGACAAAGAAGAAGAAGGAGAGTTATTGCATAGTAAGTGTTGCGAATTATTTGTGTCTTTGCCAAGGTGTGCTAAATCTAATGCAAAATTGAGACAGCGACGTAAGCATGTGTGCAGCGCCATATAATAAGATGCATCACCCAGGCCAATCAAATTGTGTATGGGCTGTATCAGTACACAGGCAGGTTTCTATACAAAATTACAATGTTTTTGAATTTATTACAATTTATACAACATTTATATACATGAAATACAGGACATTTAATTATTCAACGGTATACTTAACAGTATATACAATATATATCTAGGTTACATCTACACTATACTAAATATATATACACTTCTTACAAGCTAGAGCTAATTATTTAATAAATAAATGTAGTTCACAAATAACATTGACATTAAACAGCTAGGTTGCTTATATACTAAACAATTGAAATACACAAGTCTTACAAATACAGGACATTTAATTATTCGACGGTATACTTAACATTTACATATACATTATAAATCTAGGTTACATCTACACTATACTAAATATATATACACTTCTTACAAGCTAGAGCTTAGTATTTAATAAATATATGTACTTCACAAATAACATTGACATTAAACAGCTAGGTTGCTTATATACTAAACAATTGAAATACACGAGTCTTACAAATACAGAACATTTAATAATTCAAAGGTATACTTAACAGTATATACATTATATATCTAGGTTACATCTACACTATACAATAAATATATACACTTCTTACAAGCTAAAACTTAGTATTTAATAAATATATGTAGTTCACAAATAACATTGACATTAAACAGCTAGGTTGCTTCTATACTAAACAATTAAAATACACAAGTCTTACAAATACAGAACATTTAATTATTCAAAGGTATACGTAACAGTATATACATTATATATTTAGGTTACATTATTATAAAACTATAAATATACAACTATTACAGAACAATATATTTACTTATTTAACAAATCTTTATGGCCAAAGGGCAAACTAAAATTACAATCATTGGGGTCTGAAAATACCCGTGATATATCTAATGTGTTGAATGCTAATCTATTTACACTCACTACGTACATGTTATGATCTACTGATCGTATAGAATTTACAATAATATTACACGGCTTGTCTGTTTCAAGCATTTGTTTATACTTGTCGTGCCTGCATTGGCGTAACGCAATAGCCGGGACACCTCTGAACTTTTGTTGTTCGCTACTATTTAAATATAACATGCTATACATTTTAGGCTTAAGTGTAATTAATTCTGATACATCTAAGCTCTGTATTCTTATTTTGCCACTCTCGTCTTTATTTAGAAGATACAACTCTGGATACTTATTTTCGTACCGCTTAAAAAAGTCGTGATTTCGTGGAATTTTGCTGAAATCAAATTCTGCACGTGCACTAACTATATCATCCCACAAAGTATTTGAGGGATCTAATATATCTAACTCATATCCGTCGGTATCTGAATAATCCAAGTAAGCTCTATTCTGGAATATTCGACACAGCATATCAAACTTTTCATAGAAGTTAACTTTTGCATTGGCTAAAATTGCCAGTCCTGTGAGTGACAAGTCATCTGCACGATACCTCTTAAGATATTGCGTAATAATACTTAAACAATCAGACAGACCATCAAAATCTTTACATCGTGGTGATGCAAGTAGTTTTTCAGCATGGGCGGTACTGGTGCAAATACTGGTTTCAACATAATCTTTAACTTTTTTTAAAGTCTTGCCATACAAAACATTAGATTGGAATTTAAGTAATTTATTTTCAAAAGGGGTTTTTGCTTGCTTGCGTCTTTCTAGATTGGCATCTATATATGATTTGAAGTAACGTTGCTGTTTGAATCTAACACCACAGTGTATTTTTAAGAGTACCATTCCCTTTGAAAGATAGTAGCGCAATTCCTTGAAATGAACTGTGTAATTGAATTTGTCATAAAGAGTTAACATAAGTCTTGGTCGGGATATAAAATGTTTAATTGAAGCGTTTTTGCGATATTTTAAATTTAACTGGCTCGGCATTTCTTCGAGCTTTATTACTCTCTGTTCCATGGCAAGAGGCAAATTTGCGTCGCGATCATGCAAATGCTCTGGGTATTGCAAGTCACAAACCAGTACGTACCCATAGCTTCCTTCCGTACTTCCTAATTCTGGGTCAGTCCAGTCTATGTTTATAAGATCTTTTGTTTCCATGTACTCGTAATCAGACACTGGCATCAGTGACTTCATACTATGTGGATATAAACTATTGATATCTAGTGACAGTAAGTGTCTACGTGGCTGTGATGTATCTAACCCACCCGGACAACGTTCGTGATTTGCAGTCACATGTTTCTTTGCAAATATACATTGACCTCCCCTTATTCCATTTTTTGCAATTTCATATACCCTGTAATCTCTTATGTAATCTATTTCAGCTTTTGAATGTTTTAAAAAGCATTGCCATGAGAAGCTTGGCAAAGTTAAAGAATAGGTAGGATCCATTTCGTATGTTTCCATTCCAAATTTTCGAAAATTTTGCCAAACTTCTGCAAGTAATACTGTATCTAACAAACAAGTAAAACGCATGTAATCAGCTAATGTAAAAAGGTTGAATTTTGCACAGATGTTTTGAACAAGCTCCCATTCACTGTCTGGTATTGGCATATCATCAAGTAAAGATTTCCTAAAACACGATCTTGTAGGAATAGGAATGTCAAGACTTGTATTTTTAGTAAGAGACAAGAAAGGAAAATAAACAGGTTTTTGTAATAACACAAGATCGTCATGGCATGGTTTTGATACTTTAAGTTTCTTTGCAAAAGAACCATGGGTTTGTGTAGGTAAAAATTTATATAAACACTGCTGTACTATTTTAAGTGACTGAGAGGTTTTTGCGTTAAGTGAATCTACAAGTTCAAATAAATCAGAGTCAAAAAATAAATTGGCATCCATAAAACGTATTTTAACTTTTGAAGCAAAAGATTTGCCAGTATAGTTGGGTTGTTTTGAATTTTCAGAGGGATATTCTAAATTTAATTTAGGAAGCCACGTATCCTTAGCAGTTATTGTTATTGAAATAAATTCTTTTGGGGCTTTTGCAAGAGCTTTTACGTTTTTGGACGAAAACATATTAATTTTCATTGCATTAATTAAAAGGTGATAATCAAAAGAACCTCCGTAGTGCGAAATAAGTGGGATCTCGTGCTTGTATTTAATATTTAGGTTACAACGACTACATGCAGCAAACTCAAAATTACCATGGTCGTGGTTATGGTGGAAGGTCCTGATCGTCTTGGTTTCTTTACTAAATTCGCGCTCACACAGATGGCAGTGCGTAGCTTGTTCAAACTGTACTCTTACACTTTCTGTTGGTTTTACTTTGTTATTTGTTTCTCTAATATGTGTAAGTAACCTGTTTGCCCAGTAAAATATACGTTTAAAAAAATGTTGTACAACATCTTCCCCATCAAAATACTCTATAGAAACAACGTTGTCTTTATCTTGCATTCTTCTAATAATAATAAAAGAATAAGCTGCAGGTGTAATTTCTGTTGTATACTTTGTGTTATTTTTTGCAAGTTTAAAATCTTGAATCGGATTTGCAAACGTAAAGAACTTATAAACAATGACAAAGGGGTACGGAAGTGTTTGCCATGGTTTTGCAAACTTAACTCGTTCCGATGGTTTAGGAAAAATGATTTTTATTTCTTCACGAACTTGGCAGTTGTCACTGTGCTGTTGTAAATTCTTTTTAGAGTTAAAACTTCTTAAACACAATTCGCAATAAAAAGCTTTTTTTTGACGTCCATTACGCATAAATTTATCAAGATCAGTAATAAGAACTAAATGGTAAGAGTTAGTCTTGTTTTCGTTTTCTTGATTGTAAATTAAAAATAAATTACACAGTTCAGTTAACTCAGAATTGCGCGACCGTCTTATAGGGACAATGTCGTCATCGCGATGACTCCAAATATTAATACCAAGATTATTTTTAATTTCAAAATTATTTAAATCTTCGCCAATACGCAAAGGACAATTAATATCAGTAAAATCAAATTGCGAAAAATAGGGAATATACTGTTTGGGACTCTCTAGTTTTTGTTTGGCATAGCGAATAGCGTTTGGTGTAGCCTGCTGCTTATTTACTTTATACCCAGCTAAGATTTCATCGCGGTATCTGTGAGCAGCAACACAGAATTTAAAGCAGTCATCGCATTTGTTTTTAATATTTAAGTATCCACTTCTTTTATAATTCAACTTTGGAAATTTAATATATCCTTTTGCTTCAGCATTTGAAAATAAATTTAAAACTCCTACTTTAAATTGAATAGAATTTACTTGCTGAACTGTCCAACCAGTACCGTACTTATTAAAGTCGTTAAGCTTTTGTATAACTTCACTTGCACTATTAAATATAAAGTTTTCAATTTCGTCTTCATTCATTATATCGTAATTCTTAGACACAAACTCAATGCTACGTTTTTCTGTTTTTAGTTCGTTTTCTACTATAATTTCTAATTCTAATGCTACATCTAATATAAGTTGAGCCTTAATACTAATATGTACAGCTAAGTTTTGAGTTAACAATTTCACAATAGACTCGTATAGTTCAGTCAAAATGTATGTAATGTCTTGAAACTCTTCAGTTGGTTGATGCTTGTAGGTCACCATTAGTCCCTTATGAGCTCTTGAGGATTCTTGAAATACATCTTGATCTATCAACGACGAACGACGAGTGCGACGAGAAGGTCCAGCGGGACTATCTTCGCTGCTGGTAGTAGTATCAAGTCCGTAGGTTGCTCCTGAACGACTAATTCCACCGCCAGTTAGATTTTGATTTCTGTTGTCATAGTGTGCAAGACGCTCACCAGGCTGCAGACATAAATGACGGGTCTTGTCAGAACAGAATCGGTTGCAATCTCCACAGTGATGAATATCCTCAACGTGAGCTTGATACGCCACATACGTTCTGCATTCGAACAGACATCTAGGCATGGAACACTCAAAGCGCTGAAAATCAACAAACACAGTATTATTAGAATCAAACTTATATTAAACAATAAAATAACTACGGAAGGAAATAAACAATGTAATATCACATGTACTTGACACCAAAATATACGTACATAGTTAGACTGTCCGTTGTTAATTGCAGTTGGGAAGTTTGGCTGTTCGTGGTACTGAACTGCCGTGTTTGGTACAAGGGCTGGTTGATCCATGTTGAACAAATAGTGTTGTAGAGTCGATGCTTTTCGTATGTTCTAATGCTGTTCTTTGAGGCGAGTGGAGTAAGATGGAAACGTTGATGCTCAGAGGAGTGCTTGAGATGGTGTGAGGGTCCCTATGAGTCCGCCGCGGTACTTATAGTTGATCCGTGGTGGGTGGTGGCCACCTGTTTCTGGTAAACCCCTTCTGATTTAACCAGGGACCATAGTTTTCCATTGCGATAAATCTTGATCATTTTGAATACAAAGAGAAGTAGGACCAGGATAAACGACACGTAGATGGCTGCACATGCGCAGAAAGAGAAACAATAACAAATTCACATTTAGCAATGGTTTCAAATCGTACACGTGGTATATGCGCATCATATGTTTAGTACAATATATATTTGTATTACACGTAATGGTGAATTTTGCACTCACTAATTAAATCAAACGTTGTATTTACTACCGGTTTTGCTTCGTGTTGGTTGTACTTGTCCACTACATCAAGTATAATTCCGTTTTGCGTATTCAAATTTTCAAGCATATATTTTAAGGCTTGAAGAATCAACTTGTTGAATGAACTGGGCTTGGTTACGGCAGATGGCGTAATAACAGGGCTGGAAAATGACGGTTTGTCTTGCTGGAGGGTGTTTTGTATTGCTTCTAGGGCTATCTTTTCCTTTGTAAATAAACCATTATTGCTTGGTGTACTTTCAAAGCTTGGAGCGGTGCTTTTAGTGTCAACGATTGGATTATTTAATTCATGCTGGGCATGCACTACAGTGTTGCAACATGTTGCAAGTAGGAGAAGCGCCAGTGCGCAAAAACGGAATACTACACGTTGCAGAAACATTGTATAGCTTTGTATTGAACACTTTGGCATTACAAGGTAGACTGACACTGTCTAATTGATGGCAGCTCTATTTATATATATCGAGATTTAACTTTCTTTGATGCACTTGTATTGCTGCGATTTCTCACGTATGCATATCCACGGTTGCGAACTGATTTTAGCTGTGGTTTCTTTATATTAGCTTGCGACATTACTTGCTCGTAGCTGAGCCACTCCTGCACCGGTAGTTGTTTTAACCTATCGACGCCAGATGGAGCACTGATGGAGGAACTTTCACTTGGTTCTTTGTAATTTCCGCCAACGTGCATTGGAACTTCTTTGTAACAATCGAGTTTATTCTCTGGCAAACAGCAGTGTTGCTTGGCAACGTTCAAAGCCTTTTGCTTTTCTCGAATTTTCATAAGCTCAGCATAGAGCTTGGGTTCAATTGCTTTCATAACAGTAGCCATAACTATTTTAATTGTTTGAATTGTATATTTTATCAGCACAAATTATATCTGACAGTAGTGTAACACGGCAGATTTCACTGTTGTAAACTTTGTGGAATATTGTTGCTAAGATTCGACGCACAAGGTTCTTGTTTCTTATGTATAGTTTTTCCATGTTATCTAGACCCGTTTTTTTCAAAGTTTTTACAAGTCTATTTATTTGATTTGAATATCGCGGATCTATATGTTTGCAAAACTTATCTACGTTGAATATACACTCTGCTATAACATAAAGCAAATCAACAGTTGCACACTTGATGTAAGTTGAATATTCTCTTGGTTTTGAGTTTGCTAATAGTGATAGATATTCAAAGTTTTCTTCAAACAGACTTCGTTGCTTTCGTTCCACCGGCATGATGAGTTTTATTTGTATACATATATGTCAGTACCATTTACAGGGAAAATGTTATTACGTACAAACATGTGTGGGTTCGGGCACTGTGGATGCAAGTCCAAGAACAAGTAACTATGTTGGCGTAGACTGCATGCTTTTTCGTATGCTTCTTGCAAAAACTTCTTACGACTAGGTGCAATTTGTCTTGCAATTTGGTTAATTATGCTACGGTCTCTAGGCACGTCAAAGAGAACTAAATATTTCGTACTTAAACTAGTGGTTCTCAGTTCTTTAGAAAAGGCGTTTTGCAGAATAAGTATTACACTGAAATTCATATGATGAGACAATTCTGTGAATATTTTCTGAACTAATTGTCTAGCCTTATGATTTGCTTCCATAAAGTTTAAATGATCGTCTAAAACAACAAGACACGGGCTGTCTATTTCTTGAATCAGTGACTCAATATTATCTATATCAGATGTTAAAGTTATATCTTTATCTTCTAGGAAATCAGTGCTTGAAAATTCTGGTTGGTCAGTATGTACACTTATATACAACACTTTATTAATATTATTTCCAATTATTTGCCTACGGCGCTTAACAATTTCTAAACACAGAGTACTTTTACCAGAAAAACTAGGGCCACATAGCATAGCCGTAAAAGGGTGTATTAATTTAAAGTCAACAGTATCTGATGTTGCCATCGTCAAGTGCAAACAACAACTGATCAGAACTCACAAAGAACAAGTATATTTAAGGAATATTCACAATATATTATAATAGCTAATTATTTATACAACTATTTCTTATACAATTTGCTACTAATTCTTAAACTATTTACATTTTATACATTTTTATTATTATTTATACAATTAACATACGTTTATTCAGACATTTTACAAATATGTATATAGTACTCTGTGTATTCATTTACAATTTTACTTAAACATTAACTTATGACTTATATTATATACAAAAACATATATATATATAGTTTATACAATGTAATTTCTATACTATTACTATAGTTTCACAATAAACTGTGGTTTTTACATTAAATAGACAATGTTTTATTCCTTAATGTATTACAATACACAATAGGTTTACAAAAACGGGTGCTTAATTGCTATATATTTACAATATACACTTCTTATTGTTATATCTTAAGCCTAGGGATACCATAACATATTTTTACAAAACTCGGGACAACATACTTTACATGTATTAGACTGTAACTTATATCTATGTGTAGAACACTTGCTTAACATAGGGATCATATTTACAAACTTTTTAACTTTTCTATCATTAACTAGTACAGAACATGTAAATACATTTATAAAATCTTGGTATGAAATACCAATTGCACGCGAATATAAGAAATATAAACAATACATTCCGCAAACAGTAGATCGTCCACTCTGCAGTGCTGTACAATTTTCTGCAATAACGTATCTGCCTGGCACCTGGAGGTTTTTGTATTGCTGAATTGGGAAACCATAGGAGTCGAAATATTCAAAGGATTCTCTCGAAACGATCCAGTAACAAATCCAGTGACGCCCAGTGCCCTCTAGCTTGTCTGTATTTTGTATTATTGCAATTGGATACGATAGTTCCCCGTTGCTGGTTTCTTTTCTTGCGTTTTCTAATGTAATCTTCATTTCGTCTGCAGCTATTACGTAGTATTTGATGCTTGTTCTGCCAAGTAAGATTCCGAGACATTGCTCCAACTGTGCTGTATTCATTCTGCACGCGCGTGTTGTTGTTGGTCAGTCAGCTTCTATTTAGCAACAGACATGTCTTGAATTCGCACACGTGATTTTATGCACATTTGTCTAAGGTGTTTTGGGTTTAAGGTGTTTTGGCAGAAAGCTTGATGGTTTGCTACATACATTTTAACGGTTGATGATGACTTGCTTATTTCGGTCAATCTCAACTACGGTTTGGTACTGGCTAAACAGTATAGCCGTAACAGACGTGGTCAATGCGGTTCTGAATTTCAACTGGATCTGAACTTGACCAGATTTATTCACACTCAGTGCATTAGCTTGTGTAGGTACCAGCTCAAATGCAAACAGGACTCTTCCTTTGGTGTAGTTCTGCTGAGATATGCCATTTCCTAGAGTTGGGTTGGCTGCGGTCTTCTTCAAGGTGTTCAAAGCAAGTAGGTAATTATCTTGACCATTACCAGAGGCATCTTTAAAACTCATAGGCAATGTCTTGTACTCTATTGCTTCTTGGTTCATTGAAACTGTGATTTCGCTGAGATTAAAGTGTTGAAAGTTGCAGAATGATTTGGTCAGCTTCCCCAAGTACGCTGCAGAATCAACAAGTCCAAAAACTATATACTGCGGCAACCTGCCGTTAATACAGTTATCCAATGAGTGCGAGCTGACTCCAGATGGAATGACAAAGTTCTTGATCTCAGGTTCAAGGCAAGGATACTTCAAAGTCCCATTGTTGAGATTAAGTCTATGCTTCTCAATTGCCATTGGAGATACTGTCTGCCGCTTCAAGTACAGTACAGCATTAACAATGTCTACACGGAATGGACAGCCAGAATACCCAGACCTTGTTTCAGTTTCAGCGTCAATGCAGAAGGCAGGATGAGATCTGCGCATGATAATTCGGATATCAGTTTCTCCAGGCAGCATTCGCGTTTGTTCAAAGAATGGTGACTCGGGTCTTCCTACCATAGTAAACGGTTTTGACTGTGTTGCAATATTGTATCTAGCCAAAAATCCGGTGTCTGTCTTCTTAAATTCATCGGGAGTAATGTTTGGGTAGTACAGCTGATCCAACATTCCATTGTTCTTTTCAATTGGGTTTGATGAAAGTTCCCGTTTCAAGTATGAACTAATGGCATAGTGATTTGAGTTGTCACTCACGAGTTGGCCATTAAGAAAGAATTCCATGTTACTGAATAGGCCATAGAACAGCATGGAACACGGAGCGACCACGTCGGTAGCTGCGATCTCCTTGCCATCTGCTAGCATTACACGGCAAGCTAGTTCCAAGTGGGATTCGTTCAAGTTGTAGTATTTTCCAGGAGATTTTAGTATGTCGAATATAAGGGGATTCTCATTATCTCTTGGACTGAGCACTGGATAATATGGGTAATATTCAGGTGCATCTTCAAGACTTATATTGGTTGGGGGAAGTTTATCAAGCACTAGGTTGCTTTGAATAGACTTCTGGGACCCCTCGTACACTGTCGGTTCGTCGTAAAAGCCTTGTGTTTCCATGATTTGCGGAGCTGCTAATAGACTTTTGATACTGCTTCGTGGTAGTCAGGATGTTGAATGACAAAAATTTCAGCAAACAGTAGTTTATAACTTATCGTCGTCGGCTAATATTGCGCCTACGTCCTGCCCCAGTCTGGGTAGAACTTCTGCTTGATACAGTTCGTCTTACACGAGAGACTGGGGTTTTTCGCAGCCGACCCCCAATTTGCGTTCTCTTCTTAACACGCCTGCCCCGTGATCCTCCAGCTTGAGTGCGCCTGTACACCATCCTTCCGCCTCCACTCTGACTGGCTCGAGCTGGTGGTTTACGTGATGTACTTCTGTGTTTATTGCATGAAGTGCGACAATGAGATACTCTGCATTTACGGCCTGTGGCAGTTGGTTTAGTGATTCTACGTTGTTTCAATGGCACAAGATATTGATTTTCTTCGACACTTGAATCGCCTAATGAATTTCCGATAGGTTCTGCAGTTTCAATTGCTACACTATTATCGCCTGCCCCCATTTGGCTCTTGTTGCTGTCTTTATTTTGATTTGCAGAAATAGGTTCAAGAACACAGTATTCACCAAGCAAGCTATCTTTCACAATGTCTTCGTCCACTACACTTGAATTTGTGTCGTAAATGTTTTTGCACAGTATCTTACGCATTATTGATAAACAACAATGTTTATTTAAGCACTAGTTTGAATGCATTCAGACTGGTTTGCAATAATAAGAATTTTTAGAACTTGCTCTTTAAAAGATTTGATGTTGTCACTTCAAAGGTTAAATAAGAATAACTGCTAAATTCGCACGTCTTCGCCTTTTATACTTGGCGGCATGTTGTTTGCTTAGAAATTGCGAGGTCGAAACTGCAATTCAATTATAGTCTGAGTATTGGCATCAAGTTGCACAAGGGAACGGTACTCATTGACCAAACTGAATCTCATTACTTGATGTTGTTGTCTGTGTAATGGCACAAACAGTATAGGGACAAAGCTGTGGACAGTCTCATTAGTGTAGTCATTAGATATATCGACTGCTCGCAGTAACGGCAGTGAATGAGAGGCATATAACTGGTTTTCAACTAGGCTGCATAATACAAGAAGCCTCTTTGCTGGTACAGTGTGTTCAGGCTCAACGTCTTCTTCAAATTGTTCTTTTTCTACTTCTCGTTCTTCTTCCTTTGCTAATTCCTGTCTCAGTTGCGCAGACTCGTCAGCTTTGAATATAAAATTGTCATCAAAGCCGAAAAATCGATTCACAAGTAGTGGCAGCTGTACTGTGATATCTTCGCGCATGCCTGGTATACTAAGGTGTCCATCCGCATGTTCAAACTGTACTTGCGTATCAGCCCACAAATTTTCCATTAGAGTACGATTAATTTCATGCACCACGTGATCCAAATCTAGTTCTTCTGGTTCGTTCATTGGAATAAAGTTTGCATATTTTTTGAATAATCGCAAGTCCATATATTCATAGTCCACAATGTTATTGTATAACTCTTCATCTAAATCAAATTCAGATTCGTAGACGCCATTATAAAACTTGTCGTGCTGCTGCAGTCCTAAGCACAATGCGATGGGTTCAGGCAAAATTACATACTCGTTCTCACTGCATTCAAATGTAAGCTTGCACTTTGTATTACTTTCATCTAACGGAAATTCAATCTTTAGATTTATATTATAAAACTCTGGGTCATTCATTTCAACGTTAAATCGTTCAAAGAATTTGCGAAAATCAGAATCTCCATGGTTATTCTCTCTTCTAAACATTAAAATGTTCTCAAAGCCTTGGTAAAGCTGTATGATGTTTTCCATATTTTGAATTTTCTCAGCTCCAAAATTAAAGTTTGCACCAATCGGAATACTTTCCATGTCAGTTTCAAGTACATTGGCATACGGATAATGGTTTCCTGACATAAATCTGGATCTGTTTTGCTTGAAAAATGATGAAAGTGATTTGGGAATTTCAATAATGACACTATTTGATGGGGACAGGTTCTGGAGTAGCATATGTATATTGCCAGGGTTCAAGCTCAATGCTTTCTGTGCAACGTCCAATGGCACAGTGTCTTTATTTAGCCTTAGCTTGGTAGTGAGTCCACTCATAAATTCTTTCAAGGTCGTTTCTTGGTTTTGAAAGTTGACAAATGTCTTGATAGTTGGCTTGTAGTTTGGAAATAATTTGCCAATTGCATCTTCTTCAACGGCAGTTGTGTTTCGCACTTTACGTACTCGTGGTCTCTGAACAGGTTGTATCATAGCAGGTTGTGGGCTTGAAGTATACCTCAGGCTTACGAGTCCAACGTCATAGTTTTGCAGATCCAAAGGGTATGGCAACACAGCTACAAAGCTTGCTGGTGTGTTATCTGTATATACACTATTTTGCTGGTCACTTGTTACTGTCACGTATATATTCTCGGAACCAATAGGATCTCGGTCTAACGGCGAGCAGTAATGGCCGTCCAGTCTTCTTCTTTTCTGCGAAAATTGCTGTTGTATAGCATTGGAAAACAAGGGCAAGAATCCAGAAGGCTCCATTGTAGCAGATATTAGGCTAGGCTCAGCTCTTCACTATAGAATGCTCCTGTTATAGGCGTGTTATTCAGATCTTCAAGGTAGTAGGTTATAGGTATAGTATCAAAGTTTACTGACTTTACAAGGAACAATTCCTCCGAGTACGATTGGCTATATCCTGTTTGAAATACAAACGATGAATGCATGTTAAACCTAAAGTGCATCTTCTTATATATACTGTGTTTGTTGAACTACGTGTATTTATTACATGTACCTTTATCAAATAAGAGTTTTGTTCGGCTAATTCTAACATGGTCGCCGAGGGAATACTTTGCCTTTCTTTTGTCAGTGTTGTTAATTATATCTGAAAACATTGTTCTCCAGACTTGGTTTTCGTTCAATCGATTAACTTGAGAGGGCGCCATCTGTATTGTTGAGTGGAATGTGTTGTTGTATACCTTTACAAAGGCGGGAAATATATCTATAATCCTAGTTGTATTTCTCTCAGTCATGTACCTAGCAATCCGTTGAAAGATGGTCCTATACCAAACAAAGCATGTAATCATTAGTATACGTGACTATATAATACTGTATCTAAATATATAAAGGCTTACAATCCTGACAGACTAACCTTATAACCCGCTCTACTATACTAGACTTTGTCTCGCTATATGTGTTATAATACTTGATTCCATGAGTTTTTAAAAACTGTTTAAACGACTCGGCGCGAAATTCTGTGCCTGTATACAAATTAATATAATAGGGTCAAGCTACAATTTATAATAATTTAAATTAAATAGATTTATATAACTCTAATACTAATTTATAATATTATTATAATATACGTAAGACATTGAAGGCTGACACACCTTGGTCTGTAAATAGGTATATTGGAGTCTTCTTTGATTCTTTAAAAATATCTTTAAAAGCTTTGATGACTGACTGGGGTTTCTTATTTTTAATGAAACGGCAGTACAATTTCTTTGAAAATGCATCAATAACGAATAGAATATTAGTATAGCCGGAATTATCTTTAGCGAATTCCTTTCCCAAGATTTTCAGATCCGCACAATAGATTTCCCCTTCCATATTAACTAACGTTCTTCGTCGTTTAAAGTTTTTGCGTACAGGCCGGTGCATTGAAAATGAACGCAGCTGACTTAGCTCCTTATTTACTACTGCTTTATCATGAAAGTTTTTGTTATTCTTGAGAAAACCACTGAGGGCCGAATACGAACCCTTGAATCTAGAGTTTGAATATGATTTACGAATTTCTGCCATATTTAGAGCTGTAATAATTACTGACCTACGTTGAACAACTGTCGATTGTAAATGCATACGGAGTCTTAAAATCAATGCTTTTTATACACTCCCAGCCACATTTACATTTATACACTATTTTTTAATAGACAATATATTATTAACAAGGTGTACATAGTATTTTTTAGTTTTTCAATTTTAAAATTAAAACAACCACCGAGACTTGCATTATTTTCTATGTAAGATTGTACATTATTCTACTAAAGTATTAGTAAACATTTACAAAAATCGTTTCACTTGTTCCTTTATATTTGCTTTGCGTGCTTCCCTGCTACTAACTTGTAGTTCTTGCAACCTTTCCTCCTCCTTCCACCGTAACTCCATCTCGCGCTTGTGAGAAACATTTAACATCCTTCTAGCTTGAATTATTTCACTGTCCAAAATCATTAGATTTTCAAATGACGCAAACCGAGACAACGCCACGTATGTTGTACACGCAATCATTTCTCTTGTGTCTAGAAATACACAGCCAATTGGTATGGTTGTTCCCTGTGACCTAAAAATATAATAAATTCCCAAACGATTATTCTGCGCTCTTGGCTACGGTGTACACAAATTAACTAGTGCTAAAAATCAATAAAGTACAATATTTTTGATCAATACACACCTATGAATTGTCATTGCCCAACTTAGAACCAGTGGAAATGTATGCACTCGCACATACTGCTGTGTTTCAAGGTCCAGTTCATTACTTTCAGTCCTGGAAATTCGGCAACCTTGCCCTCTTGACGTAACTACGATGTCGTTTCCTCTGTAGAACGGAAAGTGAACAATAATAGCCTCAACAAAGTTTGCCCAGTAGAGCCTGTTACGCGATGAACTAAAGACAATATCGACAACTGTGCCTCTGCTGCCATTCACAAGATTTGCCTTTACATCCAAGTTCTTTGTTAACATTATCGGGACACCATAATCGATTTCCAAAGGATCTTTTGCAAGTGACGAGTGCTCAGCAATAACGGCAGGTATTTCAGTAAAATCCGGATGCAGTTTTCGTATCATTTTTCTGTGTAATAGAAACAAGCAACAGAACAACACATTTAGTAAAAATGTTAAGAAAATAAAATTAGCACTATATATTTATACAAGCTAGTCGTCGTCACTGCCAGTCATTGTCAGATTCAGATTCAGTGTCACTTTCGGATTCGTCGCCGAGTCTTACTGCGAAAAGGGGCTTTTTGTATAATGGGTTAGCAAGTAATAATCGTGCGTGTAAATAACTTCTGTACGACATTGTTGGCATCTTTAGGCCAGCCTCTCTAATTCTCGAAGCTGACACAGAATTATATATTTGAAAATTTTCACGCTCCAAGTGTATGCCTGAATGTTTCTTTAAAAACCGTAAAGGATGTCTGTTGATGAAAAAACAGTCAAAGCAATTAAACTTTCCTCTGACAGATAGTATAAAATAGGAAACAGGGACTCCAAAAAGCTGAACATGGCACTTTGAGCATTCGTATTTGTCTTTAGGCTTTACTTTTAAATGATGGGTTGGAATATAGTTTCGGTAAACTCCGTCAACTAAATATTTTTGACGATTTTCTGACCATTTGTTTGAATCACACTCTTTACAATAAAAAGTCTCGCTTTGACTTGAAACTACAACCAGGGAATCGTTGCAAGACAAGCAAAACGTAATGGATTGCTTGCATTCCCCCAGGACTGAGCCGCGACAGTGAATTGCCCAGTGGTTGTCTACTGGAGGCTTCATTGCGACTAAATAAAATAATTAAATAAAGACTTGTATCACTGCAGTGGGGTGATAACCAAAAGGAGAAACTCTACTCAGCAAATCCCCATGAATCTGAGTTTGTATAGCATGACATATATTGGGGGTTGTAGGAGACAGTCTTGATACGACATGCGCTGCAGCCTATTTTATTAAAGTATAAATGAATATAAAAATAATATAACTAGAAGATATAACTGTATAAATAATTTACTTGCATACACAAGGCAATAAAATACTGACTTGTTGTGAGCGGCAACGTTGATGTTGAGTTCGTACAGATGTATTGATTTTTCAAATGCTTGAATTTCCTCGGTGCTGAGACGTGTTCTTAATACATGCTTTTGACGTTGTTGAATATTAAAAAGATCTAACGGAGTACATCGCCAGTACCTTAGCCTCATAAGAAACTCGTAGTACTGTTGCTGCTTTGGATCTGTAGTATTTTGTCTAAATGGTTTGTCCAAAACAAACGCCGTAGTAAAAGAGTTGTAAATTTGAATTGCGGCAACAATGTCGTCGGTCACGTTAGTTACAAATTTAGTATACAGTGCATAATCGCCGCAGCAAGAAGTTTGGTTGAAATCTCCAAACATGACGATCGTTCTACCTGCAAACGGCATAGAGGCTCGCGCGGGATCAACTAGTTTAAAATATTGGTCAACAAAATAAAGAAGGCGCAGACCAACAGTTGATACCTCATCTATTAATAAAACTTTGACGTTTTGAAAAGCAATTTTATCTGCTTGTGATATTCCATTGCTTAATTGGTCTAACAAAGTTCCGTTGGTATGTGGACGAATCTTAAAGCAACTGTGAAATGTTGTTCCTCTTAAACTTGAAGCACAAATGCCCATGAACGAAACAGTTCGAAACGAAAATTTGCTATCTCGACTTTGTTTTTGTGACAGTATATGGTTTATTGTTTTTAGAGCCTGAGACTTTCCAGCTCCTGGAGTACCTGTGACAATCATTCTCAACGGGTTTTGGTAAAACTGTTTTTCAGGCAACTCAATTTGATTTCTGACAAGATCGATAATTCGTTTCTGAGCGGGTGACATAAAAGTGTACGACACTTCTGGAGGTTGTGACATTTCTAATATTGCAGCTAGTGTCAAATCGTCAAACTGAGTTCGATCAAATGAGTACAATGGTTCCCACTTTAATGTTTTATCAGAAATAGAACTAGACAAATCACACTCACACTTACAATCTTCGTTGTCTCTGGCACTGAGTCGATGCTTGTAAAAACAACTTGGACAAAGTGAGTGATTTAAATTGAAAGCATAGAAACGCGACTGTGGCATCAGTGGTTTGTGTGGCAATGGTTCTGAGTATAGTCTAGGTAAGCCTGGCCGAATTGCTTCCCTATATTCTTTCAACGTTTTTTCGGCAACCTCTGCAAACTCAAAAGAAGTTCGTTTACATGAGCAGCATTTTATGTGTCTACAACAAACTCTTCCCGCTGGCTCATGCGATTCTCGTTCTGAGGATGGCAAGCTTTGTAATACTACTGGTGGTGGCTCTAGCCAAAGTTGACCGTCGCGAGTGTTTGCACAAAGAAGTCTCTGAAGTTGTAAAGAAAAATATATTATACTTCCGTGGCACTGTCCACAAGTGAATCGATGTTGAACTGAACTAAAATTGTTAGTATGAAACCTGGCATTCAAGTCTCTATTAAAGTATTTGGGTTCTGTTGGTCGAGCCCATAAACTTCTCTTAGCAAAAACCGAAGCGCCACAAAACTGGCAGCCTATGAAAGTCAGCATGCTACAGTACAAATTGCTCGGATCCACAACATTCATACAATAGCAGCTCTCCTGGAGATGGACTTCTCAATTGAATTGTGCTGGACAACTGAATTTAAAATATACAAGTATTGGAACTTTGTTATTATAGTTTCTTGTTCTTGGACTCGTAAAAAGGGGTGGTGGGTAGGACTATGGTTCACCTTAGCCAATCACACGACGCAATTTCCTGACCCCCGCCCTGATCACCGGTCTCATTAAATTAGCATAACTGCAAACTCTGAGGGACCAAACTAAAACGTCGCTACATTAATAACCTCTGGCCACTACAATCAATGATATTAATAGGCAAAGCTTGCTATTTTTAGAACCATTCTGTGTTCAACTTTCAAAGTCAACTTGTCTCCTCATTTTTTAGTCTCTTTCAATACTACAGTCAACTATACCCAACCATGCAACGAGGAAAAGAAATAAAGCAAGCTCGACAACATCAAGATTACTCTTACAATTCCAAATTAACCCAAGGAAGAAACAGACTTTTGATGTTGCCAAAGCAAACAATTCAAAACAGTCCTCGTGTGGCACCATATGGACTCGACAGAAACCATGGACATGGCAAGTGGAACTCTGACTGCAAATCAGTCAATGCATTGTCAACTGAAAACGACAACTACAACAGCGAAGACTTGACCAGCTTTAATGCGCGTAGCATTACTGCTCAAGACTGGAAGTTTTTCGAGACGTTTGACACTACTGTTATTTACGAGACTCTTAAAGTTGAAGACCAAATTCGAGCACGGCTTGTCTACGACCAGTATCTGCAGGCCCATGTCTACTACTTTGGGCGCAAGAACTATGGCAACTCTAGCCATTCCAAAGTTTCGTTCACTGTATTTGAAAGCCATAATATTCTGGACTGGGCAATTGAAATGCTGAAGCAAAATAAGAACCATCCGCTGCCAGGGAAAAAGATCACGGACCATTTGCCGTATTTTCAAAACAGAAGCAGTGCTGAGCTTTTAGAAGAACCGCGAAATCCAGCCAAGAAGTTTACTTACTGGCAAAGCCCACATTACACTCTACGCTCTGTGCGAGTCCGCTTTTCATTCAACACCATGACTGGAGCAATCAAAATGTTTATCAACTCTAACCCATCTGAAAACTACGCTCAGAAATACCCTGGGTATGGTGGCAGCACTGTTTCATTCAGTCTGATGGAAATCAACGCTTTGGTTGACTTTCTGACTGCACAAAACGCAAAGCTTGCTGCATCTGAACCCCACGATTTTACACCTCGGTCTCGTCAATTGAATGCCCAAGAAGTCACACAGGAAGAACATAACCCAGAACCAGCCGTCAAAGTCCAGCCGGCACCACAATGTGTGGAAGTCGATTGGGATGGAGTTATTTCTACTGCAGTAGCAGGGTTTCAACCGTCACCGGAACAACCAATTGACTATTCTGATGTTGCTGCCGTCACTGATTCAGACATTGACGACTCTGACAATTCTGACGAAGACTGCGATGCAGAAGACGAAAACAGCAATGAAGAATATAATTTGTAAACTGCAACTCGCAAGTTTAAAGAAATAATAATATAAAACATTTGTAGTAATGTGAATTTTGTAGTGTGTCCAACGGCAATATTAATGTGTGTGTGTACTTGTCATGTCTCTTGAAAATGTTGCCAAGTTCTTGTAATAAATTTAAAGTTTAGTTCTGTGTTCAATTTTAAAAAGCAGTAGCAAGTCGTGTGCGTAAAATAGAATAATACTTTATTAATAGTTTATAACTAACGTGTGAAATATTTTATATTCTGAATTTGTATAAGTGAAAGTTTAAAAAGTAAAATAAAATGTATAAAATGTAAACCTTGTGTTCTAGACTCGAACGTTTATAAATTAGATTTAATAATAGTGGCATAAATATACTGCAGTTGTAGTTCAGTTGCAACAGCGAATTCTATTTCTTGAAAAATATTTATTTCGATGGCACAAAACAAAGCAGAGAAACATAATTGTAAGTTTCTATTTATTTGCAACGTTAAAAGCGAGGACTGACATTGCATTTCCAATCATGTTATTTAGTAGACATGTAAATGAGAACTACTGCAGAGACCGCCTATTTCAAAACTTTACATTTTGCCTTTTGTAATACAACTCATATAAGAAACAGTGAGAACAGTAGCCATTCCTGAAAAATAAGAGTTGTATAGGGGTACACTGAGATGGTTACATGTGTGAACATATACACTAGCAACAACGAGTATACCATGTAAACAAGAAGTTTCTACAACTAGAAATTTAAAGGACACACATTGCACCAATACATATTGCTACATGGGCAAAGACATTTCGTCCATAAAATCCGCCATATTTTTTAACATCAAAATATCAAGTCCAAATATAAATTTTTGTTTTGGAAAAGAGAAAGTTTTGAATTTTTTGGGAGGACGTTTTGCACCCCTATTCACATTGCCCCTGGTAGGTAAAGTGCCAAAACGCTCGAGTTTTTATTTTTACAACTTTTACATAACATGACATGACATTTACATACGTATACATAGAAAGCTCTATTTACGCTAGTTTTAACATGTCTACACTATACATTTTGCTACAAAAGCATAAAATCTTGTGTCGGGTAACTCACAGCAAAATATTTTTAAACACAACATATTTAATTATATACCAACTTTAATTAGACCAAAATATTATTTTTACAAAAGAAATATTACTACGGAACTTTTAAAACTACAAAAGAAGCATAAAGTAAAGGTGAAAGTAAAAGAAAGTGGAGAAAGAATAAAGTAGAACCAAAAGCTAAATTTCAACACGACAGAATTCAAACCAAAAAATAAAACACAAAGGTAGAATGTTAAAGTTGGGAAATGAAAAGAAGGAACAAAACAAAGCAGAATATAAGTTGAGGGAGCAAACAGAATCCAGGTTGGTTGTAGAAGTGGAGAAAGAATAAAGTCAAACCAAAAGCGAAACTTCAACACGACAGAATTCAAACGAGAAAACTAAAGCGCAAAGGTAGAATGTAAAAGTTGGGAAATGAAAAGAAGGAACAAAGTGCAGTCAAATTAAAAAGCTAAAAGGATCCAGGTAGGTAGTAGTAGTGGTAAAAGCAGAGAGAGAATTTGGAACATTCAGTATCGTCCATCCTGGCCATGGGACTGGCACCAGACCAAATATGAACTGAAAATATATACTATTTCATGATGTGAGACAAGAGAAGCACATGCGATTGATAATTGCAACTGTGCGCACAAGAGCCTTTCATTTCCTCAACTCACTTCACTTGCGTGTCGCGCATTCTAATTAGATTACGCTCCTACCTATGTACATGTCTCTCTGTCCTTCTCTCTCTCGCTCTCAACCGAATTGATCGTATTTAATTGAATTAGCCATTACGCACCATTCTATGTACTTACATGCTTTCCCTCATGCCACTTACTTGAATTAGCCATTACATGTATCTGCATCTCTCTCTCTCTCTCTCGCTCACACTCACTCATTTCCATTGCATTGAATTGCACTTAATTGATGTAGGCGTTGCGTACCTGCGTACCTATATACCTACATGCTTCACATACCTCTCCCTCTATATCTCTTCCTCTCTCTCTCTCTCTCTCTCTCTCTCTCTGTCCCATTACACTGTAATTAATTGAATTATATATCTCGCTTTTTCACTCATCTCCTCGCCCCACCTACCTACTAATCTACATTGCTCCCTATGCATCTCTTTCCCTCCCTCACTCCATTACCCAGGTCCAGCCTCTCCAGCCTCCCATCTCCAGCCTACAGATTCCCAGCACCCCTTAATCTTTCTTCCTCATCTTCCCACTAATTAACTACTCTCTCCAATCAATAAATAAAGTCTCCAGAATGGACTATAAACATGTAGTAATAATACTGATTTAATAATTAGTGAAATTGCCATTTAAAGCGCGAAGTGCGGCTTGTAACTACGACTACGACTTACATGTAAATCAGTGTGGATTAAAATGATACCATATCATTTCCTTTTTGCCTAATTTGCAGATTCGTCCACACCACCAGCCTTGACTCCATTTTGGGTCGTAAGTTGGAGGACGCATATTCCGAACGTGACCCTACAGCATTTAACTAAGGACCTGGCCGTCTATTTTGACAGCAGCGTCTCACCCTCCGTCACGTGGCCTTTCGCGCCTCTCTCTCAGGCCTGGAAATATGCAAAGGAAACGTTCGGAACAGGATCTTTTGCCGAGCCTGGAAGTCAGTTTCTGTATGTTGTTTTAGGGAAACGTGGGCATGATAATGACTATAATCACTATAATCACCACACATTTTCATTCCGGTCATGGAAATCAGGCTACTGAAATGTTATTGATCTTGGACTTCGTCAAAGAGATGGATGGGCCACTGAGAGCTCAGAAAATTTTGAGAAACTTGTGTCTAGTCTGGGATATATCGTCAAGATCAAAGAGGAGGGAGTTTTAAATATTGCTGACTTCAAATTGTGTGAGTATGCAACGCAGAAAATTGTATTTTATGACATCTACATTCACCTAAAAGGTCAAGGGTCAGCTGACGTAATGGGCTGGAGAGCTAACCAAATAAATCAAACATTTCCTTTTGGGTTACGGAAATATAATTGTTTTCGGGACTGGTTTCTGCCAATCTATGAAACATACGGTGGCGCAAATATTTTGAAGAACTATTTTCATATCTTTCAATTGAATTGGCCCAAAAAACAATCTGTTTACTCGGAATTTAGTTATCACGGTGAAAAACAGCTGAATGTTGGAGAGTTGGTTCATTTTTGGAGTGGGGCTGCAAAATGAGATTTGCGCTTTCTAGCCAAGTCATCTTTTGGTAAATGGGACGATGATTTCATGAAACAATTTGCTAAGGCTCAAATTGATTTTCGAAACATCAAATATCCAGGTGAAATATAATTATATTTTTAGTAAAACGTCAATATTTTGCCTAATTATCTTTATTAAATAAATATAACTAGTATTTTTGTTTAAGATTTGTAGACATCTGCTTAATTAAGACAAACATATCGTCTGTGAAGAACCAAAATGACATATATCCATTTGTAGCTAAAAACAGTATCCACTATCTACACAAATATTTAAATGTCTTGAGAGCATTTAAATACAACATTGAGCACTTTTCAAAAATATGTAAATAGAACAATTTACACCTTTTCAAAAACATGTAAATAGAACATTTTGCACCTTTTCAAAAACATGTAAATAGAACATTTTGCACCTTTTCAAAAACATGTAAATAGAACATTTTGCACCTTTTCAAAAACATGTAAGTAGATCATTTTACACCTTTTCAAAAGCATGTGAATAGAACATTTTGTACCTTTTTATAAACATGCAAACATAACATTTTACACCTTTTCAAAAACATGTAAATAAAACATTTGATATCTTTTCAAAAACATTTCAATAGAACATCTTGCACTTTTTAAACGCATGTAAAAAAAATATTGTTTACTTTTTAAAAACATGTAAATAGAACATTTTACACCTTTTTAAAAACTCGTCATTAACATTTCACCGTTGTTTCGCATTTTGTTCATATGACATAAAGCTCATTTTGATTGTAGCTTAAATTGGATATGGGTCATTTTGGTTCTTTACTGGCCATATATTTACTGTTTTATATTATTTCAAAAAAGTTCAATTCATTATTCAAAAGTGTTTGATTTACAGGAGAAGAAAACTACATTGTAAATGTTTTGATTGGAACTGCAATATGTATTTTGATTTTAATTATTATTGCACTGGCTGGTAAAGCAAGTCTGCCCCACATCAGAAAGAAATACGCTTTACTTGTTGAAGAGTACTGGTAAAACAAACTCAAATTGTACAAGATTTCAAAGTACATTATAGCGTTTATTTTGTAAACATCGCGTTACGTGGAACTAACGCTCTTGAAAATTGTAATACAAAAATTAAAAAAAAAAACATATTTATCCATGCCACCTTATTTTATATAATTACGTTTTTAGGTATTATCGACAAGCCAGTGAACACAAAAAATGTTTTAAATTATGTTTTTTTTATTCTGGCGGAAATTTATTACTAACTATTATTAGTGCGTGCAATAAAGTAGTAAATAATAAATTAAAAATTGTTTTCTCATAATAAGAGTAATTTATTTTCCCCATAATTTTTTTATAATATGTATTGCAGTATACACTATTTTACAGAAATCAAAAGTCATGTAGTACGTAGTACAAAATGTCATCGCATGTCCCGTGGCACTCCATCTGTATAAAATGAAAAATGAAAAATGCAAACTAAAATAACAAACTGACGCTGTGTGTTCTCGGAATCGGAATAGCGCTGTCGTCTAAAAATTGACAAACAACTAGCGACTCACAAAGTTATTAATTACACATGAATTTCAACGTAGGCAGCAACAGGATGCAAGCATTGACGTGTTTCTGAAACCAATACAAATTTAAATATATTATTTAAAAAACACTTTTAAATTTTATTGCTAGTATGCCTGTTTACAATTTACTAAAAAACAAGGGCTAACGAGGAAATATGGTCACAACCTATAAGTTCAAATTTCCAGTTCGTATTTTTTTCTGAAAAGAGCATGTCAAAAAAGTAAGAATGGCTTAAAAACTTGTGTCGAATGGGTTTCTTTGCTCGCTAAAAGATTTTTTTGAAAACATTAAATTGCACATATGTTAATTAAATGGACGCTTTATTTAAATTACTATTTAGGTCTTTAAATGTGTCTTCAAGCTACATTTTTTATCGCATTCCAATAAAATTAAAGTTTTTTAATTGTAATGATATTATCTTAAAATTAGTTGTTGGAATTTTGAAAATTTGAAAATTTGCAAGTTTTTCAAAACTAACTGATTTCATAACACAACTATTGTAATTATATTAGTACATATTCATCTTTCAGAAAAAAGAAAGTTTTTCGAACTTTGGTTAACCCAGGAATTGTATTCTAGATATTAGTATAAAATCAAAAACTTTCAAATTTTTCGAAAATCAGATGAAAATTAAGAAAGATGGGGCTACAAAAAACTTAAAATTGTTTAATTAAACTTTCGGATCCCTTATAAAGGAACGTATTTTAGTAATCTTAAAAATTTTTTAATTCTAAAAATCTCAATACATACTTAATTTTAGGGTAATATCATTACAATTAAAAATCTTCGATTTTATTGGAATGAGATAAAAAATGTAGCTTAGAGACATATTTAAAGACCTAAATAGTCACTTAAATAAAGCGTCCATTCAATTAACAAAGCGTGGGTGAAGGATCAAATCCGCTAACTTCCATTATTGGTTAGAAGCAAATCCGCTAACTTCCATTTTTGCTAAGAAGCAAATCCGCTAAGTTCCACTTTTGATTTAAATACGCGTTTTAGCTGACCAATTCATAATAACATGGTTATCATAAGTGCAAATTCCTCTAATTGCATACTTTCAAACGCAAAACCTTCTAACTTTATGGATTTTAAAACTGCAAATGGTTCTAACTACATGATTTTAAAAATAGAACTGCTCTAACCTCATGACTTAAAAAAATCTATATCCACTAAATACTGGATGTTAGTCGCTAACTGTTTTAACTGCATACATGATTTCAAACGCAAATTGTTCTAACTACATGATTTCAAACGCAAAATGTTTTAACTACATAGTTTCAAGTTGCAAACTAATCTAACTACATGTTTTTAAAAAGTACAAAATGTTCTAACTGCATAAATGGTTTTTAAAAATTACAAAATATTGTAACTACATAAACAGTTTTTAAAAAGTATAAAATGTTCTAACTACATAGTTTTTAGCTGCAAATTAATCGAACTACATTGTAGTAAAATATATAATATGTTATTTCTAAAATTTTAAACTGTTCTAGTTGCAAAATATTACACAGCAGAAAAAGTTGTAAATACAACATTTAAGAAGTGCAAAAAGATCTAACTACCTATATGACATCCAAAAGCATTTTGCACTTTTAAAACTCATGTAATCAACTTAAATCCACTTAGTTAGAACATTTTTTACTTTGTAAAACAATGCAGTTAGATTAGTTTGCAACTTAAAACTATGTAGTTAGAACATTTTGTAACCATTTATGCAGTTAGAACATTTTGTACTTTTTAAAAACCATTTATGCAGTTAGAACATTTTGTACTTTTTAAAAACCATTTGTGCAGTTAGAACATTTTGTACTTTTTAAAACCATGTAGTTAAAACAAATTGCATTTTGAAATCATCTAGTAAGAATATTTTGCACTTTTTAAACCATGCAGTTAGATTAGTTAGCAACTTAAAACTATGTAGTTAGAACATTTTGTAACCATTTATGCAGTTTTATTATTATTATTATTATTATTTTTATTGGGCACCATGGAGATCATAATACTGATCCACACAGACACCGCCAAGGCCAATAAGGCCCATTGCGGACGTCCCATCATAACAATGTTTAATTTTGGCCAACGGGACAACCAGTGACATATGAAACGTCACCGGATTTGCCCGTACGGTCCTTAATCCTAAACAGGATTTAATGCTAAATGGAGGGAAGTAAATACCTAGCGAAAAAATAAACAACCTACGACACCTAGCTAAAGAAAATGGGATCAGAGTTTTCTGCTCATCACCCAGATAATAGGTACTTACTAGACCTGACAAATTAAAGTTCCAAAAAAGAAACACTACACAAGAGTGTAAACTACAGTCTTCGCCTTACATATAGTCTACCTCAGAATACCACATTGATGATGCTGTCAAAGCTTCCCACACAAAACTCACACCGCCCCGATGCAACAACGAGCCACACAGAATACGATCCACACGACAAGGATGTAATTCCAGAACCACCACGTGCACATTGTAGAAAAAATACACTATGCGGCCACGCGGCAGCGCCGAGAGGAGTGAGAATCACGTAGGAAGCTTAAACAGCAGCACAACGAGGATAAAAAAGAATCCAAATTCAACTTTTTGAATTACTCAAAAAAGTTATTAAGGGTAATATTTTGATACGAATTTCCACCTCACCATCGTTACGGGCTAATTGCCCATCCCAAGGGTAAGGTTTGGAGACTTACGACAATGATTTACCACAAAAAAAAGGAAAAATAGAATTAAAATTCCTCAGGACTAAAAATGCACAGCTGCCTGGCAGGCAGCCACTGTGCGACTGCAAAATGCAGTTAGAACATTTTGTACTTTTTAAAAACTGTTTATGTAGTTAGAATATTTTGTAATTTTTAAAAACCATTTATGCAGTTAGAACATTTTGTACTTTTTCAAAACATGTAGTTAGATTAGTTTGCAACTTGAAACTATGTAGTTAAAACATTTTGCGTTTGAAATCATGTAGTTACAACAACTTGCGTGTAAAATCATGTATGTAGTTACAACAACTTGCGTGTAAAATCATGTATGTAGTTAAAACAGTTAGCGACTAACATCCAGTATGAAGTGGATTTTGATTTTTTTAAGTCATGAGGTTAGAGCAGTTCTATTTTTAAAATCATGTAGTTAGAACCATTTGCAGTTTTAAAATCCATAAAGTTAGATGGTTTTGCGTTTGGAAGTATGCAATTAGAGGAATTTGCACTTGTGATAACCATGTTATTATGAATTGGTCAGCTAAAACGCGTATTTAAATCAAAAGTGGAACTTAGCGGATTTGCTTCTTAGCAAAAATGGAATTTAGCGGATTTGCTTCTAACCAATAATGGAAGTTAGAGGATTTGATCCTTCACCCACTATAGGCAATTAGTTGTTTTCAAAAACCTCTTTTAGCGAGCAAAGATGCCCATTCGACACAAGTTCTTAAGCCATTCTTACTTTTTTGACATGTTCTTTTCAGAAAAAAATACGAGCTCGAAATTTGAACTTATTGGTTGTGACCATTTTCTGGTAAGTTTAATGGCAGCCTTAACAGCAAAATTAGGCATTTTGAAGGTGCCGCCAAATTTTACTTTCAGTTTACAGGTTTTAAATTAAGGAAAGAATTTAAGCTGCACAATGTGTTTTTGGTTATCTTATCTATTTTATTTATAACCAATTTTTGTAATAAAACCAAAATATCAATATTTAAATTAAAGAATTTCCCGCCGAAACTTTAAATATTGGGTTAAATGAAGATTTCGACTGGTTACTCAGTAAGCGTACATAAACATGGTATACCATTCGGACAGTAACGATTACAAGAATTTGAATAAGTTGGTGTGGAAATTAATCAAGTATGTGACATAATGTAGCCGTAATACTTTGCCCTTTCGTGATTTAAAGATAAGCATGTGTTCATTTCTGGCTTACTGTTATTTGATTAATACCAAATGAGTTAATTCCTATTTTTGTGACAAGAATTACATGCAAAAAGAAACTATATAATTAGTAACTAAAGCAGTTTACTAAATATGTTAAGGAATACAGTGATTAGCGCTATTTAATTAGCTACTTTTATCATGCAATTTTAGCATAAAAATTGTTTTTCAAGGTTCAAAAAAGTAATCCAACGTCATTACATAAAATTCTAAACTAAAACTGTAATTTGACAGGACAAAACCCTGCTTTCGTAGAAAACAATGATAGGAAAAAAACGCATTTTCATTTGTATCAGAATTCATGCATTACTTCTATATGCGTGATTTCCTGTTCACTGCTCGCAACTTATTGATGTCACTTTAATTATTACCACTCCATGCGATACAAACCTAAACCTACAGACCTACATACAGTGCTTAAATGTCATACACAATTCTCAGAAAAATTATTTACTTAAAATAGTTAAAAATTCGTGTGCCTGAAAAACGATGTAAATAAAAAGGAAAATACAATTTTACTTCGCTACTACAAAAAAATTTGTAAAACAATATTAAAATAGTTTGTAATGTGTAATTCCTGGAATTAAACGTATTTTCACTTTTTCTTTGCAACAATATAAAGTCAATAGACGATTAAGTTAAAGTGCAGTCAGTCCGCTTAGTGATATTTAAGCTACACAAACCCATATCGAAAATAAAGTACTTTTTTGTATGCAAACCAGTTTCTTTCTTATCAAAATTGCAACGTGTGAGTCCTATGAATATACACATGCCTGATTCCAAGAATTTTATTCTACAGTAGTGCGCTCCATATTATTCAACGTGGGTAGTAAGTCCGGTCATTCAAACCGCTATGCTAATTGACAAGATATAATTACCTCTTCTGTCGCATCTTCATTTATGCGTACAAGCAAAATCAACTATCTCGCATACAATGTTACCTATGTATATGTAACATGAATCTAAAAGGTAACTAAAATAATTAAATGAAAGCAGGCTATCATTGCTAATGCAACGTACAGCCAGATACCACAACTGCTAATAGTTTTACATACGCTCGCATATTTATATTTTCAGCTGGCTCTCAGTGCGTTTTGGGCCATAACAGATTTTAATGCAAAGCCTACCCCCTAATTATATTTGCTTGTTCCAAGATACGCTTTTGTTTAGTGTGTGTCGAATCTTAGACTGAATAGGATCTGTTGTGTTGGTAGTCAGTGTGCTTCGTTTACAACACAAAATAAATATGTCGAATTTATTCTTGTATAATACATTATTGGATTTTAATTATTAACTTTGACACCCTTCTAAGCAACCATCTTCTACATAAAATTTGTGAAAAGTAAAAGATTCTCTCCTATTTTAGTCTGTGTGTTTGGATTTTTTAAGATACAAAAATTATTACAGTTTACACAATGTATTTTAAAAACGTTTTTTTTTTATTTACACTGGCAGTAGCTTCAAAAGGAGTATTAACCCTCAATCCAGGTCCTGGTTTAAGTTCAGGTTCACAAGCGGCTAAGTTTTTAATTAATTGTTTTTTTTTATTCTAGCGCTAAAAATCATTCATTTATTTGTACAAAAAATGCAATTTAAAAATAAAAGGTTGACTATTTTACATTTTTTTAAGATTGTGCCAAAGAACAATTTAAGTGTGCAAATGGGGAATGTATTCTAGAAACGGACCGGTGCGACGGGCATCACCACTGCGATGACGAAAGTGATGAGATGAACTGCCTAAGTAAAAAAGACAGCATTTTTTTTCTCATTTTTTGGAAATTTCCGTATTCCATTTATAACTATGAAATCATCCATCACATTTATCACAGTAGATTTCGTAGTTAAATATTGTAAAAAAAAAGACATTTAAACTAATTCAGTTTTGATTCCAATGACTTCTTTTTAATAAACTGAATTTGAAGCAGAATTGAAAATATGAGTTTTCTAGCCTCACAAATTTAACTGGATTGTGTGGATATGTTTTCACAGGTTGTAACAAAAATACATTTAGTTGTGGGGACGGGAAGTGCATCGCTCAGCGTGAAGTCTGTGATCTGTCTGACGACTGTGAGGACGGAAGTGACGAAAATAATTGTACCAGTGAGTAAATGCGTAAACATATACTGAACATGTTTCATTTCCAACAACATTACTTAATTACCTACCATAAATTTTCTAATACTACTAATTATTCAAACGCAAGCGTCTAACCCCCGTACTATTAAAAACCCGCGCGTATTTTGAAATGATTCACGATATTTTTTTTTCTTAGATCGCGTGTGCGGCAGTGACGCATTTCGGTGCCAAAGTGGACAGTGTATTCATAAAAAATGGCGCTGCGATGGGTATCGTGAATGTGCTGACCGTTCGGACGAGGAAAACTGTAAGTATTTTTTTGAAGGGTCGTCTATAAATGACGCCATTAGTAGAGTAGGAGGGTCTTGTCAGATTAAATGACATTTTATGTCAAAATAAAAAGCCGTTTATGCAATGGTAAAGTGATGACAAGGGCGATGACGTGGTTGGGATCTAGGAGAGTATAGTATTTGAGATGACATCATTTATGGGCCATCCCTTACAAATAATTCTTTCCCCTTCCTAAAATCCAAATAATTCACCTTAAATATTTTTACCTTTTTAGTCAGTCAGAACGGTAACTGCTAATGTCGGTGCAAGTTTATTTATTTAATTATATGCTTTAATTTTTTTATTTAGGTCTTGAATGCTCTGGATCCTCGGGGGAATTAAGTGACAATCTTTTTAAATGCGTCTCAAACAACAAGTGCATTTTTCGGCGGCAGCTGTGCAATTCTGTCAATGACTGTCCGGATGGGAGTGATGAGGACGAAACGACTTGCAAAAGTAACACGTTCAATAATGGGGTCGTTCCCATATTACGTTAGAACAAACATTTCCTTAAAGGCGCAATACATAATGTGTTGAGTACATTCAGCCCAATTGGCACAGTAGTTGATAACGTAATATGTGACCAGTACCTAGAGATGGCTATTATAGTTTCAAAATAATAGTAAATAAATATATAAGCATGAGGTCATACATTATCAAGCTATTTGCTAAATAGGTAACTATGTATTTATTTGTACCGTTTAGATTTACAGTGTGCAGATGGCGAGATTCAGTGTGGGGCAGGACATTGTGTTCCATTTCGGGAAGATGATTTCTGCAAGGGCCATGACTTTTGTGGTGGAAATTTCAAAACGGAGAAGCCTAAATGTTAAAATTAATCCAATGAGCATTACTAGTACTGTGAAGTAGAGGCTATTTAACTGAATTTGTGCTATATGTTTAGGTACTAAATGTCCTCAACATATGTTTAAATGCGAAATTGAAAATAAATGCATTCAAAACGATAAACTTTGTGACACAATGCCTGACTGTGAGGATGGGAGTGACGAGAGCGAAATCACTTGTCAAGGTTATTTTTGAATTATTCAATGCTTATGATTAGATTTATTTAGTCGATTTTAATGTGTACATATTTTTAAAATCTGTTTGTTTTGCCAATAATTTCCAGCCTTGAAATGCGAGCCAGGTGCATTCCAGTGTCAAAATGGGCAATGCGTCGGATATCATTACGATCACACAAAGATATGTAATGGACACCATGACTGCCACGACGACTCCGACAAGTCTGACGAGGCCAATTGTATGACTTTATCCTTCTGTTTATTTTTAATTGTATTTAAAAATCTATTAAATAAATGTAACAAATAAAAGTGGGAATAACTGTCGTCCAAATTCTGCAGGTACAACTTGTTCTCCACATGCTTTCAAATGCGGGAGCGGAGAATGCGTTCACAAATACAAAATGTGTAATTCCATAGCAGAATGTTCTGACGGAAGTGATGAAAATGAAATTAACTGTCCTTGTAATGAAAGTTACCCTCGATTTTTAAGTTTAGTGTAACTAGAAATAAAAAATGTTAAAAGTGATTTATTGCTTTGTAAATACACTTTTTTAACAGTAAGGAAATATATTACAAATCTTCAGTGATTAATATGTTCTTTACCAGTGCTTTTTCTTTCAGTAACACATGTTAATTTTTTTAGCAGTAATCCTACTTTTTATTCGTCTGAAAATTAAAGTACTTTATTTTGCAGTTATAATTGCTTTATTTACCAGTGAAATTATATTGCTTAATTTGCAGATGGGTCCACACCTACAGTCTTGCCTCCGTTTTGGATTTACAGTAGGAAGACGCCTATCCAAAACGTGACCCTACAACATTTAACGAAGGATCTAGCCATCTATTATGACAGCAGCATCTCACCCTCCGTCACGTGGCCTTTCGCGCCTCTCTCACAAGCCTGGAAATATGCAAAGGAAACTTTCGGAACCGGAACTTTTGCTGAGCCTGGAAGTCAGTTTCTGTACGTTGTTTTAGGAAAACACAGATATGATAATGACGATAAGTTTTCATTTCGGTCATGGGAATCTGGCTACCGAAATGTTATTGACCTTGAACTTAGTATAAAGGATGGATGGGTCACCGAAAGCTCGACAAATTTTGAGAAACTTGTGTCTAGTCTTGGATATATTGTCAAAGTGAGTGGGGAGGGATTTGAGAATATTGCTGACTACGATTTGTGTGAGTATGCAATGCAAGATTTTATCTTCTACGACATCTACATCCACCTGAAAGGTCAAGGGTCAGCTGACGTCATGCGATGGAGAGCTAATCAATTTAATCAAACATTTGAATGGTCGAATAATAATTGTTTTCGGGATTGGTTCCTTCCAATCTATGAAACATATGGTGGCTCAACAGTTTTAAAGAACTATTTTCAAATCTTCAAATTAAATTGGCCTACCAAAAAAGGTGTCTACCCGAAATTTAATTCTTACGAACAACCAAAACTGAATGTAGGAGAGTTGGTTCATTTCTGGAGTGGGGCTGCGAAAAAAGATCTGCGCTATTTAGCAAAATCAACTTTTGACAAGTGGGACGATGTATTCGTGAAACAATTTGCCAAAGCGCAAATTGATTTTCCAAATATTAAATATCCAGGTAAAATTTAATTTCAGTAAATAGTCGTAATGTTGCACAATTACCCTAATTAAATAATTTATAATTTGAATATTTTTGATTGACAGGAGAAAAAGATTACATTGTGAATGTTTTGATTGGACTGGCAATATGTATTTTAATTCTTATTATTATTGCACTGGTTAGTAAAGCAAGTCTGCCCTATATCAGGAAAAAATACACTTTACTTGTTCAAGATTACTGGTAAAACAAATTTGAATTGTACGAATGTAAAATGCAAAGTATATAATTATTAGCGTTTATATTCTGTAAATGTAGTAGGTACATACTTATGTTTTGAATTATGTTTTGTTTCTTGGCGAGAAGTCGCTACTATTATTAGTAGGTACGTGCAATATAGTAGTAAATAATTAGATGAAAATTGTTCCCTCACAACTTAAGGGATTTGTCACCTATAATTGAATTAGAATATGTATAGCGGTATAAAATGTATTACAAAAATACAAAAGTTAAATAATATAAAGTACAAAATTTCAACACATGTTTCGTGGTACTTCATCAATATAAAAAATGGAAATGGAAAGTGAAAACTGCAACTGAAATCACAAACTGAAACTGTTTGTTTTTGGAATAGCGCTGACTCAAAATTGCTCAGTTATTAGTTACACCTGAATTAAAACTGAATTTCAACGTAGGCAGCAACAGGATCCAAGAACTGACGTGTTTCTGAAACCAATACGAATTAAAATATATATTATTTACCAAACTTTTTATCATTATATCACTACAGTAAATTTTACCAGCTTTCTCAGAGTAAAATAGAATACCTTTAATGTCCTTCACGTTCTGAATACGAAAAAATTTGTTTTGAAAAGAAAATATGATTTTTTTCCGATGAATCACGTCCTGAAATCCGTAAGCAGCTGTCAGTTTAGAGACAAACTTCGAGGTCAGTTTTGCATCAAACCCGATTTTGAGTTCTTTTAAATCTGTAACGGCAATTTGTAATTATTATTATGTAGTTAACCTGAACGCTTTATGCTAGTAACTCATCGATGATAAAAATGATAATAACAGCATTGCAAAACTACAAACACATACAAAATTATTTGGCTATCTTTTTTATCAACACAAAATAAATTTACTCTTGCATTCTCCGATGTATGGCTTGGTGCGACGACCACACAATTGTGTACAAGTTGTGTCTGTTATAAATTGTGCACACAATTTAGCAGAAATCCCAGTGAAAAAACTGTCAACGAACTTTGTATCCCAACTACTAGGCAGACCAGTTAATTCAAATTTCTCTAATGATGGAAATGCAGCCCAAACCCAGTTGCGTAGGGTTTTAGTAAACGCACAGTGAATTTTTAAATACGAAAAGTTTAGGAAAAGTTTTGACAAGTTTTCGGCACCCCAACCAAATTTATCAACTTTTAAAGTAGTCACTGTTAAAAGAGTATCACCAGGAACAGCTGTTACTCCGTCAAACTCATTAAACACGAATTCCATGGAAAAGAATTTCATCAGTTTACCATAGCTGCTTTTTCTTAAGTCTCCAGGGTGCAACTTTACTTTGCCAAGACGAGGAAAATAATCTGGTCGAATTATATGTTTCACTTCCTGTTTCAATGCAAGCGCATTTAAATCATCAGCAGATTGATGAAGGTTTATTTTCCTAGCTTTTAATGCCCGACCGATGACATCCCCAAGAAAATAAAATCGCGTTTTGCATGAATTATCGTAGTTGTCTAATTTTAGGTAGTTCAATTGAGGAAGCGGAGGGATATAAACGTCGGCAATCCATTCTGATGGATGCATATTAAATTCAAAATACTTTAACGAATTCTTGCTTGCATTCAGAATTAAATTCATCCTCTTAACCAAGGCATCGTACATGTGACTGGATTTAATACCACTGCGAAACCACACTGTAAGTTTGCTAAGTTGAAGTCTTGGAACATTTGAAAGCTTATCTGTCAAAATCGAATCTTTCAGAAGTTTTTGAAATTGAAGACTGGTTTTTAACTAGTCACTAAATTTTAATTCATTAACAAGATGGCATTTTTTCATTTCTAGCAAAACTCTAAGTGATGACGAACGCACATCTTGAATAATTTTCAAGTTTGGTGAAACACTTATAAGATCTTTTACAAAACTAGATTTGTCCGCTGGAGGTTTCAGAGATACCTGAGATACGTATCCTAAAACTAGTTCATTTATTTTAAGTTTTAACGGAGGCGGAAGACACACTTGCAATTCACTTTCTCTGTTGGCTTCACCCAAAATTTAGATCAATTTTTAATGTCTAAGCACAGCAAATTAGGCATGTGGACGTAAAGTAGATTTTGAACTGCTTTTTTCGAAATTCCGGTAGTCAAGAAGAGTCCCCTGATTTTCTTTCCATACAGGGAAAAGAAGCAGAATAAATCTATTTGGTGCGGGTCTGCAACTGCAAAATCCAATGGTGGACATAGATTTCCAAAACCTTAATAAGGGGGTTTGTGCGGTTATGTGTAAAAGTTGTGTAGATGTAGTTGTAGTACGCGAGAGTATTGACTGGGACAGCCTGGGCCATGGCAAGGATTGAGACATGATGTGAGATATGGGACTGAAACGACAGATAACCTTGCTAAGCATATGGGCATTTAATTTAATTGTAATGTAAAGTCATGGGGATAAATTGAAACGACAGATAGCTTTGCTAAGCTTATGGGTATTTAAATACATTTTAATGTAATGTCATGTGTATGAATGGAAGGAAATGGGAGCTGGAGTTGTATTATTGGAGTGGAATAGTGTGGCTGGTATATAGGCATTGGGAAGTAATGAGGAAGAGTGGACAAGCCCGGAGCCAGTGCTTATGTTTGGACTGCGTTCCCATAGCAACGTGTGTTGGGTATGAGAATCAGCTGAGCTGTGACCGCCAGTGCGGATCATATGCTATGCAATATTGTATGTAGATGTTCAATGTATGATATTTGAGATTGATAGAATTTAAAGTGAGCGGGTATTTGTATCGGTTGGATTGATCACCATAGCAACAGGATCATATGGTATGTAAAATGAGGGAAACAGACGGAGTTCCGGACTGCTTCACGAAGGGGGAGACAACGTGCCTATATAATTGGAACCGTATGGGTTTAATGTGGGCGTACATACTTCAAAACCCTGAGAGAGAATTCCTGATGGATTTCAAGGCTGAGAATGGATTTGAAGGCTGAGAATTGCTTTGCTCAACTACATATTATGTGCGAAGGGGGCGATACCGCTTCTATTCATTACGTGAAAGAAGTGAGGCATTGAAAAAGTTGAGGAATATTTCACGAGGGGGGAGACAAGGTACCTATCGAATTGGAACCATATGGTATTGAATGGTCATGTACATACTTCAAAGGCTGAGAGAGGATGCCTGATGGATTTCAAGGCTGAGAATGGATTTGAAGGCTGAGAATTGCTTTGCTTAACTACAAAGTACAGAAACAGAGGGCAACATGTCTGCTATAGCTATGGGACTTGAACTGGGATGTTTGAGATGTATAGAATTTGATCGAGAACGTGGGGCTCTTGAATATTAGGTGCTAATATGCTATTATGTAGAACCCGTTACTTACCTATGTATGTATGTACACATTATTTAGTATGTACAGTGTACTAGTTGCGTATTGCTAAATACAATTAGCATGTATATTATATTAAACTATATGCATTTAACTTAATTAAATGCATTAACTACACTGTTTTAACGTACATACTTATTTAAAATATTTAAATATCATAACTGCAATTAAAATTATTAGTCAATTATTATTTAATTTTAAATTTAATTAAAAAAATCTACCAAATTCTTAAAAATATGTAATAACAAAAATAAAAATTATTGTGCCCATTTTAAGCCGATATGTATATATGTATATGTATGTATCAGTATATAGCATATATACTCACTGTAGCTGGATGTATATAGTACGTAGGTAGATGTTTGGGTTCTGGATTGAATATTATTTTGAAATATCCTGTACTATTGAGAAAAAAATGGACAAAATTGGATGCACCTTGTAACCCTTAGCACTGGAGAGTGCACTGAGTTGGGGTGACTGTGTTACTGTTGATGTGCGTGACGTGCATATTAATAGCTAATTAACTCAACGCATCGACCGAGGCTGGGCTGAAGCTTCTGATGGGCCCAGTCGGCTTCTAAAATCAAACTTTTCGGACCCACGGAGCTCTGAGCTTCAACTTTCTATGTACTGAGCTGACCACTCGTGCTACTTATAGACGAAACATACCGACAATGAGATATATGTATACAATATATGTAAATGTATATATGTACATGCCCAACTGCGTACCTATACACTATATAACAGTAGTATATCCTTATAATTATTGATTGAAATGATGTATAATGTACGTACATACAGTTGCTTGGGGTAGAAATGCTCGAATAAATAATATTATATTTTATTAGGGAGCTCAACTGGACACAATAAAGTGCACTTTCAGACCTTTAGCATTGCAGGAATCAAAGCAAAGGGGAAAATTTGTTACTTAGGATGCGCGTGATATGCATATTAATTGAATATTGATCCAACTTACACTAAAGCTGGCTTCTGGTTTCTGTAGAGTCTAGTGAAAATATGAAATTAAAGGTACAGGGCTAGGACGAAAGACTGAATTCTACCTGCTGTGGAACAGATACAAGTTTTTTATTGATGCAAGTCAGGTGGGCCGCATGTTCCTATGGGATATATGTTTATTTGTTTGTTTGTTATATGTTTCTAGTATAGGTTTTATGAATCACAACAATTAATAGGATGAGTAGGGATGCAAGTGCAAACTGCAAGTGTAAAATTCAAGGTACAACAGGTGAACAAGTGCTACGAGACGCAGGTTGTTTTTTATATTATGCAGATATTGTATGCAGGAATTCGAATGCAGAGGAAAGTTTGATTGTAATGCAGTGTTTACATATATACATATTTACAAGTTTATTTTTTTTGAATTTTCTCTCACACACACACACACATCCATACATACAAATATTTACACACATGATTTACAAATACAACAGACATACGTAGTTTTAAATTTACTATTTACAAGTACACATATATTTACAGCCTAACATATTATTTACAAGTCTACGCCTACTACACAATGACAATTACATTTACAATATTATTATACGACTATTTACAAACATGTTCATCTTACTTTACTACAAAACACTGCCTAATAATTTATTGATACATGTATTAAAATATTGTGTGCACTATAATTATGAAACTAAAATTATTTGTGTAATATTCATTAACTTCCTAAACTTTTATTACAACTACAATTATAAATTACACTTCTTATGTAACCGACTTATACTTTTTATTTAATCTTATTAACTAAATCAGTGTGGCCCAAGGGAAGGCTAAAATTACAATCGTTGGGATCTGGAAATACTCTAGATAAATCTAAACTTTTAAAAGCTAACCTACTTTGATTTTTAATAAATAATTTATGGTCGACATTTGCTACTGTATTTACATTTATTTTACATGGTTTGTTAGTTTCTAACATTTGCCTATATCGGTCGTGTTTACACTGCCTTAACGAAATTGTAGGAATACCTGCACACTTTTGTTGTTCAGAATTATTATTATATAACATACTATACATTTTTGGTCTTAATACTATAAGTTCTTTTACATCTAAGCTCTGAATTCGAAGTTTTCCACTTTCACCGCTATTTAATAAATGTAAGTTTGGATGTTGACTTTCATAAATTCTAAAAAACTCATGGTCTCGAGGAATTTTACTAAAATCAAATTCAAATTTTGCTTTAACAATATCATCCCAAAACGTGTTAAATGTGTCAATTGTGTGCATCTCGTATCCATCAGTATCTGTATAATCCAGATGGGCTCTATTATGAAATATCTTACACAAAAGATCCCACTTTTCATAAAAAAGTACTTTTGCAAAATCCAAAATAGCTACAGCAGTCAGAGGGAGGTTAGTTATTCGATATTTTTTAAGGTATTGAATAATTACGCTTAAATTTTCAGAAAATCCTTCAAAATCTTTACAATTAGCATTTGCAAGTAATTTTTCAGCTTGCGCAGCACTAGAGCATAATCGGGCATTGATAAATTCGAGTACTTGGGCTAGAGTTTTGCCATATAAAACATTGGAACTTTTTTTCAATAGCTTATTTTCAAATGGAGTTTTGGCTTTTTTTCGGTTTTCTAAATTAGATTCAATGTATGGTTTAAAATAACTCTGTTGCTTGAAGCGTACCCCACAATGAATTTTAGAAAGAACTAAACCTTTAGACAAATAATATTTTAATGCTTTAAAATGAACTGTGTAGTTTGTTTTATCATACAATGTTAACATAAGCCGAGGGCGAGATACATAGTGTTGAATTGAGTTAACTGCATGCTTATTTAAATTATACTGTGCTGCTATATCATGCATATTAAGTACCCGCTGTTCCATAGCAAGTGGCAAGTTTGCGTCTCTAGTATGTAGAGCCAAAGGATACTTCAAGTCACAAACAAGAACATAGCCATAGCTACCTTCTGTAGTACCCAACTTTGGGTCAGTCCAATCAATACTTTCTAAATCCTTTGCTTCCATATACATATAGTCTGAGACTGGCATCAGCTGCTTCATACTTTCTGCATATAAGCTGTTGATGTCTAGTGAAAGTAATTGATTACGGGGTTTGGATTTATCTAATCCTCCTGGGCATCTTTCATGGTTTGCAATGACGTGTTTCGCTGTAAAAATACACTGCCCACCGCGTATTCCTTGCTTTGCAATCTCTAATATTTTTGGGTCCCTTATATAATCTATCTCTGCTTTTGTATAATTTAAAAAACATTCCCAAGAATAACTAGGTAATGTAAGTGAGTAAGTCGGATCAAGTTCGTAATTTTGAAGTCCAACTTTGCGAAAATTTTGCCATACTTCTGCAAGTAAAACCGTATCTAAAACACATGTAAATCGTGTATAGTCACGTAGTGTAGTTAGTCTAAATTCAGTACAAACATTTTTGACAAGAGCCCACTGGTGATCTGGAATGAGCTCATCGTCCAAAAGTGATCGTCTGAATTGATCTCGGTCTGGTATTCGGTTATTTAAATCATCTGAACTAGTTAATGACATGAATGGAAAGTAAACTGGTTTTTGTAATAATTTTAATTGTAATTCTGTGAGAGGCTTCACTTCTGAACCAAGATTTAATTGGTTATCAACAAATATTAAATCTGAAAAACATTGAGGCGCAAGTGTAAAATTAAATTCATCTCTTGAATTTAAAGATTCAACAAGATCAAATAGGTTGGAATCAAAAAATAAATTTGCATCCATGAATCGAACTTTTACTTTGGAATGTAACATCTTGCCAGTATATTTTTGATTCGTTCTATCTTTTGGTGGATACTCAATATTTAAATTTGGAAGCCATTTATCTTTAGCTGTAATTGAAATTGAAATAAATTCTTTGGCAGACTTGGCTACTACATGGATGTCTTTAGCTTCAAACTGACCTGTATTCATGGCACTAACTAGCAAATGATAATCAAAGCAACCCCCGTACAGTGATATTATTGGTATTTCGTGCTTGTACTTGATGTTTAAGTTACAGCGGCTACATGCAGCAAACTCAAAATGACCATGGTTATGGTTATGATGAAACGTACGTAGAATGTTCTTAGAAGAATCAAATTCACGTCGACACATGTGACAATGAGTAGCACTTTCAAACTGTGCACGTACCTGGTCACTTGGTTTGACCATATTATTAGTATTTCGAACGTTGGATAATAATGCTTCAGCCCAATAAAATATAATTTCAAAAAAATGTTTCATTATATCCTCTCCATCATAGAATTCTGCATGTACTACTTCACTTCTGTCTTTCATTTGCCTAATAATAATCAAGGAATACGCAGCGGGTGTAATTTGGTTTAAAAATCTCGTATTGCTACTCAAGGGTCTAGTATCTTTATAGGGACTCACAAATGTAGAAAATTTATAAACTATAATATATGGGTAAGGCAAGGATTGCCACAATTTTGAAAACTTGACTCTTTCTGAGAGTTCAGGAAATACAATTTGACGTTTCTGTAGAGTTTGACAGCTCAGTTTATGTTTAGTTAAATTATCAGCTGAATTAAAATGTCGATAACAGGACTGGCAATAGTAAACCTTTTTATCGCGGCCAAGACACATAAATTTATCCAGGTCTGTAATCAGAACTAAATGATAAGTCTGTTCATCTTTACTACCATCGGCTCTGTCTTTGTAAATTAAAAATAAATTACACTTGTCAGCAATATCACTATTCTGACACCTACGAATTGGGATGATTTTGTCGCCACGGTGACTCCATATATTAATTCCTAATTTATTTTTGATTTCAAACTTTTCTAAACTAGGCAAGTCTTTGTTAATTAAAAAAGGACAGTTAATATCAGTAAAATCAAATTTAGAAAAATAGGAAATATATTGATTTGGGTTTTGTAGATTACGATTTATCCACAAACGGCTCTGAGATTTGTCTTCCTGTTTAGTTTTCTGTTTGTTTTTTTCTAATATTTCGTGCCTATACCTGTGTGCAGTAACACAGAACCTAAAACAATCACTACAGTTATTTTTAATATTTAGATATCCTACTTTTCGTGGTTTCAAAGCTGGAAATTTAATGTAACCTTTAGCTTTGGCATTTGCAAATAAATTTAAAACTCCTACTTTAACTTGAATTGACTCAATTTCTCTAAGAGTCCATCCAGTCCCGTTCTTATTAAACTCATTTAGTTTTTTTATAATGTCACTGGCACTGTCAAAAATGAAACTCGCAATTTCCTGGGCACTTAAAATATCATAATTCTTTGAAACAAACTGAATATCACGTTCTATTGTATTTTTTTCATTTTCTACTTCCGTAATTAATTCTAATGTAACTACAATAATTAATTGTGCTTTAATACTACTGTGCAGAGTTATGTTTTGGGTCAACAACTTTACAAATGGCTCGTATAGTTGTGTCAAAAGAGATTCAATATCTTGAAATGTCTCAGTAGGCTGATGACTGTATGTCACCATCATGCCAAGATGTGATCGTGAAGTTTCTTGAAATACATCTAAATCAATTGGATAAGAGCGACGAACTCCCCTTGAAGAGGCAGCTGGCTGTGCAGACGCGTTAGTAGAAACGCCGTAAGTAGTCCCAGATCGATTTGTACCACCTCCAACAAGACCTTGATTTCTATTTTCTACATGGCCAAGTCTTTCTCCTTGATGAAGGCACTGGTGATCTGCCTTGCTTGAACAGTAGATATTGCAGTCTCCACAGTGATGAACGTGCTCAACGTGAGCTTGGTATGGTACATGGCTTCGGCAAGTAAAGCGGCAGCCTGGAACAGAGCACGACAATATCTGTAAAATCAATAAATAAAATTTTTATAAGAATTTACATTATTACCATGTTATGCATATATATATATATATGTACTGTACATCAATACATATTATTAAAATACTGCAAAACCAAATAAGCATAAATGCTCGTAATATTATGAATGAATACAAATTAAATGTTAAAAACACAATTTAAGAACGACACGTACACGATCTTTTTTACCGTTAGTAGTAGCTGATGGAAAGTTGGCCTGTTCGTGGTACGATGAAGCTGTACGGCAGCGCTTGGAGTATGGAGCTGCAGCAGTGGAAGATGTAGAATCCATAGTGCGTGCACTTCTATACGGTATAAATATATTACACTTTATATACTACACAATGTATAAAATCCACTACGCTCTATAGCGTACGTTGAAAGCAGGCAGACGATAGAATTTAAGTTGATGTTTAGGCTGTTGTTGTTGTTGTTAACGAGAGCGATTGAATGCTCTTTCTAGTCTGAAGGTGAATTTAATACAGAGGGTGAAATGGCCATGAAGTCCCCTTTTGAATCTTGCCCACCCTCCTTTTCTGGTGCAAGTAGTCTGTTTTTATGGTATAGTTTCCTCATCTTAAATGCAAAAAGTGTTAAGACCAGTACAAACGACACGTAGATAGCTGTAATTACATACAAAATTCAATATTTAGTATTATTGTATATACGTTTGAAGCTATACTATCCTATGCACTAAAAGTTTATATGTATAACTTACTCACAGTGAACAATCATGTAATATTCACTTACTTATATAGTCAAATGTGTTGTGAAGCACAGGTTTTGTTTCGTTGTTTTGATACTTGTCAACCACATCCATAATAATTCCATTCTGTGTGTTCAAATTCTCAAGCATGTACTTTAATGCCATAAGAATTACTTTATGAAACGAACTCGTATGTACCACTGGTAGCGCTGTTGTATCGATTGGCAATGTTGGGTCTAAGCTACTACTCTGTAGCTTTCTCTCAATTTCATCTAATGCCATCTTCTCTTTTCCATAGCCTTTAGAGGCAGTATATGGTGCACTATCAGTATACGTATTTTCAACAGACTTGGCTTGATATTGATTTACTTTTGAGTCTAAGGCACATGCAGTGTTGCACGATCTCCCAAGTGCCATAAAAGCACATATTATAACAACAAAAGCACGTACCTTATACATTTTATATGTTTGTATTGACCACGGTGACATGAGAAAAGCTACTGACAAAGAATTCTATATAGTTGCTCTTTATATGCATTTATTTTCTAGCTGCTCTTTTATGTATGTGTGACGTCATACGCTTGCGTTTCACTACTGCATGCTTTTGATTAGCATGAGGTTTACGATTCCTTTTCTTATGTTTAGCAACAATGTTTTCGTATGCTATCCACTCTTGCCTAGGTAGTTGAATTAGTTTTTCTATTCCTTCCGACGCATTGTTAATTGCATCTGCCTGTGCGTCGTTCGCATTTCCTCCTTTCTGTTCAAGTATAGTTTTGTTATGGTCCTTATTATATGATGTAATACTTTGAGGTTTAGCAGCTACTCTTGCTGCTTGTTGTTCTGTGCGAATATGCATAAGCTCAGCATACAACTTGGGTTCAATTACTTTCATTATAGTTGCCATTTTTTGTTTATTTTATTCGTAATAATTCTATTTATTAATTGTAATCTTTAGAAATTGCTTCAGAAAGCAAGACAGTACGACAAATTTCACTTTTGTATACTTTATAATATACAGTGGCTAATATCTTTTGTATTAATTTATGGTATTTAATTAGCAATTTGCAAAGTTTAGTAGGGTCGTTGCAACTCAAACGGTTACTTAATACTTTTATTTGGTTTTTATACCCTCGCAATGGATGCTTACAAAATTTATTTATATTAAATACAATCTCTGCAAGTGCATACAATTGCTCTTTTGTTGCAGTTTGGATTAAATGTTTATATACTTTAGCTTTCACAAAAGTCAAGTGTGACAGAAACTTGTAATTATTGTCCAATCTGCGCTGCGTATTCTGATTTACTGACATTTTGAGCACTATTTGCGGATAAATACATCAGTTCCATTTACAGGAAATACACTATTTCGCACAAAAATCAAAGGGTTCGGGCACTGGGGATGCAAGTCAATAAGTATATAGCTATTTTTTCGTGCACAACATGCTTTTTCGTATGCTTCTTGAAGAAAGATTGGTTTTCCTGGACTGATTTGTTTTGAAATCTGACCAATAATGCTTCTGTCTCTTGGAACGTCAAACAAAATTAAATACTTTGTGTTTAAACTTGTAGTTCTTAATTCCTTTGCATACGCGTTTTGTAGAATAAGTATGACACTAAAATTCATATGATGAGATAGTTCTGTAAATATTTTTTGAACTAACTGCCTTGCTTTAGTATTTGATTCCATACAGTTTAGATGGTCATCTAAAACTAGAAGAAACGGGCTGGGTATAGTCTCAAGCACAGATTCTATAGTAGACAGATCTGATATCACTGTAACGTCTTTATCTTTAGTGAAATCCGGATTTAGAAACTCTATTTGGTTAGTGTGAGCACTGACATATAATACTTTATTGATTTGACTATCGATTATTTCCTTTCTGCGTTTGACAATTTCAAGGCACAGAGTTGTTTTGCCAGATGAACTAGGGCCACATACCATAGCCGTAAAAGGATGAATTAATCTAAAGTCGACCGTGTCCAATGTTGACATTATAAGATGCAAAATAATACTGACCATTGAAGCTACAGTACACTGTTATTTATACATTTCTAATTTTTATTTGATTTTGTTTTTTTTACATTTTTTTTACATTTTTGATTTTTTAGTAATTTATTATTCTACTGTAAGTGCAAACTACTGCTACAAATGTCCGTAATAGTAAAATCTTAAGAAACTATGACAGAACTCTGGACATGCCACTTTAAATGTATTAGACTGTGATTGTTTAGGTGCACAGTACACACATGACATTAAATTAGGAATCATACTTGCAAATTTTCTTACTTTTCTATCATTAGCTAATACAGAGCTTGTAAATATATTTAAAAAGTTTTTATAACTAATTACTAAAGATCGTGAATACAAGTAATATAAGCAGTACAATCCGCAAACTGTAGATCTTCCACTTTGAAGTGCTGTGCAGTTTTCAGTTTCTAAATTGTTTCCAGGCCACTGCAGGTTACGGTATTGGTGAATCGGCAATCCATACGAGTCAAAATATTCAAAGCTGTCTTTAGATGTCACCCAATAACTGACCCAGTGCTTCCCAGAGTCTTTTATCCTGTCTGTGTTTTGAATTATTGCAATGGGGTAAATTGATCCGTTCCCATTGTTTTCGTTTTCTAATTCCTCCATGGTAGATCTCATTTGATCTGCTGCTATGACGTAATACTTTGTTTGGGTTCCTCCGAGTAAAATTCCAAGACATTTCTGTAATTCACCGGTATTCATTGCGAGCGTGATGTGGTTCAGTTGAGTTCTGTAAAGCAACAGACAGTTTTTATTATTTTACGTTAGATTTTATGCAAAATAAATTGAGTTCAAATACAAGTAGATCAACTAAAAACTGGTTTGATACTTTACATTTAACGATTAATCAATATTTGTTTGTTTTTGTCAATTTCCACGACGTTTTGGTACTGGCTATACAGAATGGCAGTCACAGAATTTGCCAATGCAGATTTGAACTTCATATTGATCTGAACCTGTCCAGTTTTCATTATGCTCATTGAATTGGACTGTGATGGTACAATTTCAAATGCAAATAGAACATTTCCTTTTGTAAAGTTGGAAGAATTTATCCCATTTCCTAAAAATGGATTATCTGCTGTTTTCTTTAAAGTATTTAGAGCAAGAAGAAAATTGTCTTCTCCGTTTCCATTAGAGTCTTTGAAACTCAAGGGTAATGTCTTGTACTCTATCGATTCTTGGTTCATAGATACAGCTATTTCACTTAAATTAAAGTGTTGAAAGTTGCAGAACGACTTTGTGAATTTACCAAGATACGCTTTGCTGTCCACTAGCCCGATTACAATAGTCTGTGGCAATCGTCCGTTTATACAATTGTCTAGTGAATGCGAACTGACGCCGGCTGGAATAACAAAGGTTTTAATTTCAGGATCAAGACACGGATATTTTAAAGTAGTGCCACTGTTTAAACTTGATCGATGCTTTTCAATTGCAAGTGGTGAAACTGTCTGTCTTTTTAGATACAACACAGCATTGACAATGTCGATACGAAACGGGCACCCAGAATAGCCCGTGCGGGTCTCAGTCTCGGCGTCTATACAGAATGCAGGCAATGACCTTCGCATTATAATACGTATGTCACTGTCTCCTGGAACCATTCGTGTTTGATTAAAAAATGGAGCTTCAGGTCTTCCAACCATAGTAAATGGTTTTGATTCTTTTCCAATATTGTATCGCGCTAAAAATCCACTATCCGTTTTTGCAAATGCATCAGGCGTTGAGTTTGGCAAATATAACTGATCTAGCATACTGTTTTTCTTTTCAATTGGATTTGAAGACAACATGCGCTTCAAGTATGCACTAATAGCATAGTGATTTGAGTTGTCACTGATGAGAGTGCCATTTAAATAAAATTCAAGATTACTGAATAAACTGTAAAACAGCATCGATGATGGTGCAGCTATATCTGCAACTACTACTGGTTTATTGTCACTCAGCACTAGACGGCATGTCAGTTCCAAGTGGGATTCGTAAAATTTGTAATATTTACCCGGAGATTTTAAAATGTCAAAAATCAAAGGATTTTCATTGTCTCGAGGGCTCAAGACAGGATAGTAGGGATAATACTCGGCAGAGTCTTCAACACTGACATTTGTCGGTGGAAGTTTGTCCAAGATCAGATTACTTTGAAATGATTTTTGAGATCCCTCATACACTGACGGTTCATCGTAAAATCCTTGTGTATCCATGGTTTATTAGAGCTTTAAACTGATATGTTTGATATTGCTTCTTATAAGTCTAGACGTTGAATGGCATTATATGTTTCCCACTGCTGATTATATAGGTATAAACTTATCGTCGGCGGTACATATTCTTTTTTCGCCCTGCTCCAGCTTGACCTGATCTGCGACCTGATCCTCGTTGTTTACCGTAAGATATTGGTTTTCGCTTAAGTCGACCTCCGGTTTGTTGTCGGCGACGTACGCGTCTGCGCTGAGAGCCGCCAGATTGCGTTCGTCGTCTGTTTGCACAAGCTCCTCCACTTTGTGTATTTGGTCGTCGTTGTACAGATGTCATCTTACGTTTTTTGCAGGCTAATCGGCAATGGGTAACACGGCACTTTTTATTAATTAAACGGCGTTTATATGGCTTTCTAGATTTAACTGGTATCAAATTCTGTGTGTCACCTAGATTTAACCCTCCAGATGTGTTTTCTACTGTTTTTTCAGTTTCGATAAAATCGTGGTCGCCTGATCCCATTTGGTTGTTACTATTGGTTTTATTAATTGGTTCCAAAGTACAGTATTCTCCTAATAGGCTGTCTTTTACGAGCTCTTCGTCTATTGTATCAGTGTTATTTTCGTTATTGTTAGAGTCGTAAATATTTTTACACAAAATTTTACGCATAATTATCAGTCATTAGTGACATGTTATGCAATGCACTGCAAATTTATTTTTGAATTTAATTCATTTAGAAGCACTGTAAATAAAATGATGTTGTTGCTGTTTGAATGTTGAGTTTAGAATGAGTATGTAAACTAATTGTTTACACGTTTTATACTTTTCTGCTGTATCAAGTAGAACTTTACTTTCATATTAGCAAATTATACATTAACAAGTCAATTTAAATCATAATACATTCCACATTATTACATTTTGCGTGGTCTAAACTGCAGTTCTACAATAGTTGTGGAATTTTCCGGCAGTGTGACGAGATTGCGATACTCGTTTAATAGAGTTATTCGAAGTATTTGCTGTGCCTGTGGTTTTAATGGCACATACAATATTGGAGAAAAAACATGTACAGTCTCCTTATCGTAAACTGGAGAAATATCTACTGATCGTAGTAATGGCAGGGCATGTGAGGCGTACAGTTGATTTTCAACCATATTGCATGATACAAGCAGACGTTTGGCTGGTATTGTCTGCTATGGCTCTGGCTCTACGTCTTCTTTAAATTCCTCGTTTTCTCTTTCCATTTCCTCTTGCTCGGCTAGTTCAGTCTTGAGTCGTCCAACCACTCCAGTTTTAAAAATAAAATTGTCTTCAAATCCAAAATATCTATTGACCAACGCTGGCAGTTGTACTGAGATATCGTCTCTCATTTGAGGGATACTAAGCTCACCATCTTTGTGCTCAAACTGTATTCTTGTATCTCCTAACGAACCTTCTGATAATGTACGATTAATTTCATGAACAACATGATCCAAGTCAACTTCTTCTGGTTCTTTCATTGGAAGATAATTTGAATATAATTGAAACAATCGTATGTATAAATATTTGTTGTCCTCAATTTCGCTGTATTTTTCTTCGTCATAATCAGACTTTGAATTATAAACGCCATTGAAAAATTTATTATCTTGTTGAAATCCGAGACAAACAGCAATCTCTTCTGGTAAGACAACGTATTCATTTTCTTTACCTTCAAATGTCAACTTGCATTTAGTTTCTCCAAGCTCCATGGAAGGAAATTCAATTTTGATTTTAATGCCAGTTCTTTCTTGTAGTTCTGTGCCAAACCGCTCAAAGTATTTTTTGATGTCAGCGTCACCGTCAATTATTCTCTTTCTATACGGTAATATTGTTTCGAAACCTTCATATATTTTTATAACATTTGAGGTGTTGACAAATTTGTGAGCGACAAAATTAAATACTGTATTCATCGGGACTGTGTCTAATTTTGCCTGTGTTACATTTCCATATGGCAGTTGTCTCCCAGACATAAATCTGTATCGATTGACCATAAATAAAGAGGCTAAAGCTGGCGAAATTTTTATGTTGACAGTGTCATTTGGTGCTAAATTATTAAAATGAATATAAGTTTCCTCTGGATGTTGCTTGATTGCTCTCTGAACAATTTCTAATGGAAAATGGTCAACTGTTTCTACTAGGCGGTCATTAAGGCTGCCCATAAACACATTCATTTTGGATGCTGTCTTTTGAAAACTAAATGCAGTTTTTTCAGTAGGCACGTAATTTGGAAATAGTTTTGGTGCTAATTCCATCTCATTGCTTTCCACATTACGGACTTTTCTAACCAGAGGTGCTCGTGAATTCCGTACTATTGCAGGTTGTTCACTGCTTGTGTATCTCAAACTGACTAACCCAACGTCATAATTGTCAAGATCTAATGGAGTTGAAAGTACCGATACAAAATTTGACGGACTGTTGTCTGTATAAATATGGTTTTGCTGGTCACTTGTCAATGTAACATAAATATTCTCTGTTCCTGTTGTGTCGCGATCTAGCACTGAGCAGCTGTGTCTGTCTAATCTTCTTCGTTTTTGCAATATGTGCTGTTTAATTGTATTTGCAAGATACGGAATAAACGGTGATTCACTCATCTTGAGAATTTAGGCACGGCTCAATTCTTCTTTATAAAAACCGCCAGTGATACTATTATCATCCAGATCCTCCAAATAGTAAGTAATAGGGATTGTTGTCAAGTTAATTGACTTAATCTTAAATATTTCAAGACTAAAGTTTTGGTTGTATCCTGTTTAAAAGTCAAAGGTATATTAACTTCATAACTCAATAAACAAGTCTATTTATAGGATAATATATTATTAATTAAAATATTGTAACGTAATAAGTAACGACACATTATACCTTTTTCAAACAAGATCTTAGTCCGGCTAATCCGTACACGTTCTCCAAGCTTGAAAGCTGACACTTGGCTTTTTTCATTGCTGATAAGATCTGCAAACATTGTTCGCCAAACCTCGTTCTCATTAGATTTATTGACAGCGTTTGGGGCTCTTTGAATTGTAGAGTGAAAAGTGTTGTTGTAGCTTTTTACAAAAGCAGGAAAAATATCAATTATGCGATAGGTGTCCCTCTCAGTCATAAAACGAGCAACTTTTTCAAAAATGGTCCTAAATACATACAAAACATCACATATTAATACATTAAAATTCATAAAATGAGGCTATATATTGTCTAGTTACTTCTAATTTTGTAATATTTAGACGCACCTTATTACACGTTCTACTATGCTTGATTTTGTTTCGCTATAAGTATTGTAATACTTAATCTTATGACCCTTCAAAAACTTGCGAAAAGTCTCTGCTCGGAATTCAGTTCCTAAACACATAATATTTGAACATTTATTAAATGCGTTTTTTACTAATAAGATATAGTAATACTTGTTAAAATTATAGTTGTATGTTACCGTACCTAATAACAACCTTGATCAGTAAACAAGTAAATTGGTGTCATTTTAGCTTCTCGAAAAATGCTTTTCATTGATTTTATTATTGATTCCGGCTTTTTATTTTTAATAAATCTGCAGTATAGCTTCTTGCTGAACGCGTCTATGCAAAATAATATGTTGGCAAATCCTGAATTATGTTTAGCCATGCCGCTTTCAAGTATCTTCAGATCAGCACAGAAAATTTCCCCTATCATATTAACTAATACTCGTCTGCGTTTAAATTTTTTTTTAATTGGTCTGTGCAAACTAAATGAACGCAGCTTGCTTAATTCTTGGTCTACAGTAATTTTGTCCTTGAATTTTTTATTGTTTTTGATAAAACCACTTAATGCAGAAAACGATCCTTTTAATCTAGAATTTAAATATGATTTTCGTATATCAGCCATGATGTGTACGTTTTATATGTGAACCACTGCGGTGTGCATTCAAACTACAAATGGACGCTGTTAAATAATCGCACGCAATTTATAGCACATATTACATATTTACAAATTTACATTTAATTTTTGTTGCAGAAATTTCAAATTATGGGATTTTTTTATCAGTTTTACATATATTATACGTTTTAACATATTACAACTATTACAATTGGAAAGTGTAAATTATTATTACATACATACTAACGTTATATTAAAAGTAAGAGTATGTACACAAAAACTACAATATATAGTATATTTAAAAGTATTAAATTGTATTTACATTTTTTCAAAATGGTGCACTTTTTTATTTATAAAAACCGATCTATTTGGCTAGTCATGTCTGCTTTACGAGATTTTCTGTTTTCCACTTCAAGTTCTTTTAGTCGAGCTTCTTCTTTCCATCGCAATTGCATTTCATATTCATGCTGAACAACTAAAATTCTTGAGGCCTGTATTATTTCTTTGTCGACAATCATAAGATTTTCAAAACATTTAAATCGAGAAAGAGCTACATAAGTTGTACACGCTATAATTTCTCTTGTATCCAAGTGCACACATCCTTTTTCTATTGTTATGCCTTGCGATCTGTGAATTGTCATTCCCCAATTTAAGACAAGTGGAAATGCCTGGATTTTAACATATTGATATGTTTCTAAGTCTAGTTCACAGTATTCAATACGTGTTATTTTCACCCCTTTTCCTCTAGAGGTAACAAAAATATTGTTTCCTCTGTAATTTGGAAAGTCTACAACTATAGCTTCAACATAATTGTTCCAGTAAAGTCTGTTCTTGACGGAGCTAAATATTAAATCCACAACAGTGCCTCGGCTCCCATTAGTAAGATTCGATGCTACGTCCAAATTCTGCGTTAACATGATACGTGCGCCATAATCTACTTCAAGTGGATCTTTTAAAAGTGAGCTGGTTTCTCCAATTAAAGCTGGAACCTCAATAAACCCAGGATGAAATCTTCGGATCATCTTCCTACAAAATTACAATCAAATCATTTAAATCATTTATTCATTTAAAAACATATCACGAATCCTAAACTACATTTATTAATAAAATTTATATGAAAAATTTACTTTGTATTTTTATTTAAAAATACGTACTTATTGTGTGCTGCTACATTGTTGTTTGTTTGAAAAAGATGAATTGATTTTTCAAATTCTTCAAATTCAATATTCGAAAGATCAGATTGCAAAATGTGCCTCTGTCGTTGTTGCAAATTGTAAAGATCCAGAGGGGTACATTTAAAATATCTCAGCCTCATTAGAAACTCGTAGTACTCCAGTTGTCTTGAATCATTTTTGCTCTGCCGAAACGGTGTGTCTAATACAAAAGCAGTATTGAAACTCTTGTACAATTGAGAAGCTTCTCGTAATTCTTGTGAAGTCTGTACTATGAACTGAGAATACAAATTACTGTCTCCCAAACAAGAACATTGAAGAAAGTCTCCAAACATAAGTACGGTTCTTCCGCTGAACGGCAGCTCTGCCCGAGATGGATCTACTAGTTTCATGAAGGCATCAACAAAATGCAGTAATTTCAAGCCTATAGTTGAAACTTCGTCAAAAAGTAGAACTTTAACATTCCGAAATTTGTATTTATCGACAGCTGAAATACCGTTCTTCAGTTGGTCAGTGATATTCCCATTTGCAAAAGGTTTTATTTTGAAGCAAGAATGAAATGTTGTGCCTTTTAAACTAGAGGCACATACTCCAAGAAAACAACAAATTCTAAAAGAAAAAGTTTCATCTTGGCTTTGCTTTTGCGACAATATGTGCTGCAATGTCTTTATTACTGCTGATTTGCCTGAGCCTGGGATACCCACAATTATCATTCTTAATGGTGTTTTGTAAAATAGTCTTCCAGGTAAACTTATTTGTTTTCTTACCAAGTCCACAATTTGTTTTTGACGTGGAGCTAAAAAAGTGTATGGAATTTCTGGAGGCGCAAAGATTTGCATACTTGTATTCTGAGATATTAACTCAAACTCTCTATAATTGTTTATTGCCAATAGTTCACAAGTAGTTGATTTATCTGAAATTGCACCACTTAAATCGCATGTACAATTGCAATCCAAGTTATCCTTTGCTGTAAGTCTGTGCTTGTAAAAGCAATCAGAGCACAAAGTGTGCTCAAGATTAAAGGCATAAAAATAAGACTTTGGAACTAGTGGAACCAAATCTGGGTGGATTGAAAAACGGCTTGACCCCGGTTGATTACGTTCTCTGTATTTATTCAATACTTTTGTTGCTGCTTCTGAAAATTGATGTGGAGTTCGTTTGCAGGAACAGCACTTTACATGTCTACAGCAAATATTTCTAGACGGTTCAGATATACTCCTTTCTGATGAATGATCGGTTTTTAAAACTCGATTTGGTGGTTTTAGCCAAAGTTTATTGTCTCGTAAATTCGAACATACAAGACGTTGTATCTGTGTTGAAAAAAAAACTATTCTTCCATGACACGCACTACAGGAATTTCGAAGTTGTACAGATCCAAAGTTGTTTGTATGGAATCTAGAATTTAAATCTCTGTTAGCGTATTTTTGTTCTTGTTTTTGTGACCACAAGCTTTTTTTGACTGTGTAATAGCGACCACAGTATTGGCAGCTCACAATAGTTAACATGCTTATACATAAAACAGCACTGTATATAGTTTTTGTTTAGTCTTTTGATTTTAATGATAGCTGGCACGTAAACTTTTGGGCAAGTCTAATAAGATTTTGATGTTCTTCAAACTGACGGTGTTTTGATATTAAATAGCGCTCATACTTTGAATGATTTTCTATAACGTGTTGTTTGCGAAGCTCTGTAGACTGAAATGTCTGTGTACAGTACCCACACAAATACGAGTTAGCACACGTAACAGTAGATTCTGAAATTACTTTCATCTTTCAGTTCTCTATGAGACTGAAAATAAAAATCAATAATTCCACTAATGCACACTGGTTATAAGTAGCTGACTGACTGGCTGACGGCTTTAACAACCTCTTTATATGAGTGCCTACACTCAACAATAATGCTTAATATTTTAGTGACGCACAACAACCTAGCGTCCCTGTGAATACAAAATAAGAGGGCAGGGCCTATATGAAACAAGACCAATCACAAGTCACTGCTAATATTGTCAGTAGGTTATACATATGATAATAATGCTTGCACAAACGGCAGCAAAAATCAGAACACTCGAGCTCATCTAAAATAGAATAACACTCTTGCCCACTGAGCAATTATTTTCATTTCTACTCAAACCTTTGATCTGTAATATTGTCTCAAGTGTCATTGTCTCAGCAGTACAACAAACTATAGCAAACTACATTTCATCAAGAATTTTTAAATACTCAGTCAGATAAAGTGAGCATATTAAAGTTATCTATGAAGAGCAGCACGGCGCATTTATCTTCACTTCCTCCCGTCACCATGGCAAAGTCTTGCTTGAGTTCTGTAAACATTGAAAATATCAACAACGTTGTGGCATCTGACAAGATGGACTACACCCAACAGCCTGGACCGTCGCGTAATCTGAACAGTGCATCTTCAAGTACTTTGAATACAGCAAATATTGATTCCCAAAACTGGGCATTCTTTGAAACTTCTGATTCTGTATTTATTGGGGACAACGTCAAAGCTCGTGTTGTTTACAGCCCTGGCATGAAGACACATTTCTACTATTTGGGTCGAAGAAACGGAGAAGCCAAGCATTCCAAAATTTCTTTCTCACAATTTGAAAGTCTTTCTTTAATTGAATGGGCAGCTCAGATTTTACAAGAACATAAGGATCACCCTACTGTTGGCCGCAAAGTAACAGATCATCTTCCGTACTTTGCTGGTAAACCAGTTGAGTTCATGTTTGAAGAACCTCGAAGCAGATTCAAGAAGTTTGTCTATTGGAAGTCTCCACATTTCAGCGTCAAGTCAGTCCGAGTTCGCTTTTCATTCAATCAACTGACAGGAGCTTATAACATGCTCATTAATTCTAATCTGTCTGAAAAGTATTCTCAGCAGTTCCCCAATTACGGTGGCCCAACCATTAAATTCACACTGGTTGAAATGAACGACTTTGTTGCTTACTTGACAAATACAAACCTAAAGTTGGCAGCTCAAGAAACAAATGAAGTTACTGTTATCAAAGAAAGCTTACAGCAACAGGAGCAAAAACGCAGAGCATCGCCGCAAAATCTTGAAGATTTAAAGAAACCAAAACCAGAATCTGAAGCAGCAGTTGAACAACCAAAGATCAAGATACCATGGAAAGAGATATTTGCAGGATTTCCTCCTTCTCCAACCTCATCTATTGACTGTCACTCAGGATTAACAGACGATTCTGGTTTCACCTATTCAGAAGAATCTGATGAAGATTAGGCAGTTGTTGTTATAAAAACAATGTAATTACAATGTCAGCAAGTAATTTATTTTGTTTAACTTTTGAAAAAATATGTATATATTTATTTAATATTATGTTAGAGTTTTAGAAAAAATCAATAGCAACCAATACTAACCAGTTTCAGGACAGTAATTAATAAGAAGTGTTATTTATAATTGTAGTTGTAATTAAAGTTTAAGAAGTGAATAAGTATTACACAAATAGTTTTGGTTTCATAATTATAGTGCACACAATATTATAATAAATGTATCAATAATTATTAGGCAGTGTTTCGTAGTAAAGTAAGATGTACATGTTTGTAAATAGTGGTATAATAATATTGTAAATGTAATTGTCATTGTGTAGTAGGCGTAGACTTGTAAATATATAAATTAATTATAGCGTGTGCAGATTTACTGCACACTTGTAAATATTATGTAAACTTTCAAATTTAATTTTAGGCTGTAAATATTACGTGTACTTGTGTACACTTGTAAATAGTCAATGTAAAACTATGTATGTCTGTTGTATTTGTAAATCATGTGTGTGTGAAAAAAAATTCAAAAAAAATAAACTTGTAAATATGTATATATGTAAACACTGCATTACAATCAAACTTTCCTCTGCAATCGAATACCTACATACAATATCTGCATAATATAAAAAACAACCTGCGTCTCGTAGCACTTGTTCACCTGTTGTACCTTGAATTTTACACTTGCAGTTTGCACTTGCATCCCTGCTCATCATATTAATTGTTGTAATTTATAAACCATATACCAGAAACATATAACAAACAATCAACTAAACATATATCCCATAGGAACATGCGGCCCACCTGACTTGCATCAATAAAAAACTTGTATCTGTTCCACAGCAGGTAGAATTCAGTCTTTCGTCCTGGCCCTGTACATTCAATTTCATATTTTCACTGGACTCTAGAGAAACCCAAAGCCAGCTTCAGTGTAAGTTGGATCAATATTGAATTAATATGCATATCACACGCATCCTAAGTAACAAATTTTCCCCTTTGCTTTGATTCCTGCAATGCTAAAGGTCTGGAAGTGTGCTTTATTCTGTCCAATTGAGCTCCATAATAAAATATAATATTATTTATTCGAGCATTCCTACCCCAGCAACTGTATGTATCTACATTATACATCATTTCAATCAATAATTATAAGGATATACTACTGTTATATAGTGTATAGGTACGCAGTTGGGCATGTACATATATACATTTACATATATTGTATACATATATCTCATTGTCGGTATGTCTTGCCTATAGGTAGCACGAGTGGTCAGCTCAGTACATGGAAAGTTGAAGCTCAGAGCTCCGTGGGTCCGAAAAGTTTGATTTTAGAAGCCGACTGGGCCCATCAAAAGCTTCAGCCCAGCCTCGGTCAATGCGTTGAGTTAATTAGCTATTAATATGCACGTCACGCACATCAACAGTAACACAGTCACCCCAACTCAGTGCACTCTCCAGTGCTAAGGGCTACAAGGTGCATCCAATTTTGTCCATTTTTTTCTCAATAGTACAGGATATTTCAAAATAATATTCAATCCAGAACCCAAACATCTACCTACGTACTATATACATCCCGCTACAGTGAGCAGATATGCTATATACTGATACATACATATACATATATATACATGTTGGCTTAAAATGGGCACATTAATTTTTATTTTTGTTATTACATATTTTTAAGAATTTGGTAGATTTTTTAAAATGGTTATTTTTTTAATTAAATTTAAAATTTAATAATAATTGACTAATTAATTTTAATTGCAGTTATGATATTTAAATATTTTAAATAAGTATGTACGTTAAAACAGTGTAGTTAATGCATTTAATTAAGTTAAATGCATATAGTTTAATATAATATACATGCTAATTGTATTTAGCAATACGCAACTAGTACACTGTACATACTAAATAATGTGTACATACATACATAGGTAAGTAACGGGTTCTACATAATAGCATATTAGCACCTAATATTCAAGAGCCCCACGTTCTCGATCAAATTCTATACATCTCAAACATCCCAGTTCAAGTCCCATAGCTATAGCAGACATGTTGCCCTCTGTTTCTGTACTTTGTAGTTAAGCAAAGCAATTCTCAGCCTTCAAATCCATTCTCAGCCTTGAAATCCATCAGGCATCCTCTCTCAGCCTTTGAAGTATGTACATGACCATTCAATACCATATGGTTCCAATTCGATAGGTACCTTGTCTCCCCCCTCGTGAAATATTCCTCAACTTTTTCAATGCCTCACTTCTTTCACGTAATGAATAGAAGCGGTATCGCCCCCTTCGCACATAATATGTAGTTGAGCAAAGCAATTCTCAGCCTTCAAATCCATTCTCAGCCTTGAAATCCATCAGGAATTCTCTCTCAGGGTTTTGAAGTATGTACGCCCACATTAAACCCATACGGTTCCAATTATATAGGCACGTTGTCTCCCCCTTCGTGAAGCAGTCCGGAACTCCGTCTGTTTCCCTCATTTTACATACCATATGATCCTGTTGCTATGGTGATCAATCCAACCGATACAAATACCCGCTCACTTTAAATTCTATCAATCTCAAATATCATACATTGAACATCTACATACAATATTGCATAGCATATGATCCGCACTGGCGGTCACAGCTCAGCTGATTCTCATACCCAACACACGTTGCTATGGGAACGCAGTCCAAACATAAGCACTGGCTCCGGGCTTGTCCACTCTTCCTCATTACTTCCCAATGCCTATATACCAGCCACACTATTCCACTCCAATAATACAACTCCAGCTCCCATTTCCTTCCATTCATACACATGACATTACATTAAAATGTATTTAAATACCCATAAGCTTAGCAAAGCTATCTGTCGTTTCAATTTATCCCCATGACTTTACATTACAATTAAATTAAATGCCCATATGCTTAGCAAGGTTATCTGTCGTTTCAGTCCCATATCTCACATCATGTCTCAATCCTTGCCATGGCCCAGGCTGTCCCAGTCAATACTCTCGCGTACTACAACTACATCTACACAACTTTTACACATAACCGCACAAACCCCCTTATTAACCTTCAGTACATTCCGCGTCAAATAAAAAGCTGTCGCATGGAAATTTTGGAGAAGTAGAGATTAGGTGATTTAGATCCGAAAGAAAGCTTGTGGGGCTATTAACGTTAAAATATTTGTAGTCAGAGTAGGAAGTTGGTTGAATTACAGGAGTTCCATCAGGGTTAAATTTAAAGCCTCCAAATTGACCAACTTCGTTGCCATCCTCGTCAAGGGCCACTTTACCAAAGTCCAGTTCTACTTGACAAATATTTCTTTTAAGAATTACTGACGTGGCTGCATCTCTCCAGCATCGATTAACCAGGCGGAAAGTTAGCAGATCTTCTAGTGTGAGAATCTCCAGGTTGTCAAATATCAAAGGAAGAATCTGAGCAGTGTGGTGAGCGCACAAAGTATTTATACAATAAATATTTTTGTGATTTAATATGTAATAAAATTTCGTAGGATAGATATTTGGTTTAGAGTAACAGCAGAAAATATTCAAATTAATAACAACCGTTCCTATTTTAATTAAAAACCATGAATCACTCACATCATCTGTAAATACAGCGTTAAAAGTACTAACAGCAGTTACGAAGGTAGCTACTTCAGGTCCAATTGAAGCTAAATTAGCAATTTCATCGGTCCTACTTGACTTTTCATGATATGCGTTGGGTTCAGTTTTTAGACGTTTTGAAGCGGATTTTGAAGTCGAAGTCATTTTGTTGTTAGGGCTTGAACTAAAATAATGTAAATAAAAAATTATTAGTATTATGTACAAACAATTTCCACGGAATAATTTAGATTCAGAGTGGAATAATGAAATAGATGCTGAAGCTACAAGCCAGACGCAGTATGAATAAAGATTAATTTACGATTTTATTTTTTGGGACTTATAATAATTTTGAAGTCATTTTATTTGTACGAATGCTTTGACGCAACAACAAAGGATAGTTATCAACTTTTAGTAAAGTAGGTAGTACGCCTGCCTAAGTACCTGACATTGAATGTGATGTGTAGATTAGATTATGACTTACAATATGTAACTCATTTAACCATTTTGAATAATATTGCAAAATTAAAATTTCATTGCTTTGTAAGTTACTACAAACTAGTATACACAATTTGAATGATAACCTCAAAGTTTGAAGTTTCCCGCGCACATCTATAAAATCAACGAGGGAAATACGCACAGGTATTTACGTAATACGTAGTGAAAATGAATAAAATAATAAAATAAAATTTAAAATAAAAATAATATAACAAAATATTGATTACTATAATAAGATTAAATGATATCACGAATTATTAAATGACAAATACTGACAAATAGACAAATCAATGTTAAATCAAAGTATCACATAGTTCATAGTTGATAATAATAATAATAATAATAATAATACTAATATTTCGTATCTGGGTAGAATCCCTAAGGATTTGAGATTTCATCTCTTGTAAGCCCAGTTTTCACTATTATTTCACTGAGACTCGAGGTTCCTCCACAATTTGAGGACTCGAGCCCTTTTCCTAGAGAACAAATTTCTATTTATCCCAAAGGTTCGAGTGGCTAGTTCTAGGATTAAATCTCATTTACTTGATGCACCACTCAAGAAACACTGGAGATTTAAATCCAACTATGCCACCCAGTGAACCATAGAAACTCAGAAGTATAGAACTCTAGAAGACTGTACACAATCACAATTAGCCACTACAATCATACAGCAAGAAACGATTAAGAACAAACATGTTTTTTCACTTGTTACTTACGAACGTGATTATTCGCGATTATTCTTAATGTGAATAATCACAATCTTAAGCTGTTAAACTGCAACATGCGACGTAAACCGATGTAAATTAAGATTGTTTTGTGATTTCAGAATCACAAATATTCACAAACAATTCTGTAAAAAATACAACAGTAGTTGTGACCTAGCTAAAGCTCGGTACCAAGTAATATTGACTAACTAACTAACTACTTACTTGGGAAGTATTGCACTTTTCAAAAAGTATTTTTAGTGATAATGTTCTGGAAATGGAATTTTCATTACGTCTTTTGTGAACGACCCCTAAGTGTACGTTATGAGTGCAATACAGTCAGTAACATTATACCACCCTCACCCTTATGCAAAGTGCAACGCGAAAGCGACCTCGACAGCAGCTACCTATCTTATGGACTTGCGACAGGTCGATTTTAGCTGTGCACTGGACTTACGACTGAATGATTCTTCACCGACGATATGTATGAATGACAGGCATACTTTTCAAACACGTTTTTGTGATGTTTTTGCTTTAAACTCGCAATTACAACTTTTTGCAACTTTTTTTGGTATTTTGAAGTTATGTTGAGATTTTGCCAAAAATGAATAAAAAACACAGGAAGGGACCTGGATTTTTTCATTTTCACATGTTAAATCCCATAAGGATTTGGCCATTTTGAAAGTCGACCACTTTTTCAAAATGCGCGCGCCTTTTATGCGCGAACAGCGCAAAATGCACTCAAGTCTATATACTAGTGGAAGTGTCTAGGGTCAGTAGAAGATGTTTTGGTAACAATCGGTTAAATCCTAGAGTTACATGTAAAATACCTCCCAAGTTAGTGCCTAGTGCAATTATTTAAACTTCCAATTACAATTTGTTGCTGTGCCCTAGTCATAGTACACAGTTACCAACCTAGCTAGGTCACAACTTAACTAAACGGAGACAACAGGAGAAATGCTATTCGTTAACTATAATAAGCTAGTAACTAAATGTAAAATGCCGAAGTTTTGCGCAAATAAATGTTCTTACGTTGAATAAAATATAAAAATAAACAATATTTTAGGTTAAAGTTAAAAGCTAATGTCAATTTCTTGTGAGATAGCTTATTGCATGGATAAATCACAGCTCCAGTTTAAGTGAAGCAACACCAATACCGTTTTGGTAATGTAGATGATATTCAATAAATAAATCACATTTTTAAGATGCCTAAATTATCAATCGATAAAGCCGCAGTGAAATCTCGTTGAAAGGGTTTCGAACAGTGTAAGACACGGAGCCGGTGACCGGTAGGACCGATCGCACTGACCGAAGCTCCGGTCAGTAAAATCGAAAACGTAGCAGGCACGCTCGGGCTCATTTTTTTTTCTCGAAGCTCATCGATGCTCAAAAAGCGCAAAAAGCTCATAGAGCTTTTAAAGTCCTGAAATTTGATATTCGTAGTGGGGTATTTGAGCCCAAAAGTGTAAGAGTGACCGATATGTCGTAAAGGTTGTTTTGGACTCATACTGTCATACCAAAAAATATCAGAGATACTGTGTAATGTAAAAGTATGATGAAATATAAATATATTATATTATTGTATACGATAGTAATAATATATGAATCACACGGGATATAAGATAAAAGTAATAGTCAGCGGTACGAGTGAGTGATGATTACTAGTAATAATAGTAATAGTAATATTTGTTTAATATTAGTTAATTAATTAATTATTATACTGATACCTATACCCTGTGTTGTGGTGTGGCGGACTGTGGCGGCAATGGCGGGGACGGTGTCAGGTGTCGGTGTCAGTGGTGTCACAGTAAATTAAGTATAAGTTTTCTGAATTAATATACTGCTGATACCTATACCCTGTGTTGTGGTGTGGCGGACTGTGGCGGCAATGGCGGGGACGGTGTCAGGTGTCGGTGTCAGTGGTGTCACAGTGAATTAAGTATAAGTTTTCTGGCTGATGGCTACTGTGCTACAGTAGTAATGTATGTACTGTATCTTTATATATACATGAAGTTAGGTTGATTTATTATGGGCTTGAGAATAAAATTTGTAATTTCAACTATAAAACTTCTCTTGAATTTAATTACAAGAAAATTAAAATAACTGTTTTTGGTGAAACTGAGCCCGAGCGGGATAAAAATTGCAATAATTACATGTCGATAAATGTGAGTCTTTACTAAACTCTACTCTACACCTCACCACGGAGACGGAGCACCAGATGAAGAGTCGACTTTTTCTGGATGTTGTTACATTTAACACATGTATTAATTACTGTGGGTATTATTTAGTTGTTTGAGCACCATGTAATTTAAATTATTTTAAATATTAAAAATTCGCATTTTGGGCGAACGTTTAATCACGAATTCCCACCATTAATTAAACCACCGCCAAAGTTGCTAAAGCTAAAGCTTGAGCAAACACCAAAGCCCACACACTAAATTTTGCTTGGAGTATTCAGAGATTAATTACATGGTGGTTTAATTTTTGTACGTACTACTTACTAAATGTAAATATTTATTATTAAGAACTAAATTAGGCGGTTCCTACACCACTTTGAATCATACTTGAAAAATTTAGGATTTTCATGAAAATTAAAGACATGGGAATGCTATAAGAAAATATGTAAGGTATGCGAGTTTTTTTATACATCAATAATTATAATGTATCTAATTTTATCTGCATAAGCATTTTACAATCACTATCGTCACTACAATAACTTCACTTCATTATCAATGCACAGTATAGCACACAAATCGCAAATTTAAACGATTAAATGTGTACGCATTTGGCTTTCATTTTTAATTTTTCATAAAATACAATTAAACATCTACTACAGCCATAGAGCAACCACCACCACCGCCAAAGTTGCTAAAGCTGAAGCTGGAGCAAACACCAAAGCCCACACACTAACACTAAAACCTGAAACTTTAAGTATCGAGTGGCCAAATTAAATACGCAAACACACTAATTTCGAGAGTAAAGTAGGTCAATGGTTTGAAGTTACTAGCCGGACTAACACCAGTTTAGAATTTATCTGGTATGATTTTTCAAGTTTTTAGTTAGTCAGTTATCAGTTCTGGAGGATTTGAGGACATTCTTTGTTCATAATTTTATTATTACAACTGGCTTACTGCCTAGGTGTGCAGCAAATTTGAGCAAATACGTAAACCATAGCAAAAAATAGTGAACATACAAATTAAAAAGTACAAACAATTGTTCGTATAAAAAAACGTAACAGTATTGAACATTTTGAACAATTACATTAACACCATCTTACAGCTTACGGCATAGTACTATAGTTTATGTTTGATTAACAAAGTCCTTTTTATAAACTTTTGTAATTATATAAACGCAATCAATTTAAAATGATCAGCAGTAAAACAGAAAAGTGTGTGGAATTAGAAGTTCTAAAACCTGTGTTGCGAACTACGACTATATTAAAATCTACAGCAGCAGGCAGTGCTAAGGTACAACTTGGAAGAAACACATCCCATTGCGTAGGTGCAGGCGTTGTCCGGGATTTGGAACCGGAACCTACACCGGCGGAGGTTGACCTTGAATCCAACAATATTGATACATATCGAAATGTGTCTCGCTTACTGTCTTCTCGTTCTTTAACACCATCTGCCTCACAAACAGAAACTGAAATGAGTTGCAACTCCAATAACGACCTGCCACTAAATTTGTGCATGAAAGATGGACCACAAATTAATACTAAAAAAAGCCAGAGTCAAAGTCAAGTTCCATCCTTTTCTTCAGTTTCAGCTTCGGAAGAGCCAGCTCCCGGTGGTACTACAGATGGACCATACAGAGCTGTACTAAAAACTAAGCGATGCCTCCTTATTAGCATAGCTGCATCGGATGAAAATGGTGAGGCAGCAGACTTGGACCTTGACCTGGAGGAAATAAATAAGCGGTTGACCATTCGCACCAATTCGGGTACTTCTACGGGTGCACCTGCTGCTAATGCTGGTTCTAATTCTAGCTCTGCATCCACACAAAAGAAAGGTACGTATTGTCTAGATACAAAGTCGAGATACCTGGGCATGGTGTCAAAACAGTTTCATTCATATGCATGCAATCAAATGGAAGAGGCAGGGTTTGGACACCATTGATCAATAAACATAAAGATAAACATACACGAACAAGCAACCAGGGTATAAATTTTAATAAAATAATAAGTGCAATAATATCAAAATTATTTTATCCTTGCTTTATTCTATTTCATTCTTACAGAATTTTTAGGAGGGCTAATAAGAACTGGAGATAATAACAAGGTAGAAATAAACATACACGTCACCAAACCCTTGTGCCCAGATTGCAACCACTATCAGAATTTCAGCGATGGCCAAGATTATTATTCTCAATTCACTAATCAAGAAGATGTAGATGCGGAATTATATTTTCCAAATTATGAAGCTACAAACAATGACCAAGTAAAAAATGATGCAGGTGTTGGGGAAAAAGTCAGAAGGAATTCAACTGATACGAGAGAGTTTAGCTCCAGTCAAAGTAGTCAGAGTCAGACGCAGACTGACAAATCTCATAATCAGGAGAAACCGGCAGACCAGATTCATCGCCGTCGCCAAATAGGTAGTAAGAACAGCACTGTAGCTGAAACTAAAACTGCTCGTCAAAAAGATTTGGATCAAAATCTTATTCAAAATGTTGGTACAAAAGCAACATCCGTCACTACAGCATTCAAACGATACCGGTCATCTTCAGTTCCTTATGTTCGTTCTGCCGGTGTAGCTTTGACTGGGGACGCTAGTAAGGCTGGTGTTGGTTTGCCAGTGTCAAAAAATAAACGCACTTCAGTTAACAACAGTGACGAAAATATTGAAGAGGTGGATTGCGATGGTTCTGAAGATCCAGATATGCATAACCAATTACCAGCTGACCAGGCTGACCTAGTTGCCACAGATAAGAATCATCAAGCAAAACGAATTAAAATGTCCAAAACTCGTGTATGCGCTGGAAGAAAAAATCCAGAGGTACGTGTATCTGATTGTCAAATTCACCCAAATTTTGAGCAAGCAAAACTTCTTGAAGCTATTAAAAAGAGATCTCAAAATCAAAATCATGTTGAAATCCCTTCTTATCCATCAACATCAAAAAAAGGCTCCAACAACAAAGCTTCTCAATTTGTTTGTTCACCAAAACATGCAAACGTCAACGAAGACCAGGGTGAAGACAAAAACGATGAAATGGAAGAAGATTTCAACGACGAAGACACGAGTGACAGTGACAGTGAAACTTTCACACCTAAACCAATGCTTGCAACGCGAGAGGGTCCAAAGGGTTGCAAATATCTTCGCAATGAGGAATATCTTAAAATTTACCGAACTACAACAAACAAAAAAACCAAACTATTTGGTAAGTCTTGTGTTTATAGATTACTCTAACATGTATTGCAACTAAATGCTGCATATTTTTGTAGACGGTAGATTATTTTTAACTTCTTCAAATATTGTGTTTCAACTAAAATACGCCAAAGAGCAAATGTAGGTTGCTTGTTGCTTAAAGTTTACAGGCACATTATTTATAGTTATATGCAACTATTAAAAAGAAATACCTGCCTAATTATGTATTTAATAAATTTCTCAAAATGTTTTGATATTGTAGATTACTACTGCATTAAACCAAACTGCACTTTTTCGGCCAAGGGATCTGTCACTGTGTTCACAAAATTACGCATGCACTTCAAGGAGCACCTGCAACCACATCTGTTTCGGTGCACATTATGTGGAAGAGCCTATCGGTACACGTTTAGCCTTCGCAGGCATATGCGTGATATCCATTCATCTAAGAAAGAGAAGACGGCACAAACATCGACTGCCAAAAAATTTAAGAAAAATTAATGCTATGCGTAACATCAGTGAAAACTAGTTGATGAATTATATTATTTATTTACTAAACTATGAAGATGTTGATTTAAATATTAAACAATATTTATAGTAAACTTTTAGTTATTATGGTTGTGCTGAGTGCTGTGTAAGGTAAACGTTTGCTGGATTACCTACTATTAAAACTAAATGTTGTAGATTTACATTATAGAGTTAAAATACGATTTAATAATGGATTAAATAGACGGAAAGTGTTTCAACTCTGGGCATGCTTGATGTTCCTGTCATTATCACACTATCTATCAGACTCTATCATCCCACTAATTCACGAAGATCTGCATACCTCCACGAAGACGGAGCACCAGATGAAGGGTGGACTCCTTCTAAATGTTGTAGTCAAAGAGAGTTCGGCCATCCTCGAGTTGTCGAGTTGTTTTCCAGTTCCAGCGAAGATCAATCGCTGCTGATCTGGAAGTTCTGCAAATGCAAAGAATTCATATTCACTTTTAAGTTTTACGACAGAACGTAGCATATTTCAACTTTAAAATTGAAACATTTATGTAATTTAATATAAAGGCAGTTTTCTGAGATTGACTTATTTAAATAAGAAAATGTAGCTAACCCTTACCTTTGATTTTTGCTTTCACATTTTTGATTGTGTCAGAAGGTCTGAGAAGGCTCCACTTCGAGAGTGATCGTCTTCTCAGTCTTTACGAATATTTGCATACTTCCTTGAAGACAGAGCACTAAATGAAGGGTAGACTCCTTCTGGATATTGTAGTCTAAGAGAGTGCGGCCATCCTCCAGTTGCTTTCCTCCAGCAAAAATTAGACGTTGCTAGTCTGGAGGAATTCCCTCTGCAGAAATAAAATCAAAAATATAAGTAAATGTTCGCATCCAAAGTAGGAAGGAATATAGTTCCGGTTCAGCAATCAGCAAATTTATTAATTAGGTACAATTTTGTATATTTTTTACCTTTATCTTGGATTTTGGCTTTAACATTTTCAATAGAATCTAAAGTTTCAACTTGCTGAGTAATTTTTTCGCCCGTGAGGGTTTTAACGAAGATCTGCATACCTCCACGAAGACGAAGCACCAGATGAAGGGTGGACTTCTTCTAAGTGTTGTAGTCAGAGAGAGTGCGGCCATGCTCGAGTTGCTTTACAGCAAAAATTAGACGTTGCTGGTCTGGAGGAATTCCCTCTGCAAAAATAAAATCAAAAATATAAGTAAATGTTCGCATCCAAATTGGGAGGGAAGGAATATAGTTCTGGTTCAGCAAATTTATTAATTAGGTACAATTTTGTATTTTTTTACTTTTATGTTGGATTTTGGCTTTAAATTTGTCAATAGAATCTGAAGGTTCAACTTCCAGAGTAATTGTGTTGCCCGTAAGGGTCTTCACGAAGATCTGCATACCTCCACGAAGACGGAGCACCAGATGAAGGGCGGACTCCTTCTAAATATTTCAATGTTGTAGTCAGAGAGAGTTCAGCCATGCCATCCTCCCTCGAGTTGTTTTCCAGCGAAGATCAATCGCTGCTGATCTGGAGGGATCCTATCTGCAAATGCAAAGAATTCATATTCACTTTTAAGTTTTACGAAATAACGTAGCATATTTCAACTTTAAAATTAAAACATATATATAATTTAATATAAAAGCAGTTTTCTGAGATTGACCTATTTAAAAAAGGAAATGTAGCTTACCCTTATCTTGGATTTTTGCTTTGACATTTTTAATTGAATAAAAATAAATAAACAATTTAAGCTTCTCACATGTACTTGTACTCTGACTCACTGTGACTTTGGTGGGTTGGTTGGATTAGGTAGGTACTGTAGGTAGGTGTGTAAACACAATGTGACTATTTTTGTTTTAGTGCTACAATTGAACTAATAAATTATATAGGTGTTTTTTGCCTTCTTACAAAAATAAGGCACACCAGCCCAGTGGTGCCACAGCTTGACTCTATCTGAAGCTGTCAGCTGTGGCTGGCGGGCTGGGTTTCCCTCCCAGCTCCCACGATCTCGACCTTGAGCCTTACTTTAGCCTTGTAGCCCCGGCCACTGGATCAAACCAAGTCAAGGGATCGATCCTGTCGGCCCTTGGGAAAAGATACTCTCTTCCGCTTTCCCCCTACTGGCAACAGCTGTTCATCGGCTACAGGCTAATTAACTTTTTGCTGGTCGTTAAACCACTGGACTGCGTGTCCCTGTGTGATCCATGGGGCTATGAAAATCGTATATTAGTCTCTAAAATGGTCCTATATAGAAAATCTCTAAAATGGGACACAATATTATTCTATTTTTATTTACAGACTATTGAAAATGTTGACAAGAATGGCACAACTACTGATTCAGACACGAATAAAACCATTCAGTCCTGTTTCTTGTATTTAGTATTCAGGTATTTTTTAATGTACTTCTTATTTGTTTCTGTTTTTAATTCCTCAAGAATAAATAAATTAGTGTATTAGGGTTTTGAGACACGGGTCTACATTCTGTGTCTTTGTGTTGATAAATAAATAATAACTACTATTAGCAGCAGCAGCTACAACAATGTCTTCATCTAGATTTAACTGCACTGGCCAGGTAAGCTATGATACTTGATACTTTATTTGTACTACAGTTATATTACAAGTGTTACATTAGTGTTACAGCAAGCAACAATTGAACTAATAAATTATATATGTGTTTTTTGCCTCCTTACAAAAATAAGGCACACCAGCCTAGTGGTGCCACAGCTTGACTCCATCTGATGCTGTGGCTGGCTGGGTTTCCCTCCCACGATCTCGACCTTAAGCCTTACTTTAGCCTTGTAGCCCCGGCCAGTGGATCTCCCAGATCAGTAACGTCGAGCTTCCTAGTTCACGACGTTCCTGGGGCCTGGGATCGATCCTGCCGACTGTTAATGGGGACAGTCGTGTCGGCCCTTGGGAAAGAACTCGCTTCCGCTTTCCTACTGGCCTTGGCAACAGCCTGGTCGATGGCTACATGCTAATTAACTTTTTGCTGGTCGTTAAACCACTGGACTGCGTGTCCATGTGTGATACATGGGGCTATGAAAACCGTATATAAGAAAGTGATCGTCTTCCCAGTCAGAGTTTTCACGAATATTTGCATCCCACCACGAAGACGGAGGACCAAGTGCAGGGTAGACTCTTTACTCTTTCTGGATGTTATAATCGGACAGAGCTTGTCGATCTTCAAGCTGGTGTGGCAGACTGTGGCGGCATTGGAAGGGACGGTGTCAGGTGTCGGTGTCAGTGGTGTCACAGTGAATTAAGTATAAGTGTTCTGGCTGATGGCTACTGTGCGGCAGTACTACGGACCACGGACAAACTGAACACTGACCTTTGAACTAAGTAGTGTACTTCTTAATATTAAACGTAGTTAAATATTATAATCATTAAAAAATTATAACTAAATGCGAATAATGCTAAATAATGCTAGAATTTCGTAAACTCAATAATTTTATAATTAATACGATATAAAATTCATTTTATTTTATATTTGCTTTGGTGTTTAAGCCATATGAATGATGTTTGCTAAAACTTCAATGTCTTTAATCTATGAATAATTCATTCAATTATATTATATACATTTTAAATATACGATCTTAACTATAACAACCATAACATAACAGTCGTCGACGTATTTGACTGTCGGATTATAACTATAATTTATAGTTATAATAAAAGGTAATTTGTAATAACGCTTAACACACTGTTATAAAACAATAAATACTAAAACTGCTTCAGTCTTATGTTTACAAAATAAATTCGTTTTTAGTATTGGCATTCTTGACATTGATTACTGATTGAATGATTGAATATTAAAAGATAAAATATTACACAGTCTCAGATACAGATACGTATATACTTAAGACCAACGCTAGCTAAGATAAATAAATCAATGATAAGATAAAATTGATTATTGATTAAATATTAAAATATTACTATGCGTGCTAGTAAAGTAAAAGTAGTAAACAAATAATATGGCTTAAAACAAAACACAGGAACTGACAAATACGACACGAGCAAAATCATAAGATAAATCAGTGCTTAAACCTGATGATATTTGAGCCGAGCTGGAATTAGTTTTCTTTTTTTTTATTCTTATTAATCATTTTTCTGTACTTGAAAGCTTGCAAATTCCTTTTATGCGTTACCGATTGCTTGTGACGCTCCACAGTTGATACATTCAGGAAACATTTGCCGCCCAATTTGCAAGTAAAGTTGCCAGGATTTTGATGAACACGGATATGGTCCTTCAATTATCGAATACGTGAGGTAGAATCTTGATTCTTTTCATGGCATATTTTGCATTCGTATACTGAAAAAGTAATAAAAATCGAGATCAAGGTCAATAAACAAAAACAAGTTTATTTTATCAATGAAGATAAATGTATGTTTTTGTTGTTACACTAATAATAATAATCAGCATATAAAATATAGTAAACATTTTAATTTAGCCAACGGGATTTGGCATGAGCTTAAGCTAAATAAACATTTTTTTGCAAATATAGTTGTGCTGAATCGAAATTCAAACTTACTTTTTTTATCACCTTCGTAACTTATCCAGTAATAATATTCATAGAATGCGTCACCTCGCAGTGCTTCTTGTGTATCGGCAGGGGCAGCTGCAGCTGCAGCTGCAGATTCGACTCCAAAATCCAATTCTTTATTTGGATTTATGTCCTGCTTGTTATGCCGAGGGAGCCGAGACTGAGACTGGGACTGCGTGCGCTTGACCACCTTGACCTTATATATTTTTGCACTGTCAGGCTGAACACGAGAGTGAGAACCAGTGACAACGGAATCAGGTAGTCTGGAAATTTCCACCACGGGTTGCGACCCCCTTGTGTCTGTGTGTAAATACAAATCCGAATTGTGCACATTATCAACAGCATCGTCATTTATGGCATTTGTCATAACTTCATCCGCTTCGTCGTTTGAATTCGACTCAACTGCAGTATCTTCTTCTACTTCTGCTGGTGATGCAGCTGTTGCTGTCGACGATGTGGAAGCACTTGAAATTTTAGATTTCAGATTTTTCTTCGATTTTAACTTAGAAATCTTAAATTTTAGTTTCAACTGCTGAGATTTACAAACGTATTTTTTTGTAGCAGCTGTTTGTTTACTTTTTTTTGTTGCTGACCTCTTCAAAGATCGAAGAGTTTTTGGTGTCGTAGCTGACTTTCCTTGTGATTGTAATTGCTTTCGGATTTGCCTGTTCAGTTTTGCCTGGTTTTTCTTTTTTTGCTTTTTTGTCCCTTCCAAGTAGTCTGGATTCCGGTCTTCAGATATGATTTTCAAAAATTCTTGCAGCCGCATAGCCTCTGCCTCTTCTTCCGCTTTTCCTGTGCACTGTTTGTACCTGTAGTCATATTTTTTGAGAAGCTGTTGAATACCTTGGCTAAGACCTTGACCTGGATTGTGCTCTGCCAGCTCTGCCATAGAGTTTGAAATTTGCACTTTGTTTGAGGGCTTTGAGGATGAGGCTGAGGGCAACAACTCCACTTTCGAAGCTGAACTTTCGTCCAAGTCCAAAGTATAAAATTCATCGCATTGTGAAGCAACGGAAGCGAATCTGGCAGGGAATTGGGCAGAAATGCCACCAGCTTCAACTTGAAGAACTGGAATTGGAATTTCGGGTATTTCGAGTATTTCCTCTTCTGTAGCATTTGGTTCTGCTGTCTCAGCCTTCTTGACACTATCACTTTCAATTATATTATCAGATGGCTGATTAGTGCTTGCTCCAAGTTTCAACCTGCTACAGCTACAAATAACTTTAGTTATGTGAACGTGTACATTACAGTTGTTTCCAAGTGTAATCATCCCAGGGATTCCATCTAGAAAGTAGAAAGAAATTAATTAAACCAATTTCATAGTACAAGAGTAAAAGTACACGCACGCACGCAAGAAAATTCATAATTTTTAAAATTGCAATCTTAAAAATTTTCAAATCTATCTTACCGTTGACTCTTTGTACATTATCAGACCGAGTAATGGTGGTCGTCCTCGTAGTCATTGTTGTTGAAGTTGGATTTGAATCTGCGTTCGTTATATTCTCCATTCCAGATAAGTATTTAAGTCCTGAGAAAGTCAGAGAGAGTGAGAGAGTGAGAACAAATATTCACAAATCAGACAAATCTGCAACAATTATCGAAAATAACAATAGAACATTAAATACTCTGAAACCGATTTAAATTATGTTAGGTTTTGTTCTTTCATTTAATATTGAAAGGTTAAACACCCTTCTTGCCCTATTGGCGTTTTATAGTTGCATCACTTTTGAACTTACACTAAAGGTTGTCACTTTAAATTAGTTAAAATACTGTAATTAATAAATTCGATTCTGAAATTAATATGTAGTGTTTAAAAATATTTTGAATTCTGATAGTTGTGTAAAATCTAAAATTCCACCAAAGACTATGTGATTCTGATTACAGTTCGAGTGAGCTTTTTGGTGTTTTATAGTATAACAGTATGGTGTTCAGTCCACTATTCAAATAATGGTTTAATGATAAATATATTTTTTCTTTCTTAAAATTTAAAACTTCTGTAACGTTAGTAACGCGTATGTTTAAGTATCTTGTTGTTTTTGTTTTTGTTGTTTAGAGCCTAGGGTACTGACGCTACTGGCTACTGACAGGTACTGAGGTACTGTCAACTGTGGAGTGAGTACTGTAGTAGTGTAGTTTGTTTTTCGCTGTAATACGTAAATAAATCACACACCACTTATACCAATACCAGTGGCTGTGCCTGTGCCTGTGCTGTGAGTACTAGCTACTACAAACACTATAAACAAAAACAGACACAGTCCAGACTATCAGACAACAGGTTCTCAATTTAAATGCTGCGCGCACACTTAAGTAATGAATGCACGTGATTTTGGTGCTGCAAATTAGCTGATTAGTTTAATAGCATTTATTTATAGCATTGCAGTAGGTATTATTTATTGATAAACACCATATGTTCTGGAGGTTGAATTCTAGATTTTAAAGGGAAAGGGAAAGTTTTGTTTATGTGCTATGTAGTGGGCTATGGGCGTAAGCTAAACAAAATCAAAAATCGTAATCTCTGCGCACTTTAACTCAGTACTTATCTTATAGAAAGAAGATAGAAACCGTGGTGTGCTTGTGCAGTATGTATGAACACAAAAACTATTGTATCTTTTAGTTTCCACTGGACTGAAATCATAAGTTACGAATTGAGTGGATTTTGATTTATTTTAATAATTAAATTTGTACGTTGTTATGGTTTAATACAAGTTCAGTGTAAATGTTTAAAGCGAGGATAAAATGTAATTCGTCCTGGCGTATTGTTTGTATTTCGAATTGTGAAGCAATAATCATTAGTGTTATTACTGTGACACCACTAAGATGTCACAGTCAGCAAATTGCTCAATTTTAAATCTAACAAACAATTCTGACAGTTCAGAAATCTCGAATGTTTCACAAATAACAGGTTTTGATGCTTTTGATTTATACCGTAGCTTAGAAAACATAGAGATAATGCCAGGAATAGAAGAGATTGACAACCAAACTACTTTAAATAATTTAATTAGTGTTCAAACACAGAAGACATTAGTTAATATTAATGCACCAGCACCAGAACCTGAACTAGAACAAGACATGAGCAATATTGCTCTTTATGGTAGTTGTTGTCAAGATAATTATAATTCTAGTGAATTTGAAGATTTTTCACCAGAACCAAACGTTAATTTTGCTCATGCGGATTTTGAAAAGTTACGAAACAAGAACAATATGAAAGGATCCACAACTAAAGTTAAAAAGATTTCGAAAACTTCAGAGTTACGAACTTCCACTCCCACTTCTACTCCCACACCCACGCCAACATTTAAGTTAAAAACAAAAAAACTATTGACCTCTTCTTCTTATGTTGCTATTCCCACAACTTCAGTGGCAGGTTCAGCAGGTTCAGGTTCAAGTACGGATATGGGAATTCAAAATAGAAAACAAAACAATTTGTTAACCAACATTACTATTTCGTCCACAAATACTAACAGTGCAAACATAGATCTTGAAATTCCACTTCCAAACCCAGATGCTTCATTGACGCGTACATTAAATGGTGGTGCTAACTATATGCAAGGTATTTTTATTTTTTATTTCTTAAATGTTTAGTGCTATTGCTATTATTGAATTGGCTATACGTGATAACATGATGCGACACATACACGTTTTTGAAATTGAAGACTGGTTTTTAACTAGTCACTAAATTTTAATTCATTAACAAGATGGCATTTTTTCATTTCTAGCAAAACTCTAAGTGATTACGAACGCACATCTTGAATAATTTTCAAGTTTGGTGAAACACTTATAAGATCTTTTACAAAACTAGATTTGTCCGCTGGAGGTTTCAGAGATACCTGAGATACGTATCCTAAAACTAGTTCATTTATTTTAAGTTTTAACGGAAGCGGAAGACACACTTGCAATTCACTTTCTCTGTTGGCTTCACCCAAAATTTAGATCAATTTTTAATGTCTAAGCACAGCAAATTAGGCATGTGGACGTAAAGTAGATTTTGAACTGCTTTTTTCGAAATTCCGGTAGTCAAGAAGAGTCCCCTGATTTTCTTTCCATACAGGGAAAAGAAGCAGAATAAATCTATTTGGTGCGGGTCTGCAACTGCAAAATCCAATGGTGGACATAGATTTCCAAAACCTTCAGTACATTCCGCGTCAAATAAAAAGCTGTCGCATGGAAATTTTGGAGAAGTAGAGATTAGGTGATTTAGATCCGAAAGAAAGCTTGTGGGGCTATTAACGTTAAAATATTTGTAGTCAGAGTAGGAAGTTGGTTGAATTACAGGAGTTCCATCAGGGTTAAATTTAAAGCCTCCAAATTGACCAACTTCGTTGCCATCCTCGTCAAGGGCCACTTTACCAAAGTCCAGTTCTACTTGACAAATATTTCTTTTAAGAATTACTGACGTGGCTGCATCTCTCCAGCATCGATTAACCAGGCGGAAAGTTAGCAGATCTTCTAGTGTGAGAATCTCCAGGTTGTCAAATATCAAAGGAAGAATCTGAGCAGTGTGGTGAGCGCACAAAGTATTTATACAATAAATATTTTTGTGATTTAATATGTAATAAAATTTCGTAGGATAGATATTTGGTTTAGAGTAACAGCAGAAAATATTCAAATTAATAACAACCGTTCCTATTTTAATTAAAAACCATGAATCACTCACATCATCTGTAAATACAGCGTTAAAAGTACTAACAGCAGTTACGAAGGTAGCTACTTCAGGTCCAATTGAAGCTAAATTAGCAATTTCATCGGTCCTACTTGACTTTTCATGATATGCGTTGGGTTCAGTTTTTAGACGTTTTGAAGCGGATTTTGAAGTCGAAGTCATTTTGTTGTTAGGGCTTGAACTAAAATAATGTAAATAAAAAATTATTAGTATTATGTACAAACAATTTCCACGGAATAATTTAGATTCAGAGTGGAATAATGAAATAGATGCTGAAGCTACAAGCCAGACGCAGTATGAATAAAGATTAATTTACGATTTTATTTTTTGGGACTTATAATAATTTTGAAGTCATTTTATTTGTACGAATGCTTTGACGCAACAACAAAGGATAGTTATCAACTTTTAGTAAAGTAGGTAGTACGCCTGCCTAAGTACCTGACATTGAATGTGATGTGTAGATTAGATTATGACTTACAATATGTAACTCATTTAACCATTTTGAATAATATTGCAAAATTAAAATTTCATTGCTTTGTAAGTTACTACAAACTAGTATACACAATTTGAATGATAACCTCAAAGTTTGAAGTTTCCCGCGCACATCTATAAAATCAACGAGGGAAATACGCACAGGTATTTACGTAATACGTAGTGAAAATGAATAAAATAATAAAATAAAATTTAAAATAAAAATAATATAACAAAATATTGATTACTATAATAAGATTAAATGATATCACGAATTATTAAATGACAAATACTGACAAATAGACAAATCAATGTTAAATCAAAGTATCACATAGTTCATAGTTGATAATAATAATAATAATAATAATAATACTAATATTTCGTATCTGGGTAGAATCCCTAAGGATTTGAGATTTCATCTCTTGTAAGCCCAGTTTTCACTATTATTTCACTGAGACTCGAGGTTCCTCCACAATTTGAGGACTCGAGCCCTTTTCCTAGAGAACAAATTTCTATTTATCCCAAAGGTTCGAGTGGCTAGTTCTAGGATTAAATCTCATTTACTTGATGCACCACTCAAGAAACACTGGAGATTTAAATCCAACTATGCCACCCAGTGAACCATAGAAACTCAGAAGTATAGAACTCTAGAAGACTGTACACAATCACAATTAGCCACTACAATCATACAGCAAGAAACGATTAAGAACAAACATGTTTTTTCACTTGTTACTTACGAACGTGATTATTCGCGATTATTCTTAATGTGAATAATCACAATCTTAAGCTGTTAAACTGCAACATGCGACGTAAACCGATGTAAATTAAGATTGTTTTGTGATTTCAGAATCACAAATATTCACAAACAATTCTGTAAAAAATACAACAGTAGTTGTGACCTAGCTAAAGCTCGGTACCAAGTAATATTGACTAACTAACTAACTACTTACTTGGGAAGTATTGCACTTTTCAAAAAGTATTTTTAGTGATAATGTTCTGGAAATGGAATTTTCATTACGTCTTTTGTGAACGACCCCTAAGTGTACGTTATGAGTGCAATACAGTCAGTAACATTATACCACCCTCACCCTTATGCAAAGTGCAACGCGAAAGCGACCTCGACAGCAGCTACCTATCTTATGGACTTGCGACAGGTCGATTTTAGCTGTGCACTGGACTTACGACTGAATGATTCTTCACCGACGATATGTATGAATGACAGGCATACTTTTCAAACACGTTTTTGTGATGTTTTTGCTTTAAACTCGCAATTACAACTTTTTGCAACTTTTTTTGGTATTTTGAAGTTATGTTGAGATTTTGCCAAAAATGAATAAAAAACACAGGAAGGGACCTGGATTTTTTCATTTTCACATGTTAAATCCCATAAGGATTTGGCCATTTTGAAAGTCGACCACTTTTTCAAAATGCGCGCGCCTTTTATGCGCGAACAGCGCAAAATGCACTCAAGTCTATATACTAGTGGAAGTGTCTAGGGTCAGTAGAAGATGTTTTGGTAACAATCGGTTAAATCCTAGAGTTACATGTAAAATACCTCCCAAGTTAGTGCCTAGTGCAATTATTTAAACTTCCAATTACAATTTGTTGCTGTGCCCTAGTCATAGTACACAGTTACCAACCTAGCTAGGTCACAACTTAACTAAACCCAGTTGGAAATCCTCTACATAATTATGTACATAAAAAGTCCCTGCCGGAATGGTATGCCAAATTTGAACATAAGTTGAACATAAATGTTTGTTGCGTGATCCTATTCATAAAAGATTAATAATAATTGGATGCAGGTTGACGATAACCAGTTATGTCGGGGTAGTATTCATAAAACATTATGAATAAGTAAATGCAGGAATCTGGTAAATATTTATTGCGTGGGTATATTCATAAACAATTATTGATATTTAACTGCTGATTGGCATATCTAAGTATTTTAAAGTGTTGCCTAACGCGTAATAATGCGTAATATGCGTATCAATTGCGTAATATATGCGTATGCGTAACTAGATAAAAATTACATGCAGATAGAATGTAGATTATTCATATATTTTAATAAAATTACATCATAATCAGGTTTTATGAAATATTATTCAGTTTCTAAAATAAGGTAAATAACATAAATTGAACAATTTATGTGTTATCAAGCAATATAATGATTACACTTTATTCACATTCTGAAGTATTTGGAATTGGAACTAGCAAATTAACGTTATTATCCTTGCCTTATTACGCTTGCCAGACATGGCTAGGTGTGAACATAACTAACTGAAAAACTAAAACTTAATTTTAATAGTATATATACATACATAAAACGGATGCGCACTGTTATTCAGTAATGTTGATGATTATACTTTGTATCCTCACACTAGTTACTCTGTCGTTAGCAGTGCAATGGGCCAAGTTCTCATTTGTAATTAACTAAATATCAGCTATCACATTAGTAAAATGCATAGAGGATTTTCCCAATTACTAATTTCTCGCAAGGAAATACTGTACGTTAAGATACCAGTAAAAATTCAACTTTTAAGCAATTCCATGCTATTGTAGCTGAATGCTTTGGACCACAGGTTTTAGATTCGTACACATATAATGTCATTAGAATGATTGTGACTTATTACCTCACCCACCGAGCATGTGATGTAGGTTGTTCCTAATGTTTAGCGCGTGACGTTTTGGGTGCATCTTTTCAACACTAAAAAGAAAACGAATAATATCTGCCACAATACGTTATATGAATCTGTATAGTGCCTTTAATGTTTTAACTCTTCCCGCATACGCTTGCGTCGGCGCAGAAGAATCCAGCTCAGAAAGCGAGGGATTGTTCTTTATCTCAGAGTTCGTGAGCCGGGTGTTGGAGAGCCTTTATTATCATAAAGACTGACTGAAGGTCCGTTACCAATTTCACTTTGGCTCTCGTCTTCTTGAATTTTTGTTACTAATTATATTTAAATCGTATCTTCTGTTAACAAATAGTCCATTTAAAAGCCACCCAACATTGGGTGGCGTTTCATGTTTCATTCCCCGTTCATGTTAGTTTCCTGGCCTAGCAAAAAGCGATACTTCAAAGTATCACGAGAATCAACTGTCGACGGGACTCATCGAAAAGAAGATGATTCAGTACTCAAGTCATCGCAGTCTTAATATTATGTGGTAAGTAACAGTTAAAATTGAAATTTTTAATGTACTTACATTATATAGCATGCATATGCGTTAAAACAATCATGTATTGTTGTTAATTCTTTAATAAATTGTATGGCTGCCATTTGGCTTGCTCATAAAATAAACCTATTATTTCATAGACTGCGTCAGCATTAAATCAATAATATATGTACACTACTAACTGTTATATTATCCTCATTGGCACAAAACATTTTGTGATTTTAAGGATCAAAGCAGTTTAATGAAAATCAACTGCTTTCCAATGCACCTGAGGAGAGGACTCTCGACAACTATGATAAGGAATCCGTGAAAAGTTTTAATGCTGGATTTAGAAAGGTAACTGTTATTTGTTGTTAACAACATAAAATTTAATCATTAAATAATGTGTTTACTTTTAGTTACTTCCTTGGTGCTTACTTGTAATCGTAACTTGATTTTGTTAGGCTGGTCGTAGATGCAGCTAGTTAGTTGTAATGTTATATATGCATATGCACACAAATTCACTTTAGCTGACTATATATATTTTATACCTAATATTAAATCGCCCACAAAACATCAATTTCAATGAATTCATTTATTGTTTTCAGATCGGACAAAAAAATTAAAACTGGAGCTAAAAGGCATGAAAGCCAAACAAGATGTAAGCTGTAATGCATAAGCATCAACTATTTTGAAAGTCGTGCAACCTACAACTTTTTTGTTACTGTAATTCTTAATTCCTAATTATGGTTTACTTTCAGAGTGATGTTGACATTGGACATTGAGTTACCGTGGACAAAGGGGTGATCAAGAAAATCAAAGTTATATCCCCGTCTGCTTGAAGTTTAATTCGAGCCGATTTTCAAATGAATTAAGAGAATGTACAAATCAAGCAGTTTGTAGACGAATTCAAGCGGAATACTGTTATTAGTATGTGCCATCATAAATATAATGTTTTCAGAAGTATACATTCGCGTAAATTACCAATTACAAAATATGCCGTGTCCCTTTTAAGTGTATTCTAACCATGTGTATCTGACGAGCAAAGCACACTAACGGTAACTCACAGATTTCCATGAAATATTGTTTTTTGAAAAGAGCATCACAAAATTAGTTGACTTACTCAAAATTTCGCTGCGCCCCCAAAGTTTTAAGAATTAGCAAAAATTAAAAACTTCAAAATTTCTTGAAAATTACATTATTACTTTTATTATGGCGTTCTCTATGGTGAATTAGAATGACAACGGTTCCCCCTGTGGATTTTTCAAAACTTAAACCGTTTTCCGATATCACAATTTAAGTACCTAGAAACTTATATCGGCATTTTTGAAACTGCAAAATGCAATATATACATGTAAAATTTCGGAATAGCAGTTTGGTTTTTAAAAAGCATAGATTTTTGAGGTCATATACCGAACGATTCAAAAATTCTGATTATACATTTTACTAAAAATCATAATTTTAAATTCCCTAACCTTCCAGTCTCCCCACTTCCCCCGCTTACTAAGAGGTAGGCTGCACATTAGATAAAAATGTAGTGTGTCATTCTTTTCATATGAGTATATAGGATGTTGTTGTATTATGTAATATGTTTTTCCCCATATATGCCCACACAACTTTTCCCCTTCCTCTTTCACGAACGTGGCATGTGACAAAAAGTTATATAATTATATTTGCAGGGCACCCGATGCATATATTGCATTTTGGAGGTTTAAAAAATGCAAATATTAGTTTTTAAGTACATTAGTGATGCTATCAGAAAACGATTAATATCTTGAAAAATCCACAGAAGGGACCCCGTTGTCATTTTAATTCAGTATGAAGAAAGCAGTAACAAAAATATCATTGTAATTTTTAAGTAATTTCAAAAAGTTTTTAATTTTTTTTAATGGGTAAAACTTTGCAGGCGCAGCAAGTTGTTGAGTGATATAACTAATTTTGTGATGGTTTTTCCTAAAAAAATATTTCATGAAAATCCGTAATTTACCGTTAGAGTGCTTTGCTCGTGGGCTATATCTTCAACGCTCAGTTATTTTCTCGCTCTGACCATCCTGTGACCTGAAATAAAAATATACCAGTAGCAACTGGGTTTCAAATGTTGGATTTCATAGAAGCTATTTGAAACTTTGAACCAATTCCCATTTCAGGTGGATAATCGAGCAACAGTAGCTAATTGAGCATCAGGGATTAATTGGTCAATCACGTTATGAATGTAAACAGTTAATTAGCTCGTTTTTTGAAATCGATTTACGACTTATATATTTTGTAATTACAGCCTACATACTTGATTTGTAGAAGCCGGACGAGGATCAAACTCCTTAACGCCAAAAAGAAGCCAAGTTACATCTTACATTTTGGAAAAAATCCACAAGACTCTGGGAGAGTATATTCGCGAAGTTTACAACGAAAAATCTGGGCTTCATTGAGTAATTTAATAAATTATCATTTAATATTGTTAAAGTTAAATTAATCGAATAAATTACTACAATAAGTTTTCTTAAGACAAAAATAATTTGTTTTTCCATCGGAATTTACTTTTGGGCTTCATTTAATTGAGCATATTTACGCATAAGTCACTACGCATAAACAATATTGCATAAACTATTATAGATAAATACAGTATGTCCGAATTTCGGACATATTTATGCCGTGTAATTTATGAATAAATATTTGGCAATAAAGTATTACGAATAATTTACACGCCATAAATATGTCCGAAATTCGTACATAGACATTTGTGGCGGTTTATGCATAAATATTCTAGCAGAATTATGTTGACAGATTTCCAATTGGGACGGAGACAACAGGAGAAATGCTATTCGTTAACTATAATAAGCTAGTAACTAAATGTAAAATGCCGAAGTTTTGCGCAAATAAATGTTCTTACGTTGAATAAAATATAAAAATAAACAATATTTTAGGTTAAAGTTAAAAGCTAATGTCAATTTCTTGTGAGATAGCTTATTGCATGGATAAATCACAGCTCCAGTTTAAGTGAAGCAACACCAATACCGTTTTGGTAATGTAGATGATATTCAATAAATAAATCACATTTTTAAGATGCCTAAATTATCAATCGATAAAGCCGCAGTGAAATCTCGTTGAAAGGGTTTCGAACAGTGTAAGACACGGAGCCGGTGACCGGTAGGACCGATCGCACTGACCGAAGCTCCGGTCAGTAAAATCGAAAACGTAGCAGGCACGCTCGGGCTCATTTTTTTTTCTCGAAGCTCATCGATGCTCAAAAAGCGCAAAAAGCTCATAGAGCTTTTAAAGTCCTGAAATTTGATATCCGTAGTGGGGTATTTGAGCCCAAAAGTGTAAGAGTGACCGATATGTCGTAAAGGTTGTTTTGGACTCATACTGTCATACCAAAAAATATCAGAGATACTGTGTAATGTAAAAGTATGATAAAATATAAATATATTATATTATTGTATACGATAGTAATAATATATGAATCACACGGGATATAAGATAAAAGTAATAGTCAGCGGTACGAGTGAGTGATGATTACTAGTAATAATAGTAATAGTAATATTTGTTTAATATTAGTTAATTAATTAATTATTATACTGATACCTATACCCTGTGTTGTGGTGTGGCGGACTGTGGCGGCAATGGCGGGGACGGTGTCAGGTGTCGGTGTCAGTGGTGTCACAGTAAATTAAGTATAAGTTTTCTGAATTAATATACTGCTGATACCTATACCCTGTGTTGTGGTGTGGCGGACTGTGGCGGCAATGGCGGGGACGGTGTCAGGTGTCGGTGTCAGTGGTGTCACAGTGAATTAAGTATAAGTTTTCTGGCTGATGGCTACTGTGCTACAGTAGTAATGTATGTACTGTATCTTTATATATACATGAAGTTAGGTTGATTTATTATGGGCTTGAGAATAAAATTTGTAATTTCAACTATAAAACTTCTCTTGAATTTAATTACAAGAAAATTAAAATAACTGTTTTTGGTGAAACTGAGCCCGAGCGGGATAAAAATTGCAATAATTAAATGTCGATAAATGTGAGTCTTTACTAAACTCTACTCTACACCTCACCACGGAGACGGAGCACCAGATGAAGAGTCGACTTTTTCTGGATGTTGTTACGTTTGACACATGTATTAATTACTGTGGGTATTATTTAGTTGTTTGAGCACCATGTAATTTAAATTATTTTAAATATTAAAAATTCGCATTTTGGGCAAACTTTTAATCACGAATTCCCACCATTAATTAAACCACCGCCAAAGTTGCTAAAGCTAAAGCTTGAGCAAACACCAAAGCCCACACACTAAATTTTGCTTGGAGTATTCAGAGATTAATTACATGGTGGTTTAATTTTTGTACGTACTACTTACTAAATGTAAATATTTATTATTAAGAACTAAATTAGGCGGTTCCTACACCACTTTGAATCATACTTGAAAAATTTAGGATTTTCATGAAAATTAAAGACATGGGAATGCTATAAGAAAATATGTAAGGTATGCGAGTTTTTTTATACATCAATAATTATAATGTATCTAATTTTATCTGCATAAGCATTTTACAATCACTATCGTCACTACAATAACTTCACTTCATTATCAATGCACAGTATAGCACACAAATCGCAAATTTAAACGATTAAATGTGTACGCATTTGGCTTTCATTTTTAATTTTTCATAAAATACAATTAAACATCTACTACAGCCATAGAGCAACCACCACCACCGCCAAAGTTGCTAAAGCTGAAGCTGGAGCAAACACCAAAGCCCACACACTAACACTAAAACCTGAAACTTTAAGTATCGAGTGGCCAAATTAAATACGCAAACACACTAATTTCGAGAGTAAAGTAGGTCAATGGTTTGAAGTTACTAGCCGGACTAACACCAGTTTAGAATTTATCTGGTATGATTTTTCAAGTTTTCAGTTAGTCAGTTATCAGTTCTGGAGGATTTGAGGACATTCTTTGTTCATAATTTTATTATTACAACTGGCTTACTGCCTAGGTGTGCAGCAAATTTGAGCAAATACGTAAACCATAGCAAAAAATAGTGAACATACAAATTAAAAAGTACAAACAATTGTTCGTATAAAAAAACGTAACAGTATTGAACATTTTGAACAATTACATTAACACCATCCTACAGCTTACGGCATAGTACTATAGTTTATGTTTGATTAACAAAGTCCTTTTTATAAACTTTTGTAATTATATAAACGCAATCAATTTAAAATGATCAGCAGTAAAACAGAAAAGTGTGTGGAATTAGAAGTTCTAAAACCTGTGTTGCGAACTACGACTATATTAAAATCTACAGCAGCAGGCAGTGCTAAGGTACAACTTGGAAGAAACACATCCCATTGCGTAGGTGCAGGCGTTGTCCGGGATTTGGAACCGGAACCTACACCGGCGGAGGTTGACCTTGAATCCAACAATATTGATACATATCGAAATGTGTCTCGCTTACTGTCTTCTCGTTCTTTAACACCATCTGCCTCACAAACAGAAACTGAAATGAGTTGCAACTCCAATAACGACCTGCCACTAAATTTGTGCATGAAAGATGGACCACAAATTAATACTAAAAAAAGCCAGAGTCAAAGTCAAGTTCCATCCTTTTCTTCAGTTTCAGCTTCGGAAGAGCCAGCTCCCGGTGGTACTACAGATGGACCATACAGAGCTGTACTAAAAACTAAGCGATGCCTCCTTATTAGCATAGCTGCATCGGATGAAAATGGTGAGGCAGCAGACTTGGACCTTGACCTGGAGGAAATAAATAAGCGGTTGACCATTCGCACCAATTCGGGTACTTCTACGGGTGCACCTGCTGCTAATGCTGGTTCTAATTCTAGCTCTGCATCCACACAAAAGAAAGGTACGTATTGTCTAGATACAAAGTCGAGATACCTAGGCATGGTGTCAAAACAGTTTCATTCATATGCATGCAATCAAATGGAAGAGGCAATGGTTTGGACACCATTGATCAATAAACATAAAGATAAACATACACGAACAAGCAACCAGGGTATAAATTTTAATAAAATAATAAGTGCAATAATATCAAAATTATTTTATCCTTGCTTTATTCTATTTCATTCTTACAGAATTTTTAGGAGGGCTAATAAGAACTGGAGATAATAACAAGGTAGAAATAAACATACACGTCACCAAACCCTTGTGCCCAGACTGCAACCACTATCAGAATTTCAGCGATGGCCAAGATTATTATTCTCAATTCACTAATCAAGAAGATGTAGATGCGGAATTATATTTTCCAAATTATGAAGCTACAAACAATGACCAAGTAAAAAATGATGCAGGTGTTGGGGAAAAAGTCAGAAGGAATTCAACTGATACGAGAGAGTTTAGCTCCAGTCAAAGTAGTCAGAGTCAGACGCAGACTGACAAATCTCATAATCAGGAGAAACCGGCAGACCAGATTCATCGCCGTCGCCAAATAGGTAGTAAGAACAGCACTGTAGCTGAAACTAAAACTGCTCGTCAAAAAGATTTGGATCAAAATCTTATTCAAAATGTTGGTACAAAAGCAACATCCGTCACTACAGCATTCAAACGATACCGGTCATCTTCAGTTCCTTATGTTCGTTCTGCCGGTGTAGCTTTGACTGGGGACGCTAGTAAGGCTGGTGTTGGTTTGCCAGTGTCAAAAAATAAACGCACTTCAGTTAACAACAGTGACGAAAATATTGAAGAGGTGGATTGCGATGGTTCTGAAGATCCAGATATGCATAACCAATTACCAGCTGACCAGGCTGACCTAGTTGCCACAGATAAGAATCATCAAGCAAAACGAATTAAAATGTCCAAAACTCGTGTATGCGCTGGAAGAAAAAATCCAGAGGTACGTGTATCTGATTGTCAAATTCACCCAAATTTTGAGCAAGCAAAACTTCTTGAAGCTATTAAAAAGAGATCTCAAAATCAAAATCATGTTGAAATCCCTTCTTATCCATCAACATCAAAAGAAGGCTCCAACAACAAAGCTTCTCAATTTGTTTGTTCACCAAAACATGCAAACGTCAACGAAGACCAGGGTGAAGACAAAAACGATGAAATGGAAGAAGATTTCAACGACGAAGACACGAGTGACAGTGACAGTGAAACTTTCACACCTAAACCAATGCTTGCAACGCGAGAGGGTCCAAAGGGTTGCAAATATCTTCGCAATGAGGAATATCTTAAAATTTACCGAACTACAACAAACAAAAAAACCAAACTATTTGGTAAGTCTTGTGTTTATAGATTACTCTAACATGTATTGCAACTAAATGCTGCATATTTTTGTAGACGGTAGATTATTTTTAACTTCTTCAAATATTGTGTTTCAACTAAAATACGCCAAAGAGCAAATGTAGGTTGCTTGTTGCTTAAAGTTTACAGGCACATTATTTATAGTTATATGCAACTATTAAAAAGAAATACCTGCCTAATTATGTATTTAATAAATTTCTCAAAATGTTTTGATATTGTAGATTACTACTGCATTAAACCAAACTGCACTTTTTCGGCCAAGGGATCTGTCACTGTGTTCACAAAATTACGCATGCACTTCAAGGAGCACCTGCAACCACATCTGTTTCGGTGCACATTATGTGGAAGAGCCTATCGGTACACGTTTAGCCTTCGCAGGCATATGCGTGATATCCATTCATCTAAGAAAGAGAAGACGGCACAAACATCGACTGCCAAAAAATTTAAGAAAAATTAATGCTATGCGTAACATCAGTGAAAACTAGTTGATGAATTATATTATTTATTTACTAAACTATGAAGATGTTGATTTAAATATTAAACAATATTTATAGTAAACTTTTAGTTATTATGGTTGTGCTGAGTGCTGTGTAAGGTAAACGTTTGCTGGATTACCTACTATTAAAACTAAATGTTGTAGATTTACATTATAGAGTTAAAATACGATTTAATAATGGACTAAATAGACGGAAAGTGTTTCAACTCTGGGCATGCTTGATGTTCCTGTCATTATCACACTATCTATCAGACTCTATCATCCCACTAATTCACGAAGATCTGCATACCTCCACGAAGACGGAGCACCAGATGAAGGGTGGACTCCTTCTAAATGTTGTAGTCAAAGAGAGTTCGGCCATCCTCGAGTTGTCGAGTTGTTTTCCAGTTCCAGCAAAGATCAATCGCTGCTGATCTGGAAGTTCTGCAAATGCAAAGAATTCATATTCACTTTTAAGTTTTACGACAGAACGTAGCATATTTCAACTTTAAAATTGAAACATTTATGTAATTTAATATAAAGGCAGTTTTCTGAGATTGACTTATTTAAATAAGGAAATGTAGCTTACCCTTACCTTGGATTTTTGCTTTCACATTTTTGATTGTGTCAGAAGGTCTGAGAAGGCTCCACTTCGAGAGTGATCGTCTTTTCAGTCTTTACGAATATTTGCATACTTCCTTGAAGACAGAGCACTAAATGAAGGGTAGACTCCTTCTGGATATTGTAGTCTAAGAGAGTGCGGCCATCCTCCAGTTGCTTTCCTCCAGCAAAAATTAGACGTTGCTGGTCTGGAGGAATTCCCTCTGCAGAAATAAAATCAAAAATATAAGTAAATGTTCGCATCCAAAGTAGGAAGGAATATAGTTCCGGTTCAGCAATCAGCAAATTTATTAATTAGGTACAATTTTGTATATTTTTTACCTTTATCTTGGATTTTGGCTTTAACATTTTCAATAGAATCTAAAGTTTCAACTTGCTGAGTAATTTTTTCGCCCGTGAGGGTTTTAACGAAGATCTGCATACCTCCACGAAGACGGAGCACCAGATGAAGGGTGGACTTCTTCTAAGTGTTGTAGTCAGAGAGAGTGCGGCCATGCTCGAGTTGCTTTACAGCAAAAATTAGACGTTGCTGGTCTGGAGGAATTCCCTCTGCAAAAATAAAATCAAAAATATAAGTAAATGTTCGCATCCAAATTGGGAGGGAAGGAATATAGTTCCGGTTTAGCAAATTTATTAATTAGGTACAATTTTGTATTTTTTCACTTTTATGTTGGATTTTGGCTTTAAATTTGTCAATAGAATCTGAAGGTTCAACTTCCAGAGTAATTGTGTTGCCCGTAAGGGTCTTCACGAAGATCTGCATACCTCCACGAAGACGGAGCACCAGATGAAGGGCGGACTCCTTCTAAATATTTCAATGTTGTAGTCAGAGAGAGTTCAGCCATGCCATCCTCCCTCGAGTTGTTTTCCAGCGAAGATCAATCGCTGCTGATCTGGAGGGATCCCCTCTGCAAATGCAAAGAATTCATATTCACTTTTAAGTTTTACGAAATAACGTAGCATATTTCAACTTTAAAATTAAAACATATATATAATTTAATATAAAAGCAGTTTTCTGAGATTGACCTATTTAAAAAAGGAAATGTAGCTTACCCTTATCTTGGATTTTTGCTTTGACATTTTTGATTGAATAAAAATAAATAAACAATTTAAGCTTCTCACATGTACTTGTACTCTGACTCACTGTGACTTTGGTGGGTTGGTTGGATTAGGTAGGTACTGTAGGTAGGTGTGTAAACACAATGTGACTATTTTTGTTTTAGTGCTACAATTGAACTAATAAATTATATAGGTGTTTTTTGCCTTCTTACAAAAATAAGGCACACCAGCCCAGTGGTGCCACAGCTTGACTCTATCTGAAGCTGTCAGCTGTGGCTGGCGGGCTGGGTTTCCCTCCCAGCTCCCACGATCTCGACCTTGAGCCTTACTTTAGCCTTGTAGCCCCGGCCACTGGATCAAACCAAGTCAAGGGATCGATCCTGTCGGCCCTTGGGAAAAGATACTCTCTTCCGCTTTCCCCCTACTGGCAACAGCTGTTCATCGGCTACAGGCTAATTAACTTTTTGCTGGTCGTTAAACCACTGGACTGCGTGTCCCTGTGTGATCCATGGGGCTATGAAAATCGTATATTAGTCTCTAAAATGGTCCTATATAGAAAATCTCTAAAATGGGACACAATATTATTCTATTTTTATTTACAGACTATTGAAAATGTTGACAAGAATGGCACAACTACTGATTCAGACACGAATAAAACCATTCAGTCCTGTTTCTTGTATTTAGTATTCAGGTATTTTTTAATGTACTTCTTATTTGTTTCTGTTTTTAATTCCTCAAGAATAAATAGGTTAGTGTATTAGGGTTTTGAGACACGGGTCTACATTCTGTGTCTTTGTGTTGATAAATAAATAATAACTACTATTAGCAGCAGCAGCTACAACAATGTCTTCATCTAGATTTAACTGCACTGGCCAGGTAAGCTATGATACTTGATACTTTATTTGTACTACAGTTATATTACAAGTGTTACATTAGTGTTACAGCAAGCAACAATTGAACTAATAAATTATATATGTGTTTTTTGCCTCCTTACAAAAATAAGGCACACCAGCCCAGTGGTGCCACAGCTTGACTCCATCTGATGCTGTGGCTGGCTGGGTTTCCCTCCCACGATCTCGACCTTAAGCCTTACTTTAGCCTTGTAGCCCCGGCCAGTGGATCTCCCAGATCAGTAACGTCGAGCTTCCTAGTTCACGACGTTCCTGGGGCCTGGGATCGATCCTGCCGACTGTTAATGGGGACAGTCGTGTCGGCCCTTGGGAAAGAACTCGCTTCCGCTTTCCTACTGGCCTTGGCAACAGCCTGGTCGATGGCTACAGGCTAATTAACTTTTTGCTGGTCGTTAAACCACTGGACTGCGTGTCCATGTGTGATACATGGGGCTATGAAAACCGTATATAAGAAAGTGATCGTCTTCCCAGTCAGAGTTTTCACGAATATTTGCATCCCACCACGAAGACGGAGGACCAAGTGCAGGGTAGACTCTTTACTCTTTCTGGATGTTATAATCGGACAAAGCTTGTCGATCTTCAAGCTGGTGTGGCAGACTGTGGCGGCATTGGAAGGGACGGTGTCAGGTGTCGGTGTCAGTGGTGTCACAGTGAATTAAGTATAAGTGTTCTGGCTGATGGCTACTGTGCGGCAGTACTACGGACCACGGACAAACTGAACACTGACCTTTGAACTTAGTAGTGTACTTCTTAATATTAAACGTAGTTAAATATTATAATCATTAAAAAATTATAACTAAATGCGAATAATGCTAAATAATGCTAGAATTTCGTAAACTCAATAATTTTATAATTAATACGATATAAAATTCATTTTATTTTATATTTGCTTTGGTGTTTAAGCCATATGAATGATGTTTGCTAAAACTTCAATGTCTTTAATCTATGAATAATTCATTCAATTATATTATATACATTTTAAATATACGATCTTAACTATAACAACCATAACATAACAGTCGTCGACGTATTTGACTGTCGGATTATAACTATAATTTATAGTTATAATAAAAGGTAATTTGTAATAACGCTTAACACACTGTTATAAAACAATAAATACTAAAACTGCTTCAGTCTTATGTTTACAAAATAAATTCGTTTTTAGTATTGGCATTCTTGACATTGATTACTGATTGAATGATTGAATATTAAAAGATAAAATATTACACAGTCTCAGATACAGATACGTATATACTTAAGACCAACGCTAGCTAAGATAAATAAATCAATGATAAGATAAAATTGATTATTGATTAAATATTAAAATATTACTATGCGTGCTAGTAAAGTAAAAGTAGTAAACAAATAATATAGCTTAAAACAAAACACAGGAACTGACAAATACGACACGAGCAAAATCATAAGATAAATCAGTGCTTAAACCTGATGATATTTGAGCCGAGCTGGAATTAGTTTTCTTTTTTTTTATTCTTATTAATCATTTTTCTGTACTTGAAAGCTTGCAAATTCCTTTTATGCGTTACCGATTGCTTGTGACGCTCCACAGTTGATACATTCAGGAAACATTTGCCGCACAATTTGCAAGTAAAGTTGCCAGGATTTTGATGAACACGGATATGGTCCTTCAATTTTCGAATACGTGAGGTAGAATCTTGATTCTTTTCATGGCATATTTTGCATTCGTATACTGAAAAAGTAATAAAAATCGAGATCAAGGTCAATAAACAAAAACAAGTTTATTTTATCAATGAAGATAAATGTATGTTTTTGTTGTTACACTAATAATAATAATCAGCATATAAAATATAGTAAACATTTTAATTTAGCCAACGGGATTTGGCATGAGCTTAAGCTAAATAAACATTTTTTTGCAAATATAGTTGTGCTGAATTGAAATTCAAACTTACTTTTTTTATCACCTTCGTAACTTATCCAGTAATAATATTCATAGAATGCGTCACCTCGCAGTGCTTCTTGTGTATCGGCAGGGGCAGCTGCAGCTGCAGCTGCAGATTCGACTCTAAAATCCAATTCTTTATTTGGATTTATGTCCTGCTTGTTATGCCGAGGGAGCCGAGACTGAGACTGGGACTGCGTGCGCTTGACCACCTTGACCTTATATATTTTTGCACTGTCAGGCTGAACACGAGAGTGAGAACCAGTGACAACGGAATCAGGTAGTCTGGAAATTTCCACCACGGGTTGCGACCCCCTTGTGTCTGTGTGTAAATACAAATCCGAATTGTGCACATTATCAACAGCATCGTCATTTATGGCATTTGTCATAACTTCATCCGCTTCGTCGTTTGAATTCGACTCAACTGCAGTATCTTCTTCTACTTCTGCTGGTGATGCAGCTGTTGCTGTCGACGATGTGGAAGCACTTGAAATTTTAGATTTCAGATTTTTCTTCGATTTTAACTTAGAAATCTTAAATTTTAGTTTCAACTGCTGAGATTTACAAACGTATTTTTTTGTAGCAGCTGTTTGTTTACTTTTTTTTGTTGCTGACCTCTTCAAAGATCGAAGAGTTTTTGGTGTCGTAGCTGACTTTCCTTGTGATTGTAATTGCTTTCGGATTTGCCTGTTCAGTTTTGCCTGGTTTTTCTTTTTTTGCTTTTTTGTCCCTTCCAAGTAGTCTGGATTCCGGTCTTCAGATATGATTTTCAAAAATTCTTGCAGCCGCATAGCCTCTGCCTCTTCTTCCGCTTTTCCTGTGCACTGTTTGTACCTGTAGTCATATTTTTTGAGAAGCTGTTGAATACCTTGGCTAAGACCTTGACCTGGATTGTGCTCTGCCAGCTCTGCCATAGAGTTTGAAATTTGCACTTTGTTTGAGGGCTTTGAGGATGAGGCTGAGGGCAACAACTCCACTTTCGAAGCTGAACTTTCGTCCAAGTCCAAAGTATAAAATTCATCGCATTGTGAAGCAACGGAAGCGAATCTGGCAGGGAATTGGGCAGAAATGCCACCAGCTTCAACTTGAAGAACTGGAATTGGAATTTCGGGTATTTCGAGTATTTCCTCTTCTGTAGCATTTGGTTCTGCTGTCTCAGCCTTCTTGACACTATCACTTTCAATTATATTATCAGATGGCTGATTAGTGCTTGCTCCAAGTTTCAACCTGCTACAGCTACAAATAACTTTAGTTATGTGAACGTGTACATTACAGTTGTTTCCAAGTGTAATCATCCCAGGGATTCCATCTAGAAAGTAGAAAGAAATTAATTAAACCAATTTCATAGTACAAGAGTAAAAGTACACGCACGCACGCAAGAAAATTCATAATTTTTAAAATTGCAATCTTAAAAATTTTCAAATCTATCTTACCGTTGACTCTTTGTACATTATCAGACCGAGTAATGGTGGTCGTCCTCGTAGTCATTGTTGTTGAAGTTGGATTTGAATCTGCGTTCGTTATATTCTCCATTCCAGATAAGTATTTAAGTCCTGAGAAAGTCAGAGAGAGTGAGAGAGTGAGAACAAATATTCACAAATCAGACAAATCTGCAACAATTATCGAAAATAACAATAGAACATTAAATACTCTGAAACCGATTTAAATTATGTTAGGTTTTGTTCTTTCATTTAATATTGAAAGGTTAAACACCCTTCTTGCCCTATTGGCGTTTTATAGTTGCATCACTTTTGAACTTACACTAAAGGTTGTCACTTTAAATTAGTTAAAATACTGTAATTAATAAATTCGATTCTGAAATTAATATGTAGTGTTTACAAATATTTTGAATTCTGATAGTTGTGTAAAATCTAAAATTCCACCAAAGACTATGTGATTCTGATTACAGTTCGAGTGAGCTTTTTGGTCTTTTATAGTATAACAGTATGGTGTTCAGTCCACTATTCAAATAATGGTTTAATGATAAATATATTTTTTCTTTCTTACCATTTAAAACTTCTGTAACGTTAGTAACGCGTATGTTTAAGTATCTTGTTGTTTTTGTTTTTGTTGTTTAGAGCCTAGGGTACTGACGCTACTGGCTACTGACAGGTACTGAGGTACTGTCAACTGTGGAGTGAGTACTGTAGTAGTGTAGTTTGTTTTTCGCTGTAATACGTAAATAAATCACACACCACTTATACCAATACCAGTGGCTGTGCCTGTGCCTGTGCTGTGAGTACTAGCTACTACAAACACTATAAACAAAAACAGACACAGTCCAGACTATCAGACAACAGGTTCTCAATTTAAATGCTGCGCGCACACTTAAGTAATGAATGCACGTGATTTTGGTGCTGCAAATTAGCTGATTAGTTTAATAGCATTTATTTATAGCATTGCAGTAGGTATTATTTATTGATAAACACCATATGTTCTGGAGGTTGAATTCTAGATTTTAAAGGGAAAGGGAAAGTTTTGTGTATGTGCTATGTAGTGGGCTATGGGCGTAAGCTAAACAAAATCAAAAATCGTAATCTCTGCGCACTTTAACTCAGTACTTATCTTATAGAAAGAAGATAGAAACCGTGGTGTGCTTGTGCAGTATGTATGAACACAAAAACTATTGTATCTTTTAGTTTCCACTGGACTGAAATCATAAGTTACGAATTGAGTGGATTTTGATTTATTTTAATAATTAAATTTGTACGTTGTTATGGTTTAATACAAGTTCAGTGTAAATGTTTAAAGCAAGGATAAAATGTAATTCGTCCTGGCGTATTGTTTGTATTTCGAATTGTGAAGCAATAATCATTAGTGTTATTACTGTGACACCACTAAAATGTCACAGTCAGCAAATTGCTCAATTTTAAATCTAACAAACAATTCTGACAGTTCAGAAATCTCGAATGTTTCACAAATAACAGGTTTTGATGCTTTTGATTTATACCGTAGCTTAGAAAACATAGAGATAATGCCAGGAATAGAAGAGATTGACAACCAAACTACTTTAAATAATTTAATTAGTGTTCAAACACAGAAGACATTAGTTAATATTAATGCACCAGCACCAGAACCTGAACTAGAACAAGACATGAGCAATATTGCTCTTTATGGTAGTTGTTGTCAAGATAATTATAATTCTAGTGAATTTGAAGATTTTTCACCAGAACCAAACGTTAATTTTGCTCATGCGGATTTTGAAAAGTTACGAAACAAGAACAATATGAAAGGATCCACAACTAAAGTTAAAAAGATTTCGAAAACTTCAGAGTTACGAACTTCCACTCCCACTCCCACTCCCACACCCACGCCAACATTTAAGTTAAAAACAAAAAAACTATTGACCTCTTCTTCTTATGTTGCTATTCCCACAACTTCAGTGGCAGGTTCAGCAGGTTCAGGTTCAAGTACGGATATGGGAATTCAAAATAGAAAACAAAACAATTTGTTAACCAACATTACTATTTCGTCCACAAATACTAACAGTGCAAACATAGATCTTGAAATTCCACTTCCAAACCCAGATGCTTCATTGACGCGTACATTAAATGGTGGTGCTAACTATATGCAAGGTATTTTTATTTTTTATTTCTTAAATGTTTAGTGCTATTGCTATTATTGAATTGGCTATACGTGATAACATGATGCGATACATATGATGTATGCGATGATGCAAATGGCAAGCTGCAATGACTAACTGAATATACGACTATATTGCTTTTACCGCTACAATAATTAAAATTCAACTTTTATACAAAATACAATTACTTATGACTTATGATTCTTTTTCAATAATTGTAATAAAACATGAAAATAATATTATTTAAATAATTTTATGATGCAAATTGAAATTATAATGCTATTATTTTGTTTTGTTTTCACCTTTTCACAGGATTTTCAGGATTAGGGACTGGACTATTCACAATAGGAAAACACAGCACAGTAAACATTTACGTGACTAAGTGTGTAAACTGCAGGGGAAAAAATGACTGTGAAAAAGAAACACCGCACGTCAATGTAATTAAATCTGCGCCTAAACGGCTTGAAACTGAACAACAATCAACAATTCCCACAAATACAAATTTCACGACTGATATTCATAACTGTAGTAATAGCCAAGAGACTGTAACTGTACCTGTAACTACAGCTCTTGTAGCGCCTGTAGCAGAAGCAAAACAACTACCATTAGTGCCATTGTCATTACCGATGTCAACGGCTACATGTAAAAACAATTCATCTGCTAATGCTGTGCTGTGTCCAAGTTCACCATTCAGTGACAATAATTTAATTGTGAACCCAACAATTGTCCGTGAAGCAAGATTTAACCCCTACTTACCTTCCAACTCCAACGCACATGTGACAAGATCGATGGAGGAACAAAATCAAGACCTTTTAGAACAAGAGATTGGTGTTGGTACTGTTGGTCGATGTGAAGATATTGATATTTTGCTACCCAACTGTGTTCAAGAAGCACATTATCCGGATAATTTAAGTTTAAAGAACCATTCGTTATCTTCTTCTTCTACACACCTTAATTTATCACTTCCGTTGTCTCCCAGTTCAATAGGTTTACCTTTATTGTCTTCATCTACGTCAGTAAAGCGAAAAGGTCGCGGTCGACCTCCTAAGCACGCAAGGCATTCAGATTCAACTTCGACTTCTTCAGCAACAACAAATATGCAGTTTCAAGAGATTTGTGAATTTCAAAAGAAGTGTTCCAGCAAAGCATTGAACACAATGAACTCAAAAATCGATACTCATTCATTCAACATTCCAACAAGTAGAAGTAGTATGATGAAAGATTCCACATTTTCAGTGTTCAAAGGGAGAGGTAGACCAAAAAAACATAAAGATTTAGGTACGGATTCAGTAATGCCGCCTACGCCTACATCAACCACATCAACATCAAATCAAAAAGAAGTGTCAATTCAAAACGTCAGAGGTAGTAACACTAAATTAAGATTATTATCACGTCATCGCAAAAGCAAAAGAATATTCAGGGAAGAAAGTGAAGACACACCAAATAACAAAAATGCGTCAGAAAAAAAAGGAAAACTTTCTTCTTCCCCAAATTCTTCCTGCAAAATAACAAAACGCAAATGCGTTTTAGCTGATTCGGATTTAGATAGAACCAAAACAGGTTTATTGCCTGTTGAAAAATGTACCAACCTTGATACAAATCACCGAATGCCAGTTTTGCAACCAGTGAGTCCCCTTATTGACAGTTGTGGCAATAAGAAGAATCCAGAGTCGGAATATTGCATCAAAGCCACTGAAAGTTTGCCACGAATTACGCTACAAAACTACGAGGAGGAGTTGTTCCGCCCTGTTGTAAAATCATTTATGAGTAAAACAAAATCTGAAAGTGGAGAAACAAGACTAATAAAATTGGATAAACTCAGTAGGTTTATATTTTAAATTCCAAATAATTTTGCTATTAACTAACCGTAATAAATTTAAAAATAATTATGAAACAGTCGTTTAGGTGTAAGTGTGTAAGTAGGTAGGTATTACATGCACTCTCGGAGAGGCACAAAGCCTAGGGGAGGATGTTTAGGTATATTAAAATGTAACAGAATTAATATTCGATTAATTGATTGAATTATTTAAAATTTTAATTTGTTGGTCATTGTTTCTGAATGTTTCTTTCTTTTTTGCAGTGCGTGTATGTACCAGGTGCGAGTTTGAGACAGAATCAAGTACGACTAATAAGAGAAAGTGGAAGGATCATTTTTTGCAACACTGTGTACCTGAAATTTTTGTATGTAAAGTTTGCAGACGAAGATACCTTAATAAATGTTCTTTAGATAGGCATTACGGACTGTCGAATCATAATTCTATGCAGTCAATTGCGTCAATAAGGACTAGGACCGAAATCTCTGATGTTAGTCATGTTAATTTCACACTTCCAAAACTGGAACCTAATCCGAAGCCTCCGAAGGTGACGTTGAGGTTCAATCTGAAGAAAAAGCTGGCAAAAAAACAAAAATTACGTAGTAATAAATAAATATGGTTTGTTTCAAAAAGAAACACATTTCAATTTTAATGTAATAATATTGCTATTTGCTTGCGTTTCATTTTTTATTGTTTTTTGTTTTATTTAATTTAGTTTAATATGTTTTAAAACTACTTCTTTCTTTAAACTTTGAAATTATTGAAATCAATTTATATAATATTTTGAGGTAATAATTTGGCATAGTTAATAAATGTATGATTATCTTACACCTATACAAAGTATTTTAATATTTTAAAGCAGTATTGCACATGCACCACGACGACGCTGGCGACCACGGTGACTTTTATTATCTATGTACATTATATTATTTCATACTGCGCATACTGTCACTGTCGGAAGTACCGGAAGTTGCACATGCACTAATAGGCAGTAGGTTATGTCTTGGTTTTTGTACTAAGCACCTAATTCTAATTACTATTAATAAGATTTATAAGATTAAATAGTTGAATTGATCAAACAGAATTAAACTTCTATACTCTATACTATGCGATACAATTAGATACGTAATATCAGCGACATGAATCATAAAATAACAGTAACGAAGCAACTTTCGCTAGAGTTGCTGAGCAAACACCGACCACTTATACTAACACTAAAACTAAAAGCTGCAGGGTTAATGATTAAAGATACCACAGATAAACTGCCAACGTCAACGTCAACTGTCACTGGTGTCACTGGTCTAGTGGTGTTACTATTACTGATAATCATACAGGAATGCAAGGAGTGGCAAGTGGCAAAAGCAAACAAGCTAACACACTACTTTTATTATTTGAGAGCAAATGGCAAATCAGGTCAATGTTTATTGTTTATTAGACGAACCAAACGTGACTTGTTTTAGTTTGTAATATTAAAAATTAATTAAAGTAAATATTACATACCACTTCAAATATTCAAATTGCAAATCAAGAATAAAGTAATACTAATATAACTGTAGGACATATACGGCTAAGCTAAAACAGCCTGCTACGGATTTGAGAAATCTTAATTTGTCAAAGTACTAATAATAATAAAAGTTAATAAACAAACAATCAAAATGGAAGTTGGAACTGTTAGCAGGGAAGAAACTTGTGGTAATGTTGAAACAGTAGGACCCGTGGAAGCCGTGGATGGAACACAAACAATTTTGAAGTCTACAGCAGCAGGAAGTGCTAAGTTACAATTAGCAATTAACACATAACATTTTCATTTTGAAGGTGTAGTAGATGGATGTGCAAAATCTCGATTTTATGACCCAGACCCAGACCTCAAAACAAAGACGATTGGGCCGAACACCAACAAAACAGATGTATATCAAAAAAGTCGCATTCTACTCTCTTCCTCTTTGAGCTCTGCAACAACATCGGCTTCAAAAGGAATTCAAAATAACAGTGGTAAAGAATTCTTACTAAAACTAAAACATCAACAACCCTTATCATTAGTAATGGTTCCAGAGTCCAAAGCCCACTCCCACCTCACAAATGAAGAACTACAACTTGGAGCTGAGAATAAAAAGCAAACGCAATTTGATTTAATCCGGTCTCAGTCTCGGATAATTCCAGCTTCAGCGCCTTCAGCGTCAATTTTAACGTCAAATTCTAACCAAAATCTTTTAAATAAATCAACCTCTACTTCATGTGCATCTAGCAACGCTGAAAATAGCTTTGAAATTAGCTTTGACGAATCTAGAGGGCAAGGGGCAATATCTTCGATTTTACCAGATGTACCTCTAATAATCTCTAGTTCACGTTCACAACTAGAAGATAATCTTGACTTTCCAGTTGCAGTTGACTTTCCATCTAAAAATGATGCAGAAAATAAAACCCCTGATTTCAACGGTGCAGTTCCGTCAGTTGCGTGTCTTCCAAAACAGACCCGTCAAATTGACCTTGACCTTATTGAACTAGGACACGCAAATACTAGAGCTCCAGAAAATATTGCAAAAAAAGGTGCCACTGACACCAACAGTGCTAAAACTGGCAGTAGCAGTAGTACCTCAAATGGCGCCAATGAGTTTGGAATTCCTGATGCCAAGAATCAACAAGGTACAAATTTTATTATGAATAATAATTTAATCAGTTGTTGTTTACATTAATTTGTATTATTTCCAATTTCCACTGATAATTAGGTAAATTATGTCACAACACTGACAAAATTGTTTTACTTCAACCTTTATCAGAAGGTGTTCAATTTTCATAATTAGGAAATAGAACACAAACTGGTGGTCATGTACAATTGTTAAATTAAAGAAGGCTTAATTAAAAATATGTTTTTTTTGTAGGTTTGCTTGCTGGATTAATTACAACAGCAGGAAAGAAAAACACAGTAAATATTTATGTGACCCAATGTTTTAACTGCCATGGAGAGTGCGTTCGTCAGCGAATTTCAGTAGTGTCTGAGCAGCCTTTAAAAATAAATCCAGAAATTTTAAAGACTACTCCTCAACCAGCAGGCTCAGGCTCTTCAGTTTCTTCTATTTCTAATAATTCTGATTCTACACAAGACAAATTAGATGCAAACGCGGATATTAGTAGGTCCCGGTCCAGGATTACATCTTTACTAGCCGGACCAGAACCGGAAACTGAATTAGAATCAAATCATCATGACGATCAGTTTTCAACCAATACAACAGCAACAGTAGGTGTCACTAGACAACAACCTGAACAACCAACTTTGATCCCCGATGATAATAATCCACATATTCCTAGTCCAAACACCACACCAAATGTACGTAAACGCCGTCGTCACCGGCCGATTATCAATAAGAAGCGCCGAGCAGGAGTAAAGAAGCAGAAGCATCTTAATCAGAACGAATTGAAGTTGAAATTAAAATATACTCCTGCCCCTTTGACTTTGGCATCACCTACTTCATCCACATCGGCAAATGAAAATGATTTACACCAAGCCCAAGCCCAGCAGGGCGACTTTACTGGTACTGGCACTGGCATGACGACGACGACCACGACTGATTCTGACGCTTGTCGTAATTTTGAAGTCGGGAATCCTAAAAATTATAGAGATTTATTCTGGACCGCTACTAGCGAAGATAAAACGTCAATGAGTAAGTTAAAGTTGAAACACTTTTATTTTTTAATTTTTATTTCTATTATCTATTGCTCATGGACTCATGGCTCATATTGTTGCTGTAACACTGTAGCTGTACTTGATGGCTTGATTCTGAAGCGTAGAACAAGTAACAAGTCGTGCGTATGTTTTTTTGTACTTAAATGATGAGTATAGCTAGTATAGAAATTGCAATTAAAAATATAATATACAGAACGTTTGTATTTAATTTTCAATTTCAATATTGTATTTGTCATTTAATTGAATTTTGTTTCATTATTATAGTTTATCAGTGCAAAAAATGTGATTTCAATGGGTCATCAAACGAAGTATCAGAAACAAAACTTAAGGAACATTTTCAAAAACACTATCAACCAAATCGATTTATTTGCCAGAATTCATTATGCAAGAAATCGTATGAAACTCCATCAAGTCTAAAGCGACATTACACCCGCACGGCTCATAATGTTGAAATTATTGCAACTACGGCGTCTACGGCTTCGCGAAAAAGCAAAAAGGCTAAAATATAATTTTAAATTTTAACGACTGCATTAATAATGTGACATTAAAAGTATTGAAACATTTTCAGTATAGAAACGAAAAACAACATGTGGCAATGCATTCTGCTAATTCTGCTTTCTGCAATAAGTTTAAATAAGTTTTATAAAGTATAATTATAAGTTTGTATTTTAAGTACAGTTACAGTTGTAACTGTTGAAAGAGCATAATTATATTGTGTATTATTGAGGCTAGCCGGCTAGCGTAATTAAAATCTAACTCTATGATCTATAATCTATAATGTATGTGGCATTCACTATTCACTTCCCACTGTCTGTGAACTGTACACAGGATTACGAAATTAAGGATTTGAGACAATGTGTAATGTAACTGTATAGTAACGGTATCGAAAATAGCGTTAAGTGGTTAAATATTATTAAGTGTAATTATGTGTAATTTAATTTAAAAACATTTAACAATATTCATTAATTTTTCTAATTCTATTATTCTATGTAATTATATTTTGTTGTAACAACACCATGTGCTTGGCTTGGCCTTGAGCCTTAATGTTAACAGTTAAGTTAATTGATTAGATGAAATATTATTGTTGTTGTTTGTACTGGTTTTAGTTGTTAGTTTTTTTCTGTTCTCATGCTAAATTTATACTTTATTAACTCAGAATTACTACCAAAGAGAACTAGAACTAAACTACACTGTGCATCGCTAATAAGGCAAGGTCAAATTAATGTCATCTTTATTTTGTAAGAATATTAATTCTTTGGTGTTATTCTTGTTTTTTGACTTGTTTGTTATTTGTTGGTATTACAAGTACCAGTTTACTTTAAATTAATAAATAAAATTTCTACCTAACTTAAATCTATTTGATTTATAGTTTATTATCTCTTCAATTCCAAAATTTAAGGAATTAAACTCAGCACTTAGGATTAGGAACAATGCGGTTGGCAATTTTTAATTTTAGTTTAAAGCTTAACACAGTTACGGCGACTTTTATTTATTAGAATAATGTTTTATTTAAAAGCATAAGAACTGACTGAAATGAAAGCATCACATGACTTTACCATTTACTTATTTAAAAATTTATTTTGCATGTTGTATTGCAAATTGCAATTTATTTTCAGATAATAAATATTGAGTCCGAGCACCTGCAATTAATACAGGCTGTCAGTAATACAGAATACAGATCTTGTCTTGTTTTTTACTTGCTTGTGTTGTCCTTGTAGTTTTTAGTTCAAATTTAGCTTTGGCGCGAACACTAACACGTCGGTCAGGACAGAATCGACAGAATCAGAATCAGACTCAGACTGCTTTTAATTTTTACTAGTGCTAATTCACAATACAGATCTCGCAATCACATGATACTTTTACACTATTTTATACGCAGTTTAAAAGCTACAGAATCTGAAAAGTTTGTCGTGTTTGGTCCTTCAATATTTTAAATCCAGTGGTCAGTAAGTCGTTTTGTGTCTGGTCTGGATTCACTTTAAACTAGTTTTACTACAGAATACACCAACAATTTTGACTGTTAAGCACTTAAGTCATAAGTGTTAGTCGGAGTTCAGTAAAAAGTTTTTAGATCGGCTTTACTAAACATCCTAATTTGTAAATTTACATTTAATAGCAATTCGTAATTTAATAATAAAGTTAAATGAACTTTAGTAGTCAGTAGTGGTGTTGATGCTTCATGCTGCTGATGCTGCTCCAGATTTAAGCGAGCGATTGTCTATTGTTTAGTTTGACGTTTTGAAGAAGGTTAGTCAATGTCCAGTGTTTTATTTCAAAAATACAAAACACAAATTACTATTAAAAAGTACATGTAAATCATTGGTTATCACTTATCAGTGTTGTGTTGCTATTACTTGCGTTTACTTTACATTGTGGATACTTTATTAGGCGTTTGTTCAATTTGTTTTAGATAAAATCAATTATTTATGTATCTTAAGCTAAATATAATAAGTTTTTGTTTTTGTGGATTTTTGCAGTCTATAAATTCCAACGTAATGAATCAATCGTTATCGAAGGACATGAATACCCACGATGAGGATAATGATAATGCTAATCAACTGAATCCTACACGCACACCTACACCTGTCTCGATTTCACCAGTGTCAGTACCACAAAATGCACAAACTATTAATATCAACATTTTGATTCAAACTCAAATTAGTTCATTCAATCATGCCAATGCTACTGGCACTGGTACTGCTACTGTTTGTTTAACTTCATTGTCTCCTGGACCTGGTACTGCCGCCGCACCTGATGATTCGGATGATCAGGGTTAGCTTATAAAAATAAACAGCACAAATAGATTCAGATTCAGAATTTAGAACCGAATATTCAATTTGAATTGAAGGTTAAAAGTAGAACTACAATTAGTGAAAAAGTACAATTAGAATTAGTACAATAGCACAGTTACAGTTGCAGTTTGTTGTAGTTGTTGCAGTTGGTCACAAGATGCGTGAACGCGCTGCTCATTTGCTTAATAATTTTAAATATTAAAATTACTAACATGAGTTGATTTTTCATTTTTGTAAACTTTTATTTGTTTTTTTGCTATTTAAATTTCAATTAAATTTAGTTTTATTTATTAAAAATTTTAAAAATATGTAAATTTCTAATAATACATATTTTACAAGCAAAGCTTTAAAAATCTTGCGTTCAAAACGCCACTAAATTTTTGTTTGTTTATTTCTAGTATCTTTGCGAGGACTAATAAGCACCGGTGACAACTGTGATGTGAATGTCTACATAAATAAAGTTAATTGCGAAGACTGGAAATGCGCATCTTCTTTGGAGCACCAAAATAAATCGCAGGAACACTGTGTTCTTCCTTCTTCAAATTCAGATTTAATTAAAAGCAGTAAAGATTGCAGGCGATTATCAAGCAGGTGTGGATCACCATCATCATTATTAAAAGTAGAACTAGCTACTTTTGATTACGATGAGGATTAGCTAGTTACGAGTGACATGAACGCAAGCAGTAGCAGTACAGGTACAACTGAGACTGAAACTGGTACTACTGAAAGTGGCACGGCTACAGCAATAACAAAGACCAAAAATTTGACCACAACTTCAACTTCAACTTCCACATCAAAATCAACTATAGGTACGAATATTGTGCTTCCCAAACCTGTGCCTGTAACAGTAGTGCGTCGAAGCAGCATTTTTGGCGAAATTCCGTTAGAACATCAGAGATTCCATCAAGAAGACTCGAACGCGGAAGCAAAATTGATTTTCAGTTTGAATGATTCAACACCAGAAACGCAACAAAATGCAGCTTCTAACATGCATTCAAAATATTTAATGACACAAATAAGCCAAAAGGACTACAATTTTGACACATTAAAAATGAATAATACAAGTACTAATCAACATCCAAAGAAACCAGAAGCCACTGTGACCATGAATAAAAGAAAACACACATCTAAATCTTCAACTGTTGGTATTGGATCCGATTCTGGTCATGGTGATATGATTTTTTTTAGTACAGACACTGACAGTAGCACTTCATCTTCAAATTCAAGCACAAATAAATTGCTTGACTCTGCTTCCCAATCGTCTAAAAGAAAAAAGCAACAATCTACTACATCTGCTTTTACGTAAAGAATGCAAAAATCGGACCACAAGAAAGGTAAACATATAGATGCCTCTACCTCTACCTCAGTTGCCTCAAATATGCGAGTCGCCAACTGGGAAACATACTTTACTTTTGAAGAAAATGAAGATCATACTAAGCGAGGTGAGTTTTCAGTTTACAATAGTGAATAGTTTACAACTTCAATATTTTCATTTTCAATTTTTAATGATTTTCATATGTTAAAAATTAAAAACGTTTGGCGCAAACAAGTGCAATGTGCAGTTAAAGCAACAGTGCATTTAATTTGAGTGCATATACCAAAATTCACATACTTAATTAATTTAATTCCTATTTTGTTTGTTTTGATTTAAATAGAAAGTACCTGTACTATGTGCAAGAAAGTTTTTGCTGATTGTCATGGTATAATAATCACCCTAAAGTACCACATCCAAAAACATTTTTACCCTGCATTATTCAACTGTTACACCTGCAACCTGGAGTATGACCTGCCGTCGTCATTAGGTAGACACCGTAGGGAGTCCCCTGCACACGCTGTGAATGAATCAATGTCAATGTCGGGAAACGAAAAAAACGTATCAAAAAAGGCAAAAAAGCAGTTAGAGGCAGTACGAGTAAGAGCGCCAGTAAAAAATAAAATCAGTTTTATCTGAAATTTGTTTTATTTACAGTCAATGCCAATGACCAATACTACCTAATGAATTGTTTCATATAACAAAGTTATAAATTTTAATAATTTTATGTTGCTCACGTTAAAATTTAATTAATTTATGATTCGTCTTGATCAGCTTGTTAGTTGTTGTGTAGTCAGTGTAGTTGTGTTTGTGAGTATAAAATAGTAAAACTAGAAAGTCATACTAGATTTTAGATTTAATTGTAAATGAACTATGCACTGTGACTGTGACTGTATGTATGTAGTTGTAGCACTATGTAGTATTGTAGTATAAAGTGTAGTTAGTGTAGTGTACAAGTAAAAACACTATGCTCATGAACTAAATATCTATTTTTTATTTTTTAGTAAGTAATTGTAGTTTGTAATCTATTTTTTTATTTTTAACACTGTTTAAAGCTTAACAGTAAAATTCAAAGCAAAGTATGACATTATGACCTAATGAAATGAATTATGAATATAAGTCTTTATGATTTTCTTTACGTGCCGTACGTATACCGTACAGCCGTACAGTGCCGTACACATGGTCTACGTCTACAAGAACGTTTTATATCACTTGTAAATATCATTAGCATTCAAATCTGAATGATTTTTTCATATTGTAAAATGCGTCAAAAACGTGACTACGTGACAGATTTCGCAAAGCAAATTAATTATTAATTAGACTTTTTATAATGTAGAACAGTTACGAGTTCTAAATTTTATCGTTTAAATGAACTAAATGTTGAGATAAAAATACTTTTATTTGTTTGGTGTTTTGTTTTGTAGTTTGGTTGCTCTTAATTTAGTGTTGTAACTTACTTTATTTCTTTATTGGAGACTCAGTCAATTGAGATTCGAGTTGAATTGTTATTAATAATTTATGACTTATGAGCAGATGCACCACCAGCAAATAGTATTTGTATTTTGTTTAGCTGAATATGGGGAGTATGAACACCACTAAATGCATAACTAATAAGAAAAACGTAATTTAATACTAATTAACATTACTCACAAGCAGCAAGCAGTTCATGGCTTGTGACTGCTGCTGCTTATCTTTTTACGTTTTTTATTACCTGGAAATTATGATTTAATAAATAATGACTGGACATAAAATTTTATGTACCTGCGTATTTGGTTGTTCAACTATAAATTAAAACGTCTATAAATACATTTAATTAGAAAATTCAATTTTATTTTAATAACTGTAATAATTTTCATAAAACCAATAAGGAACTATGTAGTATTTTTGTACAAAACTATATGTGCATACAAAAAGATGTCTTGGCTGTCAGTTTTTGGTTGCATCGTGCATCAAAATTACGTAGAGATCCATAATATTATAACGACTTTTGCTGAGTTTGTTGGCTTATTCATCTGACTGGCTGCTGTCTTCTGATCTGGAATTTGAACTGCTGGCTGCGGCTGCATATTTTATGCTCAGTATGCATGCTGCTGCTGCAGCAACTGCAGCTGCAGTTGCACTTGCACGGGCTGACGGCTGCAGTGCTGAGTGCTGCAGTGAACTGTGTGGCTGTGGCTACTGTAGTATCTTAAATAAGTCATTAGTATAAGTATACTAACGACAACGACTAACATTATTAAATTTTGTGGATTAGAATCAGAGTTTAGAGTGAATATTTAATTCTAATTATTGATTCACAGGTTTGGTCTTTTTAGTTATTCAACCAACTAACATTCAAGATAGGATCTGACATTACTCATGGCGCCAGGTGCTATGCATTGAACATGCATCAAGCTTAAAGTATAAGTATATAGTATATAGCACACTCACCAAGTCACAAGTAGCTCAAACACAAGCATTACGCACGTACACAAGTTACTTTTTAGTTTTTGTTCCTATCAATGTCACTAGTCGTCAGTTCCGATGAATGTTGAGTTTGAGCTCAACTGCCTGCAAATAAATTATTCAAGCTATTTTTATTCATGTCAAAGCTCACACCAGTTCAGGTCAGTTCTCTTGTTCAAGTTCTAGAAATCCAGGTTTATCAGTATCAAGATCAAGTATCAGTAACCTATGTAGCTGTCGTTCATTTGAATTTGAAATGTAAAATTACAGAATTAACTTAATGACGCCAGTGCTCGAGCCCCTGCCTCAGCTAGTAACATAATGTCAGTTGTCACTATTCGTCAGTACAGATAAATGTTACGTTGAAGTTCAATTACCTGCAATTAAAATAATAAAGCTATTTTTATTCATGTAAAAGCTCACCCAAGTTCTCTTGTTCAAGTTCTAGAAATCCTGCTTGATCAGTATCAGTGACCTATTTAGCTGTCGTTTATATTTAATATTTAAATTAACAAAATTAACTTACTGACGCCAGTGCTCCAGCCACTGCCACAGCCAGTAACAGTAACACAAATGTCGGTCGTCACTATTCGTCAGTACAGATGAATGTTAAGTTGGAGTTCAATTGTTCAATTACCTACCTGCAACTATATTAATAAAGCTATTTTTATTCATGTAGAAGTTCACATCAGTCATCAGTTCTCTTGTCTAAAAGTTAAAAGTTCCAGAAATCCAGCTTTATCAGTACTAACTATCACGACGTAGCTGTCGTTTACATTTAATATTTAAATTAACAAAATTACCTTACTGACGCCAGTGCTCAAGCCACACCAAGTAACAGTCACCTTAAAATTCGTAGCAGTGGCAGTGAAAGGCAGTGACAGTTAGTCCTATTTCTAATTTATACCTAATATTTAATATTTAAATATTTTTAAGTAGTTCATGTTTTGAATTAAATAATATTTAAGTTTTAGTTTTGCTCGTGTCAGTGTTAGTCGTTGGTCTTCAGTTCTTCAGTCAGTCAGTTGTCTGTGCACTGTGCGTGCTGAGTGCTGCAACATAAAAAGTTTAATAGTGGTGTGGTGTATTAACAAATGTTAACAAATTAAAAATTAGTACTTCTCTCTTTTGAATTTTGCATTTTAATTGTTATGGTTATTAGAAAATTTTGACCAAGAATTGCTATTGTACTTCTGTCATCGGTCATTTGCGATCATTCTATACACAATTCCTAATTTGCCTGCAAGCTTAGCTTAGACGTTTACTGCAAGATTGCGTAATTAAGCCATTAAGCTAACAGTTGTCATTAAAGTTGATAATGGAAGCAACACCGGTAAGTTAAATATTAACAACTATAAACAAATTGATGCTAAGTAAATTCGATAACTCATTAATTAACTCATTAAATGTAAATTTTAGTAAAAGAAGAATGTGCTAACTAATTAGGTTATTTAAATTAATTACTTTAAACAGGGCCAGGGTACAGTTGGCTTTCGGTCACCCGCTGCGTCTAGGCAATTCCTGAATTTGTTAGCTCTTCAAAATGCGGAGTTTTCCTTTACTGATAAGACTGTACGATGTTCCAATAATCATTTCATACCATTTCATGGATTTTTAGTTGATTTCTATAATACTTATGCCACTCATGGGAACAATCCTGTTGAGCCCGTTAAGCCGGTTCAGCGCAGTCCTCAACAACATTTGGGTGTCCAAGTTGGAGCCGGTCTGGCGGGTCCGGTTAATAACCAGAACCAGAACCAGCAAGTAAGACTTACAAGGTTATGTTTATGTCTGCCTCAAAAGTTGCACGCAATGCATAAAAATATTAAAATATTAATTCCTAATAGATTAAGCTGTCTACAACCTTTCTTCTCTATTTATATTTTTGTTTTTATTTATTATTTCTGTCATTACTATTCAGCTACCTGGGACTGGGACTGCAATTTCGCCAGCGTCTAACTCAATTATCAACCTGCAAGATTATACAGTCCTTGAAGTTGCTCAGGTTGTTTTATTTTTGTACGTGGGAAATATTTGTGTATGGCCTACATCAATCGTACGTTTTGTAGAAGTAATGTCTGCCCTTGGTTGTAATCCATCTTATGTGAATGTTATGGGTCCGATGTCGTCTGCGTTATATAATGTTTTGTGGGGGTCACACATGGCAGAAACAGCACAAGGGAAAAAAATTCGATTTTGGTCTGACAACAGTGGTGTCTTAACCGCGCACTTCATTTATGCTAATGGAATTTCGCATATTGAAGGTTATAGTGTAGGCAGTTCCGGTTTGGCTTAGCTGTTAGGCAGTTAGTCAGAGTTAATCTGTTTGCTGTGCTTAATACCTAAATAACTGATTCTTAGTTTCTTTAATTTATTTATTTATTTGAAATCGACAACGTCGCTTTATTTATATTTAATTTCTTATACGTTTATTGTCATTGGCTACGTATTTATAATATTATTCTAATTTTATGCTAATATAATAATCAATTTAGAATGAAACTTCACTTCACATAAAAATAAACTTATTCCTGAATTTTTTGAATAGAATAACACAGTTTGGATATTTAGGTTAAATCTTGTTTGCATGTTTGTTGATGTAAATGGTTTTAGTAAATAAGTGAACTTGCCTAACTACACTACATTAAATCAGGTTAAAACTTTGAGACTTGAGATTTGGAGCAATCACCAAGTCACCAACCACCACAGCCGTAAGCATTTAGAATTTGGTATAAAAGGCAAACAATTTTAGTTCATCGTCTTATTAGTGTGTTTTTTGTTGGGATTAAAACATCCACATCTTAAAATGGCGGACTCCAGTATCCTCAATAATAAAGGCAAGGAAAAGTTAGACAAGCAAAGTGCTAGTTCTACTACTAGTTCAGCAAGTATAAAAAAGCAAAGCTTAGGTAGTGGAAGTAGTGGGCAAGGGCAGGGCAGTACCGGCAGTAGCAGCTCTACCACCTCTAAAGAATCAAAAAACTCAAAAGACCCAATTTCAAGCTCTGGCCCAGGAAACGTAACAGTTTCTCCCGCAGTAACCCGGTCCAGGTCATTGCAACTTTCAAGTTTATCGTCTTCTGCATCAAAACGTAGAAAAAATAGTCGGTGGTTTGCAAGTAAAAAGAAGTCACTTACAGCTGTAAGTGGTGGTTCCGGTTCAAGCTCCAGCAACTCTAGCTCCAGCGAGCATTTGTCTCCGGTATTGGGAAAACGAAAAGGTTTGTCTTTGTCACGTAGAAGAAAAGGAAAGGACGAAAGTCATAGCAGTCGAAAATCAACTTCGTCGTCTTCGTCAGAAAAAAACAAGAATGACCGTAGCAAGCGTATTTCTGCTTCTACTGCAACAGAGCCAGAGTCCGAACCTGACACTGTGTTTACTCAGCAGGATCCTCTGAAGAAACGGCAGTCTAAGTCCAAGAATGTCAAAACCAAGAAAAGTGGTGCAGAATCCAAATCCAAATCCAAGCCCCTAGTTGCAGCCGCAACTAGAACTAGAAAAACTGAAGTTGAAGTCGAATTGGAAGAGGAAGAGGAATTGTTTCTTTTAGACCGTGAAAATCCATCCTTCCAGTTAGGACCTATCCACACCTCATCCAGAAGTTCAGTACGAAGAAGATGTCTATCTATTAAAGGTAACTGTTTAGTTATTGTTACACTACTTACAGTTTATAGTTATTTGCTGATGCTTATTCTGTTCTAATACCATTTTTTGAGTTTTAAGTTTTTGAATATTAATTTTTTTGTTTTTTAACTGACTTTAATTTTGTGATTGGTATTGCTAGTTGCAAAGTCATTCAGGTTAGGTTTGATTTACAATAACACCTACACCCAATCACCCAATCACTAATTCCTATATTATGATGTTGCTTATAATAGATGTTTTGTTTTTTTATTTGTGTACAGATGACTCTCCGCTGCTTAAAACTTCACCTAATAGTTTGCGTTTGGACACCAATTCAGAAACTGATCAAACTGATATGGATTTGATAGGTGGACATAATACGGGTAATAACAGTTCTAAAAGGGTTAAGGATTTTGAATCCCTTCATTTTGATGGATCAGAACATTCAGAGCACGTAGAAGAAGAGGAAGGTGGAGATTGCAACGAATCTGACATGGAGTTAGATTTAGATACCTCGGATCTAATGAATTCGCCGAAAACATCAACACCATCAAGAAGCAGAACCAGTGTCGGATCTAGACGGAAGTTGCAAGAAAGGGAAGGGGAAAAAGGTAACAATAATTATTGTATTATAAAATTATAAAAATATGATTGCCGGTTGTAAATAAAATTATTTATATTAATTTATAATAATTTGACCAATATTGTGTTTTTGCTCTACATTGTTAGTATATAATGATAGTTGATTATACATTCATAAAGTACGTCTACCTATTTTTTTAGCGTGCTCATCACCCTTGGCTGAGCCTGAGCAAATTAAACGAAGAAGAGCTGATTCCCTGGCAGTAGGATCAGGATCCACCTCTAGTTCTAGTCCCCATAACTCAAGTGCCAGCGCTGCCGCTAAGTCGTCCGGATCCAGCAAGTCAAAACTTTTGTCACCCATGCGATTAAAGATAGTAAGCTCTACACCTTCACCAGGTTCGTCGGTCTCACCAGTCTCACGGAAATCTAAATCTAAATCTCCAAAATCCCCTCATTCTCCTGTTATTTCACCATCCCAATGGACGTTAAGAATGAGAGGTGGATTCAAGCTTCAACGTAAAATAGCTAAACACTTTAGCTACATCGGTTACTGTGATGAAGAGATCACTACCTCTGGATCTCCTGAAAAACGTTATGCAGTTTCATGCAAACGGTGTCCGGCAGTGCTTGCTGGCCACTCTTCATCTTATGGAAATTTACGTCGTCATTTAGTCGTAAGTAAAGTTTCATTTAGTGTCATGTTTTATTTTTTTTGTAATTAAATGAATTAAATCCTTAGTTCAATTTAAAATAAATTACTAAGGTACTACATTTCTTGATTTCTTGTTTACTGATTTATTGCAGATGCGACACGGTATTGGGCGTCCTTATACCTTGATAACGGACGAGTGTTTGACAAATAATGGAAAATACGACATGGGGCACCCAAAGCAACTTCGCTATGAAATGAATTGCCTACGGTATACTCTCTTGAATAATTTACCATTTCAAATGGCACGATATGATGCGTTTCAAGTACTGGTTGAAGACTTGGAGCCTAGTATTAATACTATAAGCGGCAAGACTTTAAGTCGGCGATTTGAAGCTTGCAGCAAGAGAGTAAGTCAAAATATTAAAATAAAAATAATTACAATTTACAATTATAAATTCTGGCTTATTTATGGCCTATAACTTTCTAACTTTGTAGTTAACATTAACAGTGAAAAACAGCCATTTGCATAACTAACTTTATTTTTGATAGCAATTATTATTTAATATATCTTTACGTTTCTGGTTTTAAGGCGAAAGCTGAAAACAAATTGTTTCTAGAGAACATACCTTACATAAGTATTCTTGTTGATGGATGGACGACAAAGAGAAATAAGGGGGTCATTGCTTTGCAAGCGATGTATGTGACTGCTGATTTCAAATGGGGAATAAGAACTATAGGATTGCAGGAATTGTCTGGGCGTCATACTGGAAAAGCAATAAGAGATTGCGTGAACGACATACTTCGCGACTATGATCTTCTTGATAAAGTAAGAGTTAACTATTAAATATAATAAATTAGAATTAAAAACATAAATTTGGTATTTATAATCATATGAATAACATTAATTCACGATTACCATTACTAATATTTTATAGTTAGTTTATATTCGTGGTGCAATCACTGCAATATGATGCATAAATTATAACCGAAATGCCTAAATTACATAATTCACATTCACACATTGACAATCTTTGTGATTTTTGGTTTATATTTCAACAGGTCTCATCTGTTATCATAGATAATGGTTCCAACATGATTAGTGCATTTGATAACTTCAAAAACCGAGCACCAATTAGACATGGACCCGCACCCCGTCCAATGGGCCCTTCTCACGTTGCATATCGATGCGTCGCCCATACTCTACAGCTTGTAGTCAAAAATGCAAACTTAGGACCAGTCGCTGTGTCGGTGAGGAAAGCAATGGTCGGTATCACTAGAATCATGAACTCTCATATTTTACGCAAACTTTTGCTGGTTCAGACCGGAAGAGGATTTCCGAAAAAAAGCGATACTCGGTGGAATGCCGAGTATGATATCATCTGTTTATTAGTCACCGTAAGGCTATATCTTTTTTATTACAACTCCTATTATTGTTGACTTGTTTAGTATCTTATTTATAATTAAACTGATAAATAGTATAGCATCGTGTAAACTTATGCAATATTGTATTCCTTGTTTATTGTTTACTGGTGTGCGCGCTGCCGCACTTGTTATCACATACAATTGATAAACGTCATAAAGCATTAGCAGTTGTAACACCAAACACCACCTTATTAATTAGAAATTTGATAGAGATTTAATTGCCTTTATACTATTTTTTATTTATTTATTTTGTTCTAGGGGAAGATGTTCAATGCGGTCAATAGCATTTTGAACTACGCAATAACTACTAAAGAAGGCTCTTTCTTTCAAAATGCAGAAACAAAACCAGAGAAGATGAGTAATACTGACTACAGTAATCTCAAATTGTATTGTTCCTTACTTGAGCCACTAGCAACTGCGACTGACCGTCTGCAGGCGGATGGATTTACGGCCCAGCTGATTCTTCCTGGACTACTTAGGTGTTATCAAAGTGAGTTTTTAGTTACTTTAATTCTGCAAATAACTTTTATGTATTGATAATGATGATAAAAGATGTAGTTATTCTATGACACTATAAATTATAAAAACTTTTATACAAATCAATTAATAGTTTAATTTATGAAATATAGAAATTAAACCGATTGCACTTGAGAATCTGGACAACGAAGGTCCGTCAAATCTCGTCGCTGAATTCTGTCATCGATTCGCGTCATGGTTTTCGGATCCCGTTTTAGTAACTGCCACAGTTTTGGATCCTTGGAGAAAACTGCACTTTTTTGATTATATGCGGACATGTAAATAAAAAATTAATTTTTAATATAAATTTTTTTATGATTCCTAATAATATTTATAAAGAACAAAAACTATGATATAACTGGGTACTAGTATGCTTTCACACTGTCACGTGTAAATTTTAAATACGCCCCACACTGGTGATTTGAAATGTAGTATAATTTTGTACTTTCCAGGTGTGTAACTTTTGTATTTTATGATTTTATTTTGTTACAGTTTCCTACGATAACGAACTGCCCTTGCTTACGAATGCGGACATCCTCACAGTTGTTAAAGAATTCGCAGTGTATTGTAGTGAAACGAGCTACGGAATAAACAAGACCCCAGATTCCAAGGAAAGTGTTTGTGTTGCAGCAGAAAACAGCAAAGCTGCTTCGCCTGCCTCTCGTTCAGGAGATAGTCTGGATGCCTACACTACAGTTAACACATCTTCGGAAATGACACACAATATTTCGGTTTACAGTCTTGATAAGCTGGATGATTCAATCCCTTGTACGTCGGAAAACGTGCAGGATGGTAGTCCGAGTAGTCCGACTCCTACTTCTCCTTCAATGCATAAACATCCGTTCGAAAGTATCATAGATCTGGAAATTAAAGCGTTCTCCCATTTACATATAGCGCTTGTTGATGTAGAAGACTTTTGGCGTGAACACCAAGTAAAATTTCCAATGCTGGCAACCCTTTTCAAATGTATTATGTCGAGATCGTCGTCAACAGCGCCTGTAAGTGTTTAAATGTTTCTTACTTTTCTTACCTACCACGAATCAAAATTACTTATTATTGTGAATTTTTATAGCAACAATATTTACCTTTAAATTTTCAATTAAAATACACAAGTTCATTATTGATTTAAGATTTGTAGTAATGTTTAAAAACGTTTAATTCTAGTAGGCATGTAAACCAGTTACTGTTGGTGTTGATTTTTGATTACAGCTTAGGCTTGTAGGTAGTACTAGGTACTAAATACTACTAAAACAAAATACTTATTTGATTGAGGGCTAGAATTCTTTTCCAATATTTTCCATGCAGTGCGATACTGCACAGACAAAAGAACAGAAGCATATAGTTTGGAAATTAAAATTTAAGTTCAATTAAAATTAAAATGCTAATTCTGTATAATGTTTTTGTTGGTCTAATAGTTGGAAAGGTTGTTCTCGAAATGTGGAATCATCAGCAGAGACAAAAGAACAAACGTACTACCGACGTCTTTAAAGAAAATGCTGATTACCAGGGAATGGTTTGAAGGCGAGGATAAAATTAGACGAAAAAAAGAAGCCAAGGCAAAAGGCAGTAATGCTACTAAAACTGAACACCAACACGACAACAATGCCACTGAAGGTGATGAGTTTGGACTTAATGAGGATGGAGATGGTATTTTTGACTTTGTGGACATCAGTGGCTCAAGTGGCTGTCAATCACCATCGCAGGCTTCGGCTACTTTGGCATCACCACAATCGCAAAATAAATCTCAAAGTCGCCCGTCATCAAGATCGAGTTCAAACTCATCTTCAGGTTCAGGTCGGTCACCATCGCGATCGCTATTATCAGAAGAATACATTGACTTTGACACCGCCCTGAAGATGGTTTTAGAGGAAAATGAAGATAATCCGAACTGTGAGGATGTGCGAAAATAAATTGCATCTTCTTGCGGTTTGAATTTTGACTTCAACTTTGACGTTACCTTTGAAAACTGAAACTGCAACCTACTACTACTACGCCTTTTAATTTGCCAAATTTGCTTCTTTGCTTTTTTCTTATTCTTATCGCGTAGTTTTTGTTGTTGATGTTGTAATTTTAAAATATGGTAGTCGGGATTACGGCATTTAGTGATCTCTTCTAGAAACTCACTCAAAGTAAGAATTCCTTTGTATCCATAGTTTTCTTCTGGATATGGACTTTCAAAAAACTGGTCTGGATTCTGACTTTCTAAAACTTCCATTTTGTTTTCGTTCCAATGAACAACACAATCATCGGTGTTTGTTTGTGTAGCGGAAGAAGTAGAAGACACGGATGTTGCAGGAGCAGGGTCAGAGTTTGAAGTATCAGCAGCTACAAGACCTTCCGTAGCAGATATAGTATCTTCAGTTGCAGTGCTCGATCCTAATCCTTTTTGAACCTTGCTACAATTACAAACTACTGTTGAAACGTGAACGTATACCTTGCAATTGTTTTCAACCGAAATTAATCCGCCCATTCCCTCAAGTCCATCTCCATCTAAAAAGAATTCAATTATATTTTAAATGCAATTTTAAAAACATGCTAATTCTATCTTTTAGATGGTTTTTGTTTTTAGTGTACACACTTTTTTGTTGCGCACACTCACACATGCACACATGTTGTGCACACAGCCTAGTTAATATAATACATTTATACTTCTATGTATATATTATTTGTGTTCATAGTAATGGTGCACACACACACAAGTAAATTTATGACTGCGCACTGTGAAACTGATAAGATGTGCTGTGTCAGTATAACATGTGCGAAGTAAAAACATTAGGTAATATATAAAATATAATAATTAAAAATGCAATCATAAACATAATGAAAGCGTTGCGTGCTGATTACTGATAATGTAACATTTAATCCCTAATCTATCATCTAACTGCAACTTTGCAAATCTAACTTACGACCTTACCTTTTACAATTGTGGCATTATTAGGATCGGTGATAGTTGTAGTTGTTCTTGATGTCAAAGTTGAATTTGAATCCATGACATTTTGTGTTGCAGAATCAGGTGACTTGGAATTCGAAGCATCAATAAAATTTTGCTGTTGTTCGGCACTCATAATTATTAACCTTAATGTGTCTTGAATAATTAAGGCCTTTGCTTTTATGAGATGAGATAGAAAATATTCAAAAATCTGCAACCATGGAAAACAAAATAATATGAATCGTATTCGAATTCTTACCAAATTGTTTTGTTTTTATTAGTTTGTGTTTGTATATAGTATATTAGGTCTTAGGTACCAGGGTAGTAGGTCATAGGTATAGCAAAGTAACAAGGAATGCAAACATAATACAAAATTAAAAAATACAACATTTATAAAGTTTTATTACCTTTTGTGATTAGATGTAGATCAGAAGTAAAAAGTATATAATTTACTGCAGAATAACTTTTCTCACCAACGAGTAAGTGAAAGTAACGCACAACTTGAGTTGCAATATAATAATAAAATCCCAGTCACTAGTAATAATAAGTTAATTTAATTTTAAAATCGTATAATATTTTTAGATGTTAGATCTCTTTTATTGTAATTATTAAATATAATTGAACAATAATTAATGTTTTGAACTGAACTCCAAAAAAAGTGTTGGTCGACTGTAAAACTGTAAGCTTTAGAGTACTGTAAAGTAGAATGTAGAGTTTGGAGTTTGTCTTGCTTGCGCTGGCATTGGTGTGTGTACACACTAGCTGTAAGCTGTAATACGTAAATACCACGCTACTAATACCAATATTAGTGGCTGTACCTGTGCGTGCTGTGACTATTAGCTACCATAAATACTAAAAACAAAACCAGACACAACTACTTGCCAGCAGCCAACAGGTTCTCAATTAAAATGTTGCGCGAACACGTCAGTGATGAATGCACGTGATTTTGGTGCTGCGAATGAGCTTAGAGCCTGAGCTAATTAACCTATTAGCATTTACATGAAGCATTCACGCGGTTATTATTTGTTGATAAACAAACACCATGTGTTTTGGAGGTTGAATTCTAAACTAAGCTACTAAGCAAAAGCAGAGAAATAATCCTTGCACTCAGTATTCATTGAAATTTTGAAACTTAACTTAAAGAGACGTCGTTAATTACAAAAAAGTACTACGAAAAAGTGTAATGTATTTATTGACATTAGTGTAATAATAAAGAATTTTTACTCAAAGTTAAAAATACTTTAACTACTGGCAACTGACATTTCAAACGTTTGTGTTTATACCTCAACTAAAAAAAGCTAGAAGTAACAGCTTGGTTTTTGTTATGACATAGTGACATAGTTATTTAAGATTAAGATTTAATATTTAATGCTAACACTTTAGACACTTTTAATGTTTTAACTACAGTTAAGGTGTATGTTTGAACACCATTGCTATCTTATTACTTGTAAGTAGTACTAAGTACATATTGAACTATTTCTTTAGTGATTAGTGGCTTATTGTGACTTAGTATCAGAGAACCAAAAATAATAAGGTTCATCGACCTCAATTAATTTCACTTCAACAACAACATGAGCATGGATGTTGATGGCGCTGATAAAGATCAGGATCAGGTAAGCTAAGCTCAAATCAAGCTGATACTTGATAATTTATTCATATTATTAGGATAGTGTTTGTGGTATTATTACGACTAGCAACGATAGGTTATTCCATGAATTAATAATAACGGAAAGAGATGTTATTAACGTAGATGTAGTTAAATTAATTTGGCTTTGGTATACAAGTCTTGCTCACTCAGCCCGAGCCTGAATACTCGTTTGTTTAGTGAATTTACTTTTTGTGATTCTATTTATTACATTACAGACTATGCAAAAGAAAGAAAACGAAAATACTTGCATTCAGTCTCAGTCTCAGTCCTGTGAAGATCAGGACATCCAGAAACAAAACACTGATGATACAGATGAGCTTCAAAATGGGAATTTAGTAATTGAATTAAGTCACTCTTTACCTGAAGCAAATTGTGATAGTTTAGTGTTTGTTGACCGAATTCTAAATGAAAATGTGAAAGTAGCTGAAGAGGAATCACAAGTTGTTTATGCAAATCAATTTAGTGGCTGTACTTATGAAACTAGTAATCTTGACCTTGGCCATTGTCAAAATGATGAACCAGACGAAGACCGAGATCGAGGCAAGTTACTTATTACCCTAATCCGTTTAACCTTAATCCGTTTACTAATGACTCGACGCATACACGCAAAATTGCAAAATATTTAATTTATATTTTATATTACAAATTAAAACGTGTATAAACTCCAGTCAATCAGTCAACTCACTAAAGCTTTATGCCTCCGCAAATAACGTTATTCAGTTATTTTAATTATTATTTATTATTTATTGTAGCTCCAACTGATACTGTTTTTGAACTGGAGTGTGACCCCAAAGATGACGATAATGCTAATTTTGATGATGAAAATAATGTTGATGTTGAAAATCAAAACGATGATAAAAATAATAGGAAATCCGCTTATAATTATCAAAGCATTAACGATGTATCAAACCTAACAATGCTTAGCAGTCTCAGCTCCAGCCAAATCAAAACCATTGTTCGTAAGTTCTTTGATTATTTGGTAATTGCAATTTAGATTTTCTACTACTTTGAACTTTGTACTACTTTACTACTTTCCACTTTCCAGTAAAGTAGAAGTTGTAGCACTATGTATGAAATTGTATGATCAAATTTTTTAGATTCGTTTCTGCAACTTTGTGTAGCGTAGAATTAAAAAAATATTTACTATTTTACTATTTATGCATCTTTTATTTTATTTTCAGAAGAGTCTGTTTTTGCATCGCTGAAATCATTAGACTTGACATTAGGAGTTGGAAAATCACCAGTTATCAACTTAGTTGTAAATGTGGGATGCACTAATAACTCGTATTCAAACTCCAACGATGACACCGCTGGTAGAAATCTTATTACAAGTAGGAACATCCAAAATCCTACAAAAAAAGATTCGACACCATCTCAAACATGTTCAAGTCGGTTTCAAAATGGATTGCCGAGTGAGCCTAATCCAACTAAAGGGGGGCCAAAGCCAAATGGTAATTTAATGTCATCTAAAAAATCTAAATGTAAATCCAATTCTTTAAGTTTATCATTCCCTAATGAGATGTCGGCAACTGATACGGCAACGTCGTCTACTGCAGCTGTTGGTGTTAGTGTTGGTGTATCATCTGTATCTAAATCTGAATTATTGTTCTCAACTGTAGCAAATACACCATATTCAAACGGCAAGAGCACTACCCTTTCAGAAAAGGAAAACCAAATAATTGGTACTAGTAGATCAGTTGTAGATTCAGATTCTAATGAAAATAGTAGACAGATTTTACTGGCTTCAGGAAGCCCTAATAGTAATGACGATCCGTTTTTAGAATATCTTAAATCCCATCACTCTTATGGAGCAGATCATACAAACCCATCTGACTCTGGTCTTAACCCTAGCGGCCCTAGCCTTGACCTTGACTGCCTTGATGAAGGCAAAGGCGAATCAGACCTTTGTAGAAGTAAACGTAGAGGGAATAATCAAGTAAAAATAAAACAATATTCAGACTGCGCCAAGAAATTTAAGAGTGTGAAAAATATTCCTATGAGAATAATTAGACAGCAATTTGACTTTTCAAAAAACGGTGCATTTGTTTGCAAAATACGAAATTGTTTTAGTGTTGTAAAACACTCACAGTCTCTGCGTAGACACTGGTCTACTCATGTAAGTAAACAAGAAGAAGACAACGTAGATCTATATCAATACCAAAATTCCCGAAATGAATTTGATACAGTACTACACGATGGTTTTCACCCTGGCGACGACGACAGTGACAGTTGTGACAGTGACAGTGCCAACAATGATCAGGGCAATCAGGATCAGACTAATCATAGTAGTCTTACTAGTGTTATTACTCCAGATATTTCTATGCCAAAGCCAGTGTCCCCAGTCACTCCAGTGACTGAAGTGACTCCAGACCTAGTTTCAGACTTTTCAGACTCAGATAGGCAAAGTATTACTCATACTGAAAAGCCTAGTAAAGTTAATGGTAAGCTTAAGAAAGTATATCAGTGTTCTATTTGTAACATAACTATTACTAGAAAGGATAATTACAAGCGTCATGTAATGACACATAATAGGCGTAGGCATCAGACTGGTGAAAGGAAAAATAATAATAAGGACAAACTTACTAATTACGGCTACGATATCAGTAGTGAAAGTGAAGGCGAAGGATCCTCTGACTTTTCTGATTTTAGTTTTGGTTCTGGATCTGAGCCGTCTGAGTCTGATTCAGAGACAGAGATGTCAAATGTTGTGCATAAACAAGGTGTAAAGCGAAAAAAAGGGAAAGGAAAATTATTGTCACAAAAAAAACTAATTCTTGACGAGGATGACCTAGAGTAAATAATGTGTTAATACTTAAATTTATATTGTTGTATATTACGGAATATTACTTTTTTGTCCATTTTCCAATTTAAGATTTTATTTAATATTTTTATTTTATTTTAATTTCGTTGGTAAATATTGAGTGAGATAATGCAGAATTAAGTTAAGTTTAATTTTTAATTAATAATTTATTTTAATTTTAAGTTATTATTATTTAATTTTTTTTTTCCATTAAAAGTTATCAAATTGTTAATAATTGTAACTACAAACACAAAAACCTAATAATAATAAAAAATTAAAAATAAAATGTCCTTTGGTGTTTGTGTGTATTATATATTATTTATGCATTTATTGATTTATTTTCATTTTTATGGTGTTACGCCAAGTAGTATTAGTATTAAGTAGCACTTTTCTAAGAGACAAGGTATTATAATGATTTGGTCGGCTAGGTTGCAGTTCCTCTTATTGAAATTCTGGTGTCAGGTCAGTTACAAAATTTGGGCGTCGGGTAGGTTGCAGAAAATTGTCAGCAGTCGAGTAGATTGCAGAATTTTCCGTCAAGTGAGTTGCACTTTAACCTGACAACCGTCTGGTGGATTATTAGGGTTTTGTCGGCCATCAGTAGTCTTGCAGTTCCTGTACATACACCACCTGCGTAGTCCTAACACTGCCTGCATAGTGCATACACCGCCTGCGTAGGGCATACACCGCCTTTGTAGTGCATACGCATGCATAGCGCATACTGCATACTGAAACTAAGTCAAATGATACTAAATAAATAATAATTTAAATAATATACTCACCACGGCACAGCGAAGTGCAAATGCAGAGGTTGCTACTTTTTGGTCTGCTGTTGCATTTGATAATACCTTGTTATGATTAAAATGTAATTGTATCGTTAATCAATAATATAATTAGTGGTGTTGCAACGGCAACAGTGGTGGTTGGTGCTACAGTGACTAAAGTGGGATCTTATCATGTTGCAATAATTAAAGAGGGTAACCATTTGTGTGGTGCATTGCGCTGATAAAATTGGGTGACTGTTAATGTTTTAATAATAAAATGTGGTGACTGCCCGAAATTATTTTTTGAAGCAACACACGACCTGGCGAATGTCAGTGCCTACGAATGTCAGCCAAAAAGTAATGTCTGCTGACTTAAAATATCCTAAATATAAAACATAAAATGTTTGTATGTATATGATGTGTGCACCAATCACCGTGTTTCTTATTGGTCTTATTAATATGTTAAAAATTTCAGTGTTTTTTGATTTCATTCCAAATTGTGTTATTAAATATTTCAACTTTTGAATATTATTCAAATGAAATTCAATAATGTTTTAAGAAGTATTATAATTCTACTCTTATTTTTGAATATTAGGTGGAATTTTTAGAATAAAGTTTAATTAGGAATTTAATTGATTATATATATATTACTAATTATAGGCACGACAATTTTATGTTCGTTGCCTAATATTTTAATGTTTATCAAAATGTGTCCTACCATAACCATGAATATTACAGACGCAGATATTTGATATGTTATATTTACTTTAATTATATATTGTATATTGTTAATGCATAATATATGATATATAGCTAGATACAATGCAAATCTAATAGGCTAATACAAATTATATTATAATTTATTATTCAGTGATTTTATGCTGTTTTATTTTGCCAATAATGTTAGTGTTTATTATTTATTTATAAATTTAATATGCTGTTACCATTACCACGCTGTTATGCATATTAGTAATAGTCTTCAACATTTTCCTTTAATAGTCATTAAATTGTTCGACGTGACAGTTTTAATTAATAATTGTTACTAGAAACACAAAAACATAATAATAATAAAAAATTAAAAATTAAATGTCCTTTGGTGTTTGTGTGTATTATATATTATTTATGCATTTATAGATTTATTCTCATTTTCATGGTGTTACGCCAAGTAGTATTAGTATTAGTCATATTAGTATTAGTATTGAACATTTTTTGTAGGTAGGTACAATTTACTTCCAGTACCTAGGGGGTTGGCTCAGATTGGGGGAGATTGAGGTAAAAGCTCAATGAGGTGGAAAAAATTTTCCCTCAAAAAAGGAAGCGGGACCGGAGGAGGTAAAATCGATAAAAAGAACGGCGTTGAACGATTTCCCTCCTCCGGGCTCAGCCGGGCTCAAATTGAGGTAGTTTTTTTAAGAAAAAGGGACCCTCGGTCAATTTTTTTTAAGGGCTCGTTAGGGACCGATTGGCTTGCACTGGTTTCGAATGTCGATAGCTGTTGTTCAAATCAAACATGAAGGTTAATAGTAATATTATTGATTCTTTTCTACAGTATCAATGCTTAAATTGGTTTAATTTAACTTAAAAAGTAGTTAATTATAAATAAGCGTTAATTTATATGACTTAAACCACTTTTAGATCTGACTTAAGTTTCTTTTCATGACTTAAGTCGAATTCGAGATTAAGCCTTATATTGAATAGCGACTTTTTGTGTTTTGTCTTAAGTCAAAACTTAAGCCGAAATATTGACTTAAGCTCGATATTGAATCCGCACCCAGAGAAATAACATTTATACACAATCTCTCTAGGACCTGCAGCGTACTTATCACCAAGCCCTGCAGGATTATCGGTAAGGCCACCCATCCATTTCAGAATGAGCTTGACTGTTGCTTAACCAGAAGGGTAAGCCCAACTTGTTAATCGCCAGACCAACCTGTACCGATGAATTAGTAATTTCAAAAAACTTTAAAATTGTAATAGTAACACAATCAACTTTTGATTTTTAGCACAAACACCGGTATGATGATGGCCTGCTTTAAATCATTATATTATTATAGTTATAATAATAAAGCTGCAGGCTGCACGCTCGAACATGACACTTGTATTTTGTATGTAATTACATATGTGATCAATTAATTATTAAATCTTTTAGTATTGGTTTACTTTTACTATTTCTAATGTTCCATAATTCTACAGTCCGTCTTAAGTGCATAGTCATAAAAATATTACATGTGTTGTATCGGCAAATAATTACAATTATAGTTTTAACCTGGGTTTAGAAATAACTTATTACATTTGAATTGAGCTAAAACTTTAAAAGAAGTCAAATAAATTCTGTTCAGCCGCAAATTATAGTTACTATGAATTATTGTAAAATCGTACTAATTACGTAAATAATTGCTATGTTAGTCATACTATTTCCAAAGTATGCTTTACTAATTTTGTAATTTAGATTGAATGCTTAAATATGCATAACATGCATATCTGAATTGTGCATTGATCAACTTTTAGAGTAACGTTACGATTACCGATTACCGCTTAGGAACGTATTAAACTACTTTAATCAGTTACTACTACTACCACTGTAATACTTTTACTAACTGCTTTAATAGTTATTTAGACTTAATTTGATTTAGAAATATTTTATATATTTGTAAACAGTAAAATACGTTGTAACAGCACATTAGTAAATTAACTACGTGATGACGCTGCAAGGGATTGGTACAGGATTCAAACTTGCTAACGTGCCTTAAAGTAGTATACTTAGGATATAATTAAATTAAATTATTCAACTCGGTAAGTAACAATAAGGTCAACGGAGCGTGAGACGACAATGCTCAAAAATGTCTACAAATACTCTTTGTCAACGTAAAAAAAGGAGCCGATGTTAATTTTTTGTGGTTGGTTGGAAACTATATATTTTTCAAACCATTTCGGCGGGTTTTTGAGTAACTTCCAGCTGCTTAGCATCCCTTTTGAGATTTCATAAACATGACTTGCCACTCTTAACATTTGCCTAATAATGAGCAAGAAACTAGTTGCCATAATAACTCCACGAGGATTTCCGTAAATTACAGCTTGGACTATATTCATGATGACTATGTACGCAAAAAAAATTTCTGCTCCAAGAAGAAACTCGCCAATTATAGAATTAAATTTTTTTTGCAAGACACTTAGTTGAGTGTTCCATTTGGCAAGATCTTCAAACGTCAGCTGCGGTCCAAAGCTTTCTATCTGGCTTCTGCCTTTCGCCCTGTTGTTTCAAAAAAGTGTATACTATGTTAAATTTAAAGTTGTATACCCTATAATGCTGTACTCATTCATTATGTAGTTTGAACTAAAATTTAAAATTGCATTTTGAACAGGTTGCAATATAATTATGCAATCAGTTTCAAAACACCCACGTTTTTTAAATAACCTCATGCGATTCATCATTGGGAGTACAGCGTTTATGTATGTGACCATAATAGTGGCATACGTAAATATGAATCCTCCTTGATAAGCTGTAACATGACAATGAATATATCCAGCGATGACTTTGACGACCATTTGCAAATCTTTTGGATTTTCAGACAACGAAGTAATAAGATTTGGTTGGTCAGGTCTTTTCACGCAAGCTGGGATATATGTTATGCCAGAAAAGAACCACACAAACCAAATTGACTTTATGAATCTGGTCGTGTTTTGACTGTGCTGAGCGCAACGCGTATGCCCATGCTCATCTAAAGTAAAGTAACAATTAAAAACATAAGTATAATTATTACACGTAGTACTACAAAATATCGTGTGCGAAAAACCGAAATAACCCATGTATAATTTAATATAGAATCAAAAAGTAATATGTCATAAGCACATAGTGAAAAACATGCCTAAAATGTTATATTTGTAAGTTATTAGAAATAGTAGAATGATCTAATTGCAAGTTTAGCAAAGTGCACAAAGTTATGTTTTCACGTTTTTAAAAAGGTGAAAATGTTCTATTTGCATATTTTAAAAAAGCGCAAAATGTTTTATTTGCATATTTTAAAAAAGTGCAATATGTTATATTTGCACGTTGTATAAAAAATTCAAAATGTTATATTTGCATTTTTAGAAAAAGTGCAATATGTTATATTTGCACGTTGTATAAAAAATTCAAAATGTTCTATTTGCATTTTTAGAAAAAGTGCAGAATGTTAGATTTGCATGTTTTTTTTTAATTCAAAACGTTCTATTTGCTTGTTTTAAAATAGTGCAAAATGTCCTATGTGCATATTTTTAAAAGGTCCAAACGTTCTTTTTGAACGTTTTAGAAAGTGCGAAATGTTCTATTTGCATGTTTTAAAAAAGTAAAAAATGTCCTAACCATGCATTTGATAAGTGAAAAATGGTCCATTTAAATTCTTTCGAAATATGATTATTTAACAGTATTTTTGTAAATTGTGGATAGTACAGGGTGGGCCATTTATTTGCTGGGATTCTAGCAGGCTATAAAAGCCAAGTTTATTATTCGAATATAACCAGCAAGATATTAAATTAAAGACAATTCCTGGGAGATTTGTTTGACATCTCATTCTTTCAAATCGGTTAAGAAAAAGTTGCAAAATGGTCTAACTAACAAAAATCACAGTTTTTAGATTTTTTGGTCAATCCTAAAATTACTTTTTTTAAACTTTCATTTAAAATTAAAGCGTAAAACAATGCAAACTAAAAACATTGGACTTCAAATATCCCAATAGAAAAACACCTGGCAAACATTTAAAAATTAAAAAATTTTCAAAAAATTAAAAAAAAAATAAAAATTAACAAAATTGGTACATATAAACTTGGCTTTTATAGCCTGCTAGAATCCCAGCAAATAAATGGCCCACCCTGTATTATGTATTCGTAGGTAAAATTTGGCATAGGTCATTTTGTTTCTGCATAGAAGATATATAATTATATAACTAATATAATTTAATACAATAATGTAATGCATTGACAATGTAAATAGTAACAGACCCTGAAATGACGCTGTAACCTTGACGAATGTATTGAAAACATTATGAAATTCTTCATGATGCTTGATTTCCACAATGTGCATCAAATTCATTACGATAAAACCACCCGTGATGTACAATGATCGATATTTATCAGCAGCACTTATTTCTGTATTCCAAACTGCTTGAGCGCAGCGAATCCCCAAAAATATTTGGTACAAAATGTTTAGTCCACGTTGAAACCAGTAGGAGACTTTATATTTAATTGCTGAGTTGTAGCAAAACTTTTGTGTTTTTTTATCCCAATAGTAGGGATAACTCCATAGGACAAAGTGGCCTACGTTTAGAAGCTTTCCAAACAAATTCAGAGCCTTGCGTGTTAGCATAATTACTGTTGACAAAAATATATTTAAGTATAATAGTTCAAACTGGATTTAAACGTTTTAATACAGCAATTAAAAAAGAGTCGGAAAGTCACACGTTTAAACTAATAAGATAAGATAAACTAAAATTGAAGGAATATTGAAACGTTTGTTTAAGTTAATAAATTTTATTTCTTTCTAATTTTGTAGTGTATTTTATTTCACTTGACAAACACAAAACTGTATTTAATAGAGCGAAAGACTATCAATACAGAAACATGATGTTGTTTCGCTTGAATCCTATTGTTAAGAAAGTAGAGTATTGTGTTATTTCTAACTAGAAAAATGCGCAGTGTTTAGTTAATAGTATATGACTTATTACTTAGTGGACAGTTACAGTAATATTTCCTGGTTGGACGTTTTCTATCGCAATCGCACTCGGTTTACGCAACAAAATATTTATATATCAGACAGACCGATCTATAAGCCTAACGTAGTACCTAGCTCTGTCAATAATAGCAGTTATACATAATAAATATCGTGTGTGAAGAATCAAAATGATCAAAATCCAATTTAAGCTGGAATCAAAATCAGTTATGTCATAAAAACAGAATGAGAAGCATGAGGAAAATATTTTAATTATAAGGAGATTGTGAAAAGCGTCAAATGTTTTATTTTCATGTTTTTGAGAAGGTGCAAAATGTTTTAATTCTATGTTTTTAAAAAGTTGCAAAATCTTTTCATTTCATGTTTTCAAAAAGGTGCACAAATTTGTAATTCCATGTTTTCGAGAAGGTGTGAAAATTTTTAATTTCATGTTCTCAAAAAGTTGTGAAAATTTCCAATTTAATGTTTTCGAAAAGGTGCACAAATTTGTAATTCCATGTTTTCGAAAAGGTGGTAAAATTTTTAATTTCATGTTTTCAAAAAGTTGTGAAAATTTCCAATTTAATGTTTTCGAAAAGGTGCAAAATGTTTTCATTCCATGTTTTTGAAAAGGTGCAAAAATTACTTATTCCATATTTTCGAACAGGTGCAAAATGTTCTAATTCTATGTGTTTGAAAAGTGTAAAATGTTGTTTTCAAATGGTTTTGAAAAGTGCAAAATGTTTTATTTAAATGCTTTTAAGAAATATTTGAATATTTTTGTAGATAGTTGATTTGTTAGGTAAAAATGAATATGGTTCATTTTGGTATTTCACGATATATATGTACAACCTAAACAAGGACAACAACACATTACAATATTCATTTATTGAGTAATAATTACATTTATTGCTTAAGAAAGCGGAAGCTCCACTTGAACAAAACGATGTTTATAGTGTTTTCAGAATGTTTGTTCTTAATACGTTCGATTGTCCACTATACGTGCATAATGGAGTTATAGTGTTACATTAACTTTGCGTTTTCTATATTTATTAGTTCGTTATTTCTTCTCAACCTTCACAGTGATGCAAGTAGCAATATACATAGTTTAAGGCAAATTGAATATACACAAAAGTATAGCGTTTACATAATTATATATCAGTTCTAAACTACAAACAGTAATACATGGAAATGCTCTTTTACTATTTCTCTAGCTTGTTAAAGGAAATTGCTACTGTCAGGGTTCGGAAAAAACCGGCCACCTTGAATAAAAACATTTACTAAAAGTTAATTTTGCTAAATAGCGCAAATCCTTTTTTTGCAGCTCCACTCCAGAAATAAGCAAACTCTCCTTTATTAAACTGTACCTGCCGTAAAAACTAAATTCGGAGTTGACACCTATTTTCTTAGGCCAATTCCATTTAAAGATTATATGAAAATAGTTTTTTAAAACAGACAACAGTTGATAGCCACTATATGTTTCATAGATTGGAAAGAACCAGTCGGGAAAACAATTAAATTTCCATGAACTTATTGTTCGATCGAATGGGTTATCTTTTCAGCGCATCATGTCAGCTGACCCTTATAGCCTTTGAGGTGGATAAAGATGTCACAGAAGATAATGTTTTTCAGGGCATTATCCTCACAGTCAAGCACCGTGTCAAAAAAAGTCTGTTGTTTCCAATGCATTTGGCATTTATCATCAATTCTGCATTTAAACATTGTAAGGACATTCTGTACCTGCAAAAAACATGATTATAGCACAAATTCAATAAAAAAGCAACTAAAATAAGCACAATTGTCTCACTGACATTTTTTAAAGAAAATAATGCAAAAGAATTTACAGTTTAAAATAGAATTTAATTCCTTTAGTTAATTTCAGACATCATCAAATAAATCATTTAAAAATTAAAATAAGAGCATTGTGGAATAAATGTCGTATAATTTTACATCATTATTTGGATTTAACCTAAATTATTGCGTATGCATATTATTCTACCACGACATTTAATCAATTTGAAAACAGCAGTTTCTCCTTTTTCATGTCAAATTGTGCGAGTATCGACGACATGTCCACTGAAACAAGTATATTATTCCTATATTTGCCCTCAGGCCAAATAATAATAATAATTACTATTTGGTATAATATGTATATGCCTCGTGCGATGGGCGAAACTAATAAATTATTTGCATGTTTTTGAAATATATTCAATGTGTAGTAGAGTTAGCAACCAAATGCCTCAAAACATTATAGCTTCAAGATTAACCTGTCCTTGTGTATATTGTGTTTAGTGGAGCTTTATTTAAAACAACTTTCTACCCGGGTACCTAACACTTGTTTTTCCTACAGCCTAATTACTGAGCGAAGTTTATTGCGCAAAACCTTAGCAAAGTATAGCCAATCGAATTTATACGTCAATACTGCTGCATAGTCGGCGGTATTCAGGAGATTCTCACATATTAGGTTTAATACGATTCGGTCCGGATTAAATCCGAAAATTCAATCAACCGTAAATATTTTGAGTCATGCCATGCCAATACCTGATTACTGTAGTTACAACACCAATAAATATACCTTATTGATTGTGTAGAAGCTTAACCAAATTTCTTTTTAATACTTATTGATTTATATGATGGCAGACAATTTAGCTCAGCAATAAATAATTTACAATTTATTGATTACAATATTTGGCGTCTGGGCCAAATGTTGCTACCCTATAAATTAAACTTGGGCTTTTTAGTCAACGTCATTTGTAAACTATTTTTCAACTGGATAGTACGTGTCTATGTGAAAAAAGTATTTTGCAATATAAAATTATTAAAATACGTGTTCCTAATGAACTAGTGCCAGGTTTTATAATATGATAACTACACAACTATAAACAATAGCTCATAAAATTATTCAAACTGCCAAATTAAATACCTATTGTGAAACCTCAAAAGTGTTTTTTTTATTCTTTCTGCCAAACAAAAATCTGTTACAGACTATGGCGCGTACGAAGGGTGTTTCTGCAAACAACATGTGACCAAAATAGTGGAGGTATTTAATGTTTAAATTTGTTATCGTATTGTACACAGAATGATATTTTATTTAAAATTTATCCGCAAAACATTTTTACTTGTTTACAGAATATGCTGACCTATCCAGCAGTAGATGCGTTAGGGAGCTTTCTTAATATTGGGCACTTTGTGTTAGGTAGTCGCCCTTATTATTGGAACAAGAAAGCCAGACAATTCTGCTACAACCCCTCAATAAAGAACACACTTTTGTACTGGTCACAATTGATCTGTAATGTCTTGTACCAATTGTTTTTGGTGGCTCGATGCATTCAAGCTGTTCAAGCTGAAGAAATACCTGACGCTGATAAGTTTAATGCAGTGTATCTGACACCTGGTATGGTATTATTGAATATGATGCATCTTGTAGAAATCAAGCATCGTGATGTTATTCACATTTGTCTTAACAGCTTTGTGAATGTGACTACGTCGTTTCAAGGTGAGCAGCAATTGTTTGTTTTCTCCTATTTTTGTTTTAAAATTTTTGTGTTTAAAAATAAAAATTCTTAATAACAATTCTGTTAAGATGACCACAGTTATTCCTACGACCGACGAATAAGTAAGATGACAATACGATTTATTAAACTTGTGAGGTTTCTGTGGGTATTTGTGTCACTGCCGCGCGCATTGAGTTGCTTCTGGTCACCTAGCAAACCTTATCTTGTGACATCAGTATTTCAAACTCCAGAGGAATTGCCAATTTTTCTTAAAGCAATTGCGTGCTACTTTCATTTTCAAGTGATGGCTTACCAGTCAGGATTTGCTGCTACTTATGCCTGTATAATGGTTTCCTACATAAACGCAATCCTTCCAATGCTCCATCGCATGAGGTACCGTACGCGACATTATTATAAATTTAATCGTTAAACACTTGCACTTGTTTGTAACAATGATATATTCTTAAACATAAACAAGAAATGTGCATAGTTTCTGTTTTTGCAGCTAGCAAAAACATAATTTTGAGTACGTTTAAGATTTTAAGTTAGGCGGACTTCTGTGAGGAAAACTAATAATGCTTTGTGTAAAGCACTGATCTAATTTTTCTCGCGATTTTGTGAACTTTAGGACTGTAATGCCACTCAAAAACAAAAACCAGGGACGCAGTATTGGGCCGCAAATGACCTTTCAAGATCTGTACAAGTGGAATATGCAGCTAAATGTGTTGCAGAAACTACTTAATGTAATTCTTGGAAAATTTGTCTATGGATTTGTGCTAATTATGGGCGTTGGAAGCATTTTAAATATTGTTCAAGCAGCCATTTACAGCAATATTCGCTCAGTTGTAGTTGCAGCATTCTGCATGCTTATTGCTAAGCAATTACTTGTGATTGCCAGTCAGGTACATGAAGCTTCTAATACGATGCTGCTTAGCTGGAAACATTTACCAAATCAACCAAAATGGTTCCAAAAATACATAGGTTCTTGCCAACCACAAAAGGTAACGATAGGCTCATTCTTCTTTATTGACAAAGCGTATGTGTTGACATTTGTGAGCATTGTGGTCACAAAGGCTGTCGATCTTATTGTCACATACAGAGTGGACTAGTTTTTCCTAATTATTAAAGTTAGACACAACCAATAAAAAATCCACTATGAATAATAGCACCGGTGCAGTCAATCAATTCAGTTAGGTGTTAATCCAATTCTATGCTAAAAAAGTTTAGGCAATGGTAAAGCGATGACATGGCATGGCATTGAAAGGCATAATTATTAAATTGTTATCAATAATTATGCGACATTATTGATAGACTACTTTTAATGATAAACTGCTTATATCATTTTGCTCTTTTTAAACTCTCAAAACATTTGATCCCACAATTAAAGCTTAAACAGTTCCTATTTGATTTCAGTATTTATTTTTTTAGATGCTTGCCCCTTAGTCATTGTTTTAAGAAAACTATCTCAGATATTTTAAACATTAGAAAAACTGACCTAAAATTATAAAAACTAAAATGTTGTTTATCACTAATCCATGTGTCGTGCGTTGTTTTTGTATCTCGTCATATTGACTGAAAGATAAAAACATTGAAGTTTAATTTAATTTTTGCTAGAAAATAAATGTAAGTTTAATATCTAGCTAATTAAAAGCACAAGAAAAGCATATTTTATACTTTTCAAAAACAAGCTAATAGCTCATTCTGCACTTTCTAAAAACATAAAAAAGCTTATTGCATGCCTGTTATAAACAAATATTTAATATAATATGCATTTGTTAAGCCTACTTAAATAATTCCTAAAGATATAATCAACAAGATGTTAAAACATCATTTGAAAACTTGTAATGTACTATGATTATTAATAACGGGAATTCCTTCCCTATTTAATAATGTAAATAGAAAATTATGCATAGTAAAAAAAACTGTAAATAGGATACTTTGCAATATTTAAAAAACGTAAAAGGAGAATTTTGCACTTTAGTGAAAATATGATTAGAACATTCTAAACGTTTAAAAATACGTAGATAATACATTTCCTATGTAGTACCAAATGTACATAGAACTTTTTCCTCCTACACTTTTACAAAAATATCCATAGCACATTTTGCAAATCTAATTTTTTGCACTAACACCTTGTTATGAACATCTTAACTTTATTTTGTTCTAATTTGAACTGAACCTTCTATTTGAAACTGTTCAAGTGGAGGTTAAATATAAAGTAAAAGTATTGTATAAGCTAACTCTAAATTAATAAATTCGAATAAAAATAAACTCTGCATATTTTATAACCAGCTCATAGTAATAATGTCTACACGCCTTGTTTTAGTGATGAACAAATGGATGGCTTTACTATGTCCGAACCTATGTACATACTGACACTTAAAAATTTGCCACCTGCTGGCCTGCAGCACAATTGTTGCATGTGTTTGAGGGATTGGAGGGTAGGGGGGGGGGGGGTGAAGGGGGTTGCTATCGTTGTAAAATATTAATTAGTTATTTGTATGAATTTACCAAGGCGTGCTCGGGTGAGTGGTTAGGAAGGACTACAGACTGTAACGAAATTTACAGTCTCAGACCTGGCTTCAATCCTTGCATGGCCACTGCTAAAAAAAACATAAGGATGAAATTCCATATATATCGTTGTATATAGTATAGCAACATTTTTGTCTAAAAGTCAAGTCCAAATCTGAAAAATTGTTGACTTATAAGTCCACACGTTTCTTAAAAGCATTTTTGTGGGACTATTATACCGTTAATGTCATTTAAATCAAATTTTAAAAATTTCACAGAATACATAAAACAGTATGGCTTGTGTTCTAAAGAAATTGATGCATGTTCTTCATTTGGATTTGACTACAACGTTCTTAGCATCATGCATTACCCTGGCTTTGGCGGCTCAGAAGTCCAAGTTAATGAGAAAATCCCGATAATGGAATCTCTAGATCCTGCTCACCCCATTCCAGACACAGATGCTGGCTACACTAAGCTCACTGCTGAGGACATTGGCAAAATTAATTTGATGTACACTAACTATTGTGAATAGTTTTATTATTATTATTATTATTTTTATAAGGCACCATGTAGATCATAAAACTGACCCACACAGACACTGCCAAGGCCAATAAGGCCCATTGCGGACGTCCGATTGTCGTAGTTACGAATAATAGTTACGAATAATTACATTGTGAATAATGCGTAGATAATAAATGACAATTTATTCCAGAGATAAAATTAAGAATTTCTATACATTTTTTTCTTCTTATTTGAGCTAGCATATTGTAACTAATACATGATTAATTATGTTCCGTTTTATCCAATGGCTAATTATGTAAGAGCTATAGATGGGCATTATATTTGTACACGCAAGCTCACCTTCACCTCATACGATATTTCTACACAGAAGCATATTACACTATAACGGAGATGAATCATTTTGTTTACACTATTCAGATTTTAAGAAACACTAAATTTTTAAATTCATTCAGGATTGAATAATTAATGTGTATGCAATCGGTGTCCGAACGAAAGACCTTATACGTTTGACCTCAGGACAAAAGACCTCAGACAAAATACCTCGAAATTGTAAAACCTTAAGACATAAGACCTCAGGTCACTTGACCTCTAGTCCATAGCACCTTTTGTACATTTGACCGAATTCCAGAACACCTTGAATAGTAAGACCTTATGGACAAAAGACCTTAAGGTCAAAAGACCTCATAATCCTAAACATTGAAATTCGACTAACCGTAGCATTTACACAATAAAAATGCATAGAACTTCAGCTGCAATATTGCTAATTTAATATCGTTACTGTGCTATAAAGTAATTTCAAGAATTTCTTGGCAAAACGGAATAAGTCTATTAAATTAATTATATTTTGGAAAATGGAATAAGTCCACCTAAAACCTGTATTTCTGATTTAAATTTGGGTTTTGAGTGTTGTCGTAGTTTGTAGAAGACAGTTGCAGTGCGTTAACGTCTTTATGCAAAGAAAGATACAAAGTGAAGAAAAAGTTGGGCTTCATTCAAATCAATTAAAATTTCATGTCACGGACTTTTTGCACTATGTTAAGTTATTGATTTTTTGGAAAAACGGAATAAGTTCACAAATTAAAATTTTTTGGAAATGTTCTAAAATATTCAAAAATCGGCCTAGAATTATGAAACTACGTTTAATTACGATTCGTTAGACGCAGTACCTGTAGAAAAAAATTAAGTTACAAAATCTTAACCTGTCACCACTTATTCGTTTTTCGTTGTTCCTGTAAAATTTGCTTTGATGGACCTATCCCGTTTTGTTAAAAAACTCTTCAATTTCTGAATGTTTGAAGCAAGACATGCAAAAACTTTTTTCCGCCAACTTAATAATTATTACATTTGTCCGCACTTCAAAGCTCATCTTCCCTCTCTGACTCTTGACACGTGTCGGTTTTCCAATACAAAAAGTAAAAGTAAGCACACAGCTAGTGATGCAGAATGCACGGACAGGAAAACCAAGACAAGAGTGGAATTTCATCCTATGATGCAGTTAAATTTAGAGCCCATAACTCCCAGTATAGGCATATGACATACCTACTATGCAAAAACTGTTAATAGAATGTGATAATTATAGTTACTGGAACTCATAATGGGAAATGGTATAATTACTCCACTCACTGTGGAAATGTACTGTCATCAATGGACATTATTCATACGTATCGTAGTACTAGGAATATGTCAAATGCATCCTGTATTGAGAAACGAATATACTTTCGTTTTACAAATAATGCAATATAACAAATGGTTGGGTGACGTAAATAAAAAAGGCTGAGAGGGTCAAGTTACCCTCACGTCAGCTTTACAAAATGTACAATGCTTTCGTATGGAAAGGCTTCCACTACTCATATAGACTGCATAAATGTTCTTAATAATTTAGAAATGTTCCACTCCATAGTAACGAAAATGTTACAATTTATTATCAAGTAAAATTGTGTTGAGATAACATTATTAGCATTTAAACAAGTAAATAGTATAATAAAATAGAAAGTGTAAACACTACATACATTCTATTAAAAGTGTGATCAACACAATCATTACTATGGAACGTATGTATGCATGATAATGTTTATTTAAAATACATATAAAGAGATTTTTGGCAAAACGGGATAAGTCCGTTTTTTTCAAAAACGAAACTATTTTTTTATTTGTTCTATTCAACTGTTAACATTACTGTGTTGAATAGGGAAGGTGAGACTTAAACTAAATTAATTTAAAAAAATAACCCAGAGTTTGATTTTTGGCAAAACGGGATAAGTCTATTTAATTAGGTTTGGCAAAATAGGATAAGTCCACCTAAAATATGGATTTTTGATGGATATGGACGACTAAAATTTCATGTCAAGGATTTTTTAAACCATGTTAAAATATCGAGTTTGTGGCAAAACAGGAGAGGTCCACAAATTCAAATTTTAAAAAAATTTCTAAAAAATCCGTCTAGAATAATAAAACTATTTGTAATGACGCTACGCGAGATACATTACCTGTAGGAAACAAAATGCGATACAAAAGCTCAACCTGTCACTATTTTTAGATGCTGAGCTTAAGCATCTATAGGAATGGCTATGTCCGTCTGTCTGTCTGTTCTTTATGCCGTACAGGTCACAGTTTTCAAGCGATATTCGTCAAATATTTTTTAAATGGCCACAAATGCGAGGGAAAAGCGCCCTATTGTTTTTGAGAGAGATCAAACTAACCAGTTTTTCACAATTAACAGTTGACTGGACCAACTTTTTTAGCCATCTAAAAGCATTGGAGAAAAACGGGTGATTTGCCTTTGCACCAGTCAAATGCACCAGCTCAATGCACCAGCTAAATGGTTTCGTTACAGGCGCCAGTCAATGCACCAGCAACATGCACCAGTCATCGGCACCAGCTACCCGCAGAAGTTTCAAGCAGAAGTTACCCGCACCAACAAAGTATTCCTAAGGGAGGGAGGTGTACTTGGGGTTACCCACAAAGAGGTCCCAACAATCTCAACTATTTTTGCTCAAACCATAAAAAAACTTTTAATACTTGCACCCCCCACCCACAAAGTATCCCCTAAAGGGAAGGGGTGTACTTGGGGTCACCTACAAATGACGTCCCAAAAATCCTAATTTCTTTGCTAAAACCATTAAAAAACTTTAAATACTTGCACCCCCACCTACAAAGTATTCTATTAGGAGAGGGGGGGAACTAGGGGTCACTCCCAAATGACGTCCTAAAAATTTTAATTTTCTTGCTAAAACCATTAAAAAACTTTGAATACTTGCACTTCCACCTACAAAGTATCCCGTCAGGGGGGAAGGGGTGTACTTGGAGTCACTCACAAATGACGTCCCAAAAATTTTCATTTTCTTGCTAAAACCATTAAAAAACTTTAAGTACTTGCATCCCCCACCCACTAAGTATCCCCTCAAGGGAGCGGGGTGTACTTGGGGTTACCTACAAATGACGTCCCAAAAATCTTAACTATTTTTGCCCAAACCAATAAAAACTTTAAATACTTGCACACCCCACCCACTAAGCATCCCCTTAGGGAGGAGGGGTGTACTTAGGGTCACCCAAAAATGACGTCCCAAAAATCTTAATTTATTTGCTAAAACGAATAAAAAACTTTAAATACTTGCACCCCGAACCCCAACGATTATCTCTTAAAAAAGGGGGGGGGTGTTAAAAATTAGAAAAAGTCAGAATCTTAGAAATATAAATATTTCTTATGCCTAATGCTTTACCAACCGCAAACTTATGCTTCTCTACTCAACAAATCATCCTTATTAGGTTCGAGGGGGTGGGGAGGGGGAATTTAGGGTCAATTGTAAAATACGTCCTAATAATTCGGTACAGGTCACAGTTTTCAAGCGATATTCGTCAAATATTTTTTAAATGGCAACAAATGCGAGAGAGAAGTGCACTGTTGTTTTTGAGAGAGATCCAACTAAATAGTTTTTCAGAAATAACAGTTGACTGGACCAACTTTTTAAGCCATATAAAAGCATTGGAGAAAAACGGGTGATTTGCCTTTGCACCAGTCAAATGCACCAGCTAAATGCACCAGCTAACTGGTTTCGTTACAAGCGCCAGTCAATGCACCAGCAACATGCACCAGTCATCGGCACAAGCTACCCGCAGAAGTTTCAAGCAGAAGTTACCCGCATCCACAAAGTATCCCTAAGGGAGGGAGGTGTACTTGGGGTCACCCACAAAGACGTCCTAACAATCTCAACTATTTTTGCTAAAACCTTAAAAAAACTTTTAATACTTGCACCCCCCACCCACAAAGTATCCCCTAAAGGGAAGGAGTGTACTTGGGGTCACCCACAAATGACGTCCCTAAAATCTTGTTTTTTTTGCTGAACCCATTAAAAACATTAAATACTTGCATCCCCCACCCACTAAGTATCCCCTTAAGGAGGAGGAGTGTACTTAGGGTCACCCACAAATGACGTCCCAAAAATCTTAATTTCTTTCCTAAAACCATTAAAAAACTTTAAATACTTGCACCCCCACCCACAAAGTATTTCATTAAGAGAGGGGGGGGGAACTAGGGGTCACTTCCAAATGACGTCCTAAAAATTTTAATTTTCTTGCTAAAACCATTAAAAAACTTTAAATACTTGCACCATCCACCCACTTAGTATCCCCTCAGGGAAAAGGGGTGTACTTGGGGTTACCCACAAATCACGTCCCAATAATCTCAACTATTTTAGCTAAAACCAATAAAAAACTTTAAATACATGCACCCCTCCCTCCACTAAGTATCTCTTTAAGATTGAGGGATGTACTTAGGGTGACCCACATATGACGTCCCAAAAATCCTAATTTTTTTGCTAAAACCATTAAAAAACTTCAAATACTTGCACCCCAAACCCTACGAATAATCTCTTGAAGGGAAGGTGTTGTTAAGAATTGAAACAAGTCAGAATCCTAAAAATATGAATATTTGTTATGCCTAATGCTTTACCAACCGCAAACTAATGCTCCGCTACTCAACAAATCATCCCTTTTAGGTTGGGGGGGGGGAATTCAGGGTCAATCTTAAAATACGTCCTAAAAATTCAAAGCCTCGAAGCCAAGGTTGGAATGGAGCACGCGACACCTAGAGTCCCGTAAACAGCAATTGGTCAGTAATGGCCTGAGCTAAGAAATGTCTGATACGAATCTGTGAGCGTGTCAGATATGGAACTCATAAGATACATAGAGTCCCGTAAGCGAGTTGGCATGTCATCATTTGAAAAAACACCCGTTATCAATTCAAACATTATGTGAAATAGTATTTTTAGCATGAAATATAAATTATTGTACATATTAGGATCGTCCAACAATGTCGTCACTAAAACCCGCACACTCCGTTCTTATAAGGTCTTAATAGCGAGAGCGAGTAAGAAAGTGAGTGGGAGTTTTTTAAAAATACCCACTTGTTTGGCTAATAGGAAATTCTTCTCATTTCTTCATAGAACGATTTAGCTTTTCTTATTAGAACACTAGCTGGTTTTACGTTACTTATTTTCTTACTAGTCTGGTCTATTAAGAATTGCTCAAATTTCTTAGTAGAACCCATGCTTGTCATGCTATGCTTCATTTCTTATGAGCCTGGACTAGAAAGAATATTTTAATTTTTGAATATAATTTTCCCATTAGAATTTTTTTTATTGTCCTAATAGATTTAAATATAATAATTTGGTCTAAAATTGATGCCTAATTATTGTTCGCACTATTATTCTTTGAATATATTTAAAATTGTTTATTTATTAAATATACACTTCAGTAAATCTACAAATGTAGGTAAATAACACAAAAATGAAAGTATATCGGCAGCAGAAAACGAGTCTTCTAAAGCGTTGGCCAAAACGTCTTTTTCAAGGTCAGCAATTTAGCAGGCGCGCATCTCAGTCATCAACTCAAAATAATCAACAATTGGATCATCGTTAATTTTAATCTTATCATTTTATACGATTTCCTTCCCGTCCCCCTTCGCTAGTAAACGATAAACATAAATTGAAAAACATTTATTTAACAGTAACAGTTCGAAGTCAGGATTAAAAGGTATAATAGGTCTTTTCTTATAAACTACATAATGCAGCTAACGGAAACAAGCGTATTCGTTTACGTCTACCGCACCGGCCACTGTCAATTAAATCAGCTAATAATTTTGATATTTTCACATTCTTAATGTCATGCACTAAAAAAATACTTTTTTATAACTAACAACAATTAAAATAAGAAATCAAGAACTCACCAGCTTATCCTTGTCGGTTCTTTAGTTTTCAAAATTCACCTCCAGCGTTGACTAGCATTTGTTTTATCTATGAACTATATCGCACAATCCAGGAATGAAGACACATTGTTGACACATTGTTGAACTTAACACAACAAACAAATAATACTGCAGCCAGAAATAGCTGGCTGTTATCTTATGGGATATGAAAACTATTCCACTTTTTAATATTTAAGTAATAAAATGTGAATTAAGTGGAAAAGACCAAAATCAAAACTTCAATCTTTAATCCCACACTTTGGAGTTTTATATTTTCCCTCAATACTGTATTCTAACGGACGAGGCTCGTATTGGCTGGACCTGTGTGGGGTGACGGGAATGATTTGGTGAGAACTATGATGAATGGAATATGTATGCATTACATTGGAATTGATATGCTTAGTGCTATATATCAAGATATAGTGGTGCTGGTGCCGGAATTTAAATTTTAATATAACACGGTTGTGCCAGGGGAGCGTGCATAAATTACGTGGTTTGTCGAGGTGGGGCAAAGGTTCAAGTTGCCTATCCTTTTACATTCAGAAAAAGCGTACATACCAAAAAAGGAAGGGACGGAGGTAGGGGTTAAAATTTTCAATTTTTGTACCACGTATATTATGCACAGTCCACAGGCAGGCTGATTGCGCATGAGCACGAGATACTGTTTTGAGTGACGGTCTTAAAAGAACAGCGCTTTTGAGCTGCACACGAAATTTCTATAAAGAAAAGTCGTCACAATTCTTATAAGATTACTAACCTCAGATTTCTAGTAAGAAACTGAAGAAATTCTTACTAGAATGTGTCTGTTGAGCTAAAATTGTTAAAATCTTTGTAGAATAAACTAATTTCTACATAGAATGCTTCCTACTTCACATTTCTATCGAGATCTTACTCCCATACGACGTGCGGGAATATTGCACTTTAGGAGGTATATAGTGTATTGTATGTAAATAATGTGAAAAGATGCATCGAATGACTAAAGTCAATATTCGCTATAAGCTCAGCATCTACTTCGGGCCCACGGTAGGCAAATCCGGCGCGAAGCGCCGAATTTTTTCTTTTTTTGTTGTTCGTGTACAATTTGCTGTGATGGACTTATCCTGTTCTGCCAAAAAACCCTTCACATTTATTCAGTAATAATATTTGTATCTTTATTTGATTAATAAAACTTGCCTTGGAGTAACCAAACTTTGGTTACTGATCTTTCAGTAATTTTCAACATAATATTATTATAAATACAAAATTCGAATACATATAAACCTTGCCATGTCTAAATTGTGCTTGCTTAAAACTGTGTCTTATTCAATGAATCTTATTTAATTTTATGTGGCTACTATTTAATACTGGCCTTCAGCTACAACGCATTGTAATAATTTTAGTTAATAAAGTGGCTTTATTGTCAAACCTAACAGCGATGGGTGCTAATTTTCATACGCAGTGGCGTACGCAGGTGTAGGCCAGGTAGGCCTAGGCCTACCCCGAAACTTTTTAAAAAATACATTTTTACTAAGAAGAGTTAGAAAAATTATTATATAATTAAAACACTTATTTACCTACTAAAATTATACTATTTTTTACTTGTTGTTCAATTATATTAAACAACTTTACAGCTAAAAAAATGTCGTACCTACTAACAGCTTTAGTTTTTAAAAATATGATCATTTTTTTTATTATTAAAATCTGTTTATAGCACGTTGCCTACCTGAACTATTCCTACCCGCAACTAACTATACAAAATATATTAAAACTAGACAAGAATGCTCCGCGAGGGCGACCAGTAATCCTTCTTCAGGAGGCTGGGACTGGGACTCTTCCAAAAGCTACCCAAATAGATTTAAAACCTCGTGGCAGCTGATAGCTAGTAGAGGACAGTATCCAGTTTCCTACTTTAGCCTGCTTCGCTCCCACCCCCTCTCTCGAGACCTCTCGTTTCTCAAACTTACTCTTAAAATATGAAACCTCGCGGCAGGTGATGACAAGCATAGGGGAGTGACCAGTTTTCATACTTGGTAGTATTAGGTCCTCGTAAACCAACCCTGAAAGATTTTAAACCTGAAGAAAATTCTGGCTAGTAGGCACGAGTATTCTTAAGGTTTTTGACACCCTTCGTTAGAGTTTTAGCTATCTTAAAGGGTTTAGCTATCCTTGGGGTTTTAGACATCCTTGGGATCTTAGACGACTTTAGGCTTTAATTCATGCTTGGGTTGTAGGACCTTCTTGGATTTTTAGACATCCTTAGGATTTTAGACAACTTCAGTTTTTATAACATGCTTGGGTTGTACGAACTCCTTGGGTTCTAAGACATGCTTGAGGTTCTTCACCATGCTTCGGTTTTTAGCAGTGATTGGTGTTTTAGTCATCCTTGGTTTTTCAGACATCCTTGGGTTTGTTTACAACCTTATGTTTGTATATATGCTTGGGTTTTAGACATTTGTGGGCTTTTAGACAACCTTGGTGTCTTGGGCATTCTTGGTTTTCTAGACATCCTTGAGTTTCCGCACTCCCTTGTGTGCTGGGCATCTGTTGGTTTACAGCCCCTATTAGGTTGAAGGACATTTACGGGTTTAAGACACCCTTGGGTTTCTAGACATCCCTGCGTTTCTGGACATCTTTGCGTTTTTAGATATCTTTAGGTTTTTAGAGCAATGTGAGTTTATAGACTCCATTGAGGCTTTATACCTGTTTGGGTCATTGGAAATCCTTAGGTTAGTAAATATTTTTATGTTCTTTAAGACCTGCTTGGGTTTTAAAACCTCTATGGGATTGAAGACATGCTTAGGTGTTTTTATATCCTTGGGTATTTAGACATAAGTAGGTTTTAATACATCTACAGGTGTTTAGACATCCTTGGGTTTTGGTATATTTTTGGGTGTTTAGACATCCTTGGGTTCTAAGGCTGCCTTTAATTTTTAAACTCCTTTGCCTTTTTAAATATAGGAGGCATTTTCGATATTCTTGGATTTCTGATATCGTCCGATATACGGATATCCTTGTATTATAGGATGTCCTTCGCGTTCCTATTATTCTGGGATGTTTACGTGCCGTCAAATTTCTAGATATCCTTGAATTATAAGATATCTTTGGCGTTCCACTTATTCTTAGATTTAAAAAATTCTTTGGTTTCCAGATATCCTTTGGGCTTTTAAATTCTTTTGTTGTTGGACATCTATGGTTTTTAGAAAACCTTGTATTGTCGATACTTTTATTTTTTAGGTATCCTGGGTTTTCATTTTCATATATCTTTGATTTTAAATATCCTTGATGTTAGCTGTTCGTTGCTTTTAGATTTTTGTAGTTTATAGATAGTTACTCTTAGGTTTTTATATTTCTTTGGTTTTAGATATATATGCTTTATACATCTCCTTGGTTTTCATACGTCCTTGGGTTTAAGATATCCTTGATGTATAGATATCCTTGCATTTCGGATATTCTTGGTTTTTAGATACTCCTGGTTTTTTGAGATATCCTTGATGCTTAGATATTTGTGGTTTTTAAATATAGTTGGTGTTTAGATATCCTTACATTTTAGATATCCTTGGTTTTTAGATATTCTTAGATTGCAGATATCCTTGGTTTGCCTATATTCATATGGGTTTCAGACGTCTATGATTGTTGAATCTTCCTGATTTTTAGATATCCTTGGTTTATAGCTATCCTTGGTGTTCAGATATTCCTTGGGTTCTTATTTGGGTGACGACATCATTATGGGGCCATTTCTAAGGCAGCAAGAAACATCGATGAAATTTTGCATTAAATCTCACACCAACCACATGGAAAAGCAACCACCTTGTCAACACAAGATCTTAGATTGTAGATGCACCTAAGAAATTCCAAACCTAAGAGATTTTTTATCTTTGCGCCGAAGTATCTGAGTCTGGTACACAAGTTTTTATTATTTGGTACACAAGGCTCTTCAAGACTTGGGTACCCAAGAGCAGGGACGACTAACTCAAAATGAACTGCTATTCATTTCCTCGCGATTCGAACCCTATGAAGCGATTCAGAATTTCCTTTTAAGGGAATTTGCAGAACTTCAAAAAAGATTTTCGAATTCGGACTTTTAACATGTCCGTATAACATTTTACTTAATAAGTTTTATATTAAACCTTTAAACTGAATATTATTCGTGCTTTGTACGGTCATGACCCTTATCATTATTTTTTAGTTCCACTTAATATATATACTAAAAAAATATAGAAACATTTAGCACTTCAGAGAGCTTGAAATGTGATTTTCTTAAAATTTGCATTGTTTTCTCTATCAAAGTTACCAGAATATGAGGTAATTTAAATAATATTTCCCTGAGAATTCCTCCAAGCATCCTTTCCTAAAAGATTCTTAAAATTCTTAATTTTTTTCCTCTTAAAGTTCTCGAATTCCCAATAAATTCTGAAAAGGCCTACTAAAAACAAATACCCAAGAGTCTTGATATTTGTACAAGTTTTTTTTACCCTAAGTTCTAGACATCTCTAGATTTGTGGAAGTGTAAACCAAAAACAAAATGGCGGCGGTTTAAAAAAATACAGCCAGGGGGGGGGGGAAGGGTTGTTCTTAACATCTGGCCTACACGCGAAAAAATCCTGCGTACGCCACTGATTCATACGCAGACAATGACGTTGTTGTTATTGTAATAATTTATTAATTATATAGCTGGATAAAAATATGATAATTTGCACTGAAAATGTATTACGAAATTGTTTACATAATTAATTTAAAAAAAAATCAGGTTTATTTGCATGGTTTCTGTGTTAATATTTGTATTTTGTGTTGGGTGATAAATGCTTTAGTGTATAATATTTAAGTGGTAAGTACGTAGTATTGGACTAGTTCATGATTATGCATTGATCCCGATCTTTGCTGCGTAGTAGTGGAGTGCGTATGTGTGATAGGATTCATTTTTTATCAGCTTTGAAAATCTGTATCTTTTTCCACAGACAACACACAATAAAGAAAAAGCATTCATTATACTTCTCTTTTAATACTGTATGTACACAAAAATACTCAGTGTCGAAAATTAAATGTTGCAAGATATACAGTTGATTGTACGAAAAAACTGCGGGAAGTCTTACATCGGCCCAAGAGCCCTTAATGTGATCAGAGGAAGTCTTAGTCAAACAGGACACAACAAGGCCGCAAGCAAATTCATTCAAAAAAATAAACGAACATACTCATCCGATACATTAAAGCGAGCTGATTCCATCTGTCGCATCAGTTTTTAATTTAGTCAATTAAGAAAGCAAAAAATCAAAAAAAGGTGTCGCCGTTACCGAGATTGGAACACCCGACCTGCAGTGAGCCTGGCCCAAGGAATTCCAAGGATAGTTCAACATAGGCCATTAACGTTAAAGATAATTAAAGTTTAATTGGTTATAACTTTTTTGGCCAAACGAACTCTGGCAAAATTCCAAATCTCATATGGAGCTAATTTATTTCCCAATTTTTTGAGCTTTGAAAAATAATAGAGTTAGCTTAGCCACCGGAAAAAATCGTAACTAACCGAAAACCAAATACCACGGGCAAAATCAGGTTGATCACGATTCTTGCGAATTTTGAGTTCAAAAAAATCAAGGGTGTGCTAAATACCCATTAGAAAATTATGAAACCAGAATTTTTATACTTTGACCAAAAGCCGTTTTAAAAAATAAAAACCGTTTAGAATTTACCCGGGTATTACGGGATACCATATGCATGTATTCGACTAAAATCGTGGATTCTTACTAATTTGGGGATGACGCACTCGAAAAAAAATACCTTGTTCACTTTTGAAATATGGCCCGCCCTGACCTGTTCGTTTTCATTAAATATTACTCATTAATACATTTAAAATTAATGATTAAGAAGGGTCTTAAATGTGACAAATTCAAAAACGTACTCAAAACTTTCATGATTTTACATAGCCAGAGTTTTTAAGGAAAGAAGCTGAAATCAGTAATTAGGATGGTTGAGACTATAGGTTGTATGCATATTAGTTGGACCGATTTTTAAATGCGGTTATATTTGAACGGCGGCCACTGATCACATTTAAGGGGTGATCACATTTACGCACAGTACTGCTAAGCGGTTTTGATGTACCCATCTGTTGACAGTAAATTGCTGAACATGCGAATTGTAGACATGAGTCCTAATTTGTTTTTAATTCGTTCATCTCCCAAATGGTTTGCGAAGAACCAAGTTTGAATACCAACATTCCTGGCTAATTTTATTCATGAAAATCTCAATTTCCGAATTGAACACTATTGACGTAATACAAGTATGACTCCAAGTTTATGCAAAATGCTTACCACTAAATGGGAACAAACATCGCATTTATCAATGTATTTAAGTAAATTGCGCTATTTAGTGTTTCCAAATTCATATCATTTCCTAGTTTTGTCCCCCTGCAGTACCTGCACAGTTTTTATCGGATAAAGTTTTAAAAAATTATCTTTAAGCATTTTCATCCACAATATTAAAACGAGGATACAAACAAGGATACAAGGCATTTGAAAACAAACCAAAAGTAAATACACTAATTTCAAAAATTTGAGATTCAAATTGTTTTGTGTTTGCAAACATGAGTTTGGAGGCAAAAAAATTAAAGTTGTATGAAAATACGATAAATATTGGTGAATAAAAGTTCTACAGCACTGTAAAATTTGAGAAATTCCAAATTTTTGAAAGTAAACGTTATAATTTAAACAATAGTATTCACGCCAATATGTGCGTACCCTACTTAAAATTATTAATTTTCCATAAAGTCACAATTAAATAATTTTTGCGTTAGTCCGTATAACTGAAAATGGAGATAATCAAAAAATTTTCTTCGCCGACTCTGTGTTTATTTCTCATGTCAACATGACTTTCAACTCCAACTGCAAGATGCACATAGACCTATCTAGTGCATCATGTTTTTAGTATCAAACTGTAATATCTCTTTTGCCATAGAGATGAATATTTCTTAATTATTGAGTTTATATTACCAGTCAAAATATCAAGCGTCTGCCTATCTTTAGCATTGGAGCCTTTTGTTTTAGATTTAAGCTGACGAAGGGAAACTCCACCCCCAGTCCGCATTCTTACCACTCAACCATTTATTTATTGCCTTGTTAACTCGTCACGCAGGCACGTATTTTTCCCAATATATGATATATTAAAATGTACCCTTTCTGCAATATGTAGTACGATGTTACTTTAATTATGTATGTTACGTAAACTTTCCACCCTTCAAGGAATAATTATAAACATTGAACTAAAACTATTGTACTATGCATTTCTCATGACGACAACATACAAATTTTAAGAAAGCAAAAAAATAAGGAAACACAATTAAAACTTAAAACTGACTGGAAAGCGCACACACTTCATTTAATTACGCTCTCATCGTTACGATATTTTCAAAGATTTTATTTAAGTTTTATTTTTTAAGTTTAATTCACAACTCAAATCTTTAATTTTTAATATTTTCATTTACAGTTGTTGTTTATATTTCTGTGTGTTTTCTTGTCCTTGACTTTCTAATTCTGCGCGGATTACTTTAAAAATTACATTTTTCTAAAAACTGGTCTGGTCTGGTAAGTAAAATTAACTTGGAAGAGATTACTGAAAACTGATACTCACTTGATAAATGAGTTTTTAGTACCATGTGAGTGAGGTTTTACGGTTTGAGTGTTTTCAGAAATGTCTTTTTATTTGTTAATTGTTAGTTATATAGTTGATTTATAACAATAACTAAAAACTAGCGATAAGTAGCACAACAGCAACTCTTTTAACTAAAATAATTCTTCAACTAGAAAGCATACAATAATTTTGAATAATTAATAAATTAAGATGCATACTTATCTATTTATTTCTTTTTTGTCATAAACTAGACTCATGAATTAATTTTCGTTTTCAAGACAGGATATCCCATACAACCTTTATTTTTTTTTGATGACTGTTTACATTGCTTTATTTACAGATTTTCCTAAACCTGGAGCCATTAACTATTAATACAAAATGATTTCGACTTCAAATCTAGCTTCAAAACGACTAAACGTGGAAATTCTGACAGATGATGAGAACGGCATTAGATTACATGACGTAGACGTAGCTGAGTCAGCTTCAGACGGATCTAAAGTTTCTATCTCCGAGTTATCTAAGAATGATATTGCTGGTGCTCCGGTTCATATTTTCACAGATGATGTAAGTAATTTATAAATAAAATAAAAAATCCCCATATATTTAATTTAAGTATAACTGCAACTGCAGCAGAGTGGAAAAAAAAATATTTTGAAACCAAATTCGTGGTAAAGTCAGGTGGGCTAATATTTAATCTATAAAGTATGTTATTTTTTCAACCCACTTGTTAGATTCTTCCTGAAATATTTAACAACCTGAAAATTCTGACCGGTCAAGATCTGCTTAATTTTCGCCTAGTGAATCGATGTTGGAGAAATTCAGCCACTTTGGTGCTACTTAAGCGAAATCTGTGTCAGATTTTTCTGAACTTTGGTAAAGTGACCACAGGTGATGATAGCAACGCAGTTTGTGAGGAAGTTGAGGACTGGAAGTACGAGTGTCAAGATGAGCGATTTTCTGTATCTTCGTTCAAATATTTTAGTGTGAACAACTCCGGGATGTTTCTTGAAGATTTGAATCGACTTATTTCAACTTCCCCAAAATTCCCATCTGCTAGTATTCGCTTTCAATCAGACTGTGGTCGGATGCTCCTCCGTCCTCCATTCGAGTGGCCTCATGGATTTCCTTATCAAACAGATTTACTCCAATTTTTTTCCATTCATGGAATGGAAATCAGGAAATTGTCTTTAGAGGGCGAAATCTCAATAAAGGCGCTTCAAAATCTGCTTTATGTCCACATGCCTCATTTGACTTGCTTGGATATTGATAATTTTTCTTACGTTTTCTCCGACACTGATACTACAGATGGAAATTCAGAAGAAAACCCAATGCAAGTGTATCTTCCTTTCACATCAACACTTAAAATAAAATCGATTTCAGTTGGACTTTGCGAAACATTTAATCGAATAAAAGCCAAATTTTTAAAAGACCTCATCAGTGTGTGTCCAAACTTAGGGGCTATTTACAATGCAAGTGAAGCAGCGCTCGAAATATTGATTGAAAATAAAAAACATCATCTTATAAAAGAATTAGAGTACAGTGCTAGATTCTTTGAAACTCAAAGAAAAGAACAGGTTGCAAAACTTGTAGAGAAAACAATTTTCGAAAAAAAGCTTCCTAATTTTCAGTTAAACAAATATTGTGCCTATCAATTTCACATTCAAGGATATGGGTTCAACTGGATGGCAATGAATATTATTTTGAGTGCGAGTAAAGACTCCTTAAAACACCTTAGACTTGGTGTAAGGACATCAACAAGCATTATTAATTTCTTCGTTCCTTCACTTCCCTGTTTAGAGTACCTTGAATTAAATAACTTCCGTCCAAACGAAAGGCCAGCCGGTTTCCAATTTAAGTTTGTAGGAGATGTCATTGGACGGGCAATTAAATCTGGGGAACTTACTAGCAACAAAGATGTCTCTGATGACTATTTTAAAGCGCTTGTTTTGCAAACCCAAGGAATCAACAACATTCCGGCAGATTACTTTCCGCGTCTTCTTAAGGTTAGACTGCCTTCATTAAGTTTAGTTAAAAACCATTCAAAGCTAGAAGGTTTCTTTTCCCTTGAGCATCTTGGGCCAGACGGCGTGACAACCGTTCCTGGAGATACTGTGCCAACAGTAACCACTTTGGAATTCAGTACATTGCCACGTGATGTGGGATACATGCCAAAGCTATTTCCGAATGTTACACATTTGAATTTTCACAGTAGCTCTTCAAGAGACCTTAGGAACTGGGTCTGGACGGCATTCCCAAAATTAAAAAGATTACAAATTTCTGGAGATACTTTTGATGATAATTGGGATGCGGAAACAGTGGACTGTTTCTTTACTGGGATTTCTCAAGAATTGCGTGCAAATTGTTACGGCAAGGTGAAATCTTCTAAATTAGATTTGGGCACCGAGAATGAGAAGGATGTTAGACGGACTCAGTCATACATCGAAGACTGTGAAAGTAATTTTATTTTAAACTTTTATTAAATCGTAAACACATAAGATATGGGTGGGGCTGGATAAGCATAATTTAAAATTCACTTTATTGTTTCAGATGTAAAGGAATTTAAAATCGATTTTTGGGGAAAATGTGGATCGCATCAATTTGCCTCAGTTGCTGTCTATAAATTCCAGAAAAATGCTCAACGGACAAAAAGCATATTTTCAATATTGGCTTTTTTGGACCCTGAAATGAGCTCTGAAGAAATAGAAGGTAATTTTTGATACTCTTATAAGCTTATTACAGCGATTAGGATAATTTTTGTGTGTGTAAAATTAGTTGTTTTCCCATCATAAAAATTGCTACAAAAACATTGATTTTGTAATTGACGTTAAAGAACAAAAGTGTGCACCGTAAATCTACGACTAATTAGTTGGTAGTTTCTACATTAGCAAAGATCTTGAAATTTGAATTTTAGTGATTTATTTACTACTGTTCCACATTTCAAACCACAGTACATATGTATCGGTGATTTCAGTCTAATATTAGTTACACTCTTAATTAATTATAGCCCGAATAGGTGTCAACCGTACAAACGTTTGCGTTAGTCTTCCACCTTCCACTTGAATGATACTTTTGGAATAATTTGAGTATGTTTTAAATATAAAATGTTAATTCGATTTAATTTCAGAAACCCTTCAAGACCTAGAACCTGTTACTGCTTACGTTGAAATTCGGATGAACAAGTAAATGATTACAACCTAATGTTTGCTTGTAACTCAAGTTCTAAAAGCAGGATTATTGAGGGGACATACCTAATTACATTGGAATTTGGTGCATAATTTATGGATGTATTGGTAACATTAATTACGTTTTACATAACATAGTTATTTTGCAGGGTCGTGTGAGATTTTTCAGACTTTTTGAGTCTTCGTCTAGTCTAGAATTATGAAACTATTTGTGTGTAAAAACGCTTTGTCAGGTACAGTAGCTGTGGAACAGAATTAAGTGTACAAAAGGTAATTTGTCACCTTTTATTTATATAAACTGGCCTTTATTTGATTTTTGTAAGCTTACGGTATAAATATGAAAGTACATAGTAATGATGAATCATACAAAACTGTATAAAATCACAGTTTTGTGTATTAATTTAATAAAAAACTAAATACTTGTAATTATGTAAATTTTAGAAAACATTTTCTTTTATTCTTGTAATGCAGCATTAGGTATTTCAAATTCCAACCGTATTCATACAATGTTCATTACAATAGCATAATAATTTAATGTTCGCTACAAAGATTTAATAACTTTGCCGGATGTTCAGTACCTTTAACTTATTATTTCGCGACTAATTGTTTAGCTACTGAAAGTCTAGTAAAACAGTTTGTGAATGAAAAGGCTGCCATAGTACATATATGTAGAATTAGCTTTACTGGATGTATTTCTAGCTATTGCGATTTTCAAAGCTAGGTAGGTAAGTACATGTATGTATGTATCAGAGATGGGCAAAAACTCCCCCCTCAGCCTCACCTCATAAGGGATGCCTATGAAGTAGTATGCACTCACCCTCACGCTCACCCTCACGTCAACTAAAACTTGCCTCTCGCACTCACCCTCATAAGTGCAAATTTTGAAAAGAAGGCACTCACACTCTCCCTCATGAGGCACCCCTCATCGCGCCTTTATTTGATGCAGTCAAGTATGTAATAAAAAGTAATCGTCCCCTGCCATTTGGGCCCGCTATGTAATCGGCCCCTGCTATTTGGTCCCCCGTGTGCAATGGGCCCCTGCTATGTGGTCCTGCTATGTAATAGGCCCCTGCTATTTGGTCCCGCTATGTAATAATAAGTGGCTTTCACTGCCAATTAGTAGGTATGGAAGCGCATGTCAGTCGGTAGCGTATCATAGGTGGTCTCTCACTAGGCTGCAAGCACGTACCACAGTAAAGCATGTAATTTTTACGTCCGCACTAGGCTGTCTTCCCCTACCACTTTCTGGCATGCCAACAGATGCTAAACAGGAAACTTCATGTACCAATAGTTGGTAGGCCAGACACTGTTTCAGTTACGGCATTCTCGCTCCGTACAGAAGGGTCCAAAAAGAACAAGTACGAACCACTCAATCCTGTGGTTCTGGTAAAACAAGTCCAAGTCCAAGAAGATCACATTAAAAATTTAAACTCTGTGCAACGTCAAAAAAATCTGCTCTTAAGGAGCAATTCAAGCTTGTTAGGGATGAGAAAAAGAACCAACATGAAGAATACCATGGGAGGAACATACCATTAGGAACATTGGAGACAGGAGCCGGCTGGTAGGCTGGAAATATCGCTCCTCTAAAAACACCAATTAGGTAGGTAAAAAGTTAGTGACAACAACTAATTCTAGTATCATTAGATAGAGAAAGTTTTTGCCTACATTGTAGTAATAGTGTCACTGTTGTATTTAGAATTTTAAGTTGGTTTTAATCCCAACTAAAAAGTTAAAAGTATTTAGTCGTCGGCTTGAGCTGCAAGTGCGGCGTGGCAGTAGATATTTACAGGGTGTGCTAAATTCAAAATCGTAAACTTCTTGCGTATACGGTACTGCAGTGTATTACGTGTGCTTAATTTTGGGAACATAAGTTTTTGTATTGCATGACAGTGCTGATACACAGGGTGCTTCAAATCTATCATTCTGGACTGGAAAATCGGTTTTATACAACTAATTTAAATTGGCCTCATCTAATATGTCCATTAATTTGATCTGGAACTTTAATTATGAAGTTAGGGGGGAATTTTAGTACCCCCTACGTGCGTAAGTATTAATCTGCAATACACTGAAATTTCATACTTTGCCGTCAGAGTCTGATCAGACATACAATAATACTGTTGATCTCAGCAACACAAATCCGTCCTTCCTATTTTCTAAAAATATGATTTTTTTTGTTGAATCTTTGTGGATTACTGAGAAAAAATGCTGATGAGGAGTAACAAAATACAGTACTGGTATTCATCACTTGGTCAGCATAATCTGAGGGCAGCTGAAACATTTACTCTACCTGATCTGTTCCTATTTTTGAGTGCTTGTAGTAATTATTTCATTGGATCTCAATTCGGGCATCTGGCTTAAATCAACTTACAACATATTTCTACTTAATTATAGGGGGGGGGGAACTAATAGTGCCCCCCTTCATTGTAAGTCTCTTACATGTTGTCTTTACTTGAATCGAATGCTGACTATATACTACTACTACTATTACTTTGGAATCTGTTGGCTAATCAACTGTATAATACTAAAATACGTATCTGGCCTTTACTCTTACCTGCCATTTTTGTTTTGTTTTTTTTATTTTACTTTCAATCCGGACCGAGTCATATATGAGACAGAAAAAACGTATTGAACTGCCGTAATTATTCTACTTCAAACGCATCACCACATGAACTGCCTTCAACGTCAACAAAGAATAGGAAGAAAACAGTCATTTGTCATCTGTAGCTGCTGTCATAAGAAAAGTCATTTACTACACGTCAAGCCGTCTCAGCGTAAGGATTTATTCACGTGTGAAGAATGTATAATTAAGCATAATGATAGAAATTTAGTTTGTAAAGTATATAATGTAGGTTATAATATTGATAACGTATGTATAATATGCTCTCTCCACCATAGTAGTGTACATGATATATTTGATCCATTTGAACTTGACGTACCATTTGGTAATGATAATAATTTAGAAACTGACTTAGCGTTAAAGCACATTTATAATACTAAGGGAACAAAAATTTTTCACTCTAATATTAATGGCCTTCATGGCAAATTTGATGAAGTATCACTATTTCTTAATAAATTTAATGTCGATGTATTGGCACTTACTGAAACCAAACTAAACAAGGGTAAAATTTCAAAAAAATATGGCATCTCAAACTATGACTTTTTAGGATTTGATAGGCTTGAAGGGCATGGTGGTGGCTTAGCTTTTTATATACGAAACAATACTAAGTATATACCTGTAAACATTGATGTTAGTTTTCCTACAAATGTTTAAATTAATTGCATCAAAATTCATCCTTTTTATCTTAAGCCATTCTTATTAGTATGCATATATAACCCACCAAGTACTAGTAAACTTGAATTTCTTAATTCTTTAAACGATTTTCTAGCCGTCATAGGCCAAAGCTATGTTGACTATGTTATTGTTGGTGATTTAAATTGTAACCTTTTAGAATGTAACTCAAATATTACAAAATTACGTAGTTTATGTAGATACTATAATTTAAAACAAACACTTACGGAACCTACTAGAATAACTAATACAACAAGGTCTCTTAAAGATCATATATATGTCTCAAATTTATTGTGTATGAATTGTTCAGGAGCTGTTAATTTGTTCTCGTCTGACCACAAAGCTACTTACCTGATAAGAAAAATGAAAACTGTTAAACATAAATCTAAAGTAGTCTCAATGCGGAATTTTGAATGTGTACATTGGGATAAAGCACACATAATGTTACAGAACCTTAATTGGGAATCTTTGAATTCTATTGCCGATGTAAATGATAAACTTAATTACTTTAATAGTCAAATTTTTAGTGTTGTTAATAAGATAGCTCCCTTAATTAAGAAACGAATTAAGGGCAAACCTTTTCCTTAGTTAAATATTGATGTTAAAAAAGAGATAAAAACTAGAAATACCATAAGATCAATAGCTGATTATTCTAATAATACAAATGATCTTAAAGCATATCGTAAAATTTGTAATGTACTCAAACAAACCATTTTTACAGCTGAAAAATCCTACTTCATGTCTAATTTTAATAATTTGACTGATTCTAAAAACATTTGGAAATTGTATGACGAATTAACTAATAGAAAAGTGAAATCAATTTGTGGTGTAAAGTGTTTAAATATTAGTGGCAAGCTAAATGACAATTTAAAAGATATTTGTGAATTATTTGCCAGTTCCATTACTGTTGAAGGAAGTAATCAGGATAGTATGTTAGAGAATCTTTTAAATTGTTTAGACTGTTCACACTCTAAAGTTGGTATTGAGCCTATTGAAATAGCTATGTCTTTAAGGCAATTAAACGCTGTTAATTTTAAGGAAGATGAAATTCCACTAGTATTTTTGAAACAGGGGTTTACAGGACTAGTTAATCCTCTAGTTAAGTTGTTTAATGGTTTTTCAGACACTGGACAGGTACCTGTAAGTTTTAAATGTGCTATTGTTAATCCACTGTATAAGGGCAAGGGTAGCGTACTTGACGGATCTGCCTATAGACCTATTTCCACACTACCCCTTCTTAACAAATTGTTAGAAAAGATATTGCACCGTAAAATCACAGATTACATTAAATTAAATCAATTATTCGACCCCAATCAACATGGCTTTAGAATAGGGAGGTCATGTGAAACTGCACTAGCTACATTTACGCATAAGTTATTTAGATTAATTAGTAACCCAAAATCTGGAGTAATAGCAGTCTTTGTTGATTTGAAACAAGCTTTTGATCATGTTGATCACTATAAATTAATGATAATTATGTTAGAAAAATTTTAAATTGATTCCAAGATAGTGAGTTTGCTCTGTAGTTATTTTTTTAATAGAACATTTGTTGTTAAAATCAATAGTTACGTATCTCAAAAATTTAATCTTAACCGTGGGGTCCCTCAAGGCTCGATTTTAGGGCCTCTACTGTTCACTATATATTATAACGATATTGGTACTCCATTAATCAATACAAATTATGTGCTCTTTGCTGACGACTTAGTGTTTTTTATTGATGGTAGTGATATAAATCTCATGACAATAGATATAAATTGTAAGCTAAATAGTCTTTATCCATGGTGTGAGAAAATGGGGCTTAGAATTAATTATCGGAAAACAGAATTTATGGTATTTCACAAAACTAGAGACACTATTCCTGATATTTTACCAAAAATTACATGTAATGATGAAATCATCAATAGAGTAGATAATTTTAGGTACCTTGGTGTAATTTTAGAAGAGACTATGAGTTTTACACACCATTTTGATAACGTCATAAAACGTATGTCTTCTGCTATTCACTGTGTATCGTCACTTGTAAAATATATAAATTTGCATGTGTTTAAATTATTAATCAATTGCTTTGTACTCTCTATAATTGACTACGCAATAATAATATGGAGTGTAATAAGTATAAGCAAAATCCAATCACTTCAAACAAAAATTAACAACTTTCTATGTAGGTACTTTTTCCCAAACACATATAAGCACTGTAACTTAGCACATAAGAAGCAAAATAGGAAAAAGATTGATATTACATCGCTGTACGAGAAACGTAACATTTTTTCAGTCACAGAACGTATTAAATATTACTCTTCTCTGTTTGTATATAAAACACTAAAGCATAAATCTGTAACTAGCTTAAGTGACATTCTGGTATTCAATGAATTTAGTAGAAACCAACTAATCACACTTTCAGACAGACTAAAGAAAGAAACTACTTTGTTTCAAAAATCTAGTCTATTTTGCTGTATTAAAAATTCGAATATGATCCCTGTAGAGATAAGAAATTTAGAATTAACCCTGGAAATGTTTAAGAGTAATTTATCACTATGGTGTCTGAATACACGTAATGACATATATATTAAATATTAGCGTGATATTACATGAATGTTTGTATTGAGGGAGAGAGCAATAACCAAAATGTAGCATTAGTATACAATATTATGTTGTTTCCTATAAATAAATTAAGTTAATAGCTGTAAGTATGTAATTATGGCTTAATACTGTACATTAACTTGATAGCTAATCGTAGTCAATCTTATTACTATATCTCAACTGATAATTACCGTATGTAAACATTTGATAATTGTTCAAATCGAATGATATTGTTGTGTTACCGATGGAAGAATGGCTATGCGCCAAATTGGTCTAAATAACACGTTAATAAGGTTCAATCAATCAATCAATCAATCAACCAAGATCGCCTCAAAAGAACCGTCGATTGTGGAATCGAGGCGAAAAACTTGGTTCATAGTCTAGTGCTGGAGAATGTATATGCGGGTCATAACCTTATATCTACAATCCGAATTGCGGTGTGTGTAAATATGTGCAAGTGAATTAATGAAAATGCGAAGTTTAAGTATCCGAGTACTTTATTTTCGGACAGTTAAATGGTAAACACTTGTATTTTATTTAATATTTATTTCTAACTAATCATTTAAAATCATAATAAATTTTCAAAATACAAAAAAAAACAAACACATTTATAGCCATAACTCTTGGTTTTTATTATTCAGTGGCAAGTACCTGTGTTCCAGCAGTATTTTGAGAAACATTCAACAGCTTCTTGTAACTGTAATAAACAGAAACACAGATTTTGTATTTAGATTGCATTGCTGTGTAACTTCTACGTATCTGCATGTAATGCTATCCTAAAAACTCAATAATGAGCTTAAAGCTTATAAAAATAATAATTGGCAGAATTACGAAAAATTTATTTTGTTCTGCAAATTATTAATTTTCAAAAACATTATTTCCTCATGATTTCTATATAGTGCTAAGACCATATAAACTTATGTTGGTTTAAAATGAAATAAAATTTGCACATAAAAATCTTGGGCCTAGTTTTAAATAAAAACAATCTCAGCTACGAGTAGGGTTTAATTCTTTGAAGTGTTTCAGCTATTTCTGGGTTTGTAGATCTTTAGAAGATCTATTCACTTTGATTAATTTTAGACTTGAGTTTTTGAATGTGACTGTCTGTGTGCCAATCAAAGCTACACTGGGATGTACATGTTACAAGGCAAATTTGACATTTAAATGTTTCACTGTTTTCTGGGTTTGTTTCTTCATGTTGATCGAATTCTAATTTGTTCACAAAGGACCTTCCACATCTTAAACAGTGCGTATGCTTGGGATGTGACCGTTTCATGTGTTTGAGAAAATAATCTTTAAATGCAAAATTTATTGAGCAGACGTCGCAAGTAAAAAATGTTGTAGAAGACGGGTGGGCTCCATTTTTATGCCTGTTCAGCCTGTGAATATCGATAAATTTTTTTAAACATATAGAGCACTGGAACTTCTTCTCCATGTCGTGCGTTTTTATGACGTGAGCTTGTAATCGGGATTTACGAGGAAACTCCTCGGAGCAAAGGTCACATTTAAAGTAGTTATGGTTCTCTGCTTTGCGTTTGTGGACAGTGAACATGTGGTCTTTGAGGGAGGCAGATGCACGGAAGGGTTTTCCACAAATGGAGCAGATGATTTTGTTAGCCGTTGAGTGGACTTGTTTCTTGTGTCGAGTTAATATGTACTTTCCTTGAAATGATTTTAGGCAAATTTCACAAATGATATTACGGGGTCCGTGACATTGTGTAAGATGAATGCTAAGTTTTTTCTGCGTAGAGAAACATTTGCTAGTGCCAATTTTTGAGCATTCTTCACATGGATAAAGATCGGACTGGGAACACTGGTCATTAGTTTGTGTCACAACAGAACATTTAGGATTCCAACTATTTGTAGCCATTTTTTCTTTAAAAACTTGCACAATTTTAAATCTTATTTTATTTCGGCAGGTTCTTTTGTATTTCTGACGCTTTGATTTTGACTACAATGAGTTTTTAGTTTTGAATAAAATTTCCTTTTTCTATTTTCGTGATGTCACCGCATCGGCATCCAGTGCAGACTGTGTTTATTTATAATGTAGGTTCCTACAAAAAAATACATTTTAAACAGCTAGAATCACATTTTAATAAATGCAATATTATATAATATAATAAAATATAATGCCAATATTCTTACGCACTATTATCCTCGAATTTGCAAATCGTATGTAAGTAAAGAAGTAAAAGCTGATCTATATATTATTACGGTTTCGTTAGTTGACTGGAAGTTGGGCGAATCTGTGATTTTGTCTGTTCACTGTTCGCTTCGTTGCTTGACTTTCAAGTGTTCCAGTTAATAGCTTATAATTATGTAGATCAAGTGTTCCGTAAATACGTTAGTTAAATTAACTAATTCAATTATTTGATTCAATCACTATTCAATAATACACTACAGACTACAGTCAAGGTCAAGGAACTCCATAAAATTATAAAATTAAAACAAAACCAGAATGAATTGAGTTGAGGAATTTAAAAGTTGGCGCGGAAAAGTTTAAAATCCTGGGCGGTTTTAAATTGAGCTCTTGAGCTGAAATCTTCTCTTCGTGACTTTCTGAAGAAGTCCTTGGTCTTTGTTCTGTTAAGTATGTTGCATTGTAATTGTAGGGCATTTTAATTTTGAAACTTTACCTAACTAGTAAGTTAACTTGCAAATTGTTCTACCTACAATATTTCTCCTAGCTACCACATACATTGATTAGTTAATCGTCAACAAAGTTACTATTTAAATCGCTGTGTCACACAAAGTTTTATATTCCTATTAGTTTGTTTTGTATGATCTGTCTAGTATCACTTGCTTCAACCCACAGGTACTTTCCAAAAGTGCTTGGTTAAAGGTTTTATCTACAGGAGCGACTGGACTTGGAAGTGTCGTTGCAAATCCCCCTGCTTAAACACTCCTTCAAACAACTCACTCTCAAAAATGTGTCTTGTGCGATTGGACGAATACGCTTGATCTGGCTTCAGAGTGTGCTTGGCCCGAGCAACATAAGGTGATGCACCGTGACGTCTGTGAATTTACGTATTACTGTAGCCTTCAAACAGCAGAATGTAAAAAGTAAAAAGTGTCCACATAAGGAAATCAATGCTAAATGCAAAAAAGAACTTCAAGAAGAATCTGATGCGTCATCTCGTAAAACTATTTGGTATGTAATAATTATATAATTTATTTTTGTTTTAGCACCGAATTAATTAGACGCTCATTTAAAAACGAAGCAAATTTCGAAAAAATGTCGAAAATTGCATAATTATTTAATTCAAAATGATTTGAATTTTGAACCGGATGAAAACCTTTTGTTTTGATTTTGTTTATTGTTTTGGTACACTGACAGGTTGAAGTTGTTGGGTATACCTGCTTTAGTTATACTTGCAATCAGCATTTTTATTGGATCTCTTTACTGCTGGTTCTCTGAAGAGTGACCGCTAAACCAACGCTTGCGGAGGCGGGGAAGGCCATGAGAACGCTTTTAATTCTATAAAAAATACACAAGAAGCATCAGTTTAATTGGATTATTGTCCGCAGAAAAATGTCACTTTATTTATTACATATAAAAACTACGTATACGAAAATAGAATAATTATTTTAGAAGTTTAAAAAACAAACGAATCATTCACACCCCATCTAATTAATTTACTTACTAAAATAACCGCCCAGCTCACGGTTTTTCATAACTCATAATAAAATCAATTACACATTACATGACTAATGGCGATGTTGTGTAGCTCCAAAAAAACCTTGTTTTAGCAAAATATAAGAAATTACGAGTTTTGCGAGTGGTGCGTCATTATCCTAACGGACCCAGGACACTTGAAGGGTTCATGCATCATGCAGTGCTAAGTAGATAGGGTTTGTCCTCTATTTCAAACGAGCACTAATTACACCGCAAATAAATACATATCATAACATTCTAACGGTAATTTCAGTAAGCTTAATTCAACTTCACTATCAGTAAATCACCAACTGAGATGAAACACTTGTTGGCCGCTGTTAAGATCTTCTGCCGTTGATGTTGGAGTAACAGGAAAATCAGTCAAAAATTAACAGTAAAGTAGTAAACTCGCACATATTTTTTTAAGTGTGTTTAAAGTTTACCAATAATACTTCTATTACTTCCAGCCACTGAATTTTGACAACTGACAGAAGTAGTACTTTCCATTTTATGTTGACTCAACTTATGACGTCGGAGCGAAAAAGCTGATCCAAATATTTCTGAGCAATTTTCGAAAGTGCATTTAAATTGTTGTTTACTGTCACAATTACGGTTGGCCCATTCAAAATTCCCTGGGAATTTGGGAACTTTGGGAGTGAGGGAACTTAGGGAATTTTGGGAATTTTGAAAAGAGGGAATTTTGGCAAAATTCCCTGTGTATGAAGTACTAGGAATTTTCAATATTTCAGGAATTTTCAGACAGGGAATTTTAGGAACTTAGGGAATTTTCAATGTTTTGGGAATTTTGAAACAGGGAATTTTGGGAATTTTCAATATTTTGGGAATTTTCAGGCAGAAAATTTTGAGAACTTTGGGAATTTTTAATATTCTATCAATTTTCTAACAGGGAATGTTTGAATTATTAAATGAAAATTTCCAAAATTCCCAAAATTCCCAAAATTCCCTAGGGAGTTTTGAGAATTTAAGGGAATTTTGAAAACTGGGAATTTAACTGGAAATTTTGCCAAAATTCCCTTCCCTTGGGAACTTTGGATCGGGAGGGAATAAAACGCAGGGAATTTTGAATTAGCCATCCCTAGTCACAATAATGCATGTTATTTTTATGCTTAAATAGGTTTAGTCTCAAACACCTTAAAACAAAGTTTGCACTTGAATTATGTACCTCCTTCAGTTTTCCTGTGGCTGTCACTCTGCTGAGCTGTTTCAGACTTTAGTATTTGGATGTGACTATCTGTATGCCAATCGAAACTACACTGAGATGTACACGTTACAAGACAAATTTGGCATTTAAATGTTTCACTGTTTTCTGGGTTTGTTTCTACATGTTGATCAAATTCTAATTTGTTTATAAAGGACCTTTCACATCTTAAACAGTGCGTATGATTGGGATGTGACCGTTTCCTGTGTTTGAGAAAATACTCTTTAACTGCAAAATTTATTGAGCAGACGTCGCAAGTAAAAAATGTTGTGGGAGACGGGTGGGCTATCTTTTTATGCCTCTTCAGCTTTATAATATCGATGAATTTTTTTGAACACATAGAGCACCCGAACTCCTTATCCATTTCGTGCGTTTTTATGACGTGAGCATCTAATCGGGATTTACGAGGAAACTCCTCGGAGCAAAGGTCACATTTAAAGTAGTTATGGTTCTCTGCTTTGCGTTTGTGGACAGTGAACATGTGGTCTTTGAGGGAGGCAGGTGCGCGGAAGGTTTTTTGACAAATGGAGCAGATGATTTTGTTAGCCGTTGAGTGGACTTGTTTCTTGTGTCGAGTTAACATGTACTTTTCCTGAAATGATTTTAAGCAAATTTCACAAGTCAAATTACGGGGTCCGTGACATTGCGAAAGATGAGTGCTTAGTTTTTTCTGCGTGGAGAAACATTTGCTGGTGCCAATTTTTGAGCATTCTTCACATGGATAAAGATCTGAGCGGGAACACTGGTCATTAGTTTGTGTCACAACAGAAGATTTTGAATTCGAACTATTTCGTCCAGCCATTTGTTTGTCTTCTCTAAAAATTAACACGATTTTAAATATTAAATGTTTTGCATAGGTTATTCTGTACCACTGGTGTTATATTGATAACGATGAGTCTCTTGTTTTGAATAAAATTTGTTTTTCCTATTTTTGTGATGCCACAGTATCAGAACTTTGAAGTTGCTAGCGAAAACTGTGTTATTTCTAATGTACGTTCCTAAAAAATTATATAATCACATGGTAATAAATGCATACATATGTTATATAATTTAATATAATAAAACCTAATGCAAATAATGATTCTTGAACACCGTAACTTACAATTCCATACTAAACTTCAGGGGTCAGGGGTTGAATTCATATGTGTTTCCAATAAAGTTTCAGAAATACGGCCAGACGGAATATTCGGAGCTGCAACCTAATTTGACGATTTGTGTGGATGAACCCTTTTGTTTTTTCACTATTTAGATAAAACATAAACAAAATAAAAATGTTACTATACTACATTGAAAGTTAAATAATCTAAGGCACACTATTTTAGAAATATTTACTTCAAAATGTAATTAGGTATATTTATATGAAAATGTGTTGTTACAGTCAATTAAATGAATGCTTTTGTTTTATGTGACAAACCCGTATCATTAGAATTATCAGAATTTTGCCATTTGGGCCAAAACTTGAATCAGATCCAGAATCCAGAAATTTAGACTAACTTTGACAATTCGATTTCCACACTTTCAACTTTTATTTCACTTGTCGTTCTAATAAGTAATTCATTCCTACATTAATGATGTACCCACATACATCATTAATGATTGATGACTGGACTGATGACTGAGGCAATCAATGAGGTTTTAAGTCAATATTGTTGGCATTTCGCAGATTGTTTTTGTCATTTCACTGTTCGCTTCGTTTCTTTACTTTCCAGTGCTTTTTTAGTAAATAGTTTATAGTTATGTGTATCACATGTTAAATATTGGTTCTATTGTGTTGGTAATAATAACTTATTAAATAAATATTATTAATAAATCCACTCCAACGAAATGTTGCACTCAAATAACTTCATAAAATAAAATAAGACTAGAAATATTCCAGAATATCCAGAACCAGAATCACCGCCACCGCCAGAGAATAATAATTAAAGTAAAATGAACAGTTCAAAAGTTGGCGCGGATAAGTTTAAAATCCAAGGCGGGTTTAAGCTGAACCCTTGATTTGAAATATTTCCTTTCCTTGTTGGTCTTTGGTCTGTTTGTCGTTTGTTTATCACTTACTTTTACTTTATCAACATAATTTACCGACGGCAAAAAAGGTAAAAATTTCATAGGGGAGCAACAGTAAAACACCTAATAATTAAATATGGGTTCCTGTGTCCTGTATAATGATTACGTCATATTAAAATGCACAATAATTATCGCACACACGTGAAAAAGTCCAAAAGTTCAATTTCGTCCCCGGAACAGAACAAGCACCAACACCGACACGGTTGGTTGCCATTGGTTTGGTTGCTACGGGTGCCCTAGATCTGACAACAGAATGTGTTGGGCCCGAAACATGTTCGCCAGAGAATAATGACCACTGTTGACTGTGAACATGAAAATTACTGTGATAAAGTCACAAGGTCATGTATAAAACGTCCATCTTCTAGCTTTAATCGAAAGTGCAAGGACGATTTGCATGTACATGATCGAGCCTTCATTTGGTTGGTCTACACTGTAAATTAATTTTGTTTAGCTAAGTCCTGCACCCACAACATGAAAATGACTCAAATCAATGCCGCAAATTATGTTAGCAAGAAAGAAGACATAAAAAATATTTTCGCAAACACAATTTAAAAACTGAAAAAAAAATTAAATTTCGAAATTTGGTATGGATACCTTACCTCCATTTCCATATAGAAATAGTGCAGATTCTTCAACAAATAAAATTGAGAAATATTCAAATAAAATCAAAATTAAAGAGGTTTTTTAAATTACCAAATTTTCATTCACAATGGTCGCACAACTGGACATTATTTATTATTACATTTAAAAAATTCGTTATTAATTTAGGTCAAAAGTGTAATTATTTTAGACCAATACATAGGTATGTATGTAATTTAAAGCTTTTTCCTATTGCTAGTTCCTGAAAAAGCTTCCATTTAACTACATAACTAAACTTTTATTCAGCAGCATATGTAATTATAATTTATTAATTCAATTATCAGTAAGCCGAAGCCAAAAACTCTGTCGTATTGTTTAAATATTATTAAATTTTTAATTACCTTATTACAATATATATTTTTTTAGTGACCAAATTAAATTAGAATCTCTAGCTTTTTTACAAAAACTCCGGGGTGGTCCATAAAAGACGTTAACAAAATTGTAACTTATTTAGTACATTGTTTTCCAGTTATCACAGTGTGCAATTTTCCCGTCGTACGTGACTTGTTTTCCATTTATTGGATGCAGTAATTAATTGTAATTGGTTTTGAATATGACACATTAAGAATCCATTCGAACTGTGTATTTCTATGCGTCTTGAATCGGCATCTTGAACGGCAGCGCAAAAAACAGTTGAAGATGTTACTTTAACAGGGTTTTTAGTAAATTTTTAATTATTTAAGAGTGAGGAAATCAGTGAGTCATATGTAACATCGCTGCTGTTACAAAAACATAACAGAGAATTTGCTAAAATGTGGAGTAACTCTGTTTAAATTTTCATGTCACTGTATATGCATGTAAAATTAGTGGTTCATTGCTAAATGTGTTATGTCAGTCCATTAGTTAAAATTAGAAGGTACCTTTGAGAAAGGTTGCAGATTCAAATCCAATTGTCAGTTTTGAGTGTGTTTTATCAAAGAATAAAATCGTTCAACAGTAAAGCTGTTGGGTCATCTAACAGTGATTTAATTTGGTAAACTTAATACAACTCCAGTATTGGTAAATCAGCAGTTAACAGCTTCTGCCTTTTATGTTGGATGAGCGGCAAAGTCAGGTAAAAATTAACAGTAAAGTAGTAAACTTGCCCGTTTGATTCTAAGCGTGTAGTGTGTACTGTTAATACTTCAACTAGGTTTCTAGGTTTTCTGTAGAGGTCACGGATTGGTCACCAGTAGCAAGTTTTATCGAATGATGACCTAATTTGTGACGACCTAGCAAAGTAGTAGAACTAGGGATGCCCAATTTAAAATTCCCTGCGTTTCATTCCCTCCCGATTCAAAGTTCCCCAGGGAAGGGAATTTTGGCAAAATTCCCTTCAAAATTCCCAAGTTTTAAAATTCCCTTAAATTCCCAAAATTCCCTGGGGAATTTTGGGAATTTTGGGAATTTTGAAAATTTTGGAAACGTGCTTGTGGCTCACACAAAACAAAAGCTGACATTTAATTTATAGATAAATAAATTACGCAAATCACACATTTATTTTAATACTATATTTATTTTAATGTAATTCTAAAAAAGGGAGGCAAGTGGGCTCAGTGGTGCACGGTGCACGTCGAGATACGGGCTGTCAATGAGTGAAAAAGCATATGTAGTAATATATTTTGCTATACGAGATACCCTAATCCACTTGTCTTCACGGGTTGAACTTCCTACTGTCTATTCGTATACGCTGATAGGAAAGGAATAAGAGGAATAGTGTGGGATAGATACGTCTAGTAAAAACAGGCTACAGACCAAGTGAGTTCGGAAATCCGTGAGTAGGGGTGAGCTCTAGCGGGCAATAACGCCACTCGATGACGGAGCTGACTCTTAATGATACAGAGAGTGTCTGCTTGGTTTCTGGTTCGTCTGTAGTGACGATCCGATCACTATATCCTCTTTCCTCTACTTGATATAGCAAGTATCGAATGTCGTCTCATAGGATAGTTCTTCTCATAATGTAGGGGAACCAAGGTGTAGGGTGTATAGAATGACTCCTTGACTATGACTTGACACACCATAGGGACTGAGTCTATACTCTATCAAACCACGGCCTTGTAAAATAATCAACGAGCTATCTCCTTAGCAAGGAGTTTAAATATCGCGTCTTAAAGAGTGCGGCGTTTTCGAAAGCCCATATTATTCGGTAAAGTCTTCCCAAGTAAGCTAGTATTATATTCAGTGATCTCAATTGAGTGCACTAGGACTGTTGTCCGAATAGTGTATCTCATGAGTAGCTGTAATATCAAATTGTAATCGTAGTGTGCGTAGGCCTCGGCCTGTAAGTACAATACTACTATACATACATACATACATACATAATGTAATTCTAAATCTTCCACACTAGAATAACAATTAAAGGCAAAGTATTGAGTAACATTAATATATTTAAAAAATTGAAACTTTTTGTTTAATATTAATCTTGTAACGCCGAGCCCTTGCAAAAACTACTAATTAGACACTTTCAAAATCATCGTCATCTAACTCAATCACAATCACATCAACAAAAGCATCAACATTTAGTTCATCGTCATTGTATGGTTCGTCAAGAAAAATTAATTCACTATCATTGTCATTGGCTTCAACAGAAAAATCGGGTTCGATTAGGTCAGTGACAGGTTCTACGTCCAATCCTATTCTTTCTCGCAACGTTCTAGCTTTGCTAATTCCGCTACCAGCTGTCAACATTTTTTGTTGTTTTGCTTCTTGGGCTTCACTAGCCAACCACCATTTAATCTTCATGATTTTATTCACAGTTTCGTTCTTCAGCTTGTTCCTATTTTTAGTGTGCACATTCCCTTGGATAGAAAAGCTACGTTCTACCCCTGCGCTTGAGCATGGAATCGACAAAAGCCGATTTCCAAGTCGTGCTAAAATTTTAGAAGACTCGTATGCCATCAGATTCTTCCAATACGTTCCTGGTGAGGAATGAGAGATTAATGTTAGCCCAAATATTCCACTTTTTGTTAAAAACGCTGCAAGTTGTGACGAAAGTTCTTCTTTTTCGCCATCACTACAGGCTATTCCAAAGTCTGAAGCCATTTTTTCCATCGCTGTAAGAAATTTGACCACCATTGTTTCATTTTTTGCAAAGGATTGGCCACAGTATCGTGGATCAATGTAGTTAGCTACGTAGCTCTCAATAGGAATGAATTTTTCAGATTTGCGATGCTTAAATATTCGACAAGCTTTTTTGAACTCTGAAATCGGTAAAAGTTGCTGGGCGACACTTTCAGCTGGAGAATCGTTAGCTGCAGTGGTTGAAGTGAATAATTTCTCTAATATGTAAAAAACTTCTACAACGTCTGAGAGTGTGGCAGCATTTGATTCAACGACAGCAATTGCTATTCGTAAAAAGGAATTATAGTAAGCATGGTTGTAATATGATAACATGTGATGGACTATAGATAAACCGTACTTTGACATAACGGGAATTTACTTAAATTGTTGTATTGTGAATCGTTAAGTATGTTATGATTTCAATTTACTAACGTATAATTATTTTATTGTAATCAAGTGAAAAATAAAACTCACCATTAATAATTGGCTTTAGAAATTCGTATGTTAAATCCAATTTCCTCCAAAACTCATCGTCCTTCAAAGTTCGTTTTACTGAAGTTGATAAATCTACTTCATCATTCACGGCAAGTCTAAGTAAAACTGGGCGGCTGCGCTTTATAGCGTAAAGCATGTCTCTTATTCCAAACCAACGCGTTTTTGATGGCGTACAGAGCGCAATTTTCTTAATATTGCGTCCTTTTTCCTTTTCGTCAGCAATTAATCGTTGAAATTCTTCTTCATAATGCCCGTGCTTGAGTTTCGATGAGTTAATTTCAACAGCTACTTTTCTAGCCTTCGAAACTATGCTGTGAATGACAGGCAGCCTAGAAATATCCCCTACAAGTAAGTTCAGCAGGTGAGCAGCGCAATTAACCGAAAGGATGTGGGGGTGCTTCGCAGTAATTTGTTTCCGTGCTAGTAAATAGTTAGCTCCCATGTCGCTTACAACGGCAGTAGTTTTGTCGATACCTAATTGATTAGCCAATTTTAGTATTTCCTCGCAAATAAATTCTCCGGTTTGGGAAGCAGAACCTGCGGGACACAAAATAGTAGGTTTATATATATTAAAATTGCATCTACTACGCAAGTCTCTTAATGAACGCAGTTTTTTCCCAACTGATGTTTAATTTACAGTTAGCTCATCAATTAAATTAATATATACAAAGTACAAACCTGTTGGAACTGACTGGTAAAACTCGCACTCCGAAGTAGTCGCAATCATGAAGTTGATGATTCCATTTCGCTTTATATTAGTCCAACCGTCCGGAATAATTGCATAACCTGACATTTTATCAAGTGTTGAGTTCAACCGTGAATTACTCTCATCAAACAAACAATTTAGAATCGACCCAGATAACTCTTTTCTTGAAGGTAGCACAAACGAGCATCCTATTTGATTAAAAAACTGTTGTAAATCATGATTCTCAACCCAGCTAAATGGAATATTTCCGCTAAGAATAGATTTTCCGAACTGTATTTTGAGCTTTTTTGTTTCATTTTTTGTGAACTTCATAACGTGGTCCTCTATTTTCAAACTATTATCTGCTTTGCGTTTTCCAGCTCCTGTTGTGAATGTAGATGATGAAGCTGTTGCAGAAATTGTTCCTTTATTTCCGGAACCTGCTGCATCCATCAGAGTGGCATGTGCAGAAGAATGCGAAGAGCTTGAGTCAGACATACTTTCGCAATCATAAACTGTGTCAACACTATCTGAGTCTTGTATAGAAGATTCTGAATCTTCTGAATTATGGGAAGGGTTGAGTTTAGAATTTCCAGGTGTTTTGAAACTTTGTTTGACTTCTGATGGTGCACGCAAGCAAGAGAGAATGTGCTTTTTACATTTAGAAGCATTTTTAAGTTGAACATTGCTACAAAAGTTGCACTTCACTTTTCTGCTGTTACTCTCAACCCAGTATAACCAAATTTTATCAAAGGTTCTAACCATTTTAGAAATTATTGAACCTAAATTTTTCTCTACTGCTTAGCTGATGGCAACTGAAATCAAATGATATGAAATTCTATTCTAAATTGTAAATTCTACTACTGAGATGAAATTTAAAAAAAGCGGGTATTTCCATGCCACAGTTGTAGAAAAGAGCGAGAAGATGTCGTGGCGATATAAACTGTACTTGGTACATCTCGCAAAATTCCCAAAATTCCCAAAATTCCCAATTTCAAAATTCCCGGAATATTGGGAATTCCCTGCAGGGAATTTAATGGGAATTCCCTCAAAATTCCCTCTTACCAAAATTCCCAAAATTCCCAAAGTTCCCTCCCTCCCAAAGTTCCCAAATTCCCAGGGAATTTTGAACGGGCCTACCCTAAGTAGAACTAAAAGTTTTTGAGCAATTCATTATATTACATTTTAATTCTTGTCTACGGATACGATGAACTTTTTTCTGGTGGCTGAACAAATTTAATTCTGCCTCAAAGGCTTCAAAACACAGTTCACACTTAAAAGGGCCACCTCCATCACCTTTCTTTATAGTTTGGTTCTGAGCTGCTTCAGATTTTAGTTTTCGGATGTGACTTTCCGCGTGCCAATCAAAGTTACACTGAGATGTACACGTTTCTTGACAAATGTGACATTTAAAGGCTTCACTATCTTCAGGATTGCCTTCTAAATGTTTATCGAATTGTAATTTAGTTATGAATGACCTTTCACATTTTAAACAGAATGTATAACTTGGATGTACATATGTGAAGTGCTTCCGTAAATATTTTTTTAATGCAAATTCTGCTGAGCAGACGTCACAACTAAAAATCTTTGTGATGGATTTGTGAGTTGTTCTCTTATGCCTGTCCATACTTTGGAGATCGATGAATTTCTTGGTACAGACACTGCACTCAAATTCCTTGTCCACGACGTGCTTCTCTATGACGTGAGCTTCTAGTCGAGCAGTATTAATAAATTCCTTAGAGCACAGGTCACATTTCGGGTAGCTCCAATTTTCTTTTTTGACTTTGTGGGCGGTGAACATGTGTTCTTGAAGGGAAGCGCGGGCGCTGTAGTTCTTATGACATATGGAACAGCTAAATTTTGGAGCTGCCAAGTGGACAGTTTTCTGGTGTTTAGGCAAGTTTTGAAATGATTTGAAACAAATTCCACAAGTAAGACTGCTTGAGTTGTGACATTGTTTCAGATGTTTATTGAGTCTCGCTTGCGAGTGAAAATTCTTACTTGTCCCATTTTCTTGACATTTCCTGCAATAGTAGGGATTCGAACAGGAGCAAGTCGGATCTTCAGTTTTTATCACAACTGGAGATTTTGAATTTGTAATATTGGTGGTCATTTTCTTTGTTAATTGTTGATTGTGCTGTTGCTGTTTTATTTTTTTACTGCACCTAAAAAATAAAAATATTTTTGAATTTTTTAAAGATTTTATAGATTTAGTATTATCAAACGTAAAAGAAAACAGAATAAAAGCGATATCGAAATATGAAATGCACTATGTTAAAATCCATGTAGGTACCTAGGTAGGCTTTAAATCAATGTTTTAGTAAATTTCTAGGAATCAGAAATCACGACTATTAAATTTATCTCATGTGGGACAGTAGACTCAACTCAAACTGGAAATGAATTTTCGAATTTTTACACTATTCACAATCACAGTAAAAGTTAACGTTACAGCAACCAGAATTACAATTTAATTATCAATGTTCAATCAACATATATGTTTGCCTTCAAATATGATTCAATATGGAATTGTCACGATTATTAAAACCCTAGTGAAAACTGTAATATTTCCCATCAATTATAATTACGTAACTCAAATTTAAGTAGATTCGAGTCAGTTCGTCGGGCAATTTAGTTCTAAAACTATAATAATAACTTAAAAAACTAAACACAAATATGTGAGGAATTGACATTAGTTACTCATTGCAGTGAATTTGAGTGAAGTGCAGTGCCAGCTGACTATTTGAAATGTTGGCGGGCTCACTCAGCAGCTCTACTGCTTAAAGTCGTAGCTGGGCACATTCCTACAGTGAAGTACAGTACTTTGCCTTAAAAAATTACTCCACTCAACTAGATTTGAAAAAAACTGATCATGAAAACGTTTGTAAGAAACGTCCGCAATAATTTGTTTTATTTATGAGAGTGCTTGCGTCAAGGTTTCATCTAATTATATGAGCCAGATCAAATTGACGTGGGTCTGTCGTTGCCGTTCCCCCTGATGAATCAAAGCAAGAAGGTATAATTACATAAGACATTGCAAAAACACAATTTAAATACCACATAAAAATAGACATTTCAAAATTTTTATATTACATAGCGTATTGTAGACAGCGGCCAGCGCAGGAATCCCCCGCTGCTTTTATTTTCAAAAAACATATAAATGGAACATTTTACAGTTTTCAAAAATATGTAAAACAAAATGTTTTGGCTTTTCAAAAACATGCGAAATAAAATTTTGTTTGCATTTCGAAAACATGTAAATAGAACATTTTGAACTTTTCTAAAAACATGTGAATAGAACATTTTGAACTTTTTAAAAACATGTTAATAGAACATTTTGAACTTTTTTAAAACATGTAAATAGAACATTTTGAACTTTTTTAAAAACATGTAAATAGAACATTTTTAACTTTTTAAAAAACATGTAAATAGAACATTTTGAACTTTTCTAAAAACATGTAAATAGAACATTTTGAACTTTTCTAAAAACATGTAAATAGAACATTTTGAACTTTTCTAAATCAAGTAAAAATAACATTTTTAACTTTTCTGAAATATGTAAATACAGCACTTTGCTTTACCAAAGAAACCATCAATAAAATCAAAATAGTGGTTTTGTATGCAAACAAATTGCTGCCTAAAAATAATTCCTTCTTCCGGTCCTGTTTGTATTGATACTTTCATTTGCAAATAGAATAGAAATAAGTGCAAATCCTGAAACAAATAAAATAAAGAATTAATTGCATAGAAAAAAAAATCGAAGGCTAATTTTTGCCTATTTTGGTATTTTTTTGCATATTTTGCCTTTTTGCTAATTTTTTGCTAATTTAAAAAATTAGAAAAATTTCCTCCACAACAGTGTACAGTAGAAAATTATTTATTGTAATTAAAAAATACGTATAGGTAATTAGTATACTTATTTTTGACGTTTAAAAGCAAACTTATTACAGAAACACACTTAATTGATCTACTTACTAAAATAACCGCCGTGTGTTCTGCCGCTGATATTGGAGTTACAAAAAAATTTAGTCAAAAATTAACAGTAGATTATATAAGTAAACCAGTAAGTGTAAAGCAAGTGTTTTATATTATAAATTCTACTATATCTGGGTTTTATGGTTTTTTGTAGAGGTCACGGATTTGCGAAAATTGTCACGAACAGCACGTTCCATGGAATGATTGATTAATTTAGGACGTCTTAGCAAAGTAGTAGAACCAAAAGTTTTTGAACAATTCATGAAATTACATTTTAATTCTAGTTTACGAATACGATGAACTTTTTCTGGTACTGGTGGCTGAACAAATCTAGTAAAGTAAGTAAGTAAAGTAACTACTCACTTTACTTACTTTACTTAACTAGGTTAGTCACTTGAACCCAACCCCCCCTCCCTGTATTTTTACCAACCTTATTTTTCAAAAATATTACAAGTTACATAGGCCTCCAAAATCCAGGTTTACAAATATTTTTTTTTGAAAAAATTGTCGAATTTTCATAATCCTAGAATTGACTCTGTAGAAAATGTTTTAGAGATCAAAAAACTTTAAATTTGATAAAAATCGCATAAAAATTGTAGGATCTACAGGGTTGCAAAAAATCAAAAATTCGAATTTTTTAAACTTTGGCGGGCAACTGTGAGCAAATCTCTAACCTGCGACAAAAATGATTAGGCTCACGTTTAATAGTTGCGGTTGACGCGCCTAACGCGCGGAATCTCGCTTAGTAAGGGTAAAATAATCGTGAATAAAAATCACACTTCTTTCGAAATACAATAGGATGATAAAAAGTCAGGGTTTTTAAAAATTCTCCCAAGTGCTGTAATTGTGGCTATGTGAGTCCTAATTGTGGCCATTCTTAAATTTATGTGTTTCGTGTTTCAATAATTATAATTTAAGCACCCATTATGTTCATGCTAAAACCAGAAATACTAGAATAATATCAGAATAAGATATTTCATTACAAAAATAAAGCAAAATCAAAAGTTTCAAAGTTGGCGCGGATAAGTTTAAAATCCAAGGCGTCTTTATGCTGAACACTTGATTTAAAATATAATTGTCGTCATTGTCATTGGTTTTGGTTTATCATAAGAATGTTCTTAGCCCCGAACTCAACAACAAAACTTTTTAATTTATTCTGTTATAGCTTTTATTTCTTGTAAATAATATTTTGTTAACTTTTTAGAAAAAAATAGGAATCATAAATTTTTTTAAAATTTTAATAATAATTTTTAAAAAAATATTATTTTCTTGCTTTGTATGAATACTAAAATAACGTTATATTATTTAAAACTATTACAAGATCCTTGATTAAAACGTATTTGTAAAATTTGAACCTAATTAAATGCTGTAGAAGCTAGAAAGAAGTTGGTTTAAGTAGGTTAAGTTAGAATAGCACTGGTTAAAACAATATTTAGATTAGAAAATCATTCAAAGCGTTTTAAATTCGCGCTAATAATTTACCTGATCTGCCTTGTATCTGTTGTCACTTAAACGGAGACTACTTCAACACCGGGTTCTACTTTTACCTTCGCCAGGACTAACATCCAAACGCAAACGTGTCGTTGTGATTTGCCCCGCCAAAGTTCAAAACAAAACGGAACTTTTAACAACACAAACACCCAAACATGTCAGGACCTGAGTCGGGAGTGGGTTGGTCTATACTGTAAATGTTTTGTGTGCTTCATAACAAAATTAACAAAACAATCACTCTCCCATTTATATATAAATTAACCACGCTTTCAAAATATAATTAGTCTTGTGACTACTTGAACTGGACGGATTAAAATTAATAAATTAAATTATTTATAAAACGTATGAGCCAGCAAGCCATGGCCACCGCCACCAGTACTACTGAAAACCAACCGGGTCCATCTCTACCTCCATCATTTAATCTTGCACCCACAACATGAAAATAATTAGAATATTAGAATATGGAACTATGCCACAAAAAAATCTAATAAAGAAGACGTAAAACATATTTTGACAAAATCAATTTAAATACTGCATAAAAATAAACATTGAAATTTTTTTGACACTTCCATTCGCAAATTAAGTTTGAATCCCTAAACAAATAAAATCGATAATCATTTAAATAAAAACAAAATTGGAGGTTTTTTAAATTAGAAAAACACAAAATGTACCTACGTTACAAAATACAATTATTTATTGCGTTTTTAAAAAACCTGAAAATAAAATAAATAGCATCAATTAAAACGTTTAAAAGACAAACAAATCACCAAAACACACATAAACAATCGACTTACTAAAATAACAGCCCTGCTTAAAGTTACCCACCTGAGACATAGCAAAAATGTGACGAAATAATAATTACAAATATATTTTTAAAATTTAAAACGATACCGACCTTACCTTTGTTGTATTGCAAAAAAAATCAAAAATTTTAGAAATTTGCTACTGCTACCTAATTTACAGTTCAATAGGAATATAGACTCAACAATTTCGTTATACATTTTTTAAATGCTATAATTACAAGGGTTTCTTTGGTAGACAATTCTTAATAGAATTATACCCCACCACATGTAATTACAAGCAATGTTGAACATAGCGGATTAAAAATCCTGTTTTGCGAAAATACAAAAAATTATAGGTTTTTGTGGCAGGTACAATACTCACTATTATCCTAATGGGCTAAGGACACTTAGAAGGCCTGCTGAGTGGACGGGCAGTTCTCCGTCTCAAGCGAGCACTAATTCAGCTGCAAATAAAACAAACATCTTCCAATGCTGTAACCCTATGCTTTGGAAATACTTCTACGTCTTCTAGACTACTTATAGCTTTGTAGGTTTTCTGTATGGGCCAAATTTTTCAAATGTGACTCGATAAATTTTTTGGTGCAGACGCTGCACTCAAATTTTTTGTCTACGACGTACATACTGCATTGAAGTTCATTGAACTGCATATTAAATTAATCCGTGAATTTGTAAAGTGCTAAATTGCTAATATACTAAAGTACCTTTCGTGTACTACAATATTATAAAAAAATAATCGAAATCAGAATTTCTGAACTTGCAAAAAAATTTAGCAAAGAATTTATTAGGTAATAATAATTATATTATTTGTAATGATCAAAAATGCTTTTCTTCTGAATTAAAAAAAGTGCAAAAAATATTCTCACCCCAACTGTGGGGTAAGCGAATGTTAGCACCATCCGGCGGGTTAGAGATAGTTAGAACTGACTGTGGGGTTAGCGAATATTAGCACTAACTAGAGGGCCACTAACCGGGGATAGGCGATCATTAACTGTAAAGGCGGGATTTTTTTGCGATATCATTCTAAATATGGATTATTGTTGCTTTAATATTTTTGTTAATACATGTTTTTGACTCAATAAAAATTGAATTTTTTCCATTTTTTATAGCGTACGTAATAACATATTGGAACTGAAAATTACATAGTACTACCTAGGTAGTACATTTCTGTGACGTCCTTATATTTAACATTAAAGCAAACAATAATTTGCGATTCTTGCTTTAAAAAAAATAAAAATGTTTAAACTTGGGTTAGATAGCCTGAAGCATGTACAAATTACCATACAAGGTGCTAATAGGTAAATTACATTAATTATTTAAGAAAGGATTTATTCAATTTTCTATTTTTCTAATCTAAATTATTCGTCTAACAAGTGAATAAAGCGACACATGCTACACCATGATTTTACAGAAAACCATTTAACAAGATCAGGCTGTGTTTTAATTTTTATTACGAATCGAAACTAATTTGAGTGCATTTTTCTACGATGGTTCAAAACAGTGGCCCCTCAATTTTTTACAAAATTTAAATAATACTTTGGCGCCCTATTACTTGTTCAGTTAATAACTATTTCTGAGTTTGTATCAGATCTTTGTTCAGAAGGAGCCACGGATATTTGAGGTGTTTCAGAAGTAGTATGTTCCGTTTTATGATGATTTAACTTATGACGTCTGAGCGTAGAAGCTGATCCAAACGTTTCGGAGCAGTTTTCAAAAATGCATTTAAAATATATTTTACGAATGAAATGAATGTTTTTCTGATGCTTAAATAAGTTTGATTCTGTCTCGAAAGTTTCCACACAAACCTCGCAGTTAAATTTTGCACCTCCTTTACTGTTCCCTTGGCTTTCACTGTGAGCTGTTTCAGACTTGAGTTTTTGAATGTGACTGTCTGTGTGCCAATCAAAGCTACACTGAGATGCACATGTTACGTGGCAAATTTGGCATTTAAATGCTTCACTAGTTTTTGAGTTAGTTTCTAAATGTTGATCAAATTCTAATTTACTTATGAAGGACCTTCCACATTTTAAACAGTACGTATGATTGGGATGTAATTTTTTTACGTGCTTGATTAAATACTTTTTAAATTTAAAATTTTTTGAGCAGACGTCGCAAGTAAAATATGTAGTGACGGACGAGTGGAGTTCCTTTTTATGCTTATCCAGACTTTGGAGATCGATGAATTTTTTGGAGCAGACACTGCACTCAAACTCCTTGTCCACGACGTGCTTCTTTATGACGTGAGCTTCTAATCGAGCTATTCCAGCAAATTCCTCAGAGCACAGGTCACATTTAGAGTAGCTCCAATTTCCTGTTTTAATTTTGTGGGCAGTGAACATGTGCTCTTGGAGAGAGGAGCGGACGCTGTAGGTCTTATGACATAGTGAACAGTTAATTTTGTGAGCTGTTGAGTGAACAGTTTTCTTGTGTCGAGTTAACATGCTATTCTCGCGAAATGATTTAAAACAAATATCACAAATGAAGATGCGGGATCTGTGACATTTCAAGAGGTGGGTTCTAAGTTTTTGTTGCGTGAAGAAAAATTTGCTTGTACCATTTTTTGAGCATTCTTTACATGGATAGAGGTCTGACCGGGAACACAGGTCATCAGTGTGTTTCCCAACTGAAGATTTTGAATTCGAGCTATTTCCGCTCATTTTTCTTATATACAAAATTCAACGATTTTAAATTTAATAATATTTTGACAGGTTCTTCTGTATCACTGACAACTGAAGCATTGAAACCAGTAATAATAAAATTTTCTGTTTCCTATTTTTGAAATGTCACTGCATCAGTGCATCGGCACTTAGCTTAAGCGCAAACTGTTAAATGCGTTATTTCCTATATGTGCGTCCCTAAAAAAATACAACAATTTAAGCAGTTAGAATTACATTTTATAATGTTAATAATAACCCCATACATTTATACAATACAATATAATAAAATATAATAAAAAACTGTCTACTTACGTAATATGATCCTCAAATTTTCAACTCTAATATAAGCAATCAATTAAGTTGATCCATGTGCTACTTTGTTACTATTCGTATCCCTTGGTGAATACCGCTGCTGAAGCACAGTTACAGTAACTCACAATCCGATAATAAAATCCAGGTATATTTATATACGAATTAAATTATTGCCCCACTGACGATTAGTGTTAATTAGTGGTGAATTGGTGAATAGCTTTGCAGAATAATAATTTAATAAAGTAAAAGGGATAGTTTAAATGTTGGCGCGGATAAGTTTAAAATCCAGGGCGGCTTTAGGTTGAACTCTTAATTTCAAATGTTGTCTTGGTGACTTTCTGAAGTAGTCCTTGTTTTTAAATGTTTGTTGGTCTTTGTCTTTGGTCTTTGCATTTTGCTAAAAATGCCGTTCTATTAATTTACTATTTGCCAACAAATATTTAATATGATTGGATCATATTTTTTTAAAGTATTGTTATTTAACAAAAACAAAATATTACAATATTTTAAGGCAGATTGTTAACTTTTTATAAAAAACTACGAATGACACATTTTTTTGTAAATTTTAATAATAACTAGCAGGTAGACAAAAACACTGCTTCGGGTAGATACAAGAAATTGCATGTTTTTACGGTAGATGCATCATTATCCTAACGGACCCAGGATACTTAAAAGGCCCATGCAGCATGCAATGGGTCATCTAACAGTGATTTTAGTAAGCTTTATACAACTCCAGTATCGGTAAATCACTAATTAACTAAAAAACGTGCTGATCGCAGTTAACAGCTTCTGCCTTTTATGTTGGAGGAGCGACAAAGTCAGGTAAACATTACTAGTCAAGTTGTAAACTCGCCCATTTTTTTCTAAGCGTGTAGTGTGTACTAGTAAGGCTTTAACTAGGTTTCTAGGTTTTCTGTAGAGGTCACGGATTGGTCACCAGTAGCAAGTTTTATCGAATGATGACCTAATTTGTGACGACCTAGCAAAGTAGTAGAACTAAAAGTTTTTGAGCAATTCATTATATTACATTTTAATTCTTGTCTACGGCTACGATGAACTTTTTTATGGTGGCTGAACAAATTTAATTCTGCCTCAAAGGCTTCAAAACACAGTTCACACTTAAAAAGGCCACCTCCATCACCTTTCTTTATAGTTTGGTTCTGAGCTGCTTCAGATTTTAGTTTTCGGATGTGACTTTCCGCGTGCCAATCAAAGTTACACTGAGATGTACACGTTTCTTGACAAATGTGACATTTAAAGGCTTCACTATTTTTCGGATTGCCTTCTAAATGTTTATCGAATTGTAATTTAGTTATAAATGACCTTTCACATTTTAAACAGAATGTATAACTTGGATGTACATATGTAAAGTGCTTCCGTAAATATCTTTTTAATGCAAATTCTGGTGAGCAGACGTCGCAACTAAAAATCTTTGTAATGGATTGGTGCGTGGTTCTTTTATGCCTGTTCATACTTTGGAGATCGATGAATTTCTTGGTACAGACACTGCACTCAAATTCCTTGTCTACGACGTGCTTCTCTATGACGTGAGCTTCCAGTCGAGCAGTATTAATAAATTCCTTAGAGCACAGGTCACATTTCGAATAGCTCCAATTCGCTTTTTTGACTTTGTGGGCGGTGAACATGTGTTCTTGAAGGGAAGCGCGGGCGCTGTAGTTTCTATGACATATGGAACAGCTAAATTTTGGAGCTGCCAAGTGGACAGTTTTCTTGTGTTTAATCAAGTTTTGCATGTCATGAATTGATTTGAAACAAATACCACAAGTAAGACGACTTGAGCTGTTGTGGCATTGCTATTGAGATGTACATTGAGTTTTCTTTGCGTGGGAAAATATTTACTTGTCCCATTTTGAAGACATTGTTTGCATGGGTGGAGATCTGAACCGGCACAAGACGGGTCTTTAGTTAGTGTCACAATAGGAGATTCGGACTTTGAAATATCGGTGGTCATTTTTTGTTTTACTTTTGCGTGCTGTGATATGTCATCACTGTATCTACAAAATCACAATTTTGTTCACTGTTAAAGATCCAATGGAACTAATATATTATCAAAAGTAATAAAAACTAAAATAAAAACAATATTGAAATATGAAACACACTGTGCAACTTACTATCTGAAATCGCCAGGGCTGAATAAAGCAGCCACCGCAGGCAGCCCCCGCTGCTTGAATTTTTAAAAAAACATGTAAATTGAACATTTTGCAGTTTTCAAAAATATGTAAATGGAATATTTTGAATTTTCAAAAACATGCAAAATAAAAAGTTTTGTACATTTCAAAAACATGCAAATAAAACATTTAACGCTTTTCTCAAAACATGTAAATAGAACATTCTGCACTTTTCTGAATCAAGTAAAAAGAACATTTTGAACATTTTTAAAACATGTAAATACAATATTTTGCATTACCAAAGAAACCCATCAATAAATAGTTTTTGTATGAAAACAAATTGCTGCGTAAAAGCAATTCGTTCGTCCGGCCCTGGAAATTGCTTACCGGGTATTGTAGCTTTTAGTTTAATGTTTTAGTAAAGTTTCAGTACTTGTTAGATTTAACTATTACAAAGGTAGGTCATAAATTCAAAATTCAACTGGAAAATAATTTTTGATTTTCCACATTATTCAGAGAATAATAGTTAATGTCACATCAACCTACCAAAATTAACAATCAATTCACAATTGGCAATTTTCAACAAATGTTTACCAGTAAAAATATTATTCAATACGGAAATGACACGACGATCATTAGAAACAATGACAAATTTCCTACAGACCTTAATTACACGTAACACGTTAAATTGATTAAAAAGCTTAAGTGAATTTGTATAATATTTTAAAAATGCCCTGTTACCTTAATAAAAATATATTAACACCTGTGTAAGAAAATAAAAAAACCCATTTCCATTTTAAAAAAAAAACAAAATACCTCACGTACAAAATTGGTAATTATCGTGATGGTGATTTTGAAAGAAAACAGTTTAATTTGATTAACTGGAACTTTTTGAAAAACCTTTAAAGTAAATATCTTAAATGCTTCGAAATTATAGAAATGAAAACTTTTACAATTTTCAAAAAACACTTTCTTTTACAATTGCACAACAAACAAACAAACAAAACAAAACAGAATATTTTTTACTTTTCAAAACCTCAAAAATGCAACTAAATTTCTTTTAACTAACTGGCCTACGTAATTTATTAATTTTATTTTTAGCAAGCCGAAGCCAAAAAAATTTATTTTAAGACTGGCATATAGCAATATGTATAATATGCTTTATTAAAGACCCACATGGATTCGCAGACATATTGTTATGGTTAAAGTGACTCACGCTTATTTTACAATTTGTTGTGTATACAAATGTATTTTTAAAGGAGGCAAAAGACTCAAGATATTTTATCAATCCTGAGCTACCGGCGGCAATGGCTAAAGCAAAATATGAGGAGCGACAAGCTAAGAATGCAGCAAAACCACAAGGCAACAACGTGGTAACAGACACGCACATTACATAGGATAGAGGCGAGCCCATACACTTAAAGCAAATACAAAATAAACCGACTGTAAATAGAATCTTATACTGGAACGTAAATGGACTTATGAGAAACAAACAAGACAAGGCTACAATAATTGTACAAAATGACGTGGATATATTTTGCTTATCCGAAACATGGATTTCAGAAACCAATGACGACTTGAAGAGAATTTTTAATAACTACACAATTATTTTGACCCCTGCCGTAGGAGAACGGGGCAGAAAGAGCGGAGGACTCATTGTGGGAACGAGAAATAATGTTACTTAGCTGTGCAAACTTGTGCACCAAGAACGCTATAAAACCACAATAGAATTTATATGTCAAGGAAAACCCACCCGCATCTGCTTTGCATACATACCGCCAGCATCACAGTACGACGAGGAAATTGAAAACGTTTTCAAAGACACACCTCAACTAAACAGACAAAGATGCATCCTAATGGGGGACTACAATAGTAGGATTGGCAGTTTCGAGAACACCACACAAGCAACGCAACATTTGAGCATAACCAGAAACTCGTCAGACTTGACAACCAACAAGCGGGGAAAAAAGTTAATAGAGCTCATCACAGAGTACGAGCTAACAGTTCTAAACGGAAGAACACTCTCAGATCAGCATGGCCACCCTACTTACATAGGACATAATGGCAGCAGCCTCATAGACTTGTGTATATGTAATGACAGAACAATAGACTACGTTGAGGATTTCTCAGTAATCGAATGCTTGAAATCAGACCACCTGCCAATCCTAATTAAGATCAAACACAGCTGGCAAAAACAATCTTGTGTTATGAGTGTAGCTGAAGACAAAATACAATGGAACAAAGATAAGGCCATGGATTTCCAAAACCAGCTCAATGTAGATAGCGGAGAATTGAACCTTGACCGGTGTGATTTCAAAACCCTTAGAGATATAATATACCAAACCGCGAACAAAACCGGAATGCGCACTAAGATTAATGCTGACTTGAGAAAGAATCATGGCCCCAAATGGTTCGACAAAGAATGCAGCTTAGCTAAACGGAATGCTCTCTCCCTCTTGCACAAGTACAAAAATAATTACCAAAAAATAGAGCAACCAATGATAGCCTCGAGGACCTAACACAAGCCAAGAAAGAATACCGAAAACTTTGCCAGGAAAAAAGAAAGCATTCTTTAATACAGTCCAAACAGCTGTACATCATAGTAAAGACTTATCAGAATACTGGAAGGCCGTGAACATGCTAAGAGACAAAAAATATAGTTTTAAAACCAACTGCATTGAAAAGTTTCAATGGGACTTGCACTTTCGATCTATCTTTGAGACTTCAGATTCCGACATCGTAGAACTGTGCAAACCGGATGTGCAAGCTTCACCAAGTGGTTCTGTCCTACTTGACGCTGAAATCACCTCCTCAGAGCTTTTCAAAGCAATTAAGAACCTTGCTAATAACAAAGCTCCATGAGCTGATGGCATACCCAACGAAGTATGGAAACATTAGGACACTTTATCCTACGACTACTTACTTCAGCTGCTTAACAAAGCCAAAGCGGAACAAATACCATGTAGCTGGGCAGAGATTATAACAGCACCAATCTTTAAGAAAGGAGACGCAGAACTAGCTAGTAATTACAGGCCAATTGCCCTAATCAATACAATCACCAAGCTATATACTTGTGTAATGTCAAACAGGCTTAACTCATTCTGCTTTACAAACGACACCATATCGGAAAACCAAGCAGCCTACAGACAAGGCAGAGGATGTACAGACCATATATTTGCACTCTACTCTTGCATCCTGAAACAACTGAATAGGCCAGCCTTAAAGAAGCAAGGAAAGTTATATGCGCTGTTTGTCGATCTAAGCCAAGCATTTGACTCTATAAAAAGAAACAAACTGTGGTGTAGACTAAAAGAAGCGGGTCTGAGCGACATGTTCATATCTAAAATCAAAGAACTATATGATTCAGCCAAAACCAAAGTAAGATGCAAGGAAGGCTACACGGACTTGATTAAAGTGATGGAAGGAGTCCTTCAGGGTGAAACGCTGTCGCCAACTCTGTTTACTATTTTTATAGACAAAATCACTGAAATACTCCGAGCCAGCAACATACAAGGAATACGGATGTTCACCCTTGAATTACTCATTCTCCTGTATGCAGACGACATAATCCTCCTTGCGTCTAACAAACTAGACCTACAAAGGCAAATAGACACACTCAGCAGCTTCTTTAAGAATAATGACCTAACAGTCAACCTCTCCAAAACCAAAATCATGATCTTCCGCAAAGGTAACAAAATAAGCAACTCTACCAAATTCAACTGGGAAAGCAAACCGTTGGAGATTGTTAAACAGTATGTTTATCTGGGCGTCCCCTTCACGCATAGTGGAATCTTTAACGAAGCAAAAGAACATTTTTTTGGCAAAGCAAGATTAGCGCAGACAAAGCTATTTGAACTCTTCTACCGCGCAAAATTGAAAGATATAAAAATACATCTAAGGCTATTTGAATCTCTTGTCAGCTCGATATTAATGTACGCTGCTCCTGTTTGGGGATTACGTTATATTGAAGAACTTAGGACTTTTCAAACAATGTTTCTAAGAAGACTAACGGAAACAACAAACTCAACACCAGGATACTACCTAAGACTCGAGACAGAAGCGCAAAACATTAAATTGCAGCTATTAAAAGCACTGCTAAAGTTCCTTGAAAAGATCATTAACTCAAAGGAAAACGGCATAACTAAAAACTGTTACGAGGAGATTATACAGATTAAAAGTTCAGACCATAGATACAACTGGTTGTCACAAGTAAGAAAGATCTTTGCTGATGCATCCATAGAAGGTACGCTCCAAAAGCTGAACAGTGCTTATCTAAAGCAACACAAATCTGAAATACTAAAGAAGTACCGACTCAGCTGTATTAATATGGACGTACAAAGAATGCAAAGTTGCAATACACTAAAACACTACAGCCGCCTAAAGACCAACGCCCTAAGATCGGATTACTTTGAAATGGGATTATCATGGAACACGGTGAAATTCATACTGAATCTAAGATCTGGAATACCTAGAATTATCCTTAGAGGAAAGATTATCAATCTCAACGGAATGAACAGACTTTGGAAGCGAGTAGAGACACCTGACTGCGACCTGTGAGGGAGGGAAGAGGAAGACACCTTCCATGTAATGCTCAACTGTTCACATTACGCATACCCAAGAACTAAATTTCTTAGAAAACTAAGTAATGCAAGACCAACGAGGAGGAGCCTAATGGAACAAATTTTTGACGCATACCACAACGCCGAGGGATTTGAACTACTCTTCAACTTTTGGGACATAGCCATAAAGACTCGAAGTTTCTACTACGAATGCATCGGTGAGACCTAATAAAAACCCCTGCCCCCCCAGCAATCTACTAATGATTCCCACCCCCTTCACTTCACTACCGAAACACCATGGGAAATACTCTTAACTACATTTACTATACCACTATATTTACATCATTTATATCTGTAACATGACTAAATAATGAATAACACATACTGTATAAGAATAATCACTGACATGCTCTCTTTTCAGCCACGAAAAAAATCAGGAAATAACCTCACTACTTTACATATATACTAAACCTAACATACTTATTATCATATCAAACCAAGGATATACTACCTCTGTAAAGTCAAACATGTAAATAATCAATGTTGTATGGGCTGCGGCCAAATCGACTCAATGAATAAATTATAAATGGAATATTTTGAATTTTCAAAAAACATGCAAAATAAAAAGTTTTGTACATTTCAAAAACATGCAAATAAAACATTTAACGCTTTTCTCAAAACATGTAAATAGAACATTCTGCACTTTTCTGAATCAAGTAAAAAGAACATTTTATACATTTTTAAAACATGTAAATACAATATTTTGCATTACCAAAGAAACCCATCAATAAATAGTTTTTGTATGAAAACAAATTGCTGCGTAAAAGCAATTCGTTCGTCCGGCCCTGGAAATTGCTTACCGGGTATTGTAGCTTTTAGTTTAATGTTTTAGTAAAGTTTCAGTACTTGTTAGATTTAACTATTACAAAGGTAGGTCATAAATTCAAAATTCAACTGGAAAATAATTTTTGATTTTCCACATTATTCAGAGAATAATAGTTAATGTCACATCAACCTACCAAAATTAACAATCAATTCACAATTGGCAATTTTCAACAAATGTTTACCAGTAAAAATATTATTCAATACGGAAATGACACGACGATCATTAAAAACAATGACAAATTTCCTACAGACCTTAATTACACGTAACACGTTAAATTGATTAAAAAGCTTAAGTGAATTTGTATAATATTTTAAAAATGCCCTGTTACCTTAATAAAAATATATTAACACCTGTGTAAGAAAATAAAAAAACCCATTTCCATTTAAAAAACAAAAAACAAAATACCTCACGTACAAAATTGGTAATTATCGTGATGGTGATTTTGAAAGGAAACAGTTTAATTTGATTAACTGGAACTTTTTGAAAAACCTTTAAAGTGAATATCTTAAATGCTTCGAAATTATAGAAATGAAAACTTTTACAATTTTCAAAAAACACTTTCTTTTACAATTGCACAACAAACAAACAAACAAAACAAAAAAGAATATTTTTTACTTTTCGAAACCTCAAAAATGCAACTAAATTTCTTTTAACTAACTGGCCTACGTAATTTATTAATTTTATTTTTAGCAAGCCGAAGCCAAAAAAATTTATTTTAATACTGGCATATAGCAATATGTATAATATGCTTTATTAAAGACCCACATGGATTCGCAGACATATTGTTATGGTTAAAGTGACTCACGCTTATTTTACAATTTGTTATATGTTATATGCATACCATGCCTCTCAAAGCAAAAAGATACACGAGGTGCTTGTACAGAAACAGTACGTGTTTGTGAGAAATTAGTATACATAGTACGGAATTACTGTGTGTATCCTTTGGCAACAAATAGTTAATTTGTTGTATAAACATAAAATATATAATATATAAATATAAATATAAAAAAACGTATAGTTTAAAAACTGTACGTTTTACAGTCACAATCCAGCTGCTCTTAAGACCCACATGGCCATACATACAGACGCCGAGCCAAATTGTAGGAATTCGCACACATCAATCAAAACATTCCAAGCAAGTTTATTCAAATGTGACATCTGCAAATCTACCTTTCCCGCTCCATCTGATTTAAAATCTCACAAATTTGAATTTTATACAGTTCAAAAAAGGGTGCTAAATTGTGAGCTGTGCGACTACTCTACGGATACACGAGGGAAATTTCAAAGCCATATGATTACTCACAATCAGTTGAAACTTCACCAATGTAATTTATGTGACCGTTCGTTTCTTAGAATGGGACAACTCACAATTCACATCCGTTCTCATACGGGAGAAAAACCCTTTCCGTGCAAATTTTGCAGCTTTAAATCCGCCATACAGAGTAATACAATGAAGCACATGCGCATTCATACAGGGAAAAGTTTGCAAGAAACGTCCACAATAATTTGTATTTAAAATCATTAAAAGTAGTGTCATCCGTGTTGTGATTAAATATTTTTTTAGCCAAGTTTAATATACGAATTTTGCATCACTATTATTATCCTAACTGACTAAGGACACTTAAAAGGCTCATGCAACGTGCAGTGCTGAGTAGACGGGTAGTCTCAGTCAGAGTTTTAAACCAACATTATAATTCAACTGTGAATTTAAAAAAATCTTCTATCGTTTTGTAGAATACGCTTTTAAGTGTAATTAATTATACTATTTTTTTTTATTTGTACTAATTCTTATTTTGTTAGATTTCTGTATAGGTCACGGATTTGAGTTTAACAAGTTTCAAAACATGTAAAAAAAATGTTTTGAGTTTGGTTTTTTTGTTGCAAATACAACATTTTACATTTTAAAAAAAAATAAAGTGCCTCCAAATTTTTTTTTTTACACTTTTCAAAATCTTTGCATTAACACTTTTTACAATTATAATCATCTGATGGTTTGCTTGCGTACTTTACTTTATCTCTATAGCTATATTAAATATCATAAATACATATAAATTGAATATTAAATATCAGTGTTGTAAACTCACACTATTATTTATTATGTAGAGTGATACTGAATAAAATAATTAGCAAGCTTTAAAGTTAGCATTCACTTACAATAATGTTACGCCTTACAATTTGACTGTTTTAATTTGAAAAAATTAAATACATTATAAGCAAGATTAATCGTAAGGCTATACGGTCAAACGGATTACAATTGGTTATTTACATACCATGGTCTGAAGCAGAGTGAAAACAGTGTTATTACAGAAACAATATTAAACTTTCAATATGTAGCTCAACTACAGTGTTATACCTATACCACCTAGTTCATAGAGATTATTTTGATTTACATATGATGTGACAATAGCCTACACTCTGGGTATAGTATAGTTAATCGCCTTAGGATACAATGGATATATCTAGCCAAATCCCTTATTATGGCTATTCCCTTAGTTTCCCATTGTGTTTCAAAATCGTGTATGAAGAACCAAAATGACTCATATCCAATTAAAACTAGAATCAAAATGAGCTATGTCATAAAAACAAAATAAAAAACATGCATAAAATGTTATTTACGATTCTTTTAAAAACGAAAAATATCCTATTTACTATTTACATGTTTTCAACAATCAAAAATGTCATATTCACATTTTTAAAAAGGTGAAGTATTCTTTTATACTATGTTTACAGACAGTGTAAAATATTCTATATGCATGTTTTTTTAAATTGCAAAATGTTCTATTTACATGTTTTTAAAAAGTGCAAAATGTTCTATTTACATGTTTTTGAAAAGTACGAAATGTTTCATTTACATGTTTTTGAAAAGTACGAAATTTTATATTTACATGTTTTTGAAAAGTGGACAATGTTCTATTAACATGCTTTCAAAAAGATCAAAATGTTCTATTTACTAATAATACTACTGATAATGCTACTGTTGACTGTAATCAGGCTGCAAAAAATCAGCTAGCCTTTATTTGTGCTAACTAGATATCTACTAACTCTCCTACGTAATTTATTAATTTCTTTTTCGGTGAATTGAAGCCAAAAAAATGAATTTTTGGACAAGCATATCACAATAATTATATAGTTTATTAGTGACCCACATGGGTTCCCAGACATAAAGTTATGGTGACTAACTAAGACCTATTACAATTTGTAATATGCATACTATGCTCCAAAGCCAAAAGAAACAGCAGGTGCCTTTACAGGAACAATACGTGTTTGTGAAAAATTAGTATGGCATGGCATTATACCATGCATATGTATACTTTTTCAAGAAATACCTAATTCTATACATAGTTGGCTCAAAAAACACTCTTTTATATTCCACCTATACCTTTCATCCTTTAAAATCCCTTCAAGGCTCAACGCCTCTTGAACCTTTAAGTTCTGGTCCGTTTTCAGGTACAACCATCAGTTTGAATAGTCAAAAGCGGACAAATTATAGAATGGGACGAGGACAAGTGCCACTAGTGGTCCCAATGGTCTGGTCTGGTCCCAATTTTATGGTCTGGTCTGGTCCAACTTCTTCGGACCAGACCAGTGGTCTGGTCCGGATTTTCGGACCAGACCAGACCAGACCAGACCATTTGGACCACATTACTGAAAAAAAATTCTTAAGCTAAATACATACGATATACGTACTTAAAATATTGAGTTTAAATGGACTTGTCAAACCACTTAATGCTTATAAATATTTACATTCACAATAAAGCAAGGATTCTTAAACACCAAGTTGTTTTACGTTAGTTTGGTGCATTCTGAAAACGCCGATTCTTTTAATATTTGGACCACAAAATAGTGGTCTGGTCTGGTCTGGTCCGAAAAATTGTGGTCTGGTCCGAATTCCTCGGACCAGACCAGACCAGACCAGACCAGACCAGGACCAGACCATATTTTGTGGTCCGGACCAGACCATTGGGACCACTAAGTGCCACTGAGTGGATCAGTCAGCCTAAAACTATTGAAACACAAGACAGCACATGCGAATTCACACAGGGGAAAAGCCATACGCATGTTCACAGTGCAATTTTAGGTCAGTGCAACTTGCAGGGTTAAAATCCTATGTAGCATCAATTCACAATAAGCTTGAAAAACGGAACGTCCAATGCCCACTGTGTCGAAAAATGTTCTGTAACAAATATACAATCATTTCACATATCCGTACCCATATAGGGGAAAAGCCATACAATTGCAATTTCTGCAAAAAATCATTTTCGCACAGCAGTGGAAAAGCATATCATGAAACTACGTGCAAATTGGCTCCACAGAAACTTATTACGAAAAAATCATTTCATTGTCACTACTGTAAACTAACCTTCACTACTCGCGACTACCTAAAAAGGCACGAAAAGGTGTGCAAAAAACGAGCAGACGCACTACAAATCCAGCTTAACACGTGTCAATACTGTCACTTTGGATTTTCACTTAGATTTGACAAAACTGATCATGAAAACGTTTGCAAAAAGCGTCCACAATAATTTGTTTTTAAAATAATTAAAAAATTTTATTGCAATTTTGATACTTAGGTAATTAGACTTTGTAATTTTGTTTTCTGTTAACATTTTGTGATTTTTAAAAATTTTCTTTTTTGTCTGACTTTTGAAAAATTCGTAAAATTCGTAAAATATTACTCTAATAATTTTTTTTTGTATAGAATGAAAAAATATTTTTTGTTGCTGAAATTAAGACTGATGACAACAGACAGATTTTTGCAATATAGAAAGTATTAGTACAATACCAATGCAAAAACAAAATCATTAAAATTTACAAAAACGTTTCGTACTGCATAGTTTAGGCGCTAAACTAAAACCCTCTGTTTAAAAATGACACTGTTAGGAATAAAATTTCATGTAGGAAATTTTAAAAATCGTCCTAACTCCGCCCTATTGTTAGTTTGTATGATCTGTCTACTATCATTCCCTTCTCCCACAGGGACATTATTAAAGTGCTTGCGTCAAGGTTTCATCTACGGGAGCAGCGAGAGCAAATTAACGTCTGCCTGTCGTTGCCGGTCTCCCTGCCTAAACAGTCCTTCAAACAAGACTCAAAAATGTGTCGCGTGTGATTGGACGGGGACACTAGATCCGACTACAGAATGCGCTTGGCCAGAACAACACACGCCGATGCACCCTGACGTCTGTGGATCTACATATTACTGTAGCTCTCAAACAGAAGAATGTGAAAAGTGTCCAAATAGGGAAATCAATGCAAAATGCAAAAAGGAACTTGAAGCAGAAGCTGAAGCGGCAGCTGAAGCGTCAATTCAACGTTTAATAACGTATGTAATTTAATTTTGTTTTCGTGCACAATTAACACACTATACTATACCACGTTACTCTAATTAATCGTAGGTATAGGTTCTACTGTTTTGTTTAAACTAGTACTTACTGAAAGCGCATGAAAATTGCAATTTTTTTTTGCAGACTCGCTTTTTTTGCTATAGTAATTGGAATACCTGCATCTATTGCCATTTGTGTGACTCTTTGTTGCTGCTTTTGTCAAGGCTGTCCACGTCAAGAACGTCTTCAGAGGGAGAGGGAAGCAGCTGTCTGGGGTAAATTTCCACCGTTCGTTGGTTTCTTATTCAGTCATTTTTTTATAAAATTTTAAAATTCACACATGTTCAAAATTTATTCTTTATCAGATTTCCTTAGTTGGTCATGGTCATACTTAGATAACTATGTATGTGGGCTAAGTGTAACTTTAGAATTTTCTGAATATTGTAAAACTGCTTTTGATACGTTTATTCAGAACGAAGGGGCGAGCGGGGTAGACAGATCCACATCCAACCGGGTCGGGATCCACCTCCAGCATTTATTCTCGTACCCACAACGGTAATACAACGTAAAAATGAAACATAACAATGCCGCAAAAAAATTCTCAGTAATAAAAAAATTTTGTATGACATTTTTCCGAACACAATTATTCAAAAAATACTACATAAAAATGAACATTTTAAAATTTGGTACTGAACCTTTCATCTGAAAATAATTAAAGTGAAAATCTCCAAACAAATAAAATCAAGTATCATTGACTTAAACAAAAATTGGAGGTTTTTTAAATTAGCAAAATTAATTTTCGATTTTTTACACTATTCAGGATAAATGTTACAACAGGTTACACAGGAAACCAGAAATAAAATTTAATAATTAATGTTTAATTAACATAATATAATTATCTTTGCCTGTAAATATTATTAAGTTCTTTGAATTGCATAATATACTCCCTTTCTATAGCGTTGGGTAATTTAAGTAAGATACAATAGATCCATCCAACCAAATTACTTATCATGGCCAGCCCCTTAGTTTCCCATTCTGTTTCAATATAGTGCGTCAAGAACCAAAATAACCCACATCCAATTTAAGCTAGAATCAAAATGGGATATGTCATAAAAACAGAATGAAAAGCATGCGTTAAATGTTAATTACGAGTTTTTGAAAAATATGGAATATCCTATTTACCTACAGGGTTTTCAACAATGCAAAATGTCATATTTACGTTTTTTAAAAGGTGCAAAAATTTTTAATTCCATATTTTTAAACCGTGTGAAACATTATATATACATGTCTTTAAACAGTACAAAATGTTCTATTTACATGTTTTTGAAAAGTACAAAATGTTCTATTTACATGTTTTTGAAAAGTACAAAATGTTCTATTTAAATGTTTTTGAAAAGTGCAAAATGTTCTATTTATATGTTTTTGAAAAGTGCAAAATGCTCTATTTACATGTTTTTGAAAAGTACAAAATGTTCTATTTAAATGTTTTTGAAAAGTGCAAAATGTTCTATTTACATGTTTTTGAAAAGTACAAAATGTTCTATTTAAATGTTTTTGAAAAGTGCAAAATGTTCTATGTACATGTTTTTGAAAAGTGCAAAAGTTTCTAATTACGTGTTTTTGAAAAGTGGAAAATGTTCTATTTACATGTTTTTGAAAAGTGCGAAATTGTTTATGCTTACAAGTTTTTGAAAATATGTAAAATTTTCTATTTACATGGTTTTAAAAAGGTGTAAAATTTTCTATTCACATATTTTTTTAAAGTAGAAAATATTCTATTTAAATATGCTTTCAAGACATTTTGTAATATTTTTGTAGATAGTTGTTATTGTTTTTATATAACACAGGATATGGGTCATTTTGGTTGTTCAAAGACAAAACCTGAACCACTATAACATGTACATACATAAAAAACCTAAACTTATCTTATTTTTACACTCAACAGTTTGGAGACCGCTACCTTGAATTCTGTGAGCTAGTATTACTAATCGTAGAGATGCGTGTGCGTATGAAATTAGTATAGCATTTGCATGTTATTATAATGCCTCTATTTTCAACATGTAGGCATATATAATATACAGTATACAGAGTTAGCTTATAGCATTATTATTCCACCTTAACCTTTTATCTTTTCCAAGCCCTTTGCCGCTCTACCTTTACGCCCCTTTTACCTTCAAAAACTAGTCAGTTCTCATGTACAACCATTAGAATTAAATACCTGGCATAAGTACATACCACCGAAACCAAAACACTTTTCTCAACGGCCAACAGCTAAAAGGTTCCAATCAGGAACACGTACCAGTACCAGTCAACCAAAAACTACTGAAAGCTACACACTCATTTTTAATTTAGTAATATTTTAAAGTATTTAATTTCGAATAAGGCATTTCCACGGTAACGTGTCCCAAAGTAATTGTAATTAGCAGTTATTAATAATAATTGTTCCGAGGTTCCTATTCCTGTCCTAGTTGTGCCAAGTAATACACACAAATAATTATTTCACAAATTTAAAAGCAATATCTGCATTGTAAAATTATTGTAGCGAATTGTGTCGCAGTCGCCTGCTCAGTGCTCTCCACAAACAAAATGTACACTAGTGAAGATCTAAAGCAACTGGAGTCCCATGGGATCACCCATCACATTAAAATTGTCCTACACAAATTTAAGTGTGAAAGCGGTGCTTCAACATCAAAGTTGTTTGTGTGCTCCTTTAAAAGCTGTACATTTTACAGTCACAATCCAGCTCCTCTTAGAAATCACATTGCCGTACATACAGACGCCGAGCCAACAAACCATAGAAGTTTATACAATTTGACAAAAAAAATCAAAACAAGTTTATTTAAATGCTACATATGCAATACCAAATTTCTCACACCATCCGATTTAAAATCTCACGAACGGGAATTTCATACAGCGCAAAGAGTGCTAAATTGTGAGCAGTGCGATTACTCCACTTATATACTTAGTAACTTTGGAAGCCATATAAATACTCACAATCAGCTAAAGACTTACAAATGTAATTTGTGTGGCTATTCGTTTCTTAGAAAGGGACAACTCACAGTACACATCCGTTCTCATACGGGAGAAAAACCCTTTCCATGCAAATTCTGCAGCTTTAAATCTGCCATCCAGAGTAATACAAAGAAGCACATGCGGATTCATACAGGGGAAAAACCATACACATGCTCCCAGTGCGACTTCAAATCAATTCAACTTTCGGGGTTGCAACGTCATGAAGCAGCGGTCCACGAGGCTCAAGAGCGGAACGTCCAATGCCCACTCTGTCAAAGAATGTTCTGCAACAAACATACGCTCATTTCACATATCCGCACCCACATTGGAGAGAAACCATACTCTTGCAATTTCTGCAAACAATCATTTTCGCGTAGCACTGGAAAAGCAAATCATGAAGCTACCTGCAAAATGCGGCTCCACAGGAATTAATTACAAAAAAATTATTCCATTGTCACTACTGTGAATCAACCTTTACCACCCGCAACTATACGAGAAGGCACGAGAAGGTGTGCGAAAAACGAGCAGACGCACTACAAATCCAGCTCAACACGTGTCAATACTGTCACTATGGGTTCTCTCTTAGATTTGACAAAAGTTCTCATGAACAAGTGTGCAAAAAACGTCTACAATAAATTTTATTAAATCTGTAACAGTGTGGCATCCTTATTGTGATTAAACATTATCTAATTCAAGTTTAATTATTTGATTAAATACGATAATTACTATGAAGAACAGAGGAAATCAAAACAGATGTGTCAATGTCGTTAATTTACGTGAAAAACTTAACGCTCATTTTCTAATTGTGTCAAGTAATGGGATTGTGTACAAATGACGTCCTTTGCAAGAGAAATAGTTGGCGACGACACATGAATTTCCTCGTCACAGATATCAATTTTCTCTGTTGGAATTATATATGTAAAAATGGTAATTTTTGTTTTCACTACCATCTTTACATATATAATCCTAACATTTGTGGTGACCTTAAAAAATCAAAATTTTATTTTTTTCAAAATTATCGTAAGACCACGTAAAAGAGCATCTTTTTTACTACATTGTAGATATCGCTTTTTGAAATTTCATTAAAAATTGGCGTAGTACTTTTTATATGCAAATGACATGTTGACCCGTCTACGCAATGTTAAATTATTTCGTTCAAAAAATGATTAGCGGCAAACGGGCAACGTAAATTTTAAAATATTCCACCAATAACGTCAGCATACACTAACAACTCGTGAAAAAATTTGTTTCATATCTGGTCTCAAGTTGATATTTTCAGAGAGACCACCTAAAAATCCCAATTTACTTCCTCAAAAATTACAGTGCCACCCACCAAGTATCCCCTTAAGGAGAAGGGGTGTACTTAAGGTCACCCACAAATGACGTCCTAAAAATCTTAATTTCTTTGCTAAAACGAATAAAAAACTTTAATTACTTGCACCCCCAACCCAACGAATTATCTTTTGAAGTGGGGGGGGGGGTGTTAAGAATTAAAACAAGTCAGAATCCTAAAAATATAAATATTTCTTATGCCTAATGCTTTACGAAATGCAAACTAATGCTTTTCTACTCAACAAATCATCCTAAGTAGGTTCGGGGGGGAATTCAGGGTCAATCGTAAAATACGTTCCTAAAATTCGAAGCCTCAAAGCCAAGGTTGGAATGCAGCACGCGACACCTAGAGTCTCGTAAACAGCAATGGGTCAGTAATGACCTGAGCTAAGAAATGTCTGATACGAATCTTTGAGCGTGTCAGATATGGAACCCATAAGATACATAGAGTCCCGTTAGCGAGTTGGCTTTGCTCCCCGTCGTTTCAACAGAAATTCCTGCTACGTTTCGTGTCTTGCAAAAGAGCCTGCTACTTTTTGTTTTGACGACATTAAGGCTGGTGGGGGTCAGACACAAATAACGTTGCTTACCTTAAGGGTGGGTCACTTGACATTCCACGGTTAGAGCATCCATTTAAGCAATGCTTAAAAAGGTGACAAGCGGGTGGTTATGCTTATATTTTTGGTAAACTTAAGTGTCGTCATTTGTGTCCGTACCCAAAGCTGGTCAAGCATACTAACTTAATATTTTAGGTTAGCTATCTTGTATTTGAATCACACTCGGAAAAATCTATGCTTACTTGCATCAAGTACGGAATGTCGGCAAAAACCAATTGCATTATACCATGATATATTCAACTTGGAATGAAAAACGGGTCGGATTCACGATTTTTTAACTTTGTGCTGTAAACATACGTACGTTGATTGTAGAAGAAAAATGACCGTTTATAAATAACGTCATTAAAAATTTCCATTTTAGAAAACCCACCCCAACTTTTTTTTACTTTATGCTGTGAACATACGAACGAAGCTCATAGATAGTTGATGACCAACCATTAATGGCGTTATTCAAATTCCCAATTTTAAGGAACATACCTTAACTAAATAGCACGAAGTTCGTAATTTTTAGTGTCCAGTAAATCTTATACATAAGTTATTCATACATAAAATTTCAACTTTCAGGGTTACACAAGTTAGGAGCCATGCAAAAATGATCTAAAAATGACGTCATTGTAATAGATTTTAGGAATCTCTTCTGTCTTTAGTTCAAAAATCAAATTAATAGATATTTCTAACACCGTCTTTTTCTAGCATACATACAGGGATCCTTCATAAATGACGTCATCACAAAATCACCATTTTAAGGATCCTTGTTAGTGCTTAATGCAAAATTTGGTAGATTTAAATCTTCAGAATCTACTTTTACCAGTATACACACAGGGATTGTCAATAAATGACGTCGTCTAAATGTCATCATTTGAAAAAACACCTGTTATCAGTTCAAACATTATGTGAAATAGTATTTTTAGCATGGAATATTATTATTCTACATATTAGGATCGTCCAACAATGTCGTCACTAAAATATTGCACTTTAGAGGGTATAGAGTGTATTTTATGTAAATAATGTAAAAAGATGCATCGATTGACTGAAGTCAATATTTGCTGTAAGCTCAGCATCTACTTCGGGCCCACGGTAGGCGAATCCGGCGCGAAGCGCCGGATTTTTGTTGTTCATAGACAATACCTGAACCACTCACTATACCATGTACATACATAAAAAACCTAAACTAATTTTATATCTAAAAATCTACACTCAACAGTTTGGAGACCGCTACATTGAATTCTGTAAGCTAGTAGTATTACAAATCGTATAAAATGCGTGTGCGTATAAAATTAGTATAGCATGTTATTATCATGCCTTCTTTTTCCACACATAGGCTTAAATATAATTACAGTATACAGAGTTAGCTCATAACATTTTTTTTTATTCCACCTTAACCTTTTATCTTTTCCAAAAGTCCTTTGCCGCTCTACTTTTACGCCCCTTTTACCTTCAAAAACTAGTCAGTTCTCATGTACAAGCATCATCAGAATTAAATACTTGGCATACATACCACCGAAACCAAAACACTTTTCTTAACGGCCAACAGCCCAAAGGTTCTAATCAGGAACACGTACCAGTACCAGTCAACCAAAAACTACTGAAAGCTACACACTCATTTTTAATTTAGTAATATTTTAAAGTATTTAATTTCGAATTAGGCATTTCCACGTAAACGTGTCCCAAAATAATTGTAACTAGCAGTTATTAATAATAATTGTTCCGAGGTTCCTGTTCCTGCCCAAGTTGTGCTAAATTGTACACACAAATATTTTACAAATTAAAAAACAGTATCTGCATTATGAAGTACATAATAGTAGCAGATTTTATCGCCTGCTCTCCGTTAAGAAAATGTACAATGACAAAGATGTGAAGCTACTGGAGGAGTCCCATGGGATCACCTACCACATTAAAATTGTTCTAACGAAATTAAATTGTAGCAGCGATGCTACTCATAACCTCATACGTTAAAGACTCTCATGGACTCAATGTTGCAATTTTGATACTAAGGTAATTAGATTAAAAATTAGTATTTTAATGCAGTTTCTAATTTAAAGACACATTCAAAAGGTATTTATCGTTAATGTACTTGTTTGCGCATATTTTATTACTTTGTGGAAATAACTGATTTTCTATTTGCTGATTATACTTATGTTTTTTTCTTTTAAATAAAATAATTTTTAATTTTTCAGATCAGAACAACAGCGAAATTAGTCATAATTATTAATTAGTTTCCTTTTCCCCTTGGCTTTTACCCTAAAAAATAGGTGGGTAATGTTGTAATAATAATTTATAACACCTCACCAAGATCATTTATTTTATTTTCTGTTGAAAGTTTTTGTTTCTTTCAAATTTTCTTCTTTGTGCGACTTTTAAAAAAGTCGTAAAATTATTTAAATAATTATTCTAATAATTTTCTTGTATGAAATGCAAAATTATTTTTTGTTGCTAAAAATAGGACAGACATTGCTGATAATATAAAAAGTATTAGTTGAATACCTTTTCAAAAATAAATCATTAAGATTTATAAATTTGAAACAAAAACGTTTTGTATTGCATAGTATAGGCGCGATAACCATCTGTTTAAAAATGACGCTGTTAGGAATACAACTTCATTTAGGAAATTCCAAAAATCGTTTTAACTCCGCCCTATTTGTTTGTTGTATGCTCTGTCTAGTATCATTCCCTTCTCCCACAGGGACATTATCAAAGTGCTTGCGTCAAGGTTTCATCTACGACGGGAGCAGCGAGAGCAAATTGACGTCTGCCTGTCGTTGCCATTCCCCCTGCCAATACAGTCCTTCAAACAGCACTCTTAAATGTGTCGCGTGTGATTGGACGAACAGTCTTGATCTGACTACAGAATGTGCTTGGCCCGAACAACACACGCCGATGGGTCGTGACATCTGTGAATCTACATATTATTGTAACTCTCAAACAGGAAAATGTCAAAAGTGTCAAAATCAGGATGTCAATGCCAAATGCAATAAGGAACTTGGAGAAGAAGCTAAAGCGTCAGCTGAACGTTCTAGATTGTATGTAATTTAATTTTGTTTTCGTCCAGAATTCACACACTTTACAACGTCGCTCTAACTTTAACTAGTAAGTATGTTCTACTGTTTTGTTAAAACTCATATCGTTGGTAAAAAGTCATTCTGTCCCAAGTCCATTCAATAGGTAGCTGCTGTCCAAGTCACTTCCGCGTTGTCCTATGCATTGGGTGGGGGTGGGATGTTGCTAACTGTGTTGTACTTATAACGTACACTTGGGGGTCGTCCACAAAAGACGTTATGCTACTGACAGTGTTGTACTCATGACCTACACTCAAGGGTTGTCCACAAAAGACGTAATAGAAATTTTATTTTTCAGGATATTTTGCGATTTTCAAGTAGAACCTTTCGAAAGTGTAAAATGTTCCATTAACGAGTTTTTAAAAAGTGCAAAATGTTCTATTTACATGTTTTTCAAAAGTGCAAAATGTTCTATTTACATGTTTTTCAAAAGTGAAAAATGTTCTATTTACATATTTTTCCAAAGTGTAAAATGTTCTATTAACATGTTTTTTAAAAGTGCAAAATGTTTTATTTACGTGTTTTTTAAAAGTGCAAAATGTTCTATTTACATTTTTTTAAAAAGTGCAAAATGTTCTATTTACGTGTTTTTCAAAAGTGCAAAATGTTCTATTTACGTGTTTTTCAAAAGTGAAAAATGTTCTATTTACATATTTTTCCAAAGTTTAAAATGTTCTATTACCATGTTTTTTAAAAGTGCAAAATGTTCTATTTACTTGTTTGTAAAAAGTGTTAAATGTTCTATTTACATGTTTTTGAAAAGTGCAAAATGTTCTATTTACGTGTTTTTCAAAAGTGCAAAATGTTCTATTTACGTGTTTTCGAAAATCGCAAAATGTTTTGAAAATGGAATATCTATTACGTCGTTTGTGGACGAGCCGGCACTAGACCGAAGCACTTGACGAATTGAAAACACATGAAAATTGTCATTTTGCTTTCTTTTTGCAGACTTAGCCTTTGGGTTTTAGTACTTGGAATACCTGTATCTATCGCCATTTGTGTGACTCTTTGTTGCTGCTTCTGTCCAGACTGTCCACGTCAACAACGTCTTCAGAGGGAGAGGGAAGAAGCCATGTGGGGTAAATTTCCATTGTTTGTTTCTTAATATTCAGTCCTTTTTTTATTATAAAATTTTAAAATTCACACATGTTCAGAATTTAATTTTGTAATATTCTTTCAGTTAGATATGGTCATGGTCATGGTTAGTTATGTATATTCGGGCTAAAAGTTTAACCTTTAAAATTGTCTAAATATTTTTTAAACGTTTTTTTTGTTTCATTTTTTATAAGAACGTAGGAGCGAGCAAGTCTTAGCCACTAGAGGGATTCAACCGGGTCCACCTCCGCCATTTATTCTCGTACCCGTCGTACCCGTCGTATCCGTACCCGTACTTGTACCCGTACCCACAACGTAAAAACGAAATCTAACAATGCCGCAAAAAAAAAAGGAAAACATATTTTTGAAAGAAATTTTATAGAACACAATTTAAATGCTACATAAAAATGAACATTTCAAAATTTTGTACTAAAACTTTTATCTGCAAAATATTATATGTAAAAATTTCAAAACAAATAAAATCAAGAATTATTTACATAAAACAAATTGGAGGGTTTTAAAATAATTAGCAAAATTAATTTATTTTTGTAGCAAATCATTCCCGGCATCAAACGCTAAATTGATTGAATCGCTACCGCTGTCGGTCCTTTCTGAGAATGTTAAATACCAGTGTTATGAACTCATTATAATATTAAATATTTCAAAAGATACTGACTTGAATAATTAGCAGGCTTTGAAATTAGCATTTAATTACCATGTAGTACGCATTATAATTTGACTGTTTTAATTTGACAAAATTAAATACAGTTAAAATATCAGCAATATTAGGCGTTATGCTAGAGGGTAAAACCCATTACAATTTGTTATAATTATACATACCATGCTCTAAAGCAAAGTAAAAGTGTGTTATTACCGGAACAATATTAAACTTTCAATATGTAGCTCAACTACAAAACCTATACCACCCAGTTCTTTAAGTTTATTTTAATTCACATATGATGTGACAATACTGTAGACGCTGGGTAGTTTGCCGTGTTAAGATGCAATAGATCCTTCCAGCAAAATCTCTCATCATGGCCACATGGCCAGCACCTTAGTTTTCCATTTTGTTTCAATATCGTGTGTGAAGAACCAAAATGACCCCTATCCAATTTAGGCTAGAATCAAAAGGAGCTATGTCATATGTACAAACAAAATAAGAAACATGCGTAAAATGTTAATTACGAATTTTTCAAAAACGTAATGTATCCTATTTACATGTTTTTTAACAATGTAAAATGGCATATTTACGTTTTTAAAAAGTTGCAAAATTTTCTAATTCCATGTTTTTGAAAAGTTCTAAATGTTTCATTTACATGTTTTGAAAAATTGTACAATTTTCTATTTGCATGTTTTTAAAAAGTGGAAAATACTTTTTTACATGTGTTTAAAAATTGCAAAATGTTCTATTTAAACTTTTTTAAAAAGGTGTCAAATGTTCTATTTACATGTTTTTAAAAAGTTCAAAATGTTCTATTTGCATGTTTTAAAAAAGTGCAAAATGTTCTGTTTACATGTTTTTCAATAGTGCTTAGTATTCAATTCAAATGCTTTCAAGTCATGTTTCAATATTTTTGTAAATATTTGATATTGCTTTAAGGTAAAAATGGATATGGGTCATTTTGGTTGTTCAAAAACAGTAACTGAACCACCATAACATATACATACATAAAACACCTGAACTAATCCTATACCCACATTCAACAGTTTAGAGACAGCTACCTTGAATTCTGCGAGCTGGTATTACTAATCGTAAGATGCGTATGCGTATGAAATTAGTATGGCATGTTATTATCATGCTTCCTTTTTCAACACAGTCAGTTTTAATATACAGTATACAGTATACAGAGTTGGCTCGAAACATTCTTTTATTCCACCTTAACCATTTATCCTTTCAATGCCCTTTGCCGCTCTACGTCTCTCGTACCTTCAAATACTGGTCAGTTTTCATGAAAAAACACCAGCAATTAATACGTCGAATACATACCACCTAGACTAAAACACTTTACTCAACGGCCAACAGATTATAGGTTATCTAAACAGCAACAAGTACCAGTACGAGTCAACCAAAAACCATTGAAAGTTACACACTAATTTTTATTCCAGTAATATACCCAAGTAATTCATTCAAATTAGGCGTTTACACTCAGGAGTGTCCCAAAGTAATTGTAATTAGCAGTTATTGATAAAAATTATTACGAGGTTCCTGTTCCTGTCCTAGTTGTGCCAAATATTACATACAAATAATTATTTCACAAATTTAAAAGCAATATCTGCATTATAAAATTATTGTAGCAGATTGTATATCGTCTGCTCCCCACAAAGAAAATGCACACTAGTAAAGATCTGAAGGTACTGGATTCCCATGGGATCATCTACTACATTAAAATTGTTTTAAAGAAAATAAATAGTAGCAGCGATGCTTCAACACTCAACGTGTTTGTGTGCTCCTTTAAAAACTGTACATTTTACAGTCACAATTCAGCTGATCTTAAGAATCACATTGCCGTACATACAGACGCCGAGCCAACAAATCATGGAAATTCAGACAATTTAGATTTGACAAAGAAAGTCAAAACAAGTTTATTCAAATGCTACATTTGCAATACTAAATTTCCCACACCATCCGATTTAAAATCTCACGAACGGGAATTTCATACAGTGCAAAAAGTGCTAAATCGTGAGCAGTGCGATTACTCCACTCATATAATTAGTAACTTTGGAAGCCATCTAAATACTCACAATCAGTTAAGGACTCACAAATGTAATTTGTGTGGCTATTCGTTTCTTAGAAAGGGAACTCACAGTACACATCCGTTCTCATACGGGAGAAAAACCCTTTCCATGCAAATTCTGCAGCTTTAAATCTGCCATCCAGAGTCATACAAAGAAGCACATGCGAATCCACACAGGGAAAAAGCCATACTGTTGCCTTCCTCGAATATATTCCTATATTTGCTTCTAGTATGCAAATGAATTGCCACGTAGGAATACCCTACTGGGTAAATAAATAGGAAATAACTCTTTACCCACACAAGTTTATACGGTTTAGTTGGTCTTACGCACCAGATCTTTTAATTCATTTATTTACTTATTCATTCAATATTATTTCACATCATTACATTCATACACTTTTATCATTATTTCACTTGTTAAATAATCAATTACTGCATTATGTGCTATATTTGATAATAAGTCCAATTAAATAATCCTGTTTAATTATTAATAAGCCTTCTTTTATCAATTGTACCCTCGTACATTAGTAAATAACATCCGTTTGCACTAATTGTACTTTAAAACAACGATTAACTTTTAATCGTGAGTGGCCTTTACTACAGATAGTATAGGGAATGATCGTATATTTACTGGCTGCTCTTTTACAATTGGACTAAGAAAATGTCAGTCCCGTGCTAGTAGCAATTCGTCTAAAGCTGATAGTCGTGAGTCGGCTAGTTAATGCTAAGAGTCTTTGCAATCGTTTTATCTCTTCCTTAGAGCAGTTTCAGTAGTTTGCAGATATTTTTCACAATATCTTAGAACTACTGTCTGCAAGTTGTTAGTCTCCCTCGCAATGGCTCCTTCAGCACTATGTAGATATTCGTCACAATATCTCTCAGTGGCGACGTCTAAGCGTCAAAAGATTGTTAGGGTAAGCAATAAGTCCGAACTATTTGAGGACCATCTGACGCTTACAGTATAGGAAAGTTTTTAGTTTGGAGACGACTCGAAAAACAAGGGAGAGTGAAAAAGTTTAGAGTTTAAAAGTTTATGGTTTGGAGACGTCTCGACAAACCAGGCGATTTAAGTGAGAAAAACTTTAGTTTAAAAGTGTATAATGGGGGATTAGACTTCTAATGCCCACTAGGTAGTTGTTGCTCCAGCGAACAACTCAGCTTGACTGAAGACTCAATGGTGAGAGTCCTTCTTATATACCCCCGGATCCTGGTCCGATCGCATCAGAAAAGGTTATTGCGTCAGAAAATGTTGAGGCATGCGTCAGAAAATGTTAGGAAATCCCAATTTACAGTTAGATTCATTATGCTGTAATCACTTGTGTTTACATAAACACAGTGAGTGACAGTAGCGACACCTGACACTCCACCAAGTATCCTTACTTTAGTGCAATTCCTGGTAGAATGACTGACAATATTTAGGAGGGAGTCCTTAATGTCAATCATTCAATGTTTTTCTGAGAAGAAATGTTTGAGGGAAACTGCTCCTTCCAGGGCCCGCACTCTACACTATTGTAAAGTAGTGTGTGCCGTGGCCTGTGCTACACTGTGTAGTTGAGTTGTGAATGACAGTTCCATACAAATCCCATCCCACTCAACCTATGACTCAATAATGAAATGTTGAGGGTAGGGATTCTATGGAATTGTTAGGAATTCCAGGTGAATATTAGTTAGTGAGACGAGAAGGGGCTGTGCCCTGCTCTTTTGAGTTCCTAGAAAGACACTTGAGTGCTACCCTTGTTTTATTGCCCTTCTATCATTCGTGCTCTCAATCTATCCTTTTCCTTTCTAAACCATCTCGCTATACAATTAAGGATGTTTTTGCGTCATCTCTTCTCATCTTTACTCATTCTCTCCATTATTTCCTATAATTTATTGCATGCTGGGCTCTGCCCCTGTGTGTGTGTGATTCGCATTATAAATTATATACAGTGCGAACGGGTACCCGAATAAAAATAGAAAATCTACATTAAAATCCCTCAAATAACCTAAAAGAAAAAGATGACTGGAAAAAGCAAACGAGGAAGACAAGCTGAAAGTCCAGAGGAAAAAAAGAAAAAAATTGAAATCGGAACAGAGGATGGAGAAGTTCTGATACTCACACCGGCTGAAGTAAGAGAGCAGCAAATACATACTATAACTATCAAGCGGGTTCTGACAACACTGGAAGAAAAGATAAGTATAATAGTTAAGGAGGAGGAAGACTTGAAATTAAGGGTTGAAAATCTCGAGGAAAAGAACAATAGACTGAGTCTTGAAATCAAGCGAAACAACCTGATATTCACAGGGATCCCTGAAGAAAAATTAGAGTCTGAATCCCAACTAATTCTGAAAGTAAATTCTATCATACAACAGGATCTAAAGACTGAAGCTGAAATTGATACTGTTAGAACAATTGGACATAAAAGCGATGGAACCAAACCAAGACCACTTGTGGTAAGATTTACAAAAATAAGAGAAAGACAAGATGTTTACATGAGGCAAAAAGCAATGCGATGTACAAAATCTCCCGAAAATAAACATGTATGTATATATCAACGTGGATCTCCCTCCAAGAATTTTTAAAATAAAACTTCTCGAACGAATTGAAAGATCCAAGAATAGAAGCAACGAATTGGAACTAAGTGAAGTAAACACTTCGACACCACTACCACCAGGCATACAATCAAGGCAGGCTCCCCAAGCAAAGATGAAGCATACGGCCAGTACTTCTGAAAAATCATAAATTTCTGAAATTGTTTTTGTGATGAAAAATTAACTTCAACTGTCTTTTATATATATTTGTGAAATGATACACTGTAACTCAACAATAATGAATCACCAAGTACTTGTATTGTAACAGAAAGGTACCTATACAGTTAGCATAAGATAAAACTACAAATAGCTTACTTGTAAAAAATCATGATATCTACCCCCCCCCCCCTCACTTCCCCCATTTTCTTGTATTGTAATTACTCTTACTCGTATTATATACTGCATATACCCAATCAAATTTAAAGTTACGGCCAGGAGGCCATATCAAATCATTATTCTTTAATAACTACTAATATTATTATATTAATGCTATCCACTTATCATTTATGTAAAATCAAAAAAGTTGTGTAGACCAATAGGTCATATCGACTTTGATCAATAAATCATTATTATTATAAATTATATATTATACTGCAGTGTGGACTGCAAATATATGGACAGTCAAAAATACGCATGCTCTGAGTGCAACTTCGAATCAGTGCAACTTGCAGGTTTAAAATCACATGTAGAAGCTATACACAAGCTTTAAAAACGTAATGTTGAATGTCCACTGTGTCCAAAATTGTTTTACAACAAATATATGCTCATTCCAAAAATCCGCACCCACACTCAGGACAAGCCATACACTTGTAATTGCTGCAAACAATCATTTGCACATAGCAGTGGGAAAACAAGACATAAAGCTACCTGCAAAACGGCAAAAAAAAACTGAAAAAGTCCTCTTATTGTAGTGTTAAATGATATTTCTGTTTAACCTCTACACGCTCCTGTTAGGCAAAATACAAAATCAAATAAATTATCTTTACAACTAATCATTTCATTTATTTTCATTGATTACTTAGCTATTCTTGATGTATTAATTATTTGGTTTACCACTGACTTTTGTAGCGTAAGCTGTGATTTAAAAAATGATACGCGGCAGTAGTCTTTTTTTAACACACAATTTCCAACTTGACCTTGTTGAACTGTTTATAATTGTGTGCATTTTTCAATTAAATTTTCTACCCATTTTAACCTAATTGTTTTTAGTTTTTAAAAACATGTTATTAAGTACAACGTTTTGTGTATTTTAAAAATTATGGAAATATAATATTTTTTTTTAATATATACATAAGTTTTTAGTGTTTTTATGACCTAATTATTATTAGTATCGTCAAACAAAATGTTTTGTCATTTAGGAAGTACTCTATCGTTCTAATTAGAGTGGAGTGAATTAAATTAGTTTTCTGGCATATTCAAAGTTAAGACCAGATTCAAATTGAATTAATTACTGCTGATTTTCTTTCATTTTTTAACAAGATACTTAACCTCGTTTTTATTTAGTTATTTTATTTTGATTTGGCGACTTTTAAAATAAATAATAATTGCATGGATTTGTAGCCTTATGCCAACAAAGCAACTTTGAATGAGTCAGTTAGTAGTTCTTGGACTGAATGGACTGACACATTATAGTCTGCGGATTTGTATTGAACACAATATATTTTATGTCACTTTCATTATTAGTCCAATCCAAAAGCTTCAAAATGCAACTACTATTTTTAAAAACAGTGTATTCTTCAATTGTACTCTTAGGAATGTCCTGCAGCCTAGTGCATATCAATCTAACTCCTGAAAAATCAGTGACCTATCCTGATTTAGAAAGAATCTTGAAACCTCTAAACACTTGCCTACTGCTTTTGATGTCTGGGGACCAATCTGATAACTTTGTTCAAACCCGGACTCAAGAATTCACTATGCTGATTGCAAACTCAAACGCTCCTCACCAACTTTATGCATTCAAAAATAGTATCTACAAAAACAGTTATTCAAAGGGCAACATTGATACACACATACAAACCGGAAAGCTGCATCGTTCAAATTGCTACAGTCCATTCTCTGCATAGTGTACCTCCTTATAGTGGATACCTCTACATAGTGTACTAAGCTTGTATCCCTGGCTAAACTCCTATGCTTTTCATGTTATAATACCTCTACATAGTGTACCTCTACATAGTAAAAACCTCCTCATAGTGTACTAATTTTGAGGGCCCAATATAACATTTAAGTGTAAATTTCGTCGCTTCATTTTCTTTTTTTCGTCTAACTGATTTTTCAAACGTTTTCACTCAAAATTACGAAACTTATTCTTTAATTGATTTGTTTAGAGCCAATATTACTTTGAACTGTAGGATTTTTATTTTTTTATCTATAATACTAATTTTTTTTAAATCTGTAACTCTCTACATAGTAAACTCTCTTCATAGTGTACTTATCTTGCTGGTCCGCTGAAGTACACTATGTAGAGAGTGGACTGTATCCTTTCTGCTTTTAACGACATGTTACGCAGACGACAGGAAAATTTAGAAAATGTTTACAAACTTATAAAATCTAGTGATGAGGGGCTACGTCATTTACATACTACCTATAATTATAAAGCGTAGTTTAGAAATTCATGCACAACTATACAACAGAGTAATGAGGCCCAGATATGCCTACAAGAAACGTAATCTTAAATGTGGTTAAGTAGGGTGAGAGCGCCGAATTTTGGTTGGTGTCCTAATTGTGGTCACCGGCTGTGGATCTGATAATATTTGATACATAATGAGATTGCATTTTTGTTTGTAAAGTTTGGCTTTCCATATTTCCATTTACTGAGTCTGCAACTTTGAGTTTCAAAAGTTTTCAACTAATACGAATTAAATCCAGCGGCCACAATTTGGACACCAGCCACAATTACGCATCCTTACCCTATCCGTTTATTCATTATTTTCAGTTTTATAAACTCCCATAAGTGTACGACTAATTCATATTTGGCCTGTGTATTTATTATTTATGCTGACTCGTTAAAATTTTGCTTAAATTCGGAAAGGTTTTTAAAACGATCAGCTTCGTTTAGTTCGTGTTGTGGAACCTTGCGTTCAGCATATTTTTGCATGGAACAGTCACGCATATTAAGCTTTACAACAACAGTAGCTAAAATAGTAATTTTTCCTTAATTGTTAGACAAAGTGCCGGCCACCAGTGATGTATGACATGAGTGGAGCGTTGGTTCATTTTAAATATGAACTAGATACTAGAGCGCAATACATACTAAATTCTAAAGAAAAGCCCCATTTTTGACAGATACATTGATATGTACCGACAAATTGTAATTTACGTCCTAATGATAAGAAAGAAGTTTTATCGAGCTTTAGTCCGGACATAAGGAAAACCGATTAAAAAATCGACAACGATTACTTTGTGGTATAACCAGCCGCTTCTTAACATGTAGCAATCAAATGTTTTATTCATGCAATTCAAATATAGTAGTTTATTTTATTTTAAACGCAAATTTTAAAATGATAAAGTCACATTATCTATTTATTTAAAATCACAATTTTCCCAATGATTTAACAAACAACCGCAAATTTAATAGTGGGTAATTCATATAACTCAAAACGTACATTATTTTAATAAATCTTTTGAGGAAAATTTAAGGCTTTGACATATTCCTACTTGATATTTTCCTTACAACATTAATTATATGTCCATGTACTAAAACTCCAACTTAGGTCAGAAAAGGACACGAAATACGACTTAAATATTAATTTCATTGCCATACACACACAAAAAATCATATCTAGTCGTGGTAACGCTTATAAAGCAGACCAGTTTCTAGGCCAAGGAAACCCACATTAAAAATGATGTGACACATATTGCCACTAAAATAATTTCTGGTTTAGATATTTTCCTTTAAGCTCACTATACTCTGAGGAAATTTTTACAAAATCCGGTTTCTGATAAAATTACCAATTAAATTTAATTTTTCTAAACGGAAACCTATAAAAGGAAAAACACTGTCTCGCTGTGCAGGTGTGCCTATTCACTAAATTTTGTAATACTAACAGTTCGATTTAAGTACAAACTGCTGACATCATTTAAAGTGTAAAATTTAAACGTACAAATGATAGATCTTGCTGAGGTATATAGAAACGAGCTTATAACTGCTTACAAATATTTCATTAAAGTTTAGTATTTCGGCCTATAATGGCGACGATAAAAATCGCCGGATATTTTTGGTTCCTTTTTCTGTCTTTGACAGCGTGTATAATTGAATCTCCTGCTTTAAATGCTGCCAACAGTGAGTTGACCCCACAGAACATTTCATTACTATTGAAGCAAGGTATGTTAAATCCCTAAAATCATTGTTTAAGAGTTTTAAGACTTTGTCATACATGATTTGTAATTGCTAGCAAATAAATTTTATTAATAAATTCCTTTTTTTAGCAGATGCTACAGTTTTGGACTACCTGCAAAAACAGAACAAATCGGAGATTAAAAATGAAGTAGAACTCAACCACTACAATCCGAACCAATTTAATAACTCCACCACCACTGAAAACAAAACTCACGGCGCACGCCTGCGCCGCGCTGCTCAGCCCTCATCTGTAGAGTGTCAAATGTCAAAGAACGAACTCTATAAGTTGTACTCCACCATCCACACAATACTCTCAACTAAAACACAAGTCAGCAAAATTCCTAGTTTTCAAAACATGGACTGCTCTGTTGGATTCCAAAATATTCTAACTACAGCATCAAACTTAGTCTATGCAGTCAACACTGTTTCGCTGGGTCAAAAGACGGAAGATTCTCAGTACATCAAAATCAAAGCAGAATATGCCGCTGCCACTAAAGCAATTCAAAATCAAGTAAATAGTCTCGAAAAACGAAAGAATGAGAAAAATCCAGAAATCCAGGCGATGTTAGGCCAAATCAATGAATTAACTAGGCAAAGGAACGTTGCCCTCGAGGAAAAGAGGCCACTAACTAACTTTCAGGCGGCGCGACTAGGGTGGCTTCAAACAATGCGGCGCTGTACCACTTCCAAGCGAAAGCGACGCGAGTTCAATACATTGATTTCAGTTCCAACTTTTTGCAAAATTCCAACCCAACAACTAAATCAACTCCAGACGCTCCTCCATTCCTCAAAATTGTCAATTCTGTCAACCTTCATTCCGGAGTCTCCAGGTCCTGCTGCGCAGCCGCAAAGCCCTACATCCACCCAGAATTCCTGCGCTCACATAGTACAAAGCGTTCAAAGTCAACTGACGGAGCTGAAGGACGCCTTTAAGTTTGCGGTGACTGGGCGTGACAATCTTAATGCAGTGCGGCGCGCGGCTCTTACGCGCCTCCACAAATCAGAAGTGACAAAACTCACGGGCCAAAGGGACAACCTTACAATCAGTATAAATCAAAAGCATGCTGCTACAAAGGGAGCCCATCAAAATACCTTGCAGATCTTACAGCAGGAAGTCAGTAAAATTCGGACTAAAAACGGCAATCTGCGAAAATCAGAGAAGCAAGCGGCAATTCATTTTGCGGGTCAGCTGGTTCGCTGCAAGGAAAATACATGGGCTGTGCTAATAATTGAAAGAGCCGCCACTGCTCTGAAGGCCTCTAATTCACCTCTTTCAACAGGTGCTTCGGAACAACTTGTTAAGGACGTTGTAGCCGGCGCCTACAGCAGAAATCTCGTCAATCTTGAAAAGGTTCTTAACTTTGCTTATCAACTCCCGACGATTGTAGAGATCATCACGGCTCACGAGGCCATCTACGAGGAGATGCGGAAACAAGGTCATCTGGGCAGTCCACAAATCTTACTTCTAGCGCACCAGGTGGACGGCGTTTTAAACTCGCCAGGGCGGGGCAACGGAGTCCGCGGGTCGAATGAGCAAAGCCGCCTTCGAAGCCTTGAGGCCAAACTAAGCCAAGCAGTCAACGGGGTCCTAAGAACATGGGCAAGCAACATCAATTCCTGGCAAACAAGTCACATCCTTCAATTCCCAAGACTTTCTGTCAACAAGGCGAATGCTTTCAACCACTATCTCCCGCGCCTGGTTCAAACTGCGTACGGCGCGGGGCGCTTGTCTTCAGTAGCCAAACTTCTCAAGTTTGGAGGCGATCTTCACTGGTACTCCCACCAGGGCACTGTCCTGTCCCAGCTGTTTAAGGCTATGAAGCGCCACGGGGACATTGCGGGTCACTCTGAGATTTTTCTTTTAGCCTACAAGGTGAAGGAGGCGCTGGGTCGATCGAATGCAGCCTCGGTCATACGAGAGAGCCAACACCTGTTCCAGGGGGTGAAAAATGAACTGCCAAGTAGCGTTCGAGCTGTTATGTGGAACAGTTGGGTTAAGATTTGGAGCAGGCAGTGGGACGGCTATACACTGTATGGAAGTAAATTTGGCAACATTTACACGTACCCAAATGACAACTACAGAGGCGGCCGGAATCAGCACTGGACTGTCTACATCGAGGACAGTGGGCGTTTCTTCAGATTTCAAAACCGGGAAAATGGAAAATTTCTGTACGGTGACTCGAATCTACTACATGCTTATTCGGGCAAGTCCAGCTCGTACAGTAATCAGCGCTGGGTGATTATTCCCGAGACAAACAACGGCGACTGGCTCTACATAAGGAACCGAGCCACTGATAAATATCTGGATGCAAGTAGAAAAACAAAATGTGTCACAAGTCGCGAGTGCTGCTGCTCTACAGTGACTACGGTCCTTTCTTACAAAAATCCTAGCTACTATAATTACTTTTACCAGCAGTGGAAGTTTGCTTGAATTTTGGTTAATCAGCCCTTTTACGTGTGACAAATTCAATTATTTACAATTTCACCTAAAAACAAAAAGCACTATTTCTAATTAATAATTAAATTAACATGATCTATAATTATTACAAATTTGCAAACATTTGCACTTAACACATTTTTGCTCATTTTACACATATAAAAAAATAATTAAGGATTTCGTAAAAATATTTCTAAAAAACAAAAGTAGGAACAATGGATTTCAAATTGAAATAACTTAAATAAGGATGTGGCTAATGTTGAACCACCTACATATTTTATGCAGATTTCCTTGGTAAAAAAATTAAATCTTTCCTATTATAATAAGTATATGAATTATTACCTTCTTTTCCTTAAAGGAAAACCAACGCATTTATTATGCAAAATTCTAAAATTGCAAGGATACACTATTTTACTGTAACAGAAATGGATGATTATGTGGTTATCATGGAGGAGATAGGATTAAATAATTGATATTTCTGAGGAAAGATATTCTGCAAAATCAATAAGTGTATTGATTACGGTAAATGATTTTAATAACTTTCAAAAACTCCAAGACACATGTATTCAAATAATCTTACGAAATACCACATTGTAATTATAGTTGAAGAAAGTTCTAATTCTAGATTATTCTGTTTTTCCAAGCACTTTCTATAATGACGTCCTTCACATTTTATAATTTTAAGTACACTCATTTCTAACTTTATTTGTTTTTCAACCTATTTAAACTACATGTTATATACACTTATAAAGTATACAAATATTCAAGGACCGTCCGTAATGACGTCCTTTACATTTTATAGTTCTAAGTACCCTCATTTCCAACTTTAAAATTGTTTTAAACATACTTCAACAGCTTGTCATGGACATACTCGTATAGATTAAAAATATTCAGGGATTTTCCAGAATGACGTCATTGAAATATCACAGTTTTTAGTACCACCATTTATTACAATAATGTTTTTCCCAACGCTTTCTTTAACTGCTTGCATATTGGCCTATTGGTGGAAGAAGAGGCTCTATTTATAAATGACGTTATTTGTGAATTAGGCAATTCTTAAAAAATTTCCAGCTATTTTAAACTACATGCCACGTACTTCCATATATGGCTTATTAATGGTAGAAGAGCCTCAATAAATGACGTCATTTGTGAATAGTTCAATTTGTCAAAGCCATTTAGCTATATTCAACTGCATGCTACGCACATTCGTATGTGGCTTATTGATGGTGGGGGAGCTTCCATAAATCTAACATCAATGATAACAAAAAATTAGCGTAACAAAAAATGGGGTTGCGCATTTGTTGAAGCTCAGCATATACTTCGGGCCCACCCCTGGTCGACAAATCCGGTGCACAGCGCCGGATTTTTATCTTATCACTACAACTCAAATAGCCATAGAGGGTCGTCCATCAATGATGTCATAAAAAAATTAACTAATGTTCGTGACTATTTATAAACATATACATGACTAGCTTTAAATTATATTTAAAATCATACCGCAAATTTTTGTTAGTAATAATAAATTGAATTAACATACAATGTGTTAATTTTAACTGTACTAACATGTTACCAACGCATTCAGGGTATAATTACTATTTGACCTTATAATATTTAAAGTAACGTAGCACTGTCTATATCAATATGCTTCTTAAGTCCTAATAGGATTAAACCAGAGAAAGAAAATATTTAACTGTTTGTTCTAAGGCTCGCATTTTTAAAAGTGTACATTAAAAAAACAATAAAGCGCATAATCGATACCTTTAAAAAAAATAAAAAAAATTCTGGAAACTCTAGAAATATCACGAGCTTTTTTGGTTTCCAACTTTAAAGCTCTTTTCCACCTGCTGACTATGTCAATTTCTGACAATAGGTGAAAAATGTTGTCATGCAATGGACTGCAGAGTTAAGCAAGTGTTAATATGGAAAATAATATAGCAGGGTTGGAGGTCGGGCTTACGTATAGTATGTATAATAGAATATTAGGATACATAAATGTAATTACATTAATTAAATGTAAATATAAAGCAGCGTGTGGCCTGTTTAATTCAAATTTAGGTCAATTTGTGCTTTAAATTTTGTCTATAATTAAATTAAAGTGTGTGTAGTCGCGTGTAAATATTAGTACATTGAACGCGAATCTACAATTTGAAGCTATCGTACCTAGCTCAACGGTACGGTACGCGGGCCATTCTAAACAAATCCATGTAAAGTCGCGGAACGTGTACCTAGATTACTGGCAACAGCATACCTCGTAGCTAAATCAGTTTCACTGGCGGTTGTTGATTGCTTAAGTGTTTTGTTATCCTTGCAATAAACACATTGTTTGACAGTAATAAAACTAAATCGCTGTAGGCTCACCATCTACTTCGAGCCAACGGTTGTTTCAATGTAAAAGTATTACAATATAGGTGTACTAGTTCGCGAGGTTTCTTTGTTAGTCTAATATTGGTATGTTTTTTATAAAAGCGATTGGTGGACTTGACAAATTTTTTTTAGAAGATTTTCAATGAAATTTATTTTACTAAGAACTTTTAAAATAACTAAGACTTCAAGTTTGGTTCTGGTTCTGACGATGAATAAACTAATTCAATTTTCATATGGTCATTATTTTACAGCAATTATTTTAAAATAATAAATCAGTCTATTGTGTTTTTTGTTTAAACTTTATAAAGGCGCTTTAAATATTGGATAATACCAAATCAAATTAGAGCGGGCCATCCTTGGAAGCAGGTTTGTTAAATACCTTATGCACATTAAATGGTTTCAAAATGATAAATTGCTGCAAAATGTTTTGGTACTACTGTGAATATAATTATGTTTAAAGTCTCTTTGTAAAAAGGTACATGCATCGTTATTATTGAAATCATGTTATTATTCACTGCATTTTGCATTTTTTAAAAATGATAGCTAAAAATATTTTAAAGTTGGTCTTGACAAAACACATCTTAAGGTTGAAGTTGAACAAGTTTTTTTCCCGAGGAGCTTATTGACTAACCCAAACTAACTGCTGTGTAGTACCATCCTCGAGCACTGAAATAAATTCGAATTAAATCATAATTATAATAGGTATATTTATTTATGTCTATTGCTTGGACTTAAAAAATAAAAAAAACTTTGAAATTGGAGACAAGAAGGAGGTCAATGACCCGTTTAAACTCACCTATTTGGACAGAAGGCGCCCATGATAACAGATGGCGTGGTCGTTTGGTCACAGAACTGACCACCATCGGCCATTGCATACACAGCATCAGCACATCTGTGCACTCGGATCTCTGCAAGAATGGATAGACTGTAGTATGCAGTCGCTTTAAAGTGGCTACAGGTCACATCAGCTGCAAAATAATAATGACACCTTTTTTTAGCTCTGGTTCTGGTATGGTCAAGAATCGTCCACAAATGACGTCTCAAAGTGACACGCTACCCATTCAGCACCTTAGCAATTTGACAAGATTAAAATTTAAGTATGATTTCTAAAAACGTGAAATAATTACTACAGCAAACGGTTGCGCTTGCGCAATTGACAAATGGCTTGCGCAGACGCCATTTTATGTAAGGAGCTAATTAGTGTGAAAATTTCTTCCTTTGTGACGTACTGTATTTATAATCACAGATGAGCTGAAAAAGTTCCATTGGGCCGATGCTCATAACATCATCATTAATATTTTGACAATATGGCTGATACGCATGCCCACCATTTGGATAAAAATTGACATGACCCGTCGTTAGGGGATTTCCTAAAAACCTGTTATCTGTGTGAATGACATCCACAAAGTGAGCATCCATCCATGATAATCGTTTGCCAATTTCATTAGTAAAAAATAACAGGCCTGCTGGGTCAAGGCCTGCACACAAAAAATTAGGGTATAATTAGTTGTTCTTCAAAAAAATTTTTTTTTTAATATTTTGTACATTTTAAAACAATAAAAATATAATGATTTTTTGCATTTTTTAAAAACTAGGAAGTGGGATATTTTACACTTCTTTAAATGTAGTAAATAGAGCATTTTGCAATTTGTAAGTTCATCCAGATAAAATATTTTAAAATATTTAAAACCTGGTTAGTAGGATTTTTTGTATTTTTTTTTGAAGTAGTTAACGGTAAATAAATTATTAAGTAATTTCAAAAGCATTAATTATAACATTTTGCAATTTTTAAAAACATCCAAATACATAATTTTGCACGTTTTGAAAACATAAAAATAGAAAAATCTGCAATTTATAAATCCTAATAAATAAAAAATTTTAAACTTCTGTAGAAGTCATAAATAAATAATTTAGTCGTTTTCAAAAACATTCAAATAGAACATTTTGCTATTTTTAAAAACATCCAGATATATCATTTTGCAACTTTTAAAACATCCAGATAGAACACTTTGCAGTTTGCAAAACTTAGTGAGTAGAATATTTTACAATTTTTGAAAACACGAACAAACGAATATCATTAGCATTCAAAACAGTTTTCAAAATAATTTCTTCGCACACGACGTAATTACCTGTAATTCGACTGATCATCCTGCCACGCATAATTTTTATGACATGCCGCCCTGCATAACCACAGATATGAGCACCCAAACTGTGACCAATGCAATGGGTCCTCTCAGGAATTGTGTAGCCATGACCAATTAGAAACCAAAGAAACTCAGCAATGTACTCTCCAACAACCGGCGTGTGCTCCGTAGCTGTGTAGTAGTACGAAAATAATTCCGCGCCTCCTACAACCACAGCTCCGTTCACGCTCGGCTGAACTGAAGCCGAGCATGTGCAATTCATGGAAAGTTCGCCCCAGTCAACTGCAATTAGGTTTACTTTCGTCCTTTTGATGAGATATGCTGAATGAAAAAACACAATTAAAATTTATTTCTGTCATTAATTCTTGATACAAACAAACAAAAAAACCTGAATACAAATGCTACCAAAAATTGAGCTAATAATCAAAGCAGGACGCTTTACCTTTAATCACATTCTGAGGAAAGAGATTCTTCCAATTTTGACACCATCCGTGAACAAGGAATTTAACGGGGGCGGTTGGTTTAAATTCAGGTGGTATTGTGCTTGGATCGCCCATTTTTATTTCAGTCCAACTACAATTATCGCAAAATACGGAGAAATTAAATCAGCATCTTTTATCAGCTATAATTATAATGATTGTTAAATGCGCTGAAAAAAAGAATTTTACCAAAAGGCTGGATTTCCATGTGCTGAATTACTAGAACTTGGGCTGTACCTTTGGTAATTGTAGTAAAAATAAAATCGAATTCCTGTAGTGTTCGCCCGTGGAACAGAAGACATATTCTGTGGCAAATCTACGATAAAAAAAATCAAAATCAAAAATGGTTTATTTATTATTAGTCACCTAAGCAATGCCACTATGCCACTAAATGGGAATTTAGCATTTTATTTTGAAAATTTTAGCCACGTGTTGTACTGTAATTACTTGTTTCAACATCAGTCCAGTTTTTCATTGAACTTAACCAGTTTGCAAGTTTTTCCATGGTAACTTCCTTTTCCTGCAAAATAAGTTATGTATTTATGCATAATCATTTCTCACGTATCGTCTGTGAAGAACCAAAATGACCCATATCTATTTGTAGCTAAAAACAATATCAAGTATCTACAATAATATTCAAATATATCTTCTTGAGAAAACTTAAATACAATATTTTGCGCTTTCAAAAACATGGAATTAGAACATTTTGCACCTTATTGAAAACTTGGAATTAAAACATTTCGCTTCCTGTGAAAAATACATAATTAGAACGTTTTGCACCTTTCCAAACACATTGAATTACAGTATTTTGCACCTTTTTAAAAACATTTAATAAGAACATTTTGCACTTTTCAAAAAAAATGGAATTAAAACATTTTGCACCTTTTCAAAAACATTGAATAAGAACATTTTGCACTTTTCAAAAAACATGGAATTACAACATTTTGCACCTTATCGAAAACTTGGAATTAGAACATTTTGCTTCGTTTGAAAAATACAAAATTAGTACATTTTGCTTCCTTTAAAAAATACAAAATTAAAACATATTGCACCTTTCCAAAAACATGGAATTAGAACATTTTGCACTTTTCAGAAAACATGGATTTACAACATTTTGCACCTTTTCAAAAAAATTTAATAAGAACATTTTGCACTTTTCAAATACATAATTATATATAGAATATTTGACACTTTTCATAAAAAATTAAATCCTAAAATTTTTCACATCTCAAAACATGTAGGTACCTAATTTAGAACATTTTGCACTTAAAAAACTAATTTTAATTGGATCCATGTTTCTGATTTTGTTTTGATGACATTTCGTATTATAATTATTAACTAGTAATTATTGGCAATAATAATCACAATATTTTCAAAATCTTACAATACCCTAAAATCTCGTTGTTGGTTTTGATTGCTGACTCCTAATGTGAATGTAATTAAAACAGTAGATACATACAAAATCCCAGCTGTGGATTTCATTGTGGATTTTGTGTCTTTTTTTCCTCACTAGGTCCGTGTGTAAAACTGTACTAAACTTTAAATTAATTTTAAACTCTGTCACGCTGATTGAGTTATTCTAATAATTATGGATTAGTGTAATGAACTGATGACAATGTTTGAAGTTGATAGGAGAGACACGGCGTAGTAGTTTTAAATTAAATAAAATTATTTGCTTTTAGTTTGGACTAATTATACATAATTATATAGGATCAAAATTGCCCATCTAATTATTCTAGAGTTTGAAAAAGTTATCTTTTAAAGACGAATAAATATAAACAATTACCGATTACTATGCATGTACACTTAACTAGTTAAGTTGATTACGTGTTTCTTAACCATTAAATCCCTATTATTTTAAAAAAAAGCGAAAAACGAAAATATTTCTACACGTTTTAAAACGAGTAAAAGATTTTATTTACGTACGTTTCAAAAATTTAATATCGTCTGTGAAGAACCAAAATGACCCATTTCCATTTGTAGCTGAAAACAATATCCACAATCTACAAAAATATTGAAATAGGTCTTGAAACAAATTAAATAGATCATTTTGGACATTTCAAAAACATAGTGTAAATAGAACATTTAACAATTTTTAAAAACTTGTAAATAGAACATTTGACGCTTTTCAAAAACGCGTAAATAGAACATTTTACACTTTTCAAAAACATGGAAATAGAACATTTTACACTTTTCAAAAACATGTAAATAGAACATTTTACACTTATCAAAAACTCTGAATTAACATTTTACGCATGTTTCTCACTTTGTTGTTATGACTTAGCTCATTTTGATTCTAAACTAAATTGGATATGGGTCATTTTGGTTCTTCACAGACGATATGCTGTATATTATTCTGTTTTTGAAACGAGTAATTAAAATGTTCTTTTTTCACTTTTTTAAAAACAGAAAAATGATGAATTTACGCGTTTTTAAACAAAGTGAATTTTTTTCTATTTACAAGTTTTTGAAAACAGCAAAATTGAATATAAGTGCAACTTGTGAGTGGGACAGCAGTATTTTATTATCTATTTAACTATGTGTGAGAGATAAGCAATTTTAGTTTCCAATTTGAGATATACCATTTTAATACTTTACTCACGGCATTACACAAATAACATTGTTTGTGTATGCCGTCGGCCGGCCCGTGCTAATATTTAATTTCCCAACCTATTTTTACACAAGTTGGTACGGTACAGGGCACCAATAGAAGAAAGAAAGAAACCAGAAATCAGTAATTATAGTGCACAGCTATAGTAGCAATGTCAATGTTCCCTGCGGTAATTTACTTCTTTTTTACTGTAAATTCGTTGACCCTTTTGTCTTTTCTCTATGTGACTCACGCTAATTCAAACTGTATATCGTCAGTGAAGAACCAAAATGACCCATATCCCTTTGTAGCTAAAAACAAAATCCCCTATCTACGAAAATATTGAAACATGTCTTGAAAGCGTTTAAATAAAATATTTTGCTTTTTTTAAAAAACATCTAAATACAAAATTTTGCACTTTTCAAAAACATGTAAATAGAACATTTTGCACTTTTCAAAAACATGTTAATAGAACATTTCACACTTTTCAAAAACATGTAAATAGAACATTTACACTTTTCAAAAACATGTAAATAGGACATTTTACACTTTTCAAAAACGGGTCCAGGACGAAACGTCGCCGCCGAAACGTCGCCGTCCAAAACGTCGCCACCGAAACGTCGCCAGGCCAAAACGTCGCCAGCCCAAAACATCGCCGACCAAAACATCGCCAGGGACATAACGTCGCTGGGCCAAAATATCGCCAGCCCAAAACGTCGCCGACCAAAACATCGCCAGGGACAGAATGTCGCCAGGCCAAAACGTCGCCAGACCAAAATGTCGCCGGCCAAAACATCGCCTAGGACATAACGTCGCCATGCCAAAACGTCGGCGACCAAAATATCGCCAATTTTAAATTGTGTAAATCGCTCAGTTAACTATACTGACAATTAAATTTTATATGAACTAATAAATTTAAATCACATATGACGTACAGGCTTACATAAGTAATCAAAAAGGTGGGGTCTGGTCCTGATTTTATAGTCTGGTCTGGTCCGACATCACTTGACCAGACTATATGGTCTGGTTCGTATTTACAGGTAAAAATATTTAATCACTAACAATATCAAAATATAATACTCACGAATGAACAGCTGCTTCAAAGTATATCAGCAATCGCAGTAGGTACATGTAATTGTTGACAGCCTTGAATGTATATTTGCAGTTATACTTATAATTCTGACTCTCAATAATCAAGTTTCCAAATACTCGACTATTCAAGCCAATTAAAACCTTTAGTCCCATAGACTTGGACTACTAAAGTCGAGTCAAGACAATTTTAATAATGCATGATAATAAACTGTACCTTCATCGTGTATAGTTACGATGGAATACATGATTAGTTGGCGTTAGTAAGAGGATTTTTGTACATATAAAAAGGTGGAAAACTGGGAATATATAGAATTATATAATACAATTGCAAGCTTTCTTGTAGTCAATCCCAGCTTCATACTGCCGCCTATTAGCACAGTGCCAGTCTGGGTATTTATATCAACTGTGACATTATTGTAATCGACGTGTCTTACCATATAACTTTACTATCACATGATGTAATGTAAACAAGTATATAAATGTCAATTTATTGTAAATTCTACGATGATTTTGCTGATGTGCTATTCAGCACTTAGAATGCAATGCTGGCATTTTAGCAACTAACAACAATTAAAGCCCTAAACGATAGATTAAAGCCAGGGATGCCACATTCAAAATTTTTGATTCCGGGACATTTTCACATACCTTACCAAACCCCCCCCCCCCCGTCATTCAACAACGTTTGCGAAAAATTTATTGTTCAAACTAAATCTATATTTTTAATAATTAGCTAAAATAAAATGAAATGAGACTAAAAACTACTGTAACTTTCATTCTCCAATTTTCACATGGTTTTTGGTGGTGACTATACTATTCTCAAGATTTAGCAGAGCTAAGGAAACTTTTGTTTTCGCTTAAATTAACTGTTACTTTAACATATTAAATGCCCCATAAATTGTAATTTTGTGCAGTTTCGAAATTTTCCGGGGTTGTCCCGGTTGCGGAATTGCCCTGCCCGGGACACGGGACACAAAGGTCCATTTCGGGACAATCCCGGCGAATCCGGGACGTGTGGCATTCCTGATTAAAGCACGCCTGTAGTAATCTGTACTCGCCAGATAAAACCACCTTGTCAACTAACAATAAAACACGCTAATATGAAAAACATTAATTATTTACCTATGAGCGTTTATGACGTGTATTATTACAACAATGCAAATTCAAATAAAAAAGTGGTATCTTTTGCAATAAAGATGGTTCTAAAATTTACATGTAATTATTATATCTACTATTATATATTTTTAACATATTTACTAATACAAATCTGCTGCTGAAAATGCAAAAGTTGGAAAATATTGAAGTTATAAAATGCTGCATATTACTGGACACAAAAAAGAAGGTTGTGTCAAGAATAATAAAAAGGTGAACATATTTATGTATACGTAAATGGAACTATAAATAATTCGCAAGCTGTAAGTTCTGCAAGCGATATCATTGTGGCCAGCTAAGAAATATTTTCGCGCGTGGGCGGAGCCGGCGTAGAGCTGAGTGGATTTCAAATTCTTGCTAATATGTTGCCAATCACTGTCCATAACAATTAGCTGTTGTTGCAGTAGGGATAATAAAAAGTGACAGCCAGCAATGATACAGCTTGCTTTGTTTACATTCACGTTTATGTACAATAATGTTTATGTCAAATAATGCTCATTTTTCGTAAAATCTGGCGACAAATTTTAGATTAAATTTCTCACGTAAATGTTTCTTCTGGTTTGGTGTGGTCCGAAGGCTGGACCAGACCATATAGTCTGGTCAAGTGATGTCGGACCGGACCAGACTATAAAATCAGGACCAGACCCCACCTTTTCGATTACTTATGTAAGCCTGTACGTCATATGTGATTTAAATTTATTAGTTTATATAAAATTTAATTGTCAGTATAGTTAACTGAGCGATTTACACAATTTAAAATTGGCGATATTTTGGTCGGCGACGTTTTGGCATGGCGACGTTATGTCCTAGGCGATGTTTTGGCCGGCGACATTTTGGTCTGGCGACGTTTTGGCCTGGCGACATTCTGTCCCTGGCGATGTTTTGGTCGGCCACGTTTTGGGCTGGCGATATTTTAGCCCAGCGACGTTATGTCCCTGGCGATGTTTTGGTCGGCGATGTTTTGGGCTGGCGACGTTTTGGCCTGGCGACGTTTCGGTGGCGACGTTTTGGACGGCGACGTTTCGGCGGCGACGTTTTGAGCGGATACCTTCAAAAACATGTAAATGGAACATTTTGCACTTTTCAAAAACATGTAAATAGAACATTTTACACTTTTCAAAAACATCTAAATACAAAATTTTGCACATTTCAAAAACATGTAAATAGAACATTTTGCACTTTTCAAAAACATGGAATTAAAACATTTTACACTTTTGAAAAACTCGTTATTAACATTGTACCTACGCATGTTTGTCATTTTGTTTTTACGACTTAGCTCATTTTGATTGTAGCTTAAATTGGATATGGGTCATTTTGGTTTTTCACAGACGATATTAATGTTTAACTATCTCGCAGGCATACAAACAAAGCCATGCAGTGTGACTCACTAGTCTGACATAAGTCAACAGTCTATTAAATAAATAAACCAGAACAGTTATGTTAATAAAAATTCACTGCAAATAAAACTGATACTGTTTTAATAAAACATACAAAAATGAATATTTAAATTAAATTAATTATTTGTTTTGGAAACCAAAAGCAAAGAAATCGTGCACAAAAGACGTCATGAAATTTTTTTATAATTTTTAGAACCGCATATTAAAAAAAAACAGATATAAAATAGTGTAATGTAAAATAGGTTATTTTGACTATGTAGGTAAATTTGTTTTAAGGTTTTTTTTCCGCAATGAAAAGAAGGAGGTGGGTGCCTTTGTCCTTAGATCTGGTCATAGAACATCCAATATCATGCATCTGGGGTAACAGGGCATTGTTCAAGACACCACTTTTTTTCCACATTTTCATGGCACTTGCCAAAACTTCTTTGTTGCTCTCATCTGTCCTGCTTGTGGAGAAAGCGCAAAAGGCCGTTGGTGTACTGTATATACAGAATGTGTCAATGTTGATAGAAAAATAAAGTTTTAAAAATATTACAAGCTTTAACTATTATAATTATTTAAATTATTTGTGTATG